>OW240919.1:127478983-127545554 GCA_933207985.1 Pelobates cultripes | reverse complement strand
GATCCAAAGCAGATCAGACTAATATCACCTGCTTTTGCAGTCTAGATTTTTTCCATCTTTTTATTTGGCCTTTTTTGGGGCTGAAGAAAGAAAAGAAGAGAGTAGATATCTAATGGCAAGTATTACATTTTATTTTACAGGATGCTAGTTAGTATTGCCCCCCCATCACTATTATTAGGGTGAGGGGGTTAAGTAGGGTATTTTTATTGGGGGGAGTGACTAATTGCTTGGGGACCACTAGTCACTTTATTATTTGTGGTCCCCACCCACCGACCATGGGTGGGGATTTGGAGGGAGGGTGGACATTAGGTCCCCCCCATTATTTAATTATTTAAGGGGGGACATTAGGTCCCCCATTATTTAATTATGTAATGTCCCCACCCTCCAGGCATGGATGGGGACCTAGGGGGGACATTAGGTCCCCCATTTTATTTATTTAGTGTCCCCACCCACCGCTCATAGGTGGGGACCTGGGGGGGGGCATTAAGTCCCCCCATTTTTTTACTTTTAAAGGGGGGGACATTAGGTCCCTTCCTTTATTTAATGTCCCCACCCGCCTGTCATGGGTGGGGACCTATGGGGGGACATTAGGTGCCCCCTATTATTTATTTAACTAAGGTCCCACTCGACGGTCATGGGTGGGGAAACGGGGGGGGGCACTATGTCCCCACCATTGTAGCTATTGGGTTCCCAACCTTATTGCACTAGCGACTAGCTATTGCTGCCCAGTCACTAGTAGTTTTAAATGACAGCGAGCAGCCAGTGACTGCTTGCTGTCATTTAAAACTGGATATAAATGTATCTTATATAGAAGTGAGAGAGCTATGGTAAGAGTATGTGTAAAAAGTAGCCATTTAGTTCAGTAGCACATCCTTATTGTGTTACTGATCTAAATAGCTGCTTTTTTATATTGCAACATTGTTATTGTTTTTGCTATGAATAGTATATGTGGAACTGCACTCACTCCCACAAATCTGAGCCAGGGTGCTTGCTGAGCCGGAATCAAACACCAGATTTCCAAACATTAGTAAAATAATAGGGGTCCAGGCACTCCTTGGTTCAAGACAGGCACTTTATTAGGAACCACAACAGCAACATTTTGACCCCAAAAAGTCTTTGTCAAGCTGATACATACATCAATTTACAATATATATAACAAACTTTAAAGGAACACTATAGTCACCTAAATTACTTTAGCTAAATAAAGCAGTTTTAGTGTATAGATCATTCCCCTGCAATTTCACTGCTCAATTCACTGTCATTTAGGAGTTAAATCACTTTGTTTCTGTTTATGCAGCCCTAGCCACACCTCCCCTGGCTATGATTGACAGAGCCTGCATGAAAAAAAAACTGGTTTCACTTTCAAACAGATGTAATTTACCTTAAATAATTGTATCTCAATCTCTAAATTGAACTTTAATCACATACAGGAGGCTCTTGCAGGGTCTAGCAAGCTATTAACATAGCAGGGGATAAGAAAATCTTAATTAAACAGAACTTGCAATAAAGAAAGCCTAAATAGGGCTCTCTTTACAGGAAGTGTTTATGGAAGGCTGTGCAAGTCACATGCAGGGAGGTGTGACTAGGGTTCATAAACAAAGGGATTTAACTCCTAAATGGCAGAGGATTGGGCAGTGAGGCTGTAGGGGAATGTTCTATACACCAAAACTGCTTCATTAAGCTAAAGTTGTTCAGGTGACTATAGTGTCCCTTTAAACAATCACAATTATAAAATACACATGTGAATCAGTATCCTAAGCAAGTAGTTTAACAGCTGGAAGTAGTATATTACTTATCAACAATACTTTGTTAATTACATTAATTAGAAAGAGAGTCTAATACCTAATTGCCAATAATGAACGAGCTTTGAAAAAGAAATGTATACATTATTTTTATATGGATACTGACATAACATCCAAGTGTATATAGGACATAAAATACACATATACAACATAAATAAAGTACAAAGATAAGACCAGAGTATATGAGTACAGAAATTTCCATTATCGATTAGAAATCCTTGATCAAATCACAGAGTGTTAATATTAAGTATCCTTAACACAGAAAGCACTTCAAGTTCAAAGAGTTTTCATATTTAGAAGAAAGTGTGTATAAAGAGATGTCCTTAAGTAGGTTGTTTCCATTATCAATTAAAGATCCTTGATCAAGATTACAGAGTATTAATATTAAGTATCCTTAACACATAAAGCACATCAAATTCACAGGGTTTTTATTTGTAAGGGAAAGTGTATAAAAAGAAATACCCTTAAATAGGCTAGAACTACTCATTTGGAGTTGAAGTGTATATTATATCTGCATAATCTAAAACTTTTAAAGAGACAAAGATTCGACTATAATCACTGTAAGTGATAGTAAAGTGCAAAATGTATAGGATAGGTGTTCAACTGTGTTTGAATTGGATAAATGGCTATGCATATAGAAGAATGAAGCCATTAATTATGAGAATAAAATAAGGAAGTATATTGTGGATTAAAGGTATACACACATATGCAAAAAAAAGTGTAAAAAAATTTAAGAAATTGGTGCAAAGAGATAATGAAGAGAGATGACAGCAGTAGAATTAAATTAAAGAAATATCCACAAAGGATATAGTAGAGGACTGTCATCTCAGTTCAAATACCAATAAAGACTATAACTTCAGCTAGGGTTAACCCATTTTTTAATAAACATAGTAGTTTCAGAGAAACTGCTATGTTTATGAATGGGTTAAGCCTTCCCCTATTTCCTCTAGTGGCTGTCTCATTGACAGCCGCTAGAGGCGCTTGCGTGCTTCTCACTGTGATTTTCACAGTGAGAGCACGCCAGCGCCCATAGGAAAGCATTGGTAATGCTTTCCTATGCGACCGGCTGAATGCGCGCGCAGCTCTTGCCGTGCGTGCGCATTCAGCCGACGGGGAGGAGAGAAGGAGGATCGGAGGCAGAGAGCTCCCCGCCCAGCACTGGAAAAAGGTAAGTTTTTACCCCTTTCCAGAGCCGGGCGGGAAGGGGACCCTGAGGGTGGGGGCACCCTCAGGGCACTATAGTGCCAGGAAAAAGAGTATGTTTTCCTGGCACTATAGTGGTCCTTTAATAAGCACATAAATATATAAGTATAAATAACACATTGATCATATAGTTATACTATTGAAGTAAGAAATGTAATGTTCACTAATGTGTTGAGGGATTTCATGTTCACAATATAAGACTGGTCAGATTATAAAATCTAATGTATCTGGAAGACTAACACCAGCAACAATCCCCTCAATTGAGGAATGTCTGTAATGACAAAAAGGGAAAAATAACAATTACATAAGACAGAATACTTTTTTTTTTTTTTACATAAAACAGAAGAATTTTTTAAATAAAAAAGACTTTTAAAATCAAATTAGATTAACGAGATAGGTCAAGTTCCTAATTTAAGCCCTTCGGAGAAAGAGTATCCAACTCTTTGATCCAAAAGGCTTCACATAAAAGGAGTCTCCTTAATCTATCTCCCCATCGAATATTTGTCTGCACATGTTCTATTATTTGAAATATCAATTAGGAAATGTTATGATGAGCTATATTGAAATGTGAGGGTATAGGCAACTCCAATAGGCCCGTCCTAATGGTGGATTTATGCTTTGAAAATCTGTCCTTCATTTTTTGAGTTGTTTGACCCACATATAAGAGCCCACAAGGGCATTTAAGAATGTATATCACAAAGGTAGACAGACATGTAACATGTTGTCTTACAGGGTATTTTTTGCCACTAAACAGATGACAAAATACTGATCCTTTGATCATTGAGTTGCATGAGACGCAACTTAGACAAGGAAAGTTGCCGTTCCTTTTAGAAGTTTGTGAAATCGGTTTTGGTAATTCAGCTTTAATTAACTTATCTCGAAGAGATGGAGCTTGTTTATATACAGGCATAGGCTTATTTTTAAATTCCTCAATGTCAGGGTGACACCTAGATAATATATTCCAATGTTTATTCAATATTTTATTTATATCAGTAGATAAGACATTATATTGAGAAATAAATTTGATTATTTTACCTATGTCTCGTTTAGGTCTTGCTATCAGTAGATCTGGTCTCGTGACAGTTTTCAATGACTCTAGTTGATCTTGTAACATTTCAGAAGGATAACCTCTTTCACTAAACCTAGTACTCATTTCTGAGTGTTGATTGGATACCAATCTTTTTACACTCATGAATTGACTTCTCGGTAAAGATTTAAGTGTAAAAGAGGGGTGAAAGCTGCTATAATGCAGTACAGTATTTTTATCCAATGGTTTTCTATAAATACTTGTCTCTAGTCTACCATTAACTTTAGAGACAAGTATATCCAAAAATGGAATTGAATCAAAATCCATATTCATAGTAAATTTATACTAGTCGAAAAACCATTGAGAAAACAAAAGAATTCCTAGAGGGGTCCCAATGGGCCAATCCACAACGCCAGCACATCATCTTTTTAGCGCCACCACTTCAGAACATGTTTCTGAAAGAGCATGTTCTTATAGATGAAATCTTCCTCTAATTGTGCCATGAACATGCTGGCGTTTGTGGGGGCTACATTGGAACCCATCGAAGTCCCCCTCTTCTGAATAAAAAAAGCTCATTCTCAAATACAAAGTAATTCTCTTTCATGACCATTGTTAACAGTTGTAAAAGAAAAGATAATGCAGGTTCCTCAAAACCTAATTTCTGAAATGCAAGATTCATTGAAGCAATACCTTCGCTATAGAGGTATAGAGACTGTTAACGTCAGATGTAACCAAAGTAATGTCATCAGCATCCTCTATTCACTCTAATTTCTGTAAGACTTCAGTTGTATCTTTAACATAAGATTTAATTTGAGATAGATATGGTCTTGCCAATTGATCTAAATATTTGGCTAGAGGTGACAAAAGGGAATCGATACCCGCCACTATAGGCCTGCCCGGTGGATCTATTAATGATGTATGGATCTTGGGCAGTATATATAGTGCAGGTACCATAGGGAAATCTACAGTGAGAAACTTTTCTAAATCCTTGTCAATAATTTTATTGTCTACTGCTTCATTAAGAAGTGCATCAATTTTATTTTTTAAAGATAATGTTGGATCAACTTTTGTTTTAGTGTAAGTTTCTTGATCATTCAACTTTCTTGTGATTTCTTTAACATAATTAACCCTGTTCATAATGACTAGGGCACCACCTTTATCAGCAGGCGTCAGTACAAGACTAAGATCGTCTTGTGAGGTCTTAATTATACATCTCTGATTTTTAGAGAAGTTTTTAAATTTTCTATTCTTATTTACATGGGTCTGTGAGAGAAGGGCATCAACATCTTTCTTAACCAAATTGATATATGTTTCTAAAGTATGGTCTACAATTGGTGGATTGAAGCTACTTTGATTTCTCAGTTCAGTATCACACAATTTAAGACAGATATCATCAAAGGAAACATAGGCTTACTGAAAAATACTTGAGTTTCAAACTACGAAAAAATCTGCATAGATCAATATCGATGTCAAGAGCTTTGGGATTATACATAGGACAAAAACTCAAACGTTTTTCTAACACCGCCAGTTCTTCACTGGATAGTTCTTTTGAAGAAAGATTAATCACTGTATCTTCTTTATTTTCTGTGGTGCTTTGTTCTTCCACATCGCTGGTAGAGTTTTTGCTCTTGTGGCGACCCCTTCCGGGCCTTCTGAGATGTCTTCGCTTGATGTCCTCCTGGATGGGGGGGGAGGGGTTTCCCCTGAAAAATAGGTGGATTAATTGCATGACATATTTCCTTGAGATGAAGAAAAGGAGGTACCAGCCATATGTCTCTGCTTCTTTTTCTGCCTCTGTGTAGAATAGCTATAGGGGTTATTAACTTGATGCCATCTATATACACTATGGTTTTCATAGTCCCAAAGATCTCTCTGGAACTTTCCTTTTTTTACACTCTTCAATTATTTTCTTTAACTGATCCACATTAGTATCAATGTTATTCTTCACCAATGAGAGTCTATCCCCTTGCACAATTTTTTCTAAATCAGATTCAAGCTGTATAATCTCCAACTTGTTTTTATCAATTGAACTTTGTCGATATTCTAAATTCAACAGCATCCAATCCATGGAGCATTTGTTAAAAATAGCTTCAAGTCTAGAACAATATGCAGGATTCTGTTTAAAGAGAGCAGGTTGTGCATGCAATCGCATTCCTCTTGGAATCCGCTTGGTTTTATAATATTCAGCTAAAGTGGTACTATGTAGTTTGTAACTCAAGTTTTTCTGGAGTGCTTTTTCCAAACTTTGACTTAGAGATTCTGTGCTGGGGGTATTCAAAAAAAATCTAAATTGCCTTCAGCTGCCGACAATATTTGTCTTGCTTCCTCATCTGTGTAATAAAAAGTGCTGCTTGTGCTGGGTTGGTCATCGGGTTCCATAGTGCAAAAAAATAGTATGGAAATACTTATACTTTTAGGGCAAGTTTTGACAATAGTAAATAGGTAGAGATAGGGAAGGTGCAAAAAAAATTCCACAGTGTTTAGAACAAACCTTGAATAGCATATGTGGAACTGCACTCACTCCCACAAATCTGAGCCAGGGTGCTTGCTAAACCGGAATCCACCAGATTTCCAAACATTAGTAAAGTAATAGAGGTCCAGGCACTCCTTGGTTCAAGACAGGCACTTTATTAGGAACCAAGGAGTACCTGGACCTCTATTACTTTACTATTGTTTTTGCTATAACCATTGGTTACATGTACTCTTACTGTAGCTCTATCACTTCTATATAAGATACTGATTTATTTATATAGTTTTAAATGACTGTTTAGACTACATGCCCCTACTACACAGGAGAAATTCTCCCGCATGCCCCTACCTGTATATATAGAAAACAGTGAAAAAAGGGAAAATATGCTCAAAATCGCCAAGTGTGAATCACTCTAAATCACACAAAATACATAACATAACAATAAACAAGCAATATGGTGAGAGCAAAGTGAATAAACCAAATGTGGAAAATATAAAAAATACATGCAGTTTTACCATAAGTCTGTAGACATCCTAAAAATATAAAATACAGAACATAGTATAGCCTGCATATAACAGATGATTAAAAGTAGATAAAAAAATCTCCCACTTACGTGGTGCTGAGCCGTTAAGAAGTGGCTCAGACTAAAAAATTAAAGTACACTGGAGAGGGGGATGTAAAGACAATATTTTAAGCAGAGCAGAAATGAGATGGATGCTCAACCTTAACACCCTAACTCCAGATGGTCTAAATGTAGATTTCGAGATTACCTCTTTTTTTATGATGATACCTTGTATATGTTTTTAGATGGACTTATATTATATAGTTATTATTTATTTTATATTGTCATTTGAGATATACATCTTTTATGAAACTATTGAATTTTTATGGCATTCATGTTTCATTCATCTAATTATATATATCTCCGCCCTTATTTCCCTCCGTTTGTTTTCCCCATATATGTATTGGATGATATATTTCATATGATTCATATACACATTATTTGTATTCCTTATGTTTTTTCTTTTCCTTTGAGCATATTATGTCAAATGTTTCTATATAGTTTTTATTATGGCATAGTATAAAGAAGATAGCTTCTTCTGTTATATATGGACGGTTTTATTCACGTTTTTTTAGCGCACACGCGCATTAAGAACATTTGTATAAAGTTATTATTTTCACCCGAAACAATCGGAAACCGGAAGTGAGACGACAAGGAGACACAGCACGCCTTTTTCGAGGATATTTAAACGTAAAAGTTTGTTATGATATTCAGCACTTTGATAAACACCGTAGCGGTCAAAATGCGTCAGTGCAGCTTTGTATAGGAGATTCCATTTTAGCTGTATTTTATGTTACCAATAAAGATCCTTGTTCCTGTATCTACCTTCTACCTGGCGTTTATCTAAGCTATACAAGGGGAAGTAGCAACTTTACAGTGAGCATCTCGATCTTGGTTCCAGCATTACGGTCTCCAAATTGTTTGGAAAAGGTGCTTATAGTCTGAGCCACTTAACGGCTCAGCACCACGTGAGTGGGAGATTTTGTATCTACTTTTAAGCATTTATTATATGCAGGCTATACTATGTTCTGTATTTTATATTTTTAGGATGTCTACAGACTTATGGTAAAACTGCATGATTTTTTATATGCCCCTACCTGTGCCAGGTCCTCCCCTCATTGCACAAGTAACTAGGCAGCAATAGCTGCCCAGTCACTAGTAGTTTTAGGCGACATGCCCCTACTCGTGGCATGCCGCGAGTAGGGGCATGCAGGAGGATTTAACCTCCCCTTTATTGATATGGGGGTCAGAGTGATCCACGTATGTTAATGGGGGGAGGGTTGGAACAGTTAATATTTATTACAAGGAGGGAGCTGGTAGCACTACCGGCTCCCTCCTTGCTTATTCTTTTTATGCTATTTAATGGACGCAAACAAATTATTTTTTGACCGAATTTATGGACTAAATCTGGTATGGACGAATTCAATTTGTCATTTAGTACGAAATCATTTGTACGAAACGAAAATTTGACTGATGCACATGTCTAATATTCTCTTATCGTCCCGTTGCCTCAGACCAAGGTGCATAATTTTGCGTCAAAACCAGCGTCTGTTTTTTTCCTTTTCTTTTGGTAGGCATGTATTTGAAGTGTGTTCAGTAATTTTTAACTGAGCAACTTTGTAGCTAGGTATAGCAAAAGAAAGAAGGGGTGAAGGGCTGCGCTAAATTAAAAATAAATAAAGTGAAAAATATATATAAAATAAGTGGATATTAAAATAATATAAAAATAATACAAATAAAAAATACAATAAGAAAGACAATGAATATATGGATGAAACAAAGTCCGTACACTAATAAGAATAAAACTTAAAAAGTCCAATAAAATGCATAAAAGGCGTCTCACTGATATGTAGATAAACTGTATGTACTGTCCTCAAAGGTTAATCCTTCCAAATTTCCAGGGAATCCGTTTTTGAAAGATAAGAACACAACAAAGTTTCAATGGTATAGTATGTACTGAGAGAATTAACGAAAAGAGGCGAAATGGAGGATAATACACTCACATTTGTTGGAGCTTTGGACCAGCTCTTAGTTGAATAGCACTTAGCGGTATAATCCCCGCTAATGGATTTACTGAGAAAGTGGGTTCATCCGCCCGGCTTGGGTTTCGTGGGATTCCGCAAGGAATATAAAAACAAATATAGTGCTCTCAGTAGAAAGAGGAAACAAAATATAAAATAAAATAAAATATACTCACAATGATAGAGCAGGGAGTACTGCTCTATTATTAACGCACTGGTGGAATAATCACCACCTGTGGATTGCTTTAAACAGGAACAGTTGAACGGACGAACTCACTTTCGCAGTAAATCCATTAGCCAGGATTATACCACTAAGTGCTATTCAACTAAGAGCTGGTCCAAAGCTCCAACAAATGTGAGTGTATTATCCTCCATTTTGCCTCTTTTCGCTAATTCTCTCAGTACATACTATACAATTGGAAGTTTGTTGTGTTCTTATCTTTCATATACGGATTCCCTGGAAATTCGGAAGGATTAACCTTTGAGGACAGTACATACAGTTTATCTACATACCAGTGAGACGCCTTTTATGCATTTTATTGGACTTTTTAAGTTTTATTCTTAATAGTGTACGGACTTTGTTTCATCCATATATTCATTGTCTTTCTTATTGTATTTTTTATTTGTATTATTTTTATATTATTTTAATATCCACTTATTTTATATATATTTTTCACTTTATTTATTTTTAATTTAGCGCAGCCCTTCAACCCTTCTTTCTTTTGCTATCTCCTATTAAGGGTTCTTGAGGGATTCCCTTTTGAGGGTTGCAGCTCTTATCTTTGCTATTTAGCGCAGACTCCTCCCCCCTCTTTCTTGTAGCTAGGTATGTAGGAGCATTAGGGTTTACAGTAATATGGGTTGCTCAGGATCATGAGTGCTATTTTTTGTGTGGAGACGGTTAGTTCTTATTATCAAGCTTCTTAGCTGAAGTGACTATGTAGTACCTTAGTGTGCTTACAACCTCTATTACACATATATTTATAACTATAGTCTTGTTTGCATGGATACTCTCCACTTTGACTCCTAGTATTACCCACTAGTGTTTTAAGTTTGTTGCAGTCTACCAGCCTATTAACCCTCTTTTCAGATCTCACAACAGACCTTTTGCTTTTCACTCAATATGAGTTGAGTGCCTGTTTCTCTAGTGGTGTTAGGAGATACATTGTTTCTTATGGCTTTTTAGAGTTCAAGCAATTAGCCTTTGGTTTTAAAGGGACACTATATGTACCCAAACCACTTCATCTCATTGAAGATGCCTGGGTGCAATGTCTCTATCACATTAACCTTACAATATAAAACATTGCACTTTCAGAGAAACTCTGTTTATATTGCATGGTTAAGACGGCCTTTAGAGTCTGTCTACCAGTCAGCCACTAAAGGCGCTTCCTGCTGTTTCACAGAGTTTAACTCTGTGAAACAGTGCTCAATGTCTTCATGCTTTGTATGAAGATGCCCAGCATCTTCTGAATTTCCATAGTCAATTAATTGATTAGTGTGCACGTGCCACGCGTAGCGCATGTGCATTAGGTTCACCCCATTGGCTGACGTCGGACGAGGAGGATCCAGACCCAGCATCAAGGGACCTCAGCACTGGAATCAGGTAAATGTTTAAAGGGTTATTTAACCCTTTTATGTCTTTGTTGGAAAATTCAAAGTTATTTGAAAATCAAAACTCCATCTTAGAGCGGTTCTCGCAAAGCTATCTAATCTAACTTTAATGTTAGAAATGTACTTTTCTATTCATAACACTATAGTGATTCTTTAAGGTAATGCTCATCTTTCCTAGCTCAAACTATCCTAGTTTAGCAGTGATGCCCTCCTTTTGTTCCTCCAAATTTCCCCAAACATTTACGAGTTGTGAGGATAATTTATCTCTGCTTTCTGTTTCATATATATATTTATTCATTCATTTATATTATATAACTTGTCTTTATTTTTAAATGGTGAGGGATTGGTAAATTTCTAGTTCAATTTGCACCAGATAAGAGAATATTGAAATAAAACTTGAGAGTTCATAAATTACTGTAATTAAGTGTTCCACAAGTTCTAAATTTCTCATTGCACGTGGAGATACAGTGCGATCTAGACATGCTGCAAGTCCAATCAGAGACTGGGGGAGGGGTGGTCCGCCCCGGGTGATACTCACAAAGGCCACTACCAGGGCCGGCTTTAGGATGTGTGAGCTGTGCGGCCGACACAGCTCACACACGCAGGAACAGGCAGCTCCATAATTTTAAAACCAGCCAGCCGCACGCAAGAAAACTGGCATCGGGGCGAAGCCAAACAGCTAGGGCGGAGCTAAACACTGCCTCCACCCGCTGCTGTTACTGCTGCACATCGAGGGGAAGCAGGAAGGAGTCCCTGCTTCCCCACCTTACAGACTCCAGGAGCTTCAATGGATCCACTCCTCCAGGCTCCAGCCCATACTGTCTGTAAGTAAGAGAGTGAGTCTGTGTGTGTTTAACTGTCTGCCTGTAACTGTGTGTGTGTTTGTTGACTGTTGTCTGCTGGTAACTGTGTGTGTGTGTTGACTGTCTGCCTGTAACTGTGTGTGTGTGTGTTAACTGTCTGCCTGTGACTCTATGTGTAGCTGTCTGCCTGTGACTGTGTGTGTATGTATGTGTGACGGTCTGCCTGTAACTGTGTTTTTAACTGTCTGCCTGTACTGTGTGCGTGTGTGTATGAGACTGCCTGACTGTGTGTGTGTGACTGTTTGTGTGCCTGTCTGCATATAACTGTGTGTAACTGTCTGCCTGTACTGTGTGTGTATGAGACTGCTTGCCTGTGACTCTGTGTGTGTGTGTGTGTGAGACTGTCTGCCTGTGTGTGTAACTGTCTTTAACTCTGTAACTGTGTGTGATTGTGTGTGTGTGTGTGTGTGTGAGAGAGAGACTGGCTGTGTGTGACAGTGTGCCTGTGACTGTCTGCATGTGAATGTGTGTGTGAAAGTGTGCCTGTGATTGGGGGATGCTGCCTGCAACTGTGTGTGTGACTATATGCCTGTGTGCATGTGACTGTCTGCCTGTAATTGTATATGTGACTGCCTGCCTGTAACTGTGTGTGATTGCCTGCCTATAACTGTGTGTGTGTGACTGTGCAAGTGACTATGTGCCTGGGACTGGACTCTAAAGACTGTTGCTAATATTGTTGTGTAAAAAAATGAATTATATTGTAAGGGGCTGAGCAGGAGTTTTAGAGGGACAGGCAGGTTTTTTTGGGAAGGGGGTGCAGGGGTTTGTAGGAGGGGGAAAGGTGTATAAGGAGAGCTGAGCATGGGGATTTGTGGAAGGGGGGTGCAGGGTTTTGTAAAAGGGAGCTGGACATGCGTTTTGTAGAACCCCCGTTCTACAAAACACAGGAGATGGCTTTAGTAGAACGGGGGCAGGGCAGGGGTTTTTCAAAATTTACACATTTGTGCAATTTTTAAAAATGAAAACATTTAAAAAATATTGTGGGTGTTTTTTTTTTTTTAACATTTTAAAGTGTAGGGAGAGGGAGGGAGCCAAATCCTCTAGGTATGCCCCTGCAAAGGGCATACAGATTCATACTTCACCTGTAACAAATCTATAGAGAAAAATGTTGGTGAGACAGCTTCAAAGTCATCCTACAACAGAAAATCTGACAGTACATTATTTACAAAAAATAGAAATTATCTGGCAACACAATCTGGTGCAATAAGAATTGCCTTTTTTTTTTTAGACTCAAGCAGCCCCCTAAAATCAACAAAGTATTTATTATACTTGTGTAGAGTGGAAAAACTTGTTTTAGCCAAACCACTTTGTCTCCCCACTCCCCCCCAAAAATAAAAATTAGACCATGCTGTAAATTAAGTTAATAAGAATTTTGCCATCGAAAAAAACTATTCGGTACTGAAATTTAGGCAGCTAAAAAGCAGGAAAAAATTGTGACTATAACTGTGCTCGCATGCATACATCACTACAATATATCCTAAATTCTAATAATGGCTAGACAATATCAGGCATTTTTGCAATTCCAATTTTGAGTTAACAAAATTAGATTATTATATACCTGGATAAAAAAAATGCTAAATAAGAAAACTTTTAAAAATTGATTTGAGGGGGTACCTAACCTGAAGCCTGACTCGACCGGGAACCGCAGCAGTAAAATGAGGCCTAGTGGAAGTAGGGGGGGGAAGGACGGCCGCCTTCCCGCTGGATTCCAACTGCGGCACGCGAGTACAAAACACGCACCCCCCCTATTGACTAGTGGGGGATATCCCGGTCCCTGCCTGGCGGGCTATCCCGAACCCTGCACCAACAGACAAACAAAGATCTCCATAAGAAACGAGGGGACGGGATTGCCCAAGATGGCGGGTCACTCCAACACGACAGTGTCCGACAAGCGACAGCGACCTCCAGATGCAGAGGACACCAGGGACCACGCAAAAGATCCCATCACAATAATCTTTGACCACTTCTGGGTCAAATTACGGGCACGCTTACAGCCCGCAGGGCCCTGCCAAACATCACCCATGAGGGTAAGAACAAATGGCGGACGGGAGCATGGGAGTCCTCCTCAGGGCAACTTTAAGACCCTTGCATCAAATCCCCACATATTAGGCCCTCTCGAGCTGAGAGCAAGAAGGGGAGTACCCCAGAGGCGCCGGCCACACAAGCGGAGAGAGGCAAGACGAACACCCAAGCGACCCAATCTAACTCCCCGCACCACCCCGAAAGGGCCGACCCTGGACCATGAAGGTTCCCAGGCTTGTGGCCTACGAGTGCCAGCTCTTCCACAGCTCTGGGGCAGGAGAGGATTCCCGCAACCGAGACACCGCGGCTCTGCACTAATGGGACGGAACTCTGGCGTGAGGACCAAGCCTGGACGGCAGCCGACAACAGGTGGTTGCTGGGCCTGCAGCGACAAGATTCTCATCCTGGTACAAGCTCAAGGGAAGAACTCCCTCCTCACCACTGCTGCCTTGAGTGACTGCCTGGATGTCCTCATCCACACCAGACATGCAGGACTCTGCATGGCGAGGCAGCGAGGACAGCGACGGATGACCCCCAGGGACCTACCAAGCCGGGGCATCGGCTGACAGTGCCACATGCTCCCGAGCGAGGTACCCGTGCCCCCCTCAGGACTTGCCGCTATATTCCAGCCGTTGATACCCAGGCAGACAATATTGTCAAGTTAGTGCTATCTGCTCTTAACAAACCAACGCTCATTTAGTTAACATATATTTTATAATTCACAGTTAGTGCCTGCCATTAACCTATGTTGAACATGTCTTCATTCGCTAACTAAAAATAGTACAAATATCAATGTAAACTCCACTGTTACTAAGCTACTTTATTATTTTACTTAATATTATATCTAGTTAGAACTGCCTGTATAACTATCGAGTTTAACCTGAATAACATAAGATGCCTAACCTATGCTAAATGACTTCGTAGCCTCAGATGGTGCTCAAACCTGACACCTGACACCTGACATGTGTACAAACAATTGATTCCACTCAGAACCTAGATCTAGACCCAAGTTAAGCATGTGTTAGATCGTTACCTATTACCACGTAAATACTCAATTAATAGGCACTATTTTACTAGTTGGTGTGGAATACCATGGCAACCCCAGCCTGTTTAAAATCTGTAGAGAAACTGAGGGCTTACCTGCACGTACACCTATTAGACTGTATAAACGTATGTAGGCTTATGTCAATTCACAACTTAACCTTAATATTTTATATAAAAACATGTGCTAGAATTTTCTTGTACCTTTACGCTACAATGTTTGAAATGTGCTAGAGGATTGCCTTTGGGGTACCTCACAAGCAACTGTTATAAACCTATGCACAACAAAAATAAAGAAGTACAAAAAAAAAATTGATTTGAATATTTTTCTTTTTCTATCTTGTATTAATGAAAAATGGTGTGCAGGACTCATTTTAAGTTAAAAAAAAATAAATTAAAGGAAAAAGTCAGAGGACCATTGACCACCCACTCAAAGTCTGTAAAAATCAGCTTAACCCAACTATGCCTGTACATATATATATATATATATAAAAATAAATAACAAACTGGACATAGCGTAATACTCCATAAATAGAAAATAGGTGCAGGAAGGGATGCGAGAGAACTGGCAAAATGTAAAACAATTCCAGGCCCGTCTCCCCTACTGGGGTATATCTGCTGTGAGAGGTCTTCACTTTCTCACCAACCATGAATGTATGGAGCAAAAAAAAAAATGCATAAACAGTGTACTAAAAGTAAAGCGTCTATAAAATAATCCAACGTGTTTCATCTGGACCAGACCTCTTCAGAGATATGTAGATTCCAAAATGTATCCCTGTTTAAACTGGATGTATTAATAAGACAATCCATTTGAACTGTTTCCGGCATGTGTTCCACGCTATGTGGAATGCTATGGTGACTTCCAGCAGATTTGGGCATGCTCACGTTTCTTTCCGGACCAGATGTCTCCATGACATGTATAACTCCTAAATGTTGAACATGGAAGCGCAGATACGGAGTCGAACATACATATAAAACTGAGTCCCAAAGTAATGGGGAAAAAAGTAATGAATAATAGCTCCTCAAAAATCTTTTTACTGAACAACTCACTTCCGAAAAAATTAAATAAAAAATGATTTACTTTTGAAAACACACATAAACCCTCCCAAAAACAACAAACTGTACATTGGTAACCTAGTCTCATACTATAATCAATGACATAATGGCAATCTCCCATTTAAAGTTATTAAAGCTACACAGCTAGCAATGTAGATCCAGCAGTACCTTAAACCTAGTCTTACACTAGGATCATAATAGGATCACAATAGGATCACAATGGCAATCTCATATTTCCCACTCAAAGCTTTAAATGCAGACCTCATCCATTGTGGCAAAATAAACTGCTTATTTGTCCCCACAAAAAACCCCAAATACAAACCCCAGTTTATTCGCCATTACTTTACCCCCTTTTTTTTTTACTGGCACTAGAAATGGTAAACTGAAGCACAAATCAAAATAAGTATGTTCATGCGTTACGAGAATTCTGGAATCAGAATATTGGCTGATCGCCCAAAATGTAAACAAATTGCAGTTGTAAATTAAATGAATCTCTAAATAAATTATCGCCTATGCAGTCTATGACATATATGGAATACTCGGACATATAAGATAAATCATGGATGTGAAAAAATCCCATGACGGTCTTATAACACGATTATTTATTTATGCCATGTAAAATGGCATAAACAAACAAAAAAAATCCACCAAATTAAATATAAAACCCCCCCCCAAAATAAAAATCAGGCAGAATAATCTAAATCGTAAAAAGCTTTTCAATAACATTTAATCATCTATAGTCTGTATTCGAGACCTAGAAAGATCTACTTGTTCCATTGCAACCAAGAACCATATTTATCATGGCCTATATGAAAAAAGCTAAAACATGTTGACCGTTATAATGGGTGAAACGAATTTAACTCCTTAAGGACCAAACTTCTGGAATTAAAGGGAACCATGACATGTCACACATGTCATGTGTCCTTAAGGGGTTAAATACATAATGGAAACATCTGTAATGTCGCTGCTGTAAGTTAATCTTTACGTTATTACGGATTAATAAATGCAATGAGTTAACATGTTCTCTTTAACAGATGCACTGCCATGTTTTTGATAATGTGATGATAAATCATCAACTTACAAGAGGTTAAAAAGGCATAGAGGGGAAAGTGCATTAAACTGTCCAATGTATCCATATTCAATAAAGGACTATCCTACAACAAGATAATACAAAGAAATAATGAACTGATGGCTGATAACAGATGGTTGATTCGTTGTCAAATTACATTAGAGAGGAGTATGTTTTAGCACCAAACATGGAGAGTACATTTATGATTCGCCAAGAGTAAGATTGAAAGTCTAATAGACTGAGCAGTTTTACTCGAATAGACAGTGATTGAGTCCCTGCTTCTAAGAAATTGACAAAGGATAGTCAGAGATGAATTGCGCCTTTAAAATTGTGAAGGCTATTTTGTTTAAACACATAGAAGCACATTTTATAGAATATATATTTTTAATGGATACTCAAGTCAGATCCAAAGTTTAATCAGATGTCTTACACTTGGGTACATTTAAAGTTAAATAAGTGTATAAAACGGATTTAATACCAAAAACATATAGGCAATTCTGTGAAATACTAATTAAGTTTGTTGTCCTCTCGGCACCTCTGAATATAAAATGTTTATTTACAACCATTATACACAGCTATATATAACCATCAGATTTTCAGTATATTACACTTGTTTTATATTTGCCAGGGTGTATTTACCTTTTATATCTTTATATGGATTTGTTTGTCTAGCAAATTATTTTGTGGTCATTACATTTTGGATTCCTCCATTTCATCTTTTTCACATTTTTGGTGTTTTGGTGTTTTTGTGACATAACACTGTTACAAACGCTCCTTCCCTCAACATTTGCCACAAACTCCTGGAGGAGTGTGGAAGCTGGCCTCCTGCCCACCAACTATGGTCCAGGTCTGAGACCCCATTCAGCCCTTAGCAGCTTTTCCTTGGTGCCCCTGGTTTGGCTTCTTCCCTTCTCTGGATTTAAACAAACATTTGCTACCTGGTGGCCGTTCGCATGAACAAAACTATGAATGGTCCTCAGCGGTAATAAACCGCAACCACTACGGAACGAATTTCAGCTATTAGACAGTTTTTCGGCCTCAAGGAGCTCACGAAAGTTGACTGGCCAAAGCACACATTGCTCTGGAACTTTCTTGGGCCTAGGACCATGTGTGCGGCCGGTCAGAACTTCCCCCGGTGACGATTCCCCTGCACTGAATGGATCTGACCGCTATTTGGACAACTTGGGCACACAGATCAGGGCTTTTGGGGGATATAGGACTTGTGGGGTTATTGTATGTTTTATTATGTTTTGGGGTACTTTTAGGTTTTTATGTTTTTGTGTTTGGTTCTTGGAAGATAATTAGCTTACCAATCTTTAACTCAATTATCGCCCAGGCACAGAGATCTCTGGGAGGGGCTTGTGTTGTATTGATTGAAGACCCCCTGCTGGTGTCTGTGCATAAAAGGCTGAGTTTGGCTCATTAAAACCAGTTGTACTCCCAGAACTATGTGTCGTCTAGTTTCTGGGAGGGGAAAGGTCTATTTACTGCTCAGCATCTTGTTCCAGCTCGTGGAGAATTCGGCTTGGAAAGTCCTTGTAAGGACTAGAGCTCCAGTCCCTAGGAGGGAATAGAGCTAGTCCCCTATACTGTTCCAGGATGGAGAACCTCCAGAAGGACCCCAGTCAAGCCACGGCGATTGGGGCAGAAGCACTGAGTTTTTCCCCGGTGCCAGCTAGCAAGCGATCCTTGGCTGAGGTACAGGGAGCTCTGCTACAAGTGGTGGCAGTGGTGGGGTGACTTCCCAGCCTTGGGGTAACATCCAGAACACCCCTGATTCTTGCACAGCTTCTGGGGAGGAAGCTGTGCAAGAATTCCAGGCATGGCGTCCAGCAACACTGACTCAGAGTTTGACAAGATGTTAAAAAAGCTGCTGGCTCTTTATGAACCCAACCCCACTGAGAAATACGTAGAGCACACAAGGAATATAGTGGCCAAGTAACAAGTAACATAGGGGCTGATGGAGCTGCACTCCAGGCCCAGGCCCAGGCCCAGGCCCAGTCCCATTGATTTAAAAAAATAAAAAAGTTACAACTTTTTTCTTTTCACACTATTCTTAGGGTTGCCCTCTTGGCTGGAATTTTAGGCTGCCTGGCCAGTGCCAAAATTACAGTAATACCGGCAATACAAATGCCGGTATTTTTCTCTGTATAAACAGAGATTACTCTACAATACCAGCACTGGCCAGTAGGGGTCGCTGTGTGTGTGGAGAGGGGCAGGGATAGGAAGTTACAGCATATACCTGCATCTCTCTGCTCACTGATGCGCGGGGGAGCAGTACAGAAAGTCCAGACAGCAACTCCCAGCCTGCAGAGACAGCCTTCAGCTCAGGGAAGTGAGGGATGGGGTAAAGGCTGCAAGGAGACATGGGGACACTGAGACATGGGGACATATGGAGACCTCTGGGGACACAGATACATGAGGACACTGAGACACTAGGGGACGCTGGGACACTAAGGGACACTGGGAGACAGACACATGGGGACACAGACATGGGGACACAGACACTAGGGGATGCTTGGAGACATGGGGACACAGACACTTGGGGACACTGAGACACTAAGGACACAATGTCCCCAAGTGTCTCAGTGTCCCCATGTCTCCCAGTGTTTCAGTGTCCCTAGTGTGTCAGTGTTCCCATGTCTCCCAGTGTCCCAAGTGTCTGTGTGCCCATGTGTCCCTAGTGTCTGTGTGCCCATGTCTCCCAGTGTCCCTGAATCAAACTAAAAGTTGTTTTTTGGTGATTTTACAGAATTTTCTCTTATGTCACTACTTGTGAGTTACATCATGTGATGTCACACATACATAATTAGTTATGCAAATTAGTAAGGCCTGTATTTTTTATCCAAGTAAGGTGGCAACCCTAACTACTCTTGGCATACTCTTGCTTAAGTATGGACAGTTCTTAGAAAGCATTGAGCGAGCACATCATTAGACGCATTTATGCCAAGCTCAGGATGCTGAGAGAGATTAGCATATTTTAAGAGAATCTGAGTGTTTTTATAGCTGCATCCTATGTGTTTCCCTCCGGCAACATCTCCACCAGATACATACTGCTTGGGAGTTATAACTGTTTTAGTGTTTTTGGTAGATAAGATTCTGTACTTAGGCCCCTCATAATTGTCAGCACCAGGCCCACTGGGTTCTTAATCTGGCCCTGAGTGGAGGCAGACTGTCTCATTACCCAGGGTCAAAATGAATTACAGGGAGTGGAGACAGCCGATGCATTCTAGGGAGAGGAGCGTTTCATCTTCCCTCCCCAGCGGCGGCGTACAGTGCAGGGAGTGGAAACTGCCAGACCCCTCCCCAACAGGAGTTACTGGGAGTGGAGACGGTCGGTCTCACTCCCCAGCAGCAGTGTGCTTTCCAGGGAGAGGAAAGTATCGTTCTCTATCCCCAGTGGCAGTACGAGTTATTGGGAGTGGAGACAGCATGTCTCACTCCCCAATTGCAGAGTATGCTCCAGGGAGAGGAGAGTATCGTTCTCTATCCCCAGTGGCAGTACGAGTTATTGGGAGTGGAGACAGCTGGTCTCACTTCCCAATGGCAGAGCATGCTCCAGGGATAGGAGATGGTCGATTTTACTCCCCAGCAGCAGTGTGCGTTCCAGGGAGAGGAGCTTATTTATTGTTCTTATATTAAATAGCCCTTTCCTCTGCTATAAGCAAAAATATATATATTTGTTTAGCGCTATCATAACCTCTCCGAGGCACCTTATTTCTTTCATGCTATTTTTTTTTGAACAGTATTTTGAAAAACATATTTCCCATTAATTTGATACATAGAGAAAGCTTTTTTTTCCCCTTTCAAACTATTTTTATGGAACAGGATAGAGGCATATTATTTCTAAAGAAAACAAATCCAGTTTCTTAGCCTTTCATCATAGAGCCTTTTCATTGCTCTTCCTAATTTCATAGCTCGCCTCTGCAATTTTTCTAATTTTGCAATATCCTTCTTTAAAACGGGTACTCAGAATTGCACCACATATAATTGATAAAGAGGCAAAATTATATTTTAATCACATGAACCAACACCCCTTTTTGTACATGAAATCACCTTACTAGCTTTTGCAACGGCAGACCAGCATTGCATACTAGTTTGTGATTTACAATTCTTCCAAAGTCCTTTTCATTTAATATTATCCAACTAGCTTAAAGGACCACTATAGTGCCAGGAAAACATACTCATTTTCCTGGCACTATAGTGCCCTGAGGGTGCCCCCACCCTCAGGATCCCACTCCCGAGGTGCTGAAGGGGGAGGAAGGGGTTAATCCCTTACCTTTTTTCCAGTGCCGGGACTCTCCTCCCTCTTCTGACGTCCCTGGCTGCATGCGCGGCAAGAGCCGCGCACGCATGCAGCGAGTCTCATAGGAAAGCATTCTCAATGCTTTCCTATGGACGCTGGCGTCTTCTCACTGTGAAAATCACAGTGAGAAGCGCGGAAGTGCCTCTAGCGGCTGTCAATGAGACAGCCACTAGAGGCTGGATTAACCCATAGGTAAACATAGCAGCTCTCTGAAACTGCTATGTTTACAGCAAAAAGGGTTAAACCTAGCTGGACCTGGCACCCAGACCACTTCATTAAGCTGAAGTGGTCTGAATGCCTATAGTGGTCCTTTAACCAAATGCAATTAATAAGTGGCTTGTGGGATCCTTCTTTCAAAATGTATGCGTTTACATTTATCCATATTAAACCTCATCTGCCACTTGCCTGTCCAGGCCCCCAATGTATCCAAATACCTTTGTAGTGAAGTTATATCATGTTCAGACTGTAATACCTCTCCTTGTTTTGTCTTATCTGCAAATAAATTACTTTCAATGCCCACTGCAAGATCAGTTATTAACAGATTGAACAGAACCCCTATAGAGTCCACTTACTACTTTTGTCCAATTTGAAAATTTTCCATTTTCAACTAATCTTTACTTTCTATCTTTAAGCTAGTGTTCTATAGAGCACAATTTTTCATCAAATGATTTTTATTGAATAGCTTTTAACACAGGAAACAATAATAATTAACATTTATAAAAATAGCATAAATTAAACACTCAATAAGAAAAAATAAAATAAAAAAATATGAAACAAATCCATAAAAAAAATAATAAAAGCAGGGGAAAAACATCCGTTCTCTATGGTATTGGCAATAGCATCATTACAATAAGCAATATACACCGGTACAAACAGGTGCATCAAAATATTAAAAAACAAAACAGTTTGCGTGGGTTGGTAATTAATATTATGTGCTGCAAATGGAGATGCACCTGGGTAAGAAAAACAAACAGAAACACTAGAAAACAAATGTAATTTGAAATTTTACATAGAATATTTACGTTTTACAGTTTCCTCCTAAATGCTCCAATGGTACTTGAGTAAAGCAGTTATGTTAGTTGGTAAACAAAGATTTAACTTGTACCTTCTATGTTCCAAAACCAGGGATAAAACGTCTTCAATAACTGGAATCGTAGTCGATTTCCAAGTATAACCATTGTTGCTGTGATTGAAACATTGCCTACTAGTATTTTATCAACTTTAGTGAAATCATCAGGAGCTATCTTAAATAGACGCATTCTGGCGCTAAACTCTCAATGGAGGGAACAATATATTTAATTACAGCATGTACACTCTTTCCAAAATATCTGAATATGTGGACATTGCCACCACATATGAGAGCAGGTGTCTATGTGTCTGCAACCACGCCAACAGTGGTCTGATGAAGTTGAGTACATTTTCTGGAGACTGGGCGGTGTCAATTACCACCTGCACATAATTTTATAATAGCTCTCCAGATGGGCCGAGCATGGAGTATACCTTTTAAATCAGTAATGTGTAGCCAATTATCTAGCGATACCTTCATCTGGAGATCCCTCTCCCATGCTTCCAAGAAGTCTCATTTGGCCTTGGGTCTAGTCATAATATAATAGAAACACAGCAATATGGATTATTTTCTACTCAGGTCATCAAGATATATTTTTTCCAATTGGGATTTTTCTAAGTGCTTATATTTATGAATTGAGGCATCAAGAATTTCTCTAAGTTTGTTAACTATAATTTCGTATTTGGGGCAACCAAATCATCTAGATTATATTTAGGTAAAATTTTGCTAAAAAATAACAAATTGTCCAAATTGGTTAGAGAGAGATCTCCAGAAGTCAACATCAGAGGCCTCATATTTCAGGATGGATGTTGGCATGGCCCAAGACCACCATACATTTACCTTTACCTCCTAATACACACATACCTGGCTTTTAATGTTATTTTGGTGGTGGGAGCATTTCCCTGATCCTGGGGATCACAATATTTCCTTGATCGAGTAAGTAAGCAACTTATCCCTTCCAATCAAAAGTGGGGTGAGTTATTATCCATATTAAATTTTAGTGCTTGTGCAGCATTTGTTGTGTAATAATTTCTGAAATCAGGCACACCCAATCCACCAATCATTGTTAAATTCTGTAACACAGACAATAGTATTCTGCCAGGCTTGCTTGACCAGATAAATGCTAATATGTCCAAATTAATTTTTCATAACAAATGATAGCAGGATGAACAGGGATATGGCTGTTAAGAAGTATAAAATATTTAGGAGGATATAGATTTTTGATTAATTTTTCTACCAAACCATGAGACTTCTAATTCCCTCAATCTTGCCATTTCTTTCCATGGCCAAACTTTTGCCAGATTACACATATGCTGTTTCGCCAGATTTTTGGTTTTACATATACCCAAATAGGAAATGTGTGATTCTCTCCACTCAAATTTGAAGTTAGCCTTCAGACAATCCAAAACAGGCCATGAAATAAAAAAGGGCAAAGCTTGGGTTTTGTGATTGTTAAGTTTATAATAAGAAATTTCACCAAATAATTTCAAGATGGGCACCAGAGAGTCAGGAGGTTGTTGGATTCCTCAGAGACAAGAGGTTGTCTGCGAACAATCCTATTTTATGAGTGGCATTATTAATTAGGATACCCTTAATTTTTTAATAATTCTTAATCATTTCAGCCAGGGGTTCCATCGCTAGTATAAATAAGGGGACAAAGGACAACCTTGTCTTGTACCGTTTGTGAGAGGAAAACTCTCTGAAATGGAAGTCAAGGCCAAAACCCTTGCTGTGGGGCAATGATAGAGTTAAACACATCATTAACTACTGGGGCTGTAAAACCAAATTTAAACAGTACTTTCCTCAAGTAACCCCAGTGGATCCTATTGAACGCCTTCTCCACATCCAAAGAGAGGAGCAGAGAACTTTATTTGGTGAACAATATTGATGAATCGTCTTGTGCCATCTGTGTCCTGACGATCCATCACAAAATTTACTTCATCATTCTGGACTAAATTCATCATAATTTTAGAAAATTTGGTGGCCAAAATGTCAGAATATAGTTTTGGAACTGTTATTTAACAATGAAATAGGCCTAAAATGTGAACATTTATTTGGGTCCTTACCTGGCTTAGGGAGGATGACAATCTGAGTGCACATTGCTTTGCCAGGCATCCCACCTGTTTTCCAATATATAAGAAATAATATAGTTAGGTGTAGTGCTAGTATATTACAATAAGTCCTGTAATAATACATGGTAAAATCATCAGGACCCAGCACTTTACCAGTAGTTGAGACTAATAGTTTTTAACACCTCCTCTTTAGATATGGTTGAATTTAAAATATCCAGTTTATCAGGGAAAATTTTTAATAGATTAGCTAAAAAGGCCGGACTTAATTTACTGCATAGTCAAAGAGAAAGTTAAGGTCAAAGGAAGGAGAAAACAGTTAAACCGTAGACAAGCCAAAAACCAGGAACAAATTAGTATAAATGAATAACAAACCAATGTCAGTAACAAGATAATAGCCCATTGACATAATTTTAAAGTTTTAACTATTTAATTAATAAAGTATAATGTGGAAAAGTAAAATAGAGAGATTGGCTCTTAAAAAAGGAATACTCTACAACAGGGTTCTCAAAACTCTTTCCCTCCAGATGTAGCTGAACTATATTTTGAATGAAATAGTTAGAGAATCAAAGGTGGGTAATAGTTCAGCAATGTGATGGAACGCCGTCACTGAGTACCATGCAAACATGTGCCCACTCGCTTGCCTGCTTATTGCTTTCAGGTCAGGGCTATTTAACATTGTATTGTTTGTGGTGTCCCCTTGTTTGCAAATCATGTTTAGGCTTGGTGGGAAGATTGTGCTTGTCCCATTCCAGATATGATAAAATTGAGGCTTGCGTATTAATATGTGGATAGGTATTGGTGTCTCTTTTGGATGGGATATTGGAACACTTTTTTTTTTTGTTCTTGAGAGCTGGTGATTAGTGATGTCCCGAACAGTCTGCCGAACGGTTCGCCGAATGGTTCGCCACGGATGGCGAACATATGCGCTGTTTGGACCGCCCCCTATGTCATCATTGAGTAAACTTTGACCCTGTACCTCACAGTCAGCAGACACATTCCAGCCAATCAGCAGCAGACCCTCCCTCCCAGACCCTCCCACCTCCTGGACAGCATCCATTTTACATTCATTGTGAAGCTGCATTCTTAGTGAGCTGTCCAGGAGGTGGGAGGTTTTGGGAGGGAGGGTCTGCTGCTGATTGGCTGGAATGTGTCTGCTGACTGTGAGGTAACTCCCCATCTAAGAGGCAATCAAGACATATTGCAGATGTGAGAGTTTGTTTGTACAGAAACCAGACTTCCAGGCCACTTATGTGTGACTTCTCACACCCTGCAGAGTGGCTCTGTTGGGGTCCTAGCTTCAAAGAGGAACTTTGGTTATAAGCTCTTCCATACAATCAATTAACCCCTTTTGAAATTAAAAATTTACTTTTGAGGGGTTTTACAATTGTATGCTTTTCTGTACCTGGGAGATGATTGAGTTTGTACAGTTCCTGACTCAATTATCTCCCAGGCACAGGGGAAGAGTTTGTGTGTAATTGTATGGAGATCCAATATTGGGGGTCTGTGTATAACTTGGCTGTACCATGTCCCATTAAAAATACATTCCTGTTGTACCCTTCATCAAGTCCCAGCAGATGTTTGGGTAGCTAAGAGCTCTGATCATGGTTTCACCTGGGGTTTGGGAGACTTACAACGGATATACTGAGCCGGAGTATAGGGGATCCATTACAAGCAACATCTGTGGGCCAGAGTTTGGAGAACCCTGCTCTATAACAAAATTGGGACAAGAAAAAGGCTGACTTTCAGTAAAGAATAAGATGCCAAATACAACGGAGGCATTAAGACACTTTACAGGTTAAAAATAAATAAATAAAAAAAACTAAAAACATAACAACAACAAAATACTGTGTGCAAAGATGACCCAGACTTTACAATGACCTCCTACGATCGAAACATTTCAGAATCTACTATTCCAATCAAGGCATAAAGGCAGTTAAGCAGTTCTGGGGTTTGTTCCATAATTCACAATAAAACCCTTCAGATTTACTGTATAGTACTGATTTGCAAATTCTTTCTGAGCAAGGCTTTATTAATTCCACTGAAACTCACATCCAAGTATTCATAACTCTTACAAACACTCCCATTGCGAATATATATATAGAACTAATAGAAAAGCTACTTTGTCTACAATACATATTCAAAAAAATTTTTTTGGGGGGGGTCAATTTATTTTTATTTATAGTTCCTTGCTCTGCATATCAAGATTTTTTAAATCCTTATTGTAATTTAAAGCAGTACCATAAATAAAATGATCCTTGGTCTGGCAAAGAAATCAGTTCTACTAGAAAGTCAAATAATGCACGCATTTAGCAGAATGAAATCTCACATGCAGTTTTAATCCTCCAAAGGCATTTGAGGAACTATGTGAGACAAGAAGTACTTGTAATTTAATCAAATACTTACGATGCCTAATACACAATACCAGGGTTCTGTCCCTGTGTCTTTACAGTTATAATACAATCAAATTAGAATATAGAGGGTTTTTCCTCCTGCTCTTGGAAAGAAAAATCCAATTTGTGTGATTGGCTTCCACTGACTTTTTACATATAATTCATATATTCACACCTGCTCATTCAACTAAGAGCCCAAACATGTGACTAACCTTAGAGCAGAAAAGGCACTTTCCAGGATTTTTAATTATAATATCCCTATATTCTTAAACTTGTGCGAAAATTAAATGTAGAAATCAACACTCAATCTTGCAAATGTGCGCCCCCATCTTATCTCCCTGTCAATCATTGTAATAAGCTCTGTCCTTTCCACCTGGCAGTCAGCATGGACAATGTATATTTCTATTTCTCCTCTACATTTGCAACCCTTGCCCTGGCTTTGTCTTGTCTGAACTGGATTTTAATAGAAATAGCAAAATCTTTAATATAAATTTTAAATAAATTGAAGAATCTCATGAAAAGAAAAATGCTTAGCATGAGTGTGGCGAACACCACTAAAAGTCACCAAAATACTATATTACTCCCCTGGCCCTCTGTTCCTCCTCCCCTCCATAGGAGCCCAGCAGGTACGGATTGATCCAGCACGTAGAAATGTGTCACACCTAGGACTAAAAGGTAACGTCTTACCGGGCCTTAGAATGGCTGGACTTAACGTACCAAAGAATAGTCAGGATACTTGTTGAGTTCAGAGGACACAGAATGGGACACAACGATAAGGGAAATAATACCAGAATACGAAGACAAACGAAGCCAAAGTCAATAACCAGAAATAAACGCTCAGGAACACACTCTAGGACAACCACGACAGGGCAATGAGAGAAAGTAATATTGCATTTAAATAAGCCTTTTAACGGCTTTGATTGGCCAAAATCGGCCTTTGACCCCAGAACGTGAGGGCACGTCACATGCACTCCGATGTTGTCATCCATGTGGGCGGGCATGGGGCTATAATTTGGGTGGATCTGCAGCGGCTGGCTTCCATCAACATGTTGCAGGAGGCAATTATACAGACCCACGGCCGCTGAGTGCAAACACCGCAAGGTGAGGAGGAATATGTTACACACTCTGCCTGTTCGCAAGATATTAACCGAACTGAGACATACCGAATGAGTCAGTGGGACTTCGCTGAGTTTACCCTGGAACTCCAACTTGGCCACGCTTGTCACCTTCTCCCGGATAACTTGTCGTTCGGTTTTTACCCCTTTCCTAATACCCCAGGAGAGGGCTCTTTGGAGGGGAGCTACAATACATTAAGAGGAACAATTGCCACCTATGAGCCCATTCTATAACCGCCCAGAGACCACATTAAAATACCAGATAATACCTATAACCGCCTGAAATGGTTTTCAGCATGAGACCACGCTAGCAGTCGGCTAAACATTAACGGGGTGGCGTTTCCCTAAACCTACACAGATCAGAGCCCTATTTGGACAGGGTTCGGCACTCCACCGAGAGCTATCTGGGGATAGAAGACTTGTTAGGGTTCATAACGGTTTTCAGTGTGTTTTCTGGGTTTTCTTGTATTCAGATCTTCGTATCCAGGAGATAATTAACTTATCTGTCTTTGACTCAATTATCTCCCAGACACAGAATTGCCTGGGTAGGATCAATGTGTAAAAGAATGGAGACCCCATGCTGGGTGTCTTGGCATAAAAGGCTGCATTCTGAGCAATGAAAACAGATTACTCCCAGAACTATGTCTCATCTGGTTACTGGGGAACAGAGAGCTGTAGTCACTTATGGTTCCAGTCTGGCCGAGACGAAAGTTTAGCGAAGGTACCCAGTCGAGTTACCGGTGGTCCGCTACAATAAGTTCTAAGTTGTAACCAGGAAGGGAGGAATCCAGACTCATCTAGTAAATGAAACCTGGGTGGATCTCAGGCAGGCAAACCCCATATATAAAAGTAGAAAGCAATGTGATCTAGAAGTCAAGTCAAAATTTATTTGGAGAGTCGGAATATAAAAAGAAACATTTCAACCTCCAATTAGTTTTTTTTATCAAGCTTCATAAAACGTTTCTGGTCAAAAGGTTGCTGTTTATGTTCTACCTTGCCAAAAAAAAATTTAAAAAAATGGTACCTTCTTGTGCCTTGAGTGCCTGGATCACATTGCTTTCTAGCATAAGTTATAAGGCATTTTCAATGTTTTATTGAGTGGTGTAAGTTTCAGTAAAGCCACAGTTCCCCTTTAACACTATGTCCATACACCTGATGAGACACTAATAAGCTCCTCCGCAACACCTAGAACCATAGATAATGTAAATTGTGTTCATTCTGAAAATTGTCCCATTCAACATAAAACCTAAAAATAGGCAACTCATTTTGTAACCTATGCAATTTGCATTAGAGATAGAAAATCTGTCCATTCACCCACAGACTAATACAATTCATATACCCAAACGCAGACTCTCTTATTCTACAAATTCAGTACATGATCCTAAAAATCTATCCATTCACCTAAAGACAATAAAAATTAATTCAAATTCTTCATATTCTGTTCAGTTGGACTGCCTACCAAGACAGCTGTTATGGATGTTTGTAGTGCTTTCCTAAGGTTGTTGGATCAACAAATTCCTCTTTTGCTGGTAAGTGTGATTGAGCTCATTTTCCCAGTTATGACTTCATACCAATGTCCTGCATTACAATGCAAGGATGCTGTGCAATACATCTGTACTGGTAGGAATATGTGTACACTTTCACTTTCCACTAGATATTAACAATGGGACCTCCCCACATTAGCAAATTTATTAATATTGGAGAGAACCTCATTTAAAAGCAAGCAAAAATGGGGAATTGAAGGCTGGTGAATATGGAAAAGGAAGGCAGTGATCTGCGAGAGATTTCAAGGTTTCGTTCCGTCCATCTTTTTGGCGATCAGCACTTCATCTCAGTTTCGCAACTCTTAAATACCTTATGGATGAATTAAAAAAACAAATGAAATGGGCAATGAACAAGTTTTGATCAGATTTAGGGATTCAGAGTTCGGCCTGTGGTGCAAGAAAAGGGGGGACCAATGCAGAAAAAGCTGGGTTTTTGGGGGAGGTGCAAGCATATAATTCTCTTAGCTTTCCATAATAGAACAGAGATCTGCCCACTGATGTGAGCTGTATCTCCCATCCAATCAAAATGTGGAAAATAAAAGGGTGATTGATGGAATAAAAAAAAAAAGTCTACTGATTGTTAGGCGAAAGCCACTAAATGTTGACTTTATTCGCAGATCAAGTGAGAGGTGACATAGGGAGAATAAAATGAGGATCAGTAAAAAAATTAAATAAATCTATATACTCCCAAGCAGGATTCTTCCAGACACTTTGATTTCAGCTATCGAGGGCAACAGACCAGTAGACCGTAATTGCTGGGTTTTTTTTTTATCATTGCTGTGTCTATGTTTCCGGTGTGGTTGCCTACCCCTGCCTTAGAATAAACCTTTTTTGCAATCTAAATGAGTGACTTTGTGTACCATGAATAGCCCTGCTTATGGATAGATTTCCAGATAATGGTTTGTATTGGCCCTGAATATATTTGTATAATGTTCCTATATCCCCTCTGAGGCACTGTTTTTCTAAACTAAACAGATTTAAATTTGTTGACTAAAATCTTCCATTCCTTGTTTTTTTTTTCTTATTGTTTTATTTTAACATTCTCTACACGGAAAATAAAAAACAAGTAATAGTGCATACCACAACTGCACCCAGATACCGGTTAACTGCAAAAAACATGATATACAAACACAAAACAGCAAAGAAAAGTGTGGTTCACCATATTTACAAGATAAATGTTAAAATGTGTGAAAGCACCAGTGCAATCAGTATGCTTACATACCCTGTTAAGGCTCTCCAGAGTCCAGGTACAAGTATACAGTGATCCAAAACGTAAACGGTTTCTTCTTGAATTTTTAATCCCCTCAAAATATAAAAAATTACCAACGTTGTGAAAAATCACACAAAACAACAATAAAATAAGGGACATTATTTCACTCACAAACGCCAAGTAAAGTAAAGTAATAATTAGGTCAGGAAACATCCAGTTCAATGTTGCAGGAGCCTCCAAGCACTGGTTCTGATGAGAAATCTTCCCCACTCAAAATAACAAAGCTTGCAGAGTTACAGAAAATCTCTGTTGAAATGACAGCCTGCAGGTTACCACTCAAACTGCTCACAAGCTGACCGGTTTCCTCTCCTAGACTTTATCAAGGTAGAGCTGATTCAGAATGTCCAAAAGTCCTGCCTTATAAATCCGACCAAAGGTCTCTCCAACAGGCTACACGTTTCCTCTTGTGCATCTATCCAACTAAATGAAATTCAGATCCCTCTAAAAAGATGGCGGCGGGATTATGCAAGGCAACAGAATACGCCACTCGGTCCAGACGTTGAGGGAACTCCCCCGATGTATTACCTGATATTCCCATCCATGGCATTCCCCCTCTGGAGAGACCCTACCTGAAATATTTAAGTATACCATAAAGAACAAATTTGGGACAGCCCAGTAACCAAAAACATGGCCACCAAGTGACAGATTTTATGTCACTTTGCAAGCTTTGTTTTTGAGATAAGCTGTTTATTCTGTCTACTGCTGGTGAAATCCAATTTTATTTTGTATTTATAAGAACTCCTAAGAACTGCATCTCATGAGATCATTATTATTAAGATTATTTGTATCTATATAGCGCCAGCTTATTCAGCAGCGTTTTACAATAAAAGGGGAATTTACCAAATAAGACAATAACAAAATGTAACAGGAACATAGGTAGTTGAGGACCCTGCTCAAACAAGCTTACAGTCTAGAGGAGGTGGGGGTATTAAAACACAATAGGAAGGGTATTGAGATAGACAGCAAATAGACATGGTGGGAAAGTAGCAGAACTGGAAGTGAGAGTGGAGTGTAGCCCTATAGGAGAGAGCGAGAGGAAGGTTTGAGAGATAGAAGTTACTCTTGTAGGCCTGAAAAGATGGGTTTTGAGGGACATTTTAAAGGAATGAAGACTAGGTAAGAGTCTGGTAGGGGTAGGCAGGCTGCTCCAAAGGAAAGGAGCCGACCGTGAGAAGTCTTGCATGCGTGAATTTGCAGTAAGGGTGCGAGCAGCAGACAGGAGAAGGTCGCAAGTAGAGCGGAGAGACCGAGAGGGGGCATACCTATGAATCAGTGAAGAAATGTAAGAGGGGCTAGACTTAGTTAGAGCTTTATAGGCAATGGTTAGTATTTTAAATTGACACCTGTAGGGGACAGGAAGTCACTGTAAGGATCGACAGAGGGGTGAGGTGTAAGAGGAGTGACAGGAGAGAAAGATCAGCTTGGCAGCAGCAATTACCACAGATTGTATGGGACAATAAGGCTTCTGGGGAGTACAATTAGGAGAGAATTACAGTAATCGATGCAAGAGATTACTAGAGCGTGAACAAGCTCGTTGGCTGCATCTTGCATAAGAAAGGGGCGTATTGGAATCGACAGGTTTTAGCAACAGACCGGACATGAAGCACAAAGGTGAGGCCAGGATCAAAAGTGATACCAAGATAGTGAGCTTGAAAGGATGAGGTGAGGCAAGTACCGTCAACCTGCAGAGAGAGTGAAGGAAGAGGATCAGCGTTATGAGGAGGCAAAATAAGAAACACATCCTGTCAGAGATAGAAGAAAGGCAATTGGTGACACGTTGGACAGCAAGGGAGAGGTCAGGGGAGGAGAGATATCTAGGTGTCGTCAGCATACAGGTGGTAGTGGAATCCAAATGAATTAATGAGTTTGCCAATAGAGGCAGTATAGAGAGAGAACAAAAGGGGACCAACAACTGAACCTTGTGGGACTCCGACTGAGACAGGATGAGGAGAGGAGGTGCTGTTGGAAAAAGAGACACTAAAGGAGCGTTGGGAGAGATAGGAGGAGAACCACGAGAGGGCTGTGTCACAGAGACCAAGAGGTTAAAGAGTTAGGAGAAGGAGTCCATGATCAACAGTGTCAAAGGCAGCAGAGTGGTCAAGAAGAATTAGTATAGAGTAGTGGCCTTTGGATTTGGCTTAGATTAGGTCATTTGTAACTTTAATAAGAGCAGTGTCAGTAGAGTGGAGGGGGCGAAAGCCAGATTGAAGAGGATCGAAGAGGGAGTTGGAATTTAGGAAGCGAGTCATACGAGTGAAAACAAGTCTTTCTAGAAGCTTTGAGGAAAAAGGAAGCAGGGATATGGGACGATAGTTGGAAGTGGAAGACACATCTAGGGATGGCTTCTTTAGGATGGGTACGACAGCAGCATGCTTAAGGGAAGCAGGGACAACGCCAGATGAAAGAGAGCAGTATAGGATGTGTGTTAAGGATGACAAGAGGGGAGAGCTCTGATGAGGTGGAAAGGTACTGGATCAAGTGGACAGGTGGTGGGACGAGAAGAGAGGAGAAGTACAGCCACCTCCTGTTCAGTAGCTGGAGGGAAGTCTTGGAGGGTAAGGATGGTATGGTCCAAGTGAGTTTGAGATAGAGATCCAAGAAGGGGGTTGAATTAATTTCTTAACTATTTCATCTTGTCAGTAAAGTAACATGCAAAGCTATCAGCTGAAAGATTAGTTTGTGAGGTGATCACAGCAGGGCAAGGAAGAGAGCTAAAAGTGTTAAAGAGATGCCTAGGATTGCGGGAGCTTGTACTAATGAGAAAACAAAAGTAGGACTGTTTAGCAAGGGTGAGGGCTGCACTGTATGAGCACAAGACAAATTTATAGTGCAGAAAGTCTGACAAGGTGCAAGACTTCTTTCAGCATCGTTCAGCTGAACGGGAGCATCTCTGCAGGTAGCAAGTTGACTTAGTGTGCCACGGTTGGATGCGCGCCCTCCTTGAGGAACGTGCTTGGAGTGGAGCTGCAGCATCTAGGGCAGAGGTGAGGGTAGAGTACATGAGGAAATAGCCAGAGAGGGACAGGAGAAGGTATGGATAGATGAGAGTTCAGAATGGATATCAGTCGAGAGCTGCTGGCGATCAAAATAATTTAAATTGTGAGGGTTAGGTTGAGGGTATTGGGGCACTCGGGATTAAATGATAGGAGGTGGTGGTCTGATCGAGGAAATGGCGTATTACAGAGATTGGAGACATGCATTTGAAAAAATATCAGACATGATTGATGTGTTTGGATGACCCAATTGGTTTTTCTTGAGGTTCACCACCCATCTGAAGTCTTGTAATTTTCATACAACCATCTATGGTCCACTAGCTTTAGAGGACATGAAAAAATACTGCAGGTGAGGAGAAGGAAAATAGCGTCATACCTTAATTAGTTTGAATATTACTGTCCCAATCAAATGAGAGGGAGGAACTTAACTCATAGGTGATACTGACATGGATTAGCCAGAAAATTGAGGTCATCTTCATCGTTGGACCAGAAGGACCAAACAATTCCTTTTCTCATTTAACTCATTCCACCCATCAATCCACCAGAATATGTATTACTGTACAAAACCCAAATGCTTTCTGGACACTACTGTGACATGTGCTAAAGGCACAATACACACATCTATTTATAGAGTGACCACAGAAAGATGTAACTTCACAGTGTCCTAATATCGTCTGTGGGAACTATTTATATAACCTGTACCACTAAACTTCTCCACTAAATGCTAGGACTCATCTTTGGCAGTGTATGCAGGATATACTTTGCTGATATCTGGTTACTATATGATCTTCTATCCACCCAGTCCTCTGGCAATACTCTTATTAGTAATTTACCTATAGAGGACAATGAATAGCCATATCTTGTGAGACTTCAATGAAGATACAATTCCTTAGAGCTCACACTGTCTTTATTCTATAAAGATCAGGCTTACATAGACCACAGCATACAGTAAAAAACAACAACATTGCACTAACGCTTTCACCAATGGGAATACAAAGCGATTCCTTACACTAGTTCCTCTCATCCCCTGTGCAAGTCCATGCTGACACCAAATGGTTATCTTGATTGGACCCATTGTCCCTTCAGAGCAATCTCTGGTTACATAAACACAGCCCTTTGCTGTAGTAGATAACTTGTAGACTTGCTGGCTTCCACAGCAGGTTGTCACTCACAGTGCAGCATTTAACTTTATTAACCTACAAAATAAATTTCACACCTGACTATACTTTATGCCTGCATAGAAAGCTGCTGTCCTCCCCTGTGTTGATCCACAGCGGCATATCCAGACACACACACTGCTCTATGTATAATACAGGTACACAATACAGAGATGCCTGTAATACAGAGATACCTAGGTACATGGAAAACAGTCACAAAAATGGCACTGCAAGCTTGTGGCTTGGGTCAAAACAAATCAGGCCATTCATCATGCACAGCTATAGCTTCTACTGTAAACTATATTGGATAGACAACACAGCCACCACCAACAAGACCTACAGCATTAAAGGATAAAACACCTACACATCCAGCAATGTAGTGTATATGAGACAATGCACTAAATACTACCTAGCATGCTTTATCGGGGAAACCACCCAGCAATTAAATTTCAAAATGAACATGCACCCCATTATACACCACAAAGAAGAATCTTACTTTATGCCTGTGGGACACAATTTTACCCATACTGACCACTCAAACAATGACCTAAACATCAAAGTGCTCAAAGGTGATTTTCAGATATACCCAATAAAGATATATATTAAAAAAAAACAAAAACAACAACAACAAAAACCTTTTGAAGCTGGAATGATAAAAAGTTTAAGAAAAAATAGAATAAATGTTGATTTGGCTTTTTTGTCCCACTGATGGCCCAAAGTGACTGGTTGTAAGTGACCTGGGACTGAGGGTATAAAATAAAGAAATGGTGGTTGTGGGTTAAAGGCCAAAGAGCTGTGGGTAATTACCCAGTAGACGATAGGTTAGAGACTAGTTATTGTGTGAACTATAACCAGGGATTGAGGGTAAGAGTCTGGGGAATTGGACATAGTAGATCTTGAACCGTAAAAGTCTTAGGTCTAAGCAGGCTGAATGTTAAATACCTTCGGTAGGAGAAGAGTGAAGATCAGAGACAACAGAAATATTACTAAAATATAAAAAAATGGGTCCCCAAATACTTCAAAAGAAGCCTCATATTCAAAGAGATTAGGAACCATTGGTCTCTGTAATTATGGAATCATCATGTATTCTTTCACCTACAGTACTGGAGTTGAATTTCAAACTTAAAGTCAAAACATTCGAACTGAAAGCAGAGCTGACTTGGAGAATTGGATTTTAATTTGAAATTCACTTTGAATTCACATTCGCATTTGAAGTGAATCAGGAAAGAGATTGCCTCTCAATTGATCTTATTCAGAATTTTAGAATTTTAAAAAGTTTGTTTTGAGAAAAAGAATAAAAACTAAACAAGATACTTTCTTTAATGACAATTTATGCTTGATCATTATATTAGAGGGGTGGGATGTATAAAACCAAAATAAAATGTTAAAAAAAACTAAACAAAACGTAATTTTGAAACAATTCACATTTTCCTAAATATATATTTTGTTCTTTGTGCTATAAATGCAAATGTGATATATTACTACTTGTTTCTTGCATTGTTAATTTACATACAAACATATTTGTCCTCAATTATGTCACTGAAAAAATGTTGCATTATTGTGACTTAGCTATTTTTTGATGTGAGAAACCAAAACCAAAAAACCCCCCCCCCAACTCTTCTTCCTCCTCCTAACATAGTTTGCAAAGCAGGATTTGTGAATTTTTACTTTGAGGACTATTCCTCACCCCCATACTTCTAAGTAACTACTAACATTTACCATTATGTACTCCAAATCATTATGAATTACTGCCCCTTTCTTGAGTATAATTAAAAAAAATAGCAACTGGATTTAGTCCAAAACGCTAGAGTGACCTTGGGCAAGATTTAATTAATTTGAGTCCATCAAGGCTTCACTCCGTGCTGTCTGTTAAAAGGATGAGATCAAGGTGACTGACACCTTGTTTAAACCTCTGTATAAAATAGATACTATCTGCTATAGTGTAATTCACAAAGCCGCAACAGGAAAACTAAGGAAATTAATATTTTGTTTTCAATAAAATGTATTTTTAAATATATATATCACCAGTGATTGATCACGGATATAATGACATATGTAAATATGCTGTTAGCTTGCAACAATTTTACAGGCACTAGCATTGGAGCAAATTTAGCTATTTTCCCCTTTGATAGCAACAGTAAAATTGAACTTCACACAGCATCAGAAATATAGCTACAGGCTAAAAGCAGAGTGTGTTTAGTGACCTTGATGTGTATTCTGTAGTTGTTATGGAAACAAGAATGTGATATCACTTTTGTGCAGAAATAATGAAATCCATGCCATTTAATGGTCATTGCCATATAAACTTCTCCGATTAGAACTCGTTCACTCTAAAATATACATTATTTTCAGTAAATCATGGTTTAACCAATAACTTGCATTTTGAGAGTCTAATCTCAGAGCAGCACCAGAATATACATATCCCAGTCTGCCTGAGATTAGTAGGAGGTGTCATGCTGGATACTATTTATTATTTACATTAATTCAGATCCTCTGCTAGTAATAATATGGTGGGAGAGGGGTGGACTGTGCATGTCTGTCTCCACAACTCCTCTGATGTCACCACCATTCTTAGACAGGCATATATTTATTATATATTCTATAGTTATAGCTGCATATTGTAGCTTGAAGTGACTATAAGAGTTTCAAGTTGTGCTCTATAAGTCTTTCTTCTAAATACAGTTTTATATCCAACTCCACAACATTATTATTATTTATATAGCGCCAACAAATTCCGCAGCACTGTAGAACAGGTGGGCTAACAAACACGTAATTGTAACCAGGCGAGATGGACGAACAGGAACAGAGAAGTTAAGGGACCTGCTCAATGAACTCACATGCTAGAGGGAGTGGGTCATAGGTAAAGGTAGAAAAGTAGGTTTGTTGAATATTATTCGCTGAACACTTAGTGTTTTGATGACTGTTGCAGCAGAGGAATCAGGGTGCGGGGAGGGACAGTGAAGGGTGGGGGGGATAAAGCCAATACCAGTATGAAATTGTTTTTAGAATGAAATGTCCTTTAAGGAGTAGACTATTGCTCTTTTACACTCAAACAAAAACTAGTATTCCCATACAATTAAACCATTTAAGCCAGGATCTCTCCAATAATTAAAGTAAGAAAAATCACCACCACCACCACAGCAGCTTATGTAAGCCATGTCAGCCACAGAACAATCCCAAGGACACATAATTTCTCGATCGTCCAGACCCTCTCCATGCCCATAGAGGACTTCCTTTATATGCCAAGCAGTCTGAAATTCCATGTCTCATGCTGGCAAAGAAAATGAACTGGCGCTGTGTCGGTGATGAGAACACAAATCAGTAAAGAAGAATCAAAACAGGGGAGGAGTCGAGCATTCAATTCAGTTTCATAATGCTCACACACTGTGACAGTTTAAGGGGTATATCATGTATACAATTAGAAATGAAATGGCTTACAATGTAATTAAAAATCAAAATGAAAACAAAAACAAATATGTCACGATAAAAGATTGTGTATAAGGAAAAAGAAAATCTACCCCAAAAATCTTCAACGGCAAGAATCCACCAGCTTTGCAAAACAAACAAATGAAACATGAGTACAATGGACTGCATGGAATGTAGGTCATGTCTAAAGTACTATAGGCACTTTAGAGGTTGTTCAATAGAACAGTGAGAAAAGGCTGGCCCAAAAGGACAGGTGGGACAGTGTCCCCATCCAGTTAATTTTTTATATTTTTATAAATAAATCTCTTCACATAGCAAGGACTAGTGATAAGTGAGTGTCACAATTAGTTCTGCAGTTTCTTCCAGATTTGTTAATGGCTGGAGATGAGGTTAGTAGCTGGGTAGCTAATTATGTTATGGTTTTTTTAAGCCCCTTTTTCGGTTATAGACCTCTTGCATGTGTTTATTCTGCATGTCATTCATTGGCTTTGTATTGGAAGATCAAATTCTGGATGCCCTAAAGGACGGCCTTAGTTAGATCTAGTTAAAGTGGTTGTTGTTTCCTAAACATGTGAATCAGTAAGTTTATGTCTCCTTAACACATCACCAAAATCCCAGGATTTTCCAAACAGGCAATAAACGAATTACACTAAATGCCATAATCAGTTGGCAACTACAACTTGTTCTATGATGTTTTTCATAGGATGATGGTCCAAGGTACCATTGTCCTAGTTTATTTATTATTTATAAAATGTCAACAAATTGTGTAGCTCCATATAAGGATTATACACAAACTGATGTATAAGCAACATTACATGGGACATGGCATATACACAGAGTTCTATTTTGCTAAAAGTGCTGTATACATTCACACAGATAAATTGGAATATATCCCTGTCACATCCTGTTCCTCACTGCGGATCATTCTGGCAATGGCTTCTGGTATCCAGTACTCTTTTTGCTGTCCTTGCTTGGTTTTTCTGGTCTATGTCTGGTTTTCTGGGTTCATTCTTATATTCTGTCCCTGGATTTCCCAGTCTCTTGGATTCACTTAAATGTTTGTTTTTTGTTGCCACACCCGTTTGTTTTCCACTTTCCTTTTGTTTCAGCTTGGACCTGCAGCAGTGTTTCATGTCTCTGCCCTTTCTTGCAGGTAAGTGCTATAGTGGTTTAGTGTGGCTGTTTTAGCATACCTTAGGCAGTGTAGGACCTGCCAGATATGGGGTACATTGGTGTTGTTGGCAGGCTTGTGCAATGTATGATCATATAATGTAACTAAATCCCCATACTTTTCATATATAGTGCTTAGTTATGTCTCCTTTTGTTTTGCCTTGTATCTCTTGTCTTGTTTTACTTTGTCTTGTAATCCTAGTCCATGTACAGGCCTGTTCAGTCATGCCCATGTTATGTTCTTGTTTTCCTCATGTCTTGTGTACATGTTCTAGGTTCTGCTTTCTGTCCTGCTCTGGTTCTGTGTTCTCCTAGTTTTGTCTTGTTTTCATGCATGGTGCCTATCTCTAGTCTTGCCTTGTTCTCCTAGTTTTGTCTTGTTTTCATGCATGGTGCCTATGTCTAGTCTTGCCCTATTCTCCTAGTTTGGTCTTGTTTTCTTGTATGGTGCCTATCTCTAGTCTTAAAACAAGATAAAATCAAAAGAAGAAAAGAGTAAGCGCTAAATAACAGTGAAGCTGCAACCTTTAAAGGGGATCCCTTAGAAAACCCTCAAATATAATTAGGATAAAAAAACAGAGATAAAGGCTGCGCTAAAATAGTCCAAAATAAATATAAATATATAATAAAATATATAATAAAAATAAAATAAAAGTCTTAGCTGGGAAAGATCTTCTTTAGATCAAATAGTCCATAAAGTGCTAGTTTTAGAAGGTGCTTGCCCAGGGGTAGTATCCTCGCTGTTTTTCCTCAAAGGGATTCGGTAATATAGTTACATAGTTACATAGCTGAAAAGAGACTTGCGTCCATCAAGTTCAGCCTACCTCACATTTGTTTTTTGCTGTTGATCCAAAAGAAGGCAAAAAAAACCAGTCTGAAGCACAATTTTGCAACAAGCTAGGAAAAAAATTCCTTCTTGACCCCAGAATGGCAGTCAGATTTATCCTTGGATCAAGCAGTTATTACCCTACATTGAAAGATTATATCCTTGAATATTCTGTTCTTGCAAGTATGCATCTAGTAGCCGTTTGAACATCTGTTTGGACTCTGATAAAACCACTTCCTCAGGCAGAGAATTCCACATCCTGATTGTTCTTACAGTAAAAAAACCTTTCCTTTGCCTTAGACGAAATCTTCTTTCTTCCAGTCTAAATGCATGGCCTCGTGTCCTATGTAAAGTCCGGTTTGTGAATAGATTTCCACACAATGGTTTGTATTGGCACGAATATATTTGTATAATGTTATCATATCCCCTCTCAGGCGACGTTTTTCTAAACTAAATAGGTTTAAATTTGTTAACCTTTCTTCATAGCCGATATGTTCCATTCCTTTTATTAGTTTTGTAGCCCGCCTCTGCACTTTTTCTAGTGCCATAATATCCTTCTTTAGAACAGGTGCCCAAAATTGCACAGCATATTCAATATGGGGTCTTACCAGTGAGTTATAAAGAGGCAAAATGATATTCTTGTCCCGAGAATGAATGCCCTTTTTCATGCATGACAATACCTTACTGGCTTTGGCCACTGCTGATTGACATTGCACATTGTTGCATAGTTTGTTGTCTATAACAATTCCCAAGTCCTTTTCATGTGTTGTTATCCCTAATTCGCTTCCATTAAGGGTATACGTTGCTTGTGTATTCTTTACGCCGAAGTGCATAAGTTTGCATTTTTCAACATTAAATTTCATCTGCCATTTGAGTGCCCAGTCCCCCAGTCTATCTAAATCCCTCTGCAGCAAAGTAATATCTTACTCACATTGTATTGTTTTACAAAGTTTGGTGTCATCTGCAAACACTGAAACATGACTTTCAATGCGGTCTTCAAGATCATTTATAAACATGTTAAATAGAAGGGGTCCCAGAACAGACCCCTGAGGGACACCACTTGCCACCTCTGTCCAGCTTGAAATTTTACCATTAATGACAACTCTTTGTACTCTGTTTTTAAGCCAATGTTCTACCCAAGAACAAGCATTTTCATCTAGACCGATTTCCTTGAGTTTGAACACTAATCTATTGTGTGGAACTGTATCAAATGCCTTGGCAAAATCCAAATAGATCACATCCACGGCAACATCCTGATCTATACTTCTGCTTACTTCTTCGTAGAACGCAATCAAGTTAGTTTGACATGACCTGTGCTTCATAAAACCATGCTGATTTTTGCTGATAACCATGTTCTTCTCAAGGAATTCTTGAATATTATCCCTTAATAACCTTTCATATGAAACGATAAAAACAGATACAGGAACCAAATAGTGTAGTACGTCCAATATGGTACAGGAGATGAAAAGAAGAAAGGTAATGCACTCACACGTGATAGAGCTATAACTAGCTCTTATTGTAAAAGGCGTGTAGCAGTATGATCCCCGCTTACAGGATATGGTGCAGGTTTCTTCTTCCAACGGTATGTTTCACACTCAAATAGAATAGAGAAGAGAAACAACCAATAGAGCTCACTGAATGAAATAAAATAAATAAAATAGGATAAAAAGGTACTCACAAGGGTGGAGCAGGCAAACTGCTCCTTGACGACAGCGTCGGGGGTATGATCCCCACCTCAGGATTACTTGGAGTCCAAGAGAATAAAATGCCAGGTAAAAAATAAAAATATATGTATAAAGTGTAAATAAAAGATGATTGGTACAAGTAAAAAAGTGACCAAAAAATCTTTAATAAAGTAAAATACACAAATATAGTTTCCACAAATGTGTTTCACCAATAAGGCTTCTTCAAAATGGAATTTTACATAATACCTGGCAGGGTTCCTTTAAATAGGGGTACAATTGATTAAGATTGGCGCCAAAACTAAGGGCAACCAATCAGAATACAGTAAATGTTAAAAACAGTAAACATATAAAAATACAAATTTTATATAATATAAATAATAAGTGTGAAATATACATAACTCCATGTTATATGTGGAGTTTAAAAACGAGCAGTTATTTGTAAAATATTTGGTGTTTTTGGTCACTTTTTTACTTGTACCTATCATCTTTTATTTACACTTTATGCATATATTTTTATTTTTTACCTGGCATTTTATTCTCTTGGACTCCAAGTAATCCTGAGGTGGGGATCATACCCCCGACGCTGTCGTCAAGGAGCAGTTTGCCTGCTCCACGCTTGTGAGTACCTTTTTATCCTATTTTATTTATTTTATTTCATTCAGTGAGCACTATTGGTTGTTTCTCTTCTCTATTCTATTTGAGTGTGAAACATACCCGTGGAAGAAGAAACCTGCACCATATCCTGTTAACGGGGATCATACCGCTACACGTCTTTTACAGTAAGAGCTAGTTATAGCTCTATCACATGTGAGTGCCTTGCTTCAGTACTGGATACATCCCTGTTGCAGAGCCTCCCTATTCAGCTTCTGGGAGGTCTGCTTAATTACCTGCTCCTAGTTCTTGGGATCCGCATAAGCTGAATCAGGGTTCTGGTAAGTGGCTGCACAAACGCTGGTGCTCAACACCAGGGGGTGTGTAGTTTCCCTGCACCAGGCCCTGATAATCCACTTCCACACTGTGTCTCCTACTCTGAACATCAGGCATACATGGGCCCTGGTCCACGCACCGCCGCCCGGACAGTGTCTGGGTCCCGGGCACCGGAACGCCACCCATGACAATCGCTTATAAAAATCTATAATCTTTGCAGTGATTTCCTGCACAGCCAGCATGTTCCTGGTGGGCTGTATAATGTTAGTAAACTATTAGGATTCTGAGTATCACAGCAATCTGTTTCCTCACTCAGCTGGCTACTGCTTCTGATCCGTCTTAGATGTTTTGTTTACTTGTTGCTTGACCAAGTGAGCAGACAGTTACCTTTCTTTTCCACCTGTTATTGAAATATTGTGACAGTATTTACTTGTCAGTACAGTACTGCAACTGGAAACATCACTTTGACTGGCAGAACGTGTGCGACATGAGCAAATGTTTAAGGCTTGATGTTCATAGCTCAGTCAGGCCTGAATGTTAGTACAATTGACACGAGACATCATGACAAGTCATCCTCTATCCTAGGATTTATGATCCTGTTGCTTATACATGGCAAAGCTTCCTACAAGGTAAAATGTGAATTACTGGTGTGTGTCAAAGATTAACCAGTGGATAGACACCAGAAGCCACATTTAAAGTGCACTTGATAATGTGTCATAAGAGCAGAACACGCTTGTTATATTTTCGACTGGGTGGATAGGATTTCTTTTTAGATTTGAACAGTTTCTCAGTAATAGATTGGGCTTTTTACTAAGATATGTGAAGGATATCAACACAGAGCATCCCAGGAAATCTTGGCAATATGGTAAAATGTGTAGGTCTTGTTAGAGTCTCTGTACTCCTTTCGAGTCAGTATTTGTAATTACTCATTGCTCCCTAATTTTATAAACCTATAGGAGAACCGTTGAAGACGTAAATCAATAGACGCCAACAGGACTTTCATTTCTAGTGATCTAACCATTTAGGTTTTTATTTTATTTTTTAAAAATGAAGAAATGTCTGTAAACCATGAACAACAAAAGAACATGAATATTCAGCCACATGCCTAGAAGCTACCTCGGGAGCCACAATGTCGCACTTTGAAGAATTAGAAATGCTTATATGCAACCAATATATAAAATATATATCCAAGAGCATTGGGGCTGACTCCGTAGTAGATACTTGGCTGTAGTATCTAGACCTTTTAAGAAACGTAAAAATAAATAAATAAATGCAACCCTTTTAAGAAAACAATAAAGTATGCAATAATAATAAAAAAAAAAAAATATCCAGAACAACTGAAATAAGTTTATTGCTCAAGTATTCCGGCATTATGGTGTATTGGCTTTGGCGCCCCTTTGATGAAAGAAATGGCTCCAAGGATAACTCCGCTACTTTATATTATTCTGTTTAAGTGGTCCATTAAGGTAACGGTCACAATTGTTTGGATATAAACTTCATTTCAATCAGGTTCACAAGCCTAACCAATGTTCCTTCAACAATAAAGTCCAAAACGAAGTGCACAAATAATGAAATACTTTCAGATAATATCAAAGTGTTTGGAAATCCCAGCGGGCACAAAAATGGAGATATTCAGAGGGTGTATGCTTTGTCACAGAACAATGGTATTGCCAACAAAAGACTTAAGCTCAGTGTGGAGATTTGTTACAGAGATAACAGAGAGAATACCATCACTTTCAAAGATCTACAGAGTTTGTTAGTTGGGAGGAAATATGGCGGCACTTGTGTAATGCATCACAAAAGAAAACATTATTTGGATCAAATATTTGCAAGTATTGAAAGAAAACCTTCTGAAAGGTTTTTCTTTTTGTAGTTACCCGGATGTGTTTGATCTTGGTAACTGCAAATAGAAGGACCTTTTTGGATTCCGGTAAACATTCTATCCAAGATAAGTGGCCCCCTAGTGGGCAAGGTGAATATAGCACAAATATTTTTCGTGCATTTTCCTTTTGTGGGTGTCTATTTGGCTACTTTAATATTATTTTAGTTATATTAAATACTACACCATGAGCTCTTCTTTCTTTATATTCTTTTTCGTTATATGATTTATTGCATATATACCTTTCAAGAATATTTGGATCAGAAATTACAAAGTTTTTAAGGTAAAATTTGTATCAAATTTTCCATGTTATTTTGCAATTGTGTGTTCACATGTTGTATGTTGTCATTTGCACCAAGGACACTTTTATTTGTTAAATAGATACTCCTTGTGGAAAAGTATTATTGTGGTAGTATAGATTTTGAGAGTTTAGACATGCATAAATATTACAAGAAACACACAAAGACAAGTCCTAGTCTGTGTGTAGTGCATGTAGTGGGGCTGTGAGGGGTGATCAGTTTTTTTTAGAATGTATGATTGTATTGTATAAAGTATTTCCCCCTCCCTGCCACTTACCTGTGGACAGGGAGGGGGACACTAGTTTCCATGGCGGCCCAGTGGCACATTTTGCTATGTCCTGTGGAGATGGAGCCTAGAAGTATGCTCTTTCCCTCCTGCAGCTTCCAGTCTTCTCCTCTCGTGAGCAGATTGAGCGTTGCCACTGGTTGCTATGACACGTAATGCATGGCAGAACGTTGCCATGGCAACCAACGGCAATGCTGTTGCGGCTTGCGAGAAGAGCACATGTAAAGCTGCAAGAGACGTCTGGGTACCTTCTCCACAGGACAAAGTAGCATGGGCCCAGAATTGCATATATAATATATATGTACAGTGTAGAGTGGAGGCAAAATGCTCCACTGCTGCCAATGGACAGGCCGTCCCTGAGCGTTAATTTCTAAAATGAGAATTCAAAGTGACATTTGCTGAATCACATTTTCTTTATCAGAAGGATAGGATACAAGTTGTACAAAATATTGTATATAGCAGTGGCCAATACAATAGACCAGCTTTTTCAAACAAAAACAGAGGCTGCCACTGAGGGTGCCGAACTATTGGGGTAATTACAAATGCACAAGATTTAAATTGATACTTTGGGGAGGATCCATAACGTCAGTTGTATTTGTGCTAAATGCGGTGTGCCAAGCCTAGCAGTAATTGTTATACCTTTTGTATTAATCAGCCATATCTGTTAAAATCCTTGTATGCTGTAAAACAGTTATATTTACTTTAGCTACATACTGTATTTATCATATTGGATTACATCTACAAATTCATTGTAAAGACTAATAAAATGATTAGCAAATACAGTAAGCAAATGACAATGCAAGATTATACTTACAAACACGCAAAGGACAATTTCAAGGAATTTAAGGATCACAAAAATAAACACTGAACAAGAAGAAATAATTTTGATGACCTTTTTGACTTTACGGTCTACACCATGACTGATTAATGACCGCAGAACAGGACACACTGTCAAATGGCATTAATCAATCTTTATCATGCTCTATGCCCTCTAATGTTACATGCATGCACAATAAGGAAAGCACAGGCGTGTTATTGATTTTGTTCATATTTTAATTCTAATTTATATTCAAATGCATTGATTTTATTACCTTAATGACATGTTAAAATGGGATTTCCATAAGTTCTAAATAAGAAATGGAAGTAATTTCAATCCTCACTATATTTATATATTATTTACCTTATGTAGCATTATTATAGTATTACAGGTATTTGTGAGCCATTGGCATACCTTCCTATATCTTGGATTGCAGGTGGATTTATCCACACTGTTGCCACTATCAGGCCCTTTTTGAGTATGTTTGAAGACACTGGCTGGATTGGAAGCAGTATTTACCTGTGATATGGCCAAGTTCATTATTACATTTCTCATGTTTCAAAACAGTTTTTCCTCACTTGTGCCATTACAGGACACCATTTATGTATCAGACTAGCACCATTCATAGGGCAGGACAGATCCGAAATATCGGCAAATTCAATCTGCATGAGGGATACAGTAACCCTGGACAATTGTCTCAGCCTTTTAACTTAGGGAGACCCCAAGAAATTGCATTGCAGCAAAAAGAGAAATTAGGAAAACTCTGAAAATGGTGAAAAAGCTCAGAGGAATAGCTTACCTTCTGATTAGTCCCCACACAGGTCTTAAAAATGTTGTCCGTGGTTGCTGTATCTCATGTAGCGGGAACTGGCCAACATTTTGGATCTAGACTGCAATTAGGAGTGGGATCTGTTTGAAATGACACAATGCCTCCAGAACTCCACACTAAATCTTAATTGAATACTATTCTAACAGTGGCGTACACACAATCCATGGGGCCCCGGTGCAAAACTGAGCCATGGGGCCCCCCACCCCTCAGCGGCAGTCACTTCCTCCCTCACCCCTCCGCAGCAGTCACTTCCTCCCAGAGTCTGACATCATCAGAGTGGGCCCGGTCGCGCTATTACTGGGCCCACTCCGATGATGACATTCATTTCCATCGGGTGGCCCTAACAGAATGGGCCACCCGATGGGACTCTTCACCTGCAGCCCCGGCAATTATGATGGGTGGCCGGGGCCGCAACACATGGCGGCAGGCACCTGGTTGCAGGGTTCCGGTCACAGAGGTGACCCCTGTGACCGCGGTATGTACGCCACTGTCTACTAATCTACTTCTCTAATACTTCCCTTACCTTTTGTGTCACTTTACCCTACTCCCTCTAGCATGTAAGCTCATTGAGCAGGGCCCCCAACCCTTCTGTTTCTGTGCATCAAACTTGTATGCTAACAATTACATGTTTGTTAGTCTACCCATTGTAAAGCACTATGGAATTTGTGATATAAATATAATAATATATAAATACAATAACAATAATAATAATAATAATAGCAAAAGGTTTTTGAGACCTGACAGCCCAGACAGTACCCCCTCGGCAAGGTAGGACCCCCACGGGCCATGTGATCGCTCTGAAAGAGCAGTCACATGGCCGCAATAGGCGTCCATAGTGTTGCCTGCAGGGGACTTCCTGAACTGACAGGCAGTCCCCCTGCTGGTGAAAAAAGTAAAACAAAAAAAAGTTTTAAAATAAAAATAATAAAGTTAATATATTTATATATGATTATATATATATATATATATATATATATATATATATATATATATATATATATATATATATATATAAATATATATATATCTTATGTATAATGTCATGTTAAGTGTATTTTTTATTAATATATACATATATTAATATAAAAATACACAGAGTATATCAATAAAAATAGGAAATATACATCCATATACATAATTACATAAATAATTTAATAAATATACACTTAGACTTTAAATATATGTATATATATTTAAATTCTACATGCATATTTATGGAATATTTCTACATAATTAAGTAATTTTATGGATTGCAATTTGGGGGACCTGCCTGACAACCCAGGCCAGAAGTCCAGAGAATTTAATTTGTTAGCACCTTGTTTAACCCTGTAGCTTTCCATGACACCCTAAAACCTGTGAAAAACCTGTGTCAATGAAAGTTTTTTGCATTTTTCACACACAAACGGCACTTTCACAGATGACATCATTGTTGTGATACATTTATTGTGAAACACCAATATTTGTGTTCAGCAAAGTCTCCCAAGTATAACATTACCCCCCCATGTACAGGTTTCATAGTGGTTTTGAAAGTTATAGGGTCAAATATAAGGCTTGATTTTCCATTTCTTAAACATTGAAAATTGCCAGATTGGTTATGTTGCCTTTGAGAGCATGTGGTAACCCAGGAATGAGAAATACCCCCATGATGGCATACCATTTGCAAAATAAGACAACCCAAGGTATTGCAAATGGGGTATGTTCAGTCTTTTTTAGTAGCCACTTAGTCACAAACACTGGCCAAAGTTAGTGTTCATAATTGTTTTTAACACACAAACAAATATAAATGCTAAATGTGGCCAGTGTTTGTGACTAAGTGGTTACTAAAAAAAGACTGGACATACCCTATATTGAATACCCTGGGTTGTCTACTTTTAAAAAATATGTACATGTGAGGTGTGATTCATAGATTTATGACAGATAACAGTGTTACAATGTCACTATTGATAAATTTAAAAAATATATAGTTTGAAACAGCAATGTCCTACTTGTACTTATAGCCCTATAACTTACAAAAAAAGCTAAGAATATATTAACATTGGGCATTTCTAAACTCAGGACAAAATTTGGGAACTGTCTAGCATGGGTGTTTTTTGGCGGTTGTAAATGCGTAACAGATTTTGGGGGTCAAAGTTAGAAAAAGTGTGTTTTTTTAAATGTTTTCTTAATTTTTTTTAGAGTAAATTACATGATATGATGAAAATAATGGTATCTTTAGAAAGACCATTTAATGGTGAGAAAAACTGTATAGAATATGTGTTGCTACAGTAAATGAGTGAGAGGAAAATTACAGCTAAACACAAACACCGCAGAAATGTAAAAACAGTCCTGGTCCTTAACGGTAAGAAAATTGAAAAGCGGTCTGGTCACTAAGAGGTTAAACTTATTCTAAGCTTTTACTCATTTTCAGAGTTCTTATATTCTCTGTTTTTTTACTGAAGAAATATTTGCAAAAGAGAAAAAAGGAATCTTGGAAAGGCTGATATACAGTGAGGGAAAATATTTGGTAACACACTATGACGTGAAGGACTGATATCCTGCAGTGTCCGCAAGGTCCCCCTGCTCAAGAAAGCACATGTACAGGTCCGTCTGAAGCTTGCCAATGAACTTATGAATGATTCAGTGGAGAACTGGGTGAAAGTGTTGAGGTCAGATGAGACCAAAATCGAGCGCTTTGGCATCAACTCAACTCGCTGTGTTTGGAGGAGGAGGAATGCTGCCTATGACCCCAAGAACACCATCCCCACCATCAAACATGGAGGTGGAAACAGTATGTTTTGGGGGGAGGGGGTTTCTGCTAAGGGAACAGGACAACTGCACCGGATCAAAGGGATGATGGGCCATGTACAGTCAAATCCTGGGTAAGAACCCCCTTCACTCAGCTAGGGCATTGAAAATGGGTCATGGATGAGTATTCCAGCATGACAATGACCCAAAACACACAGTCAAGGCAACAAAAGAGTGCCTCAAGAAGAAGCACATTAAGGTCCTGGAGTGGCCTAGCCAGTCTTCAGACCTTAATCCCATAGAAAATCTGTGGAGGGAGCAGAAGATTCGCGTTGCCAAACATCAGCCTCGAAAACTTAATGTCTTGGAGAGGTGTGCAAACCTGGTGGCCAACTACAAGAAACGTCTGACCTCCTGTGATTGCCAACAAGGGTTTTGCTACCAAGTACTAAGTTGAAGGGGTCAAACACTTATTTCACTCATTGATATGCAAAATAATTTATAACTTTTTTGACATGCATTTCTCTTGATTTTTTATTGCTATTCTGTCTTTTACTGTTAAAATACACCTACTATGAAAATTATAGACTGATCATTTCTTTGTCAGTGGGCAAACATTTTAAAATCAGCAGGGGATCAAATACTTTCCCCCCTCACTGTAGTATGTACAGCAATATTTCAAATGAGTGGGCTTAGCATAATAAATAATTTCTCACCGGGTTATTCACTAAAGCGAGAATTGCAATGAATTCAGAATTAATTTAAAAATATCTTAATTAAAAAGATTATCAGTCAGTTATGTTTTCAGTTGATTTCACAGCAATTTTGTTATTTAGTATTACAGCTTTGATATGTATAAGACATTAAAGTAGTCAGGGAATAACTGGTCAAGGGTCTCTTAGATGCATTGTAATGAGACACTATCTAATCAAGGAATCAAAGGACAATTTGAGTTGGATACCAAAAATCTGAAAGCAAGTAATGAAAACCACAAACTCTATAAAATAATAGAGGGCTAAAAATCACAATAAAGCAATGAAAAGCAGGAAAACTCTGTGTTTATATTGATCCATTCATTGAGTATTTATAGTCATCTGGCTTTGCCCAAAAACTCTAGCGTGAATTTAGGAGTATGATGTTCAGAGAGGTCATTTGCAGGGTCTAGCTACGAGTAGAGATACAGAAGGAACAAGCAACATCTGCTTTTCTGAGGTAAGTACTATGGCTCTAATACTGACAAAATTAGACCTAGACATTTTAAAATTGTATTGTTGACATTGCCAAATACAAAGATATGCCATGCAATCACTACACAGCATGGTAATTGCTTAGTAAAAACTATACATACAATATAGCTTAGCAAAAGCCAAACAAACAATGACTTATTTCATTGGTTTGATGAATGCTCTAGAGCAGGCTTCCCCAAACTCCAGCCCTCCAGATGTTCCTGAACTAAAACTCCCATGATTCTATGAATGAAATAGATAGGCTGAGAATCCTGGGAGTTTTAGTGCAGCAACATCTGGAGGGCCGGAGTTTGGGGAAGCTGAAACCACTTCACACATGGCAGTATGCATGGTTTCTCAAATCTTTCAACATTGAGGACCCTACATATAATCATTAGACACCCATATTAAGGTTCTAGTTCACAAACATTTCAATTTACTAATTGGTACTCTTTAAGAATACTCCATGGGGAAGCTCCAATTTAACTTGGATTTTAACCCCTTAAGGACACATGACATGTGTGACATGTCATGATTCCCTTTTATTCCAGAAGTTTGGTCCTTAAGGGGTTAAATGAGGGATGGGACAGTCTTAATGACGCTTTGACTTTGCCACAATTCTTTTTCTCTATATCTTTCCATAGAACTTACCACATCCTATATATATCCTTAGCTGAAGGTTGCTAGTTTTTAAAATATTTTTAGTTTTCTTGTTTATTTTAAATGACCTTAACATAAAAATGCCTATGGTTTTTGGTTATGAGACACTCTCAGCACCCAATATGGTTTTTCTATTTTGCTTAAATGCCAAAAGAAATGTTTGGGGGAAAAAATAAATTCATAGATTCTAGAATTGTGAAGTGCTGTGGAATATGATGACGCTATTTAAATAATAATAATAATGTTTGTACTTGTACAGTGATGACAGTAACAAAATGACAGTGACGGTTGCACAGGATAATACTGAAAGAGATATGGAAATGAGTTTACAATGTATCATGTTGAATTGACACATAATCTGTAGATGACAATTAACCAATCACATGGAGATATGACTCCATAAGGCAGCATCTAGTCTCAGTGAATTGAATACTGTACTGTGGCTCATCATTTATGGCTAATGCAATTTGTGCTGCACTGCCACATTAGATTTGCATACTTCAGATACACTTTATTAAAACAAGTGATTCAGCAGAGGCAGTGACATTATATGGCTTGCTAATAATAACACACGCAGGACACCCAGATAAGTACTGGAGATATGACTGAATACCGAGCAACATTGGAATGTTATGAAATAATGTCATGATTATTACATTTTCATTATTTAGAGTATGTTCGCTATAGTATTCGAAACTGAATTATAGTTTTAATACAAATGATCTAATAAACAATGAAAAATGACAAAATCTGTGCTTTGCCTATTTGCAACATTAAAAAAATTGAGCTCTCCGATCCAAACAAGATCACAGACAACTAGAATACAGAATACTTTCAAGGTCAAATTCCCTTGCTTGTCTTCAATGGAAATATACTGTATATTTTCAAGGTCACGTGCTAACTCTAAACTGTTAGGTTTGAAAAGTCCTGAACGGTTGATTCTCCTTATTTGTTTTGACAAAAGTGGCCTTGTGACATTAAAACATGGGAAACTACAGTCGAATGGCACCAAACATCTGTAGAGATTAACAATGTACGAATACGGGCTGCAAACTATAAAAAGGTGGGAAACACTAGAGGGCAGTGTAATATTAACACAGAGACAGAACAGCAAATTGTTTCGGTTTGGTTTATTAAACATTGTTCAAGATATCACAGCAAGTGAGATATCTGCTGGGCAACTGCTGCTTCAAATAGAATGATGGCAGAAAGCCTTTACTCCCAGAGGTCAATAAATGCAATTGGGCATGAGCCGTCCAATGGCGATAATACATATTCTATAAATACATGCTGTTTTCTGATTGCAATAATCATATATTCATGCATATTATGTAGAACTTCGCTGCTGGAAATTGAAATGACTCAAACTGACCATTGTTATATGGATTAAAGAAGAGGTAATGGGACTCTTACCTGCATACATTTTCTAATATCTTTCGAGTGCCAGCTGAAACAGTGGAGTAGAGAATACATAACTGCAGCTACATAAACCTCGTTGGACCCATGTAACCCTCTATCCATCAATATTTCAATATAGTTAATTTTGCCAACACCTGCTATATTGAATGTTCCAACTCCAGAGTTACAACTCCTATTCCCAACAGTGGCTTTCAGCAGAAAAATAAATAAATATGTATATATTATTGGTATTCATATAGCGCCAGCTTCTTCCAAAGGAGATATATATAAACATATCTAACAAATATATCTGCACTGTCTTTTAGTATATTGTTCTTTAGAAGTATTTGCAATACTGTACAGTGATGTTGACGTTTCAGTCCTGGTTTGGGACTTTCCTCAGGACAGGTAAGTGTAATTAATGCTAAAGTACTTTGATGATTGTACTAACCAGTCACAAGTGTGAATGTTACTGGTGGGCAAATAAAAGTGCAAGAATAAATGTTCCATTTACATTTTTCGGCATGAGGACCTCCAGCATCAGATTTATCCCCATAGGAAAGCATGGATTCAAGCAGTGCATTTGCTGCGCATGCGCAGTAGAGCCCGTTCATTGCGGGACGGAGAGGGCAGTGCATCGACCCAGCACTCCAGAAAGTTAAGTAAATAAAGGATTTTTAACCCTTTATTTACAGGTGAGGGTGGTGTGAGAAGGAGGGGGGAGGCAGGTGGAGCGATAGTGCCAGGAATACAGCTTTGTATTCCTGGCACTACAGTATCCCTTTAAGAGAGTGAAGTAGTGAGAAAAGGGGATAGAAACTTATAGGACTTGTAAGTACTCTAAGTGTTTAATTACATGCATTGTGTTACAACAACCATAAATTAATGAATACGTGACTGCTTCTGGCTGTATCGTGGAATGATTTTATACCTCTCCTTATTCTACTGTGACACTATGCTTGACCCTGCATAATCATTTTTTATGGCAATTATTTTACATTATTAGAAAGTGATTTTATTCATTTGCATTCTGAGTCATTTATTGCTTCTGATACTGCACGTTCTAAAATTTTATATAAAATGCATCCTTTGTGCCACTTGTTTTCCTGCAGTGCATCAGAGATCTCCATTGCCACCCATTTTCACTGTGCAAATAAACTTTTTGTGAATGTATTATATATCTTACATGTGTATTATACATAATAGAATGTCTGCCACATTCTTTCTATAAACATCACTGATCAGATTCACATGATGAAACTCCCCCAAGTGACACAATACACCTTTGTATCAATTTTAACAGGAAAAAAAAAAAATATCAGTTTCTGAAGCTCCCCTATCATATCAGCAAAATAAGAAAGACATCCAATTTTACAACTTAAAAGGTAAATGGACTAAGCACTGTGCACTAGCAGGTGTTCTCCCAATGACCTGTATGGAAGACAGCTGCCAATGTCATGGTCTTTATACACATTACACATCCAGGTTACTTCTGTTTAAATCGATGGAAAGAGAGTGTTGTACAAGCACTGTAGCGGTGTTAGGCGTATGTTGTAGTAGAGGATAGTGTATGGGTAAGAGAAGAAAAAAAATAAAATGAATAAATCACACATACAATTTTTCCCCAAAGAAAACCTGGGACACCTATTATCTCTATTACAGATAATGGACGGTTACTTAAACCCTTAGTGACCAGACAGTTTTTCAGTTTTCTTACCGTTAAGGACAAGGGCTGTTTTTACATTTTTTGCAGTGTTTGTGTTTAGCTGTATTTTTTCTCGTACTCATTTACTGTGCCCACACATATTATATACTGTTTATCTCACCATTAAATGGTCTTTCTAACAATACCATTATTTTTATCACATCATATAATTTACTGTAAAAAGAATGATAAAATATTATGAAAAAAACAAAAAACAAAACACAAACACTTTTTCTAACTTTGACCCCGAAAATCTGTTACGCATCTACAACCGACAAAAACACCCATGCAAAATAGTTTCTATAGTCACAAACACTGGGCAAAGTTAGCATTTATATTTGTTTGTGTGTTAAAAATTAAAAAAAAATATGAACACTAAATGTGGCCAGTGTTTGTGACTAAGTTGCTACTAAAAAAGACGGAACATACCCCATTTGCAATACATTGGGTGGTCTTCTTTTGCAAATGGTAAGCCATCACGGGGGTAATTCTCATTCCTGGGCTACCATACGGTCTCAAAGACAACGTAACCAAGCTGCCAAATTTCAATGTGAAAAAATGGAAAATCAAGCCTTATATTTGACCCTGTAACTTTCAAAACCACTATAAAACCTGTACATGGGGGGTACTGTTATACTCGGGAGACTTTGCTGAACACAAATATTAGTGTTTCACAACAGTAAAATGTATCACAACAATATTATTAGTGAAAGTGCCGTTTGTGTGGGAACAATGCATTAAAGGTCACTTTCACTGACAATATCATCGCTGTGATATGTTTTACAGTTTCGAAACACTAATATTTGTGTTCAGAGAAGTCTACCAAGTAAAACAGTACCCCCCATGTACAGGTTTAGAGTGTCATGGAAAGTTACAGGGTTAAATACAGTGCTAGCAAATTAAATTCTCTGGACTTCTAGCCTGGGTTGTCAGGCAGGTCCCCCAAATTGCAATCAATAAAATTACTTATATGTAAAAATATTACATAAATATGCACATAGAATTTAAATATATATATATAGTATCCAAGAAGAGAGCACTCTGGAGTCTTATACTTTGAAAAAATAAATGCTGCTTTATTGTGCAGGATACAAAAAATGTCGACGTTTCAGTCAATGCTGACTTTTTTCAAGACAATTCATAAAGTGAATAACCAGTGATTATATACATGACAAAACAATTCTCATTGGAGGGTGAAAACGAGATCAAGTGACGTCAGAAATGACGTAGTGAGTGAAACTTTACAAGTGTATATTAACCCTATCAGGGTCAAACGGATAGAAAATATAAACTACATAAAAAAGAAAAAATTCTGTACAACAGACCTTAAAAATATACTATGGCATGAGATCCTGCTGTACAAAGGAATCCCTAATTCGGCAGTAAACAAACGGTAGTGAAATTTAGAACAAAAACTGGTCTCCAGCATAAATATTGAAAAATCACTTAAATATATATCAGTCCAATTATAAGACCCTTCCATACTTCATTCTCAATACTATATTACAAGCCCAGATGTCTGGGTATAGACCTTATTAAACATTGTATCAAAAGATATATATTGTATCAAACAAATATTGTATCAAAAATATATATTCATAATATCATAGTAGTTTCCTAAGCAACAATACTATCTTCTATTTGGGAAGCAATAGAGGGCATTTTTCTCATTGAGACCATTCGGAGATAGTGCTCCCAAGGTATGGACATAGACCATGTACCAATCTCTCTGAGAGGAGGAGACAGAGACTTGGCATTAGTTAAACGTGAAGCATATTGGATCCATACCTTGGGAGCACTATCTCCGAATGGTCTCAATGAGAGGCGGGACATAACTTGGCGACTTTACGTTTTATTGGCATAGACCATGTACCAATCTCTCTGAGAGGAGGAGACAGAGACTTGGCATTAGTTAAACGTGAAGCATATTGAATCCATACCTTGGGAGCACTATCTCCGAATGGTCTCAATGAGAAAAATGCCCTCTATTGCTTCCTAAATAGAAGATAGTATTAGGAATAAAATAGGAATATTATAAAAATGTATATATTTATATATAAATGAGAGGGAATACATACATATACCGTAATTAAAAATATATATAATTAAAATTATATGAGGAATAAACATTCCAATCAATATGATCTAAAAGAAAAAAAGGGGGAGGTTTAAACCCCAATTTTTGAAAAGGGAAAAAATACAGAGGAAAAATTTAATTAAATTTGAAAAATTAAAAGAATTAAATAAGTGTGGCCATCTCAAAGTCAACATTGAGTCCGCAGGGAGACCGGGTGTCCAAATTAAAAATCCACCTCATCTCACAGCAGTTCAGAGTTGACTCAAGATGGCCAACTCTCCAGTGTTTAGTAATAAACTGGATACCACAAAATTGAAGCCCAGTGGGATCCCCTCCGTGGATATTTAAAAAAATGTAGAGAGACATTAAGTTTAAAAAAATCCCTCCTTATATTATAGATGTACTCACGTATTCTTGTTTTTAAGTTCCTAGAAGTCCTACCCACATATTGTAATCCACAAGGACATATGAGTATATATACCACAAGTGACATGTGATGTGGGAATCTATTCTAAAAGATGTGGATCCCATCCTAGATTTGAAACTCTATTTTTTGGGGTTTCTTTTTTTAATTTATTTATTTTTTTACATTTTTACATTCCATACAGTTGCCACAATAGTGGAATCCTTTACTGGTATTTTTATATACATTTAAGAAATGAGTATTAATTGGCTTATCTATATAACTAGAGGTGAGTATCTGTCTAAGATTTTTAGCTCCTCTAAATATTAACTTGGGTTTATCCTCAATGAATTGTAAGATCTCTGAATGTGCCAAATTTTTATTCAGATTTTTTTTTTAAAGTTGTTTTTGATCTTTACTATAATTGAAAATCAAAGGTATTTGTTTCTCTTTATCTTGTTTTGGTTGTCTAAATTTATATACCAGTAGGGATTTTCTATTCAATTCTTGAATTGATTTGATTTTCTCTTCTAATTGGTGTTCATGATAACCACGGTGTAGAAATTGGCTTTTCAATAGTTTGGCCTGGTCTTTAAATGAATCCAGCTCTGTACAGTTACGTCTTAGACGAAGAAATTGACCTCTGGGGATATTTTCTAGCCAGGGTTAGAAGTGGCAGCTTTCTTTGTGGATGTAACTATTTACATTTCCTGACCATTGCTCAGAGAGATGTCCTGCCAGCACAGCTCTTTGATTGCCACACAAGTGTCCAAAATCCCAATGATTATTCTACTGACCCGGGAATTCATCACTAATGACCATCTCCAAATGAACAGGCAAAACTGTGGCAAAGGACTTTCTCACTGTTGGATTTGAGGCAAGTTAATGTTTTATAATAGGAAGTGGGTGGGAGGGCAATAACACACACTGCAAATACAACTCTCCGCCATTACAAATAAGAAGTATTTATTTGTTACACTGGCGTATTCCTTTAACCATTACTATTTTTATCTTGTTGAGTACAAATTAAAGAATGTAAGGCATATATATCTTCCTCTGACATTGGAAAAGGCTTCCCATTTTGATGGGCCCATTGAGGTTCTCACTCCCATCGGTGATGGAATTGATTCCAGTTAATCGGGCATAATCATTATCAGTCAACCTACTTAGTGAGAAGAAATGTTCGCACATGCAGAACAGTCAGGTAAAACTGCTCCAATAAATTATCACTAACAAAATATTCTCGTTAGTAAGCTGTTCTTAGTGAGAGTTTTCCTAACGATGCTCTATAAACAAAATCCAATCTGAACCCATCACAAAAAAACATTTCAAGTTTCAAGCCGTTAAGGCCTACGGATACGGCAACGTGTAATTCTTGTACTACATTAACCGAGCGGAAATAATATAAACAGATGTAAAATATTGAGAGCATTTAGAATGCAGCACGGATGGCAAATTCTGCATATTTATTCCATCAAATCTGTACACTTGGAAATTCAACATCAAATTAATAATGGATGAATCACTGGATTCCCAGATCGGTCATATGTAAAAATTTGCTGTATAAATTCTAAATGTTTATGTATTGTAGCACGGTTAGATTTTGCAAGTTAAATTACAGCTAACACAGTGTACGCTAACAAATAGAATAAATATGTTTTGGTGAGAATGTTTGCATCTTTGTTATTTCTTTAAATCAAATAGTTTGGCTTATTTAAACCTGCCACTACCATGATCTTAATGGATCATGAGTTTTGCAGTTCATCGTTAGCTGGGAAATAGCAATGGGTGTAATTTTCTGTCAAAAAGCACACTGTGCAAAAATTGCTATGTTATTTTTCCCATGCTAATTTCAAAATAAATATTCTACAGCAAAAAATAAAATAAAAAAAAAATGTAAACCATCGAACAAGTATACTACATGCAAATATATATTGATTATATAATTTATCAATTTTATTTTAGGATGTAAATCACTGATCTGTATTTGGTCACGGTCTTTGCATTATAGATATATTGTGCAGGTGATTTTTCTTTCCCTTTCCACAAGCTATTTAATGACGCATGACTGTATATCCGATTTAGATAAAACAGTCGTTAATTCTTGTCTAGAATGGTTAATTTGGAATCTTAATGTATATTGGAAGATCCATTTTTATTGAGTACTAGACAAGTGGCTCAGACGAACGTTTGGGTCTGATGATAAAACTTATATTACTCTCAAGAGTTTCACAGACATTTTTAACAGCCAGTAATACTTGTTAATGAATTTTACCTGTTCACATAAAAATATATATTCCATCTAAAATTTAACAATTCAAAGGTATGCCCGTAGCTTGAATTTTGTTTAGTGTAAAAACATAATAAATGCAATAATATAGAGTAATGGCTTTAGCACCTTGTGTAAAAAACAAAAACCACAAAAAAAACAAAACACATACTTATGTGAAAAATACTACAGTTTAAGCAGACGGATACATGGAAATGTGTAAAAAAGCATACATACATCTTTAAGACATAACTGTGAAGGGGTTGATACTTAATGGAATACTATAGTGCCAGGAATATAAAGCTGTAATCCTGGCACTATCGTTCCCGGGTTCATCCCGCCTCTCTTGCCTCCCCATCCCCCACTGTGGATTAAAAACCCTTTATTTTACTTACCCAATCCCAACGCTGATGTCCTTCGGTGCTGGGTTGCAGCTCCATCTCCTCCAATGTTCCTCGACAAATTAGCACTAATGCACATGCATGGTGAGTGCCGTGCTCACATTAGGCCTCCTTGTATATATATATTTATTTACAAAATCCCCATGGTAACAATAAACAACACATAACACATCCCCTTCTGTATTATATAAATGTTTCAATGTAAGTTTCTTATTGAAGTGTTCATCAAGACTAAAATGCAATAAGAAATAGAGAAAGCAGAAAATAATTATCAAATGGATATGGGGAGGAAAACAAATTATTTTATGTTATTTATATAGCGCCAACAAATTCCGCAGCGCTTTACAGTGGGTAGAAGAACAAACATGTAGTTGTAACCAGTTTTAATGTAAATTTCTTATTGAAGTGTTCATCAAGAATAAATGCAATAAGAAATAGAGAAAGCAGAAAATAATTATCAAATGGATAAGGGGAGGAAAACAAATTATTTTATTATGTTATTTATATAGCGCCAACAAATTCCGCAGCGCTTTACAGTGGGTAGAAGAACAAACATGTAGTTGTAACCAGATAAGTTGGACACACAGGAACAGAGAGGTTGAGGGCCCTGCTCAATGAGCTTACATGCTAGAGGGAGTGGGGTAAAGTGACATAAAAGGTAAGGACAGACTAATGACAGTTGCAAGAGAATACTCAGTCGGGAGCTATTAACCGTTTAATTGAATTAATTTATGAAGAAGTGGGCTTTTAATGATTTTTTGAAGGAGTGGAGACTGGGCATCTAACGGAGGAGCGAAGTGAGTTCTACAGGAACGATGCAGCCCTCGAGAAGCCTTGAAGGTGAGCATCAGAGCTAGGAGTACTGACAGAAGATAGACGTAAGTCTTCAGCAGAGCGTAAGGGCCTAAATGGGACATACTTGTGTATTAGGGAGGATAGATAGGTGGGAGCAGCATTATGTAGATATTTGAAAGCAAGAATCAGAATTTTAAATTGAGCCCTATATTTTACAGGAAGCCAATGTAGGGACTGGCGTGGGCGGTGTGGGCGCACAGGAAGATGAGCCTCGCCGCCGCATTCATTATGGACTGTAAAGGCGCAAGTTGGGAGCACATAAAACCACTGAAAAGAGGATTACAGTAGTCATGACGAGAAAGGACAGTGGATTGGACCAGCACCTTAATCGCATCTGGTGTTAAGTAGGGTCGGATACGCGCAATGTTTTTGAGATGGAAGCGGCAGGATTTGGCGATAGACTGAACATGAGGCGTGAAGGAGAGGTTGGAGTCAAAGAGAACAGCGAGCCTGCATGGTGGAGCTGATGGGAGCACCGTTGACTTGGAGAGAGACAGACACAGGAGTAGCAACACTTGAGGGAGTAAAGACCAGAATTTCAGTTTTGGTCAAGTTTAGTTTAAGGAACTGGGCAGCCGTCCAGTTAGAAAAAGTAGCGAGGCAGTCAGAGACACTAGTCAAGAGGGATGGGGAGAGATCAGAAGAGGACAGATAGATTTGCGTGTCATCCGCATAGAAATGATATTGGAAACCAAAGGAGCTAATGAGTTTACCAAGGGAGGCAGTATAGATGGAGAACAGTAGGGGACCAAGGACTGATCCTTGGGGGACACCAACAGAGAGGAGTTGGGGAGAAGAAGTAGAGTCAGAGAACGAAATACTGAAAGAGCGCTGGGAGAGGTAGGAGGAGCACCAGGAGAGAGCAATAGACCGATATTGCGAAGGATGAGAAGAAGCTGTTGATGATCAACAGTGTCAAAAGCCGCAGAAAGGTAAAGAAGAATTAGGATAGAGTAGTGACCACGAGATTTTGCAGCGAGTAGACTTCTACAGAGTGCTTAACGCGGAAACCATACTGAAGCGGGTCTAGCAGCGAATTGGACTTGAGGAAATAAATAAATTAAATAAAAAGGAGATGGGATGGGGAAATTAGATCATGATAGGGAAGGAGAAGACCAAGCTCCAGAAGCCAAAAGGGGGCACATGAAAATACACTAACATTACTAAGAAAAAAATCTATGAGTCATTCAGTTTCGTCTGAAAGTTATCAGATGTCGTAGTTACTGCACATTGAGCCCAGATCGTGGTACAAGTCCAAGGCACTATATATTTGCTACTCCATTGGCTTAAATTCAGGGCCGTCATCAGGGGGTGACATCCATGACGGTTGTCACGGGCTGGTTGTCCTGGGGGCCCAGGCATCTGGGCTCCACATTCGCCTACTAATTCTGGCTATTAGACGATTTGGCACAGCTAGGGGGTACTGTGCCGAATCTGCCAAAAGCCCGAAATAATAGGTGCCGCAAGCTGTGCCAGGGAGAACTCTAGGTGTCATCATATGTGTCATGTGACGGGGAGCCCTGCCGCCAGAGCTGGCTGCCATAATTTCCAGATCGGATCAGGCCCCCTTTCTCGAGCAAGCAGGGAGATATACCACTAAGTATTAGCAGAGATATAAGGCTATACTATTTTTTGAGGATGAGCACTACAGATTAAAACAGTATTTTTTTACAGTTTTCTATGTCCGATGTTCAGTTTCATATGGTTTTCTAGTGGTTCATTTAAAGAGCTTCAACACATTCTTAATTTTATCTCATTAATATCCCAGTAGGTAGTAGGATTGAATTAAGGGATTATTCGGTGTCAGTGAATGGACATATTTTCATGGTGAAATGACAGATAGGTCTTAAGTAGAGTTGACAGTTCGGGTTCGTACCGAACATTAAGTTTTTTGGACCCTGGACCCGAATACTGACATATCACTGTATGTTCGGGTTGGAGTTCAGTGTTCGGCAATTTAATGGTGTGTTTTCAAAGTCTGCAGGGCAGCCAATCAACAAGCGTTTGACTCGTGTGCCCTTAGAAGCCATCACAGCCATGCCTACTAATGGCATGGCTGTGATTGGCCAGTGCAGCATGTGACCCAGCCTCTATATATAAGCTGGAGTCGCGTAGCGCTGCACGCACATGAGGTCTTATTAGTGTAGGGAGAGGATGCTGCCCCTGTGAGGGACAGCTTAGGAAAGAATTCTGCAAACTAGTACATTAGTGGGGTGCACTTCATATCTCAGAGTCAAATAGAAGCTTAAAATACCGCGGTTACATCGGAGTTTTAAAAAGTAAATTTTTTTGGGTGTTAAATAGTACATTAGTGGGATAGTACATTAGTGGGGTGCACTTCATATCGGAGAGTCATATAGAAGCGTCAAATACTGCTGTCACATTGCAGTTTTAAAACTTTAAATTTTTTGGGTGCTAAACTGCGAAATAGTATTTTAGTGGGGCGCACTTCATATCTGAGCGTCAAATAGAAGCGTCTAATAGTGCGCTTACAGCGCAGTGGTAAACATTCTAATTGTTTTGCTGCTTATCTGCTAAATAGTACATTTTGGGGCCTGCTCTTCATATCGGAGAGTCAAATCGAAGCGTCTAATAGTGTGCTTACAGCGCAGTTGTAAACTTTCTAATTGTTTTGCTGCTAATCTGCTGCTTACATTGGAGTTTTAAATAGTCAATTTATTTTTTTTGGTGCTAAATAGTATATTTGGGGTGTTCACTCAATATCTGAGAGTCAAATCGAAGCGTAACTTTGATTCAAATTTACTACATCGGTCACTTGTAATATTGTTTCACACCTACAACACTTGTTACACAGATCTAAGTGATAGAAAACAGATTGATATTTTCTACACTAGAAACTACCAGATAACAAGCTGCTATATTTAAACCAGTTATCAATAGCTAAGAGGTACTTAAACAATATTGTAATGCTGGGGCAATACCCTTACAAGTCAAACTGAGAGGTCAGTGTATAGGGAAAACTGTTGCCTGGATACAATTCTAAAACAATTTCCATATGTCTATTGCAGACTTTACATGCTGGAAAAACACAGGTGCCAACTGCTGTGGCTTTCTGCAGTGTGTAAACCGGCAAGGAGGGCAGGGTTGAGGAGTGGATGGAAGATGATGTGGAGGATGATTAGGTCCTAGACCCCACATGGAATCAAGGTCATGCGAGTGATATGTGCAGTTTGGATGAAGAGGCGCTGGTCGCAGAGAGGCACCAGCACAGCATAAGAGGGAGCAGGGTGCAAAAGTGGAGCGGCCATCCCCTAGCGCTCGTCGGCATGTATTAGCTTGAGAATTACCAGTTATCCAAGTAATACATGTAGCGATCAAAGGATCCATAATAGAGTTGCAAAGTTCAGGCTCGTACTAGATTTAACGATCCATTCGTAGTTTCACAGTCAGGTGGGCAGTCCGATACATTCGTACATGTGTGACTTCACATTCTACCCACTGTACCACTAGGCTCGCTCCCTGGGAACTTGGACTACTTATATATTGGACTATTTTACAGTACTACTTGGACTTCTTAACCTTTCTATAAGTATATATTTCACTTGCTTTAAGGCGCACCCTTGTCTCTCCCTTTCTTCTTATTTGTATTTTTAGGGGATTAGAGGGGACCCCCTTTCCATTGGTGTGCTGCCTTGTTGTTATACCTTTGTATTCCCTGTTGGCTTATCAGCACTGATCCTCTTTTCCGAATGAAAGAGAATACCCTGCACTCTTTCAAATGGATAATTCTGATGATCCTCCTGACAGCCATGCTTTAGATTTTGATGGCTATTTTATGGCTCAGCTGCATTTTTAATTTCTATGTTCTAAGTGATTTCCCTATCCACATTTGTTTGCAGGGCACTCGTCCTACTCTCACCCCCATTTTACTTCCTTTTGCAGCTTCCTTTTGCAGTTTTTTTAGAGGCATTTTTGTGCCCAAAAGTTCGGGTCCCCATTGACTTCAATGGGGTTCGGGGTCAAGTTCGAGCCCGAACCCGGACTTTTTTTTCCAAAGTTTGGCCGAACCCGAACATCCAGGTGTCCGCTCAGCTCAAGTCTTCAGTAAAATGGTATATGCTTAGGGTCAATTGACAGATTCTCTGGATCTCAGTAAATGGTCATGTAGTCTGAAACCAATGCCTTCATGTGCAACACTACATGGATGATATTTGAATCTCCCACTTGGTATGTTATACTTGATATCCTTGCTTAAACACACATTTCTAAATTGTCTTTAAAATGACACTAAGTACTTGAAACAGCTTAATGCCCCTGCAGTCTCTTAATTGTAAATACTGTGTTTTCTACACAAATACAATATTTACATTTATCCTAAAGACACGCCTAGTGTCTGTCACTCTCTAGGGGTGCTTTGTATTATGAACCTGCAATCTCAAGTAGTGACACTAATGCTTCCCATAGAAAGGAGTTTCTGATTGGCAAAAAGAAGAGATTGCGGAGCATGCAAAGTAGCCCCCATCCCTTCTCTACAGAGAACCACTGATGATCTCTCAGTCAGAGGAGGAGAGGTGGCCACAATGAGACTGGTATGGTATGAGATAGGGTACTCATTAATATAAAAATGTAGGAGAACACTCTAAATTTAGGAATACATGTTTTTATTTCTAACAGAGTGCACCTGTGTGTCAGTTCTGTGGAATGGGTTAGTTTCTACTTAAAATTCTAGCCATGGGCTAGTGAAGAATTTAGGTTTTCAAAGTTATAACTTCAACCTGTTCTTGGAGTTTCCAGATATGATTGTAAAAAAAATAAATAAAAAAAAATAAATGAAAAGGTTTTTGGAAATTCAAATTTGTGCACACAAACAGGGCCGCCATCAGAAATTGTGGGGACCCCTAACACAGCTCAAGGTCTGGGCCCCCGGGTGTCCGCCTCCAAGCCCCACCTCCAAATCCTGCCCACAGGAATACACAGACAGACACACACACAGAAAGATACACACATACTAACAGACACAAATACTGAAACAGACATACACACACAGGCATACTGACACACACATACCGAAACAGACACACACACACAGATACAGATACACACACTGACGTACATACATACACAAATACATACTTACACAAATACATACTGACACATACAGACATATATACATACTGACATACACACACACATACAGACATATATACATACTGACATACACACACACATACAGACAAACAGACATACATATATATATATATATATATATATATATATATATATACACATACACACACACACACCTCATTTATCAGCCACCCTCCTCTTCCTTACCTTCAAGTTGCAGGAGGGTGGCTGGGGATGATGGGAGTGGATGTGATGCCTCTCCACTCCTCTCCTCGGCTGTCTCTCCCCCTGCGCGAAGTAAGCTGGGAGGAAGTGACAGGCCGTCACTTCATACGAGCAGCACTTGTGGTGCAGCCGCAATTTTTACGCGGCCGCAGCGCTGACCAGGCCCCAGAAGATATAGGGCTCATCAGGTGGCCCTAAATGCTTCGGCCACCTGATGGGCCCCGGTGCAGATGCACCTGTGGCAGTTTCACCGCTCCACGTGGGGCCCGGATGGCCGGGCCCCCCAGGGCCACGGGCCCGTGACAACCCATCATGGTTGTCACCCCCTGAAGGCGGCCCTGCACACAAATATTTGGTTTAGATTGTGTAAAGAATGTATAAAACTATAATACATTTTAGTAGTAGTAATGCACCTTTTAAAAGTCTGATTTTGTTTTTTAGTACTTTGTGGATCATTATACTTGTATACTAACATGTACCCCATCTCAATGTTAAGTTAATCTTAACGCTACAAATAGCAATAATATCACATTTCACTGCAAAAGAATAGTCATTAGGCACTATACCTATGTTTTCAAATCAGTGGGTATAACGTAGATAAAAAGAGACCTGATTGCAAAACTGCCTCTCATTTTGATCTCTATAATTTTAGGAATTGTTTTACAATAAAAATCAAACAGCAATGTATGACGCCAATCTCTGAATAGACTAAGGATTGAACTATGTATTTTTGACT
>OW240919.1:127453263-127476744 GCA_933207985.1 Pelobates cultripes | reverse complement strand
ACTTCTATATAAGATACTTATTTATATTCGGTTTTAAATGACAGCGAGCAGCCATTGGCTGTTCACTGTTTAGGCGACATGCCTCTACTCGCGGCATGACGCGAGTAGGGGCATGCGGGAGGATTTAACTTTTATTATTATTGGGGTCATAGTGATTGGCATGTAGGTTCCCTGACCAGGATCTCTGGGCAAGGTAAGTATAAATCGCTGGGGGTGCTGCAAATCGTTAGGGCCTACTATACTACCCAAATGGCTTCTAATGATCTCTATCCATACCTTTTGTGTCACATTACCCCACTCCCTCTAGCATGTAAGCTCATTGAGCAGGGCCCTCAAACCCTCTGTTCCTGTGTGTCCACCTTGTCTGGTTAAAACTACATGTATGTTCATCCACCCACTGTAAAGCGCTGCGGAAATTGTTGGCGCTATATAAATAATAATAATAATTTTCAGCCTTAAAAGTCCTAAACATCCACATTAACTAAAATGGGAATTCAAAGTGAATTGCAAATTTAAGGTCAGAGTAGATGAAGTGAAAGCATTGGTGACTTAAAGGGACACTCCAGGCACCCAGACCACTTCTGCCCATTGGAGTGGTGTGGGTGCCAACTCCCACTACCTTTAACCCTGCAAGTGTAATTATTGCAGTTTTTATAAACTGCAATATTTACCTTGCAGGGTTAACTCCTCCTCTAGTGGCTGTCTGATAGAACACGAAAAGTGTTTTAAGTGACGCTGGGCGTCCTCACGCTATGCATGAGGACCTCCAGCGTCACCAGAATCCCCATAGGAAAGCATTGAATAATGCGCATTAGGTCTCCCCTGCCGGGAGTGGAGAGTAGGCGAGGGACATCGGCGCTGGACTCCGGTAAGTCACTGAATGGGTTTTAACCCCTTCAGCAACTTGAGATGGGGGTTGAGAGGCAGAGGGGCACTGTAGGATCCTGCAGTGCCAGGAAAACTAATATGTTTTCCTGGCACTGGGGAGTCCCTTTAAATAATTTTTTGGGGTTTGGCAAATTTGTCCTTAAATTCAATTTAAAATCCAACTTTACTTAAAAATAATTCCCAGTGGTTTTAGTTCCTTACTCTGTAGCAGAGTTGGCTATAAACCCAATCATCTATTGAAGGAATGTCATTTAGATAAAGTTGGGATATGTTCAGCCTTGAACAGACCAATCTATATTTTAAAGGAGATGCATCTTTATATGTTGATGTGAATCCATCTGAAGTTATGTATAGAACAAAGGATGCTGAATTTTTTTTTGCCAACAAACCCCTGTCATATAGGGATTCTGTACAATGAACTAGTAGTCCCGGGTCATTTGGAGCCCTTGTTAAAGAGTTTATATCATACAGGTTATTATGCGGTAAAATACATTTCATGCACTGTTAACTTCCCAGGCCACACACTTTAGGTACATGACACCAGAAGGTCCATTTACTGTATTTGTAAACAGAAATTCACATCTGCTTTATGCCTTCTCTTGACTAGTATCCAGAGCCACATTCATCTGGAAGATTAGCCCTTAAAAGCAATGTAAAAGAAACACAGAGGAAAAGCAGATGTGCCCTTTGTCACAAAAAACAAACAAAACAAAAAATAAACCTATAAGAAAACTAAAGTATAGCTAAAAACCAAAATATAATCTTTTATAATCTATAAAGATTTTTTCTAGCCATTTAGCGCAGTTAGAAGGTAACATAAGAAACCTTATTAGTCGTACACTTTTTGAGAGCTGAATGATATGCTGGAAATGCCAATTTTTTTTAGCATATTAATTGAAAATAGTAAATTAATATACATCAGAAAATTCATATTGTGCATGCCATGTGCATTGTATTTTCACATTGTCTTGGCATAATCGTTCAAGTTTCAGATGTTAATCTTTTTTCTGAACTCCATACCTGAATGATTAAATTAAGTAGTTTCCATTTAAATGAAAGACATATTAATGTCTGAGCCAACTTGTTCTTGCATTACCAACATGCTGAAATTCTAAGCTTGCAATTTTATTAAGTATTGTAGCTTAATAATAACCTAAAAAGTGCCAAATGTCTGGTTTCTCAATAAGGTCATGACGCTAAATAGGACTTTTGTTTTTGAATTAAGAATACTATTATCAATATATCTCAGTTGTGCCCAGTATTAGTGCAACTACACCGCATAGAGGTGAACAAGTCTGGGGGAGGAGAATATCACAAACAGTCCAATAAAGGAAAACTCAATATAATACTCAGATCATTTCAATAAAGTGACTATGGTGCCTGGAGTCCACTGGCACCATTTTACCTTACAGTGTAGAATGGTTTGGGAATTTTTAATACAACAGTAGTGTCCCCGATGTTTGTCACACTGCCTTTCCTGGGGTGTTAATGCGAAGTTAATGTGGAAGAATTTTCTGTAGCAGTAAAGGGTGATCATGAATATGCTGAGAGCATTAACTGATCCAACTTTGATCAGCCTGTCAAAAGTTTATGCACCTTCTTAAAAGCTTGGATGAAGTCCACATCTACAGGGTTCACTAAGGTCCGAATAGTACTGTACCGAATGGGGCAAAACCATTCACGGCTGTATGGGGTGATTTGGACTGCAAAGTACTTCTGGTGACACAGTAGAGTGCCTCTTTTATGCTGTGAATGTCATAACCTCATTGCTTTGATTACTTGATAGTCACATGCCCAACAATTAGGTTTATTTATATATATATATATATATATATATATAGTTAATACAATGCTAAACAAAAATCTGCACACCAGTCAAGCCATAAGACTTGCTTTTCCCACAGAAATCCCAAATCAGCAGTGATGTTACAACCGCAAAGGATTCTGGGTGGGCATATGCAAATTAGTTTAACAAAGAATCACATTTTTGCCTCATTCCATTTTAAACATGGATTCCTTTTAATTTGTGTTTGCAGTATACAACTGCTTGGAACACAATTTAGGATAAGATGCAAAACCATAACCTATTTAGATTTTGCTTCCCAAGCACTACCAAGCCTCAATTAGCAAACCAGTAACCAACCTCATGCTGAAGAGTTGCATTAACAACGAAACAGCTGTCCATGAGTGGTTCACTGGTTTTGCATCTTATCCTAAATTGTGTTCCAAGCAGTTGTATATTGCAAACACAAATTAAAAGGAATCCATGTTTAAAATGGAATGAGGCAAAAATGTGATTCTTTGTTAAACTAATTTGCATATGCCCACCCAGAATCCTTTGCGGTTGTAACATCACTGCTGATTTGGGATTTCTGTGGGAAAAGCAAGTCTTATGGCTTGACTGGTGTGCAGATTTTTGTTTAGCATTGTATTAACTATCCACATACTTCAGGTGGAAGGGGTTTTCAATCACAATTTTTCCCCACCATAACCTCTTTATATATATATATATATATATATATATATATACACACACACACACACGAGTCTATCAACCTTTTATTGCCCTTTCATGGTTTCAGAGTACGAGCGTGCGCTACTTTTTTTCTTGACTGTTTTCCTGGCCCTGCTAAGGGATTGAAATTGTTTTTTTCCAATATTTTCCTGTGTCCCAAACCTAGGCTGTGTCCGGTCAGTGTACCATACTCCAGTTACGTTTGATCTTGATATTCTCCTGTTCCTGAAAGCCTGTCAGACCCGGCTTATTTATGACCTCCAATTATTCTCTACCAACAGTTCTTATTTCTATTGATTTAATTGTTCTTCTCCTGGAATGAATAAACTTGACTTTGTCCTATTACTTGTGGTGTGCTAACTCTGGCCATTTTAAGGACTGGTAATGCACCTTACTGACTTGTTAGGATTGTTACCCATTATCTTGCAGAGGATCCTAATGAACCGTGATCCAAGCTGTAGCAAAAAGAGACTTTAATGTGTCACATGGCACAAGATGCAGAGCCTCCCTCCATGCTGAGATATCTGCCTGGCTGATCTAGCAATGTTCTTGTTGTCAAGGTGGACTCACAGATGGGGGAAGGGAAATGTAGTTTGTATATCCTGACGTGAAGTGAAAATAAAGGGAATTGCTGTTTGTACCAAGAAAGAAGTTGGTTGTCTCTTTCCTTGCTGTAACTATCCAAGATCTGCTATAATGTGAATGCTGGTGGATAAAGAGACTCCAGGCCATAGCACTTAGTGTAGTGATCAGCTGTGCAAGTTAATGGAAGTACCTGTCACGGCAAGAGTAGATAATTTACTATTGCACTATGGAATATGGTTATTTAATATAACGTTTGCAGTGCATCAATAATTGGACCCCTAGCTAGAGGACAAATGGCAGAGAGAAATTGCTCTTTTAATCAAAAGGGGCTTCTGCAAGGTGTGAAACTGATAGCCCTTTTTGATCTATCAAAGCAAGGTGAGACATTTTACACTTAGGCCGCTGGTAGGTCTAGTTTCAATGTAAACTAACTGACTTTGACCATATGGCTTGAAACTATCAATGGATAGTTCAATCCTTTGATATGGTGATGGTATTAGTGTCATGAAGACCAGTAGGTTCCAGTATCATATCCAAGAGAAACATTAATCCTTACCCACAGCTTAATAATTAAGTCTCATTTTTATTATATTTGGGATGGGACATGCCCAATATCTTAATTAAGCCTAAACATGAGTTGCGCAACTTAAACCGTGTGGCAGGAATTGTGATGTCCGTCTTCTTGGATCGTGGGTGGGGCGTGCGACATGTCTATGGAATGTGAAAATAATAAATTTGTAGATGTATTTAAACTAGGAGGGGGACAAAAGGGTGATAAAACATCAATCCAATTGTCCCCCAAAACAAGGACAGAAGGTGCCTGTAGCAAGTGTGTTAAAAAATGATAAGCTTAGAGTCATGTCTACAAATGCTCGCAGTTCAGGGAATAAGATCCATGAACATGTGGCAATAATGGCAACTGATAGTGTAGATTTAGTCGCTGTTACTGAGACATGGTATAATGAGAAAAATGACTGGGACATAGCAATACCAGGGTACTCTTTATATAGGAAAGATAGGGAAGGCAAGAAAGGGGAGGGGTGGCCTTGTATGTGAAGGATAGCATAAAATCTAGCCTAATAAAAGTTAGTGAGGCAAACATAGAGTCCGTTTGGGTTACGTTAGAATTTGGTAATCACACAGTAACTCGTGTAGGTGTGATTTATAGGCCCCCAGGACAAATTGAAGAGTTAGATAATCTACTAGATGAGGAAATAGCTAAAATGAGAATGAAGGGGGAAGTTATCATCATGGGTGACTTTAATCTTCCTGATGTAAATTGGAAAACAAAATTAGCTACTTGTGCCAGGAGCACACATATTCTAAACTCCCTACTGGGATTGTCTCTAAAACAAGTTGTTGAGGAGCCAACTCGTAAAGAGGCCATACTAGATTTAGTGTTAACAAATGGAGATTTGGTATCAGATATTACTGTAGGTGAAAAGTTTAGGATCCAGTGATCATCAGTCAGTGTGGTTTAATATAAGAACAGTGACTGAGTCACACCACACAAAAACAAAAAAGTTTTAGACTTTAGAAAAACAGACTTTTCTAAAATTAGAATATGGGTAGAGGAGTCATTATCAGACTGGAGCAAATTAAATAGAGTCCAAGAGAAATGGGATTATTTAAAAGTTTCTATGTGGATGACACGCAAATTTACGTGTCCTCCCCTGACTTTTCACTACCCCTCTTGACTCATGTCTCTGGCTACCTCTCTGCTATTTCCAACTGGATGGCTGCTCATTTCTTTAAACTTAAGCCATCCAAAACAGAACTTTTGGTCTTCCCTCCCTGGTCTGTTTCCCTCCAAATCTAGCCCCTCATATCTCTTCATGGATTCATAGGTATGCCCCTTCTCGGTCTCTCCCCTCTGCCCAAGACCTTTTTCTGTCTGCACGCGTACGGCCAACTCACGCTTGCAGAACTTCTTGCGGGCAGCTCCCTTCCTATGGAATAGCTTGTCTATTGCCATCAGACTCTCCCCTAGTCTTTAATTGTTTAAGAAGTGCCTTAAAACCCATCTCTTTATGAAAGGTTATGGCCTCCCAGAGTAACCTCTACTTCACATACCAGTCTCTTGCTCTTTCCTAAAGGGCAGCACTATACTCTCTCCTCCAGCTCTGCTTTACTCCCACCTTATTTGATATTTCCTGGCCTAATGTGTTTTCTACCCCACCTACAATAGACTGTAAGCTCGTTTGAGCAGGGTCCTCTTCAACATATCGTTCCTGTAAGTTTTCTTGTAATTGTCCTATTCATAGTTGAATACCGCTCTTATAATATTGTAAAGCACTACAGAAACTGTTGGCGTTAAATAAATGGCAATAATAATAATATTATTATTATTATTAAGTCAATGGCACTACGATCAGTTCTTCACAGGCTTTCTAGCGCAAATCCGACCTTATTAAACACCTGATATGGCTAAGGCATTTGTCCATGCCGATGGCATCTCTCGCCTATACTACTGTAATCCATTCCTCATTGGTCTTATGTGTGTCCAACTTGCCCCCTTACAGTCTATAATGAATGCGGCTGTGAGGTTCATCTTCCTGTCCACCCATATCTGCCATGCCTCCCCACTCTGTCAGTCCCTACCCTGGCTTCCGTGATATATAAGGCTGCTCCGAACTACCTATCCTCACTAATACACAAATATGTCCTGTCTAGGCCACTACGCTCTGCTGAAGACCTAAATCTAACCTATGTTTGTATTCCTGCCTCTGATGCTCGCTTAAAAACTTCTCTAGATCTGTACCATTCCTATGGAAGCCCTTTCCCTCTCTGTTACACTTCCACACCTTCAAAAAAGCTTTGAAAACTTACTTCTTCAGGAAAACATATTTAAACTGTCAACAGCTTTCCCTTGCCACATGCCAACTCCTCTCCTATAACTGTCATCAAAGCAAAACACTAAGCCCTCAGTATATATTATCCTAACAACCAGTGGTGTATCCTGGTTTTGTGCTGCCCTAGGCAGGACAAAACTCAGGTGCCCCTTCCCCCCGCGCCACCCCCACCCAACCCTTGCCCCCCCCTACCTTCTAAATACACACACACACACACACACAGTCAGACACAAACACACACACACACACAGTCAGACACACACGGTCAGACACACACAGTCAGGCATACACACACAGAGTCAGACACACACACACACAGTCAGACACACAGTCAGACACACAGTCAGACACACACACACACAGTCAGACACAATTACTCACATTAACACTTTTTTTTTTTAATTTAACCCCCCCCCCCAGCCTCCTTACCTTTGGGAATGCTGGGGGGGGGTTCTCTCTCTCCCTGGGGGTCCAGTGGCTGCCGGTGGGGCGACTGGACGGGCGGGCGACTGGCGAGGGAGCACTTTCCCCTGAGCTGACTGCTCAGCTCCCTCGCGCGCCGCAGAGGGAGCTGAGCAGACCGCTCAGAGGAAGAGCTCCCTCGCCAGCCGCCCGCCCAGCGCCCAGCATGTCAGTTAGCTGCAAGGCTAACTAGGAATTTGCCCTGAGCATTTGGGGGCGGCGTTTTTTTCTGCCCCCTGAAAAATGCCGCCCAAGGCAAATGCCTTGTTTGCCTCGCGGCTAATACGTCCCTGCTAACAACCTACTTTTCTATCCTACCCTTACCTTTTGTGTCACTACACCCCACTCCCTCTAGCATGTAGGCCCTCAATCTCTCTGTTCCGGTGTGTCCAACTCGTCTGGTTAAAAATATGTGTGTTAGTCCACCCATTGTACAGTGCTGCAGATTTTACTGGAACTTTATAAATAACAGTTCTAACATTTTTGGGGATCTTTGTGAAATATGCAGATCTGGTGTGGTTCCAGTGACCATTGGGTTCAGAGAGGTAGGTTTTACTTACATCAACTGGTCCCTCACAGCAGCCACAGTCCTCGTCCCGTTTTGGCTCTTAGCACTTCATTTGTCATGAGCTGTGCTAGTGTTGCACTCTTGCATAAGAGTACAGCACGGAGATCAATGAAGGACCCCATGGGACCTCAGGAGCCTTCATAGATCGATGTCTGAATCCCACAGCTATCAATATGATGGTTAATGGGACTGGACAAAAGTTGACGCAGTTGTCTGCCTGGTTTGAACCTAAGATTCAATGTAGATTCTCTACATTGTCTTATGATCTCTTTGAATTGTGTTGGCATTTCAGTGAATTTGACCAGTATTTCATACACATTAAGTCTTTATGAAATACTGAAATGTGACAGGGCCGCTTTGAATAATTACAGTAAATAATGCAGACACTTATGAATGAGTCAGCAATTTTTTTTGCCACTTATTTATTTATAAAATATTTTGCCAGGAAAGATACATTGAGATTTTTCTCGTTTTCAAGTATGTCCTGGGTCCACAAATCATTGCATTGTTACATTAGGGTACAATAAAATACAAAAACAATATTAATACACAATAAATACAAAATTTAACACAGAACAGGTAGGAAATATATAATCAACCATGACAGGTGCATCCTGTTTTGAGGTATGTAGAGAGGGATCTCTTAAAGGACTTTAGGCTCAGGGAAATTTTCTCTTAAGAGAAATAAGAGATGCCCAAAAGATTCTATGGCTGTTGAAGGACATTTTTATTTGACAGATGCATGTTCATTATATTGTACCATTTAATCTTACTCTGTCAAGTAGACATGATGTATATATTTTTTTTCATATTGAATGCACCTTTTTTATTACTTTTGGTAGGTCTTTGAAACATTGTGTTTAATATCGTCTTGAATCTAGAATTTTTTTTAGACCATTGTTTTGGAACCATAATCAGATTAGGCTAAATAAATTGATTAAGAAAAATATACTGGCAATACCTGGTACTTAATCTGTTTACTAAACAGATTCTTAATCTTGTGGAAAAATTATCACTAATTATCTTGTAATTTACACATGAAAGGTACTTTGCTTCATTCCAGTTTGAAAAGGCATTTATAAAAAATGTTATTGGAAATGTTGAATATGCTTCAATTACATATCTTTCACATTCCATTTACCTTTGTTGATTGTTGTAGAAACATCTATTTCAGAAATGGCATGATTTGTTAAAAGCATTTAATTCAATTTAAATGGCTTGTAACTGGGCCAGGAACACTTATTGTACTGATAACAGCGAAGGACTGCCAAGTACAACAAATACATTCCATTTCCCGAAATTCCCTATATTTGATTAGCAAACCCCTGGAACAAAAATCAGAGCGTAAGATCTTAAAAATAGCTATGGGCAATATTTTGGTAAACTGGTTTATAGTTAATTGCAAAATATGTACACTTTTGTAAAAATTATATGCTTATGAACAGATTTTTGTTAATATGTTTATAGTCTATGTTCAGCCATTATACAGATATTCTTATTATAGTTGTATAATGTAATCGTTTAAAAAAAGAAAAGAAAATTATTTCAAAGCAAGTGGAAAAAGTGCAACTCTATAAATAATGATAAAAAAACCATATCAGAATATGAGATATATTAAGATGAAATTGGCACACTTTCACCAATGACTACTGTGGTTATATACTGAAGTCCAAATGACGCTGTACTAAATGGGGTGTCTTTATATTTTTATTATTTATATGGTGCCAACAAATCCTGTAGCGCTGTACAATGGGCATATGGGACTAATTTTGCAAAATCTGGACATTGTTTATACTCAGAGCCAAGATTCTCCCTCCCTGGCCAGAGGTAAGAAGCAGGAAAGGGGAAATACATTTGAATAAATAAATAATATTAATAAAATAAAAAATTGAAAAACTGCTCTCCCTCACCTGCCACAAAACTCCCCCCGCCCCCATTCTACCACACAAACTCTCTCAATCACACACAATGTATTACCTACACACACAGAATTCATGTACCCCTTCCACACAAACACACAATGCATGTGGAAGGGGTATTTTAAATAACAAGTGGAAAGGGGCCTGTGTCCCCATCCATTGGCATTGTGGAGGTGCCATGACAGGAAGTGATAAAAGTGCAGTGACACTGGAAGGTGGTGAAGGGGAAGTGTGCACACACATAGAAAAATCAACTTTATTAAGGTGTAAGTTAGCAGTTTCATTCAAAATTACAAATAGGTGTGAGTGTACAGGCAGGCTCCATCTCAAAGATTTTTGTGTAGTTCATGAAAAAAAAATTGTTACAAACTCACTGTATTCCATTCCACATATAGTATTAAAAGGAACACTGCGAGCACCATAACCACTACAGTGGTGATAACTTTTTATACATGTCAATACCTTACTGATCTTAGCCACTGCTGACTGACATTGCACATGGTTTCTGTAACAATTGCCAAATCCTTCTCATGTGTTATGCCTTCTATTAAGGGTGTAAGATGCTTGTATATTCTTTACCCCAAAGTGCATATCTTAGCATTTTCCTACATTAGATTTAATCAGATTTCATTAATGACAAATCTCTGTACTCCATCCATTGTTCTACTCTAGAAAAATTATTTTCATCTAAACCTACTTATTAGAATTTGAACACTATCTTATTGTGTGGAACCGAATAAATGCCTTAGCAAAATCCAGCTGATCACATCCACTGCAACACCCTGTCTACACCTCTCCTTACTTCTTTGTAGCATGCAATTAAGTTAGTTTGACATAAAACCTATGTTTCTTAAAACCATGCTGATTAATGGTATTAACAGTGTTCTTTCCAATGAATTACTAAATATTATCCCTTAATAACCTTTCAAATAAATTCACAGCCACAGAAGTTAAGCTTATAGGTCTATAATTTCTAGGCAAGGACTTTGAATCCTTTTTGAATATAGGAACCATATCTGCCTTCCCCAATCAAAAAGAATCTTGAAAGATTAAAAAACAGACGTTCACTTATTTTCTCACTTAGTTCCTTAATGTGGTGGCCACCCCAAGAGGAAGAGGGGTTTCGCCACCAGATATGTCTTTCCCCGCCTATTCAGAGTGATGAGGCAATAATTCCAAGCACAACAATCGGTATAGCTGGTATAGCTGTTGTAACGGATCGCCTGGCACCCCGACTGGGTACCTCCGTTGAAGGATGCTCCTAGCACTTCCTGAGGACTCCAAGCACTGCAGCAGACACCAAAACCACCGAACCGTAGGAGCATATGAATGCTCTCAAGCATGTGAATGCTGTAGACAGTTGAATAGGAACCATACGAATAGGTTTACTCTCCTAGCAGTCAAACTGGAACAGCATACAATGAATCCTTCCCCCAATAATGAGACAACACTTCACTTTGAGGGTTAAAACAGGAACTCTCTGTACTGTCACATACAATCTCTTTTATTCCCAATCCACAAACATAGTACAGCCCACAGGGCGTTACAAAACAACCAATCACATATCAGTTACATCCCACATATTCCCTCCCCTTATCCTGAGAGGAAACTCAATTACACATACAGTTAAAACATACTTTCTACCCAACTTTCATAACTCTAAAACCATACATCACATCCACATAAAATTAAATATTCACAATCAATCCATTCAGGGGAACAACATATTCAAAAATGGCACAAATCAGACAAGGGGTTCAAAAGTTAGTAAAAAGTCCTTTGTGACTAAATGAAGCATGGCTTTCTGGCCCAAACCAGTTTCAGAGTCTTCTATCCTGGAAATAAGTAATTCAATTATCTCCCAGGACAGACACAAGACTCCATTAAGCACATGGTTGCAAAAAGACACAAAACACTTTAAAATACATAAAGTCACATTTTACACATAACACACAGACATTTCACATATCCCCAGATAGCTCAGGTCTGAGCGCACATTATTAAGTGAATGGCGCTCGGACCACACAAATACAGTTTAATCGCCATGGAGCCAAAGTCTTTACAGTCAGTTTCATACGAATGGGCTCCATGGGATTCCTATCTGGGGTATAACACATTCACATAAAGTCTGGTCCATAGTCCAAAGGCAAGAGGCGGGCAAGCAGCCCCCTCCAAGGACACGTGGCGAGGCCGGTTTCGCCACAGCTGTTCCCTACAAACATGTGATGAGACTATTTTGAGAGTAAGTAGGGACTGAACTATTGGTAACCACAACTGGCCTTATATACAAGTCCCCATGCAAGGGGTTTTCTCTGACATATTCCAGGGGCATTCCCCACTGGACCTGAGAGGGGACCATGACAAAATACACACTGTACTTTACATTGGCGCTCAGGTCCAGGACACTGCTACACAAAACAGGGTAATCCCTCCTCTGTGCCTGAGAGATAATTGAGTCAGGCACTGTACTAAATTCAATTATCTCCAGGCACAGAAAACATACATTTTATAATATCTTGAAAGCACCCTTGAAACACATGGAAACTCCACATCCCTGACAGCTCAGATCTGGGGGACCAACATATCCAAAAATCACCCAGATCGGTTCAGGGGTTCGGGTTTTCCATGGAAGTCATAGTTTGACCGACCGCACACAAGGCTCCTGCCCAAAAGGGTTTCATTAAATCAGGCTGTGCAGTCGGTCTCTTACGGGAGTACAAAATACAACAAAAAGTACTGAACGGAACGGTCCTGGGTATATTCAGTGTATGTCCCCTGTTCGGGAGCTTGCTCCCACCGAACGCCATTCAATTCTCACCAGTTTTACCGAACGTTCGTGGAAGATGAAGTACTAGTGGTGTTTGCGCCGTCGAGTGTCCGATTTGAGTTCCATGCACTTGACGACCAAACACCGCTAGTACTTCAACTTCCATGAAAGTTCTGTAAAACGGGTAAGAATTAAATTGTGTTCGGTGGGAGCAAGCTAAAGATGGCCGCCGCCATGTGTTCATCCATATGAACGATGGTCACCCAGCCGACCGCTCAGAATGTTGAGGTAATTGCAGTTACTGAGGTGTGAACAAGGGTGAAAAGGGTCAATGAGCAGCACACGCCTCCCCTGGGTGGTCTGGCTGTTCGGTAGTTTGTTCTGTATATGAACCAGATGGGTCTCAGATGTTCAGTAAATCCTATATACCGAACTACCCAGTGTAACAAATAAGCAGAAATTAAAAGTATGATAATTGAGGGTTGGGCGGGATCTGTCACACTTAAACCCTTCCGAACTGCGGACGTATCAGGTACGTCCGCAAAAAAAAGTCCTTAAGGATCATGATCGCTTCAAGACACTAAGATGGTATTGCAGTGAAGCCTCGATGTCGAGTCATCCTGCATTACCCCCCCTCACTGCTGGGCGATCGTTCCACTGGACCAATCACTTCCAGGTTGCCCCACGTGGCATCCGGCAGTGAGGCAGAGCATCGGAAACCATCAGGCAGGCTTCCAATGGGGGTCGAGGCACTCTGTGAAGAAAAATAAAAATTAGAAAAATAAATAAAAGAAAATAATTCTCCCCCCCTTCCTCTCCCTCCATTCCCATGAAGTTACACGACCACCGCTGTTCCCCCGCCAGTGATCGGTGTCCTTCTTCACTGGGGGGGACTGTCTGAAAGCCCAGATAGCCCCCCCTTGGCAAAATAGGACCCCATGGGCCATGTCATATCTCTGAAAAAGCGGTCACATGGCCACAATAGGCATCCATAGTGTTGCCTGCAGGGGGATTGCCTGCTGAACTGACAGGCAGTTCCCCTGCTGGTGAAAAAAAAAGTAAAAAAATAATAATATATACATACACACACACATATAGTAATATAAAAATACACTTAGAGTAAAATTACACACGTGTGTGTATATATATATATATATATATATATATATAAATCCACAATGTCCTTGCACTCTGGCTTCAAAATAATTAAACCGGGTGCTTGAAGTCTGGGGGAAATTGCACATACCACAAGAGATGACCAGCACTCACGGATTCCAATAAATGGTTAAAAAGTTATAAATGTATTGATCCATCTTTAAAAAGCTGCTTGAAGCATCCTGCATTACTTTATAACTTTTTAACCATTTATTGGAATCCGTGAGTGCTGGTCATCTCTTCTGGTATATTATATACACACACATATACATATACACACACACACACACACTAATAAAAATATGTAAAAAAAAAATATACATACACACATATATAATTTTATGCTAACTGTATTTTGATAATATATATATATATCAATAAAAATACTAAATATACATATGTCTATATACATTATTACTTAAATAATTTCATAAATATACACGTAGACTTCAAATATATAAGTATGTATAGTGGGACCTCGGTTTACAAAAGCCTCGGTTAACATAATTTTCGGTTTACAAATGAAAATCCATTGAAAATTTAAAAAATTTGTTTCCCCAGGATGCATTGCACCTGGGAGGTTTATAGCACCGCCCCCTGCATGCTGGAGCCTGTGGGTAGCACGTAGTGTCGAGTGTGGAGGTGTTGGAGCGGCTTTTGCATTCAGTTTTGGAGCCATTCTGGAAATTGTTTGCAGTTGTTTTTTGACTTTTTGGTGCATTTCTCAAGCTGTGGAAAGGTAGGGAGCTGAGCTTCGTCATTTTCATGCCTTTTATTGTGTGCTCTGCATTGTGGGTTGGTTTCCATGCCAGCTCATTTTGACTTTTTTCTGACCTCCAGAACTGATTAATTGGTTTACAATGCATTCCTATGGAACACCGCGTTCTGGTTTACACATTTTTCGCAATAAGAAATGTCCCGGAGAACGCATTAAATTCGTAAACCGTAAAGAGTGAAGTTTTTGCAGTTTTCACACACAAACAGCACTTTCACTGATGATGATATTGTTGTAATACGTTTTACTGTTTTGAAATATGAATTTGTGTTTAGTGAAGTCTCCTGAGTATGACAGTACCCCCTATGTACAGGTTTTATAGTGTTTTTGAAAGATACAGGGTCAAATACAAGGCTTTTCTGTTTCGTAAACATTGAAATTTGCCAGATTGGTTATGTTTCCTTTGAGAGCCTATGGTAGCCAAGGAATGAGAATTACCCCCATGATGGCATACCATTTGCAAAAGAAGACAATCCAAGGTATTGCAAATGGGGTATGTCCAGTCTTTTTTAGTAGCCACTTAGTCACAAACACTGGCCAAATTTAGCATTCATAATTGTTTTTTGCATTTTTAACACACACAAAAAAAAATGCTAATGTTGACCAGTGTTTGTGACTAAGTGGCTACTAAAAGAGACTGGACATATCCCATATTGAATACCCTTGGTTGTCTACTTTTCAAAAATATATGGTTTGATGGGTGTAAATTACATTGGCCGGCTTCATAAATGTCCCAAATAGGGCATGGGTGCATAAGGACAAGCTGTGAAAATTCCAAGTTGGAAAACTGGAACGTGCACTCTACAAATAAGGTCTTTTAGCCCCCAGAGAACCCAACACCTATACATGTGTCAAAACACTGTACTCAGGAGATGTTGCTCAACACATATTGGGGTGTTTTTTGGCAGTAACCCTTAAAGTTCTCAGTACATGTATTCTTAAATCGCTAGGCGTGTCAAAAAAAAAAAAAATCACCAATTATTTTATTTTTTTAATTTGGCATAGATTGATGGTAAATTGGTTGCATGAAAAGAGTCAAAATACCCCAAGTTTAATACCTTAGGTGGTCTTATTTAAAAAAATATATACAAGGGTTATTCATAGATTCCTGACAGATATCAGTGGGAAAAAAAAATGGTTTGGAAATAGCAAAGTGCTACTTGTACTTATAGCCCTTTAACTTTCCAAAAATAAGTTAAGAACATGTTAACATTGGGTATTTCTAAACTCATGACAAAATGTAGAAACTATTTAGCATGGGTGTTTTGTAACGGTTGTAGATGTGCAACAAAATTTGGGGGTCAAAGTTAGAAAAAGTGGGTTTTTTTTACATTTTTTCATCATATTTTATACTTGTGTTTATAGTAAATTATATGATATGATAAAAATAATGATAATATGTGTGGGTACAGTAAATGAGTAAGAGGAAAATTACAGCTAAACATAAACACCACAGAAATGTAAAAGGAGCCCTGGTCCCTCACGGTAAGGAAATTGAAAAGCGGTCTGGTCACTAAGGGGTTAAAGGGACAAATCTGTATTCCTAACACTGTGATGGGTGGTGGCTCAGCGATCCGCTACCTCTGACAACATCTGACTGGAGGACCTAGTAGGCAATGCAAGCGTATTAGGCCCTCCCCTTAGGAAAACATTACCCCAATGTTGCCTTTCCTATGGTGCTTTCACTGATGCTGGAGCAACATGAGGTTGATAAATATCATTTAACTGAGTCAAACTCTGTTAGAATCCAGGAAGTGAGTTTAGTGGCTGTCTGATAGACACTCACTAGAGACAGTCTTAGTCCTGCAAAGTAATCATTGAAGTGTTTTACATTACAGGATTAAGGAGGACAGGGATATTGCACCCACACTACTTCAATGAGATGAAGTGGTCTGGGTGCCTTTAGTGTTCCCTTAAGTACATCTGGGTGAATAACATCAGGCATCAAGTTTTTAGCAGCAATAATTTGCATATCTCTTGCCATAGGTTCCTCCTTAAAATATACTGAGGAACAGAATTGTTTTTCCTTTCATTTCCCGAATAATTGCAAGTTGTTCGTGGGGCACACCAAAATACACTTTCGATTCTGGCATTATTTCTCCTAGCAGAAGAGGGTTTTAATCACCCACATTCTAACTAAACACCAGATTGAGGTCCTGTTAGACCAATTCTTAAGCTATCACACTATAAATTGCTAGCTGTATCTTATGTAGGCAGATATACATTAGAAGTTATTTTATCAGGCACGCAGACTAAAAAGAAACACAGAGAGGGAGGAGTTTGAGTACTGTGACCACTAGACAAGCTAACAATACAAATCCGGAACACGCACTCCCTCTTACAACCTCCCCTCTTCCCCCTCCCCCAAGCTCTGGGTTAAAGAGCTTTTTAAATAGTGTACTGAACGAGTTTAGCAGTCTCAAGTCCTGTATAGCATTTCAATGGACCAACCTAGTATTACCATTTCAATAAGCTTTCATTGTACTTTTTTCTATTTGTTTTCCTCTATTTATACATTTTTTTTTAAAGGGCGCTATATTTTAAATACTTGTGACACTTGCATGCTTTTGTTATATTGTTTGAAAATACATTGAAGCTGCTATGTGAATTTTATGCTCAAAAAAAAAAAAAAAGAAGAATTAAAATAAATTTATCACTTTCTCATTTTCAAGTTTAGTCAATCTATTACCTTTTTGACATGCATTATTGACTTCCTTATATCTTATATAGGATGCCTCTCGTTTGTCCAATGTAATTGCTTTAAATGCCAAACAAAAAATCTTACTGCTAGACATACACACTGTAACACAAACTAGCATCTGGAGGATGGCTTTTCTAGTGGGGAAAATGTTGACAAGGTACAATGGAAGGCTGCTCTCCTCCAGCACAGTTTCTTCTTCACAAATGCTGTAAGTGATCTGGGATCAGTTTCTCAAAGCACTACCCCTCATCATCCCCTGCCTATTGAGCACTAGCGGATATCTGAAGAAGTGACTCCAGAGAGATCCTTATATGTCTCCAGCCTGTTTGGCAGCCTTGTGTACCATACATGACATGCATAACAGTTTGCTGACCCGAAGGAACATCCCTGGTCAGGGCCGGACTGGGAAAAAAATTAGGCCCGGGCATTTTTCAATTAGAGTGGCCCCCCAAGAAGGGGGCGGGGCCAGATAGGGTGTGTTTTGTCATCACTAATGACAAGTACACCCCCTCTGAAAGTGAGCATGTTGGTTCAATGCACAGAGCCCCGCTGAAGAGCTCTAGCATTAGAAAAAGGCCCTGAATTTGTTCTGCGCAGCGCAAGCAAATGTAATAACATACTTGCGCTGTGTTTGCTTTTAAATTGTCTCTGGTGTCTCCACAAGTGGGATACCAGAGGACAAAAGGGCCAGGAAAGTGCATGGTGCATGTGTTTGGCGCATGCTTGTGGGATTGCCTGTGTGTAGCGTGTGGTGTGGTATTGTGTAAATAGGTCAATTTTGTGGTGTAATATGTGTGGCTAGGGGCTGTAGAGAGTGCATGTATAGGGGCATAGTGTTATAGGGGATGTAGCAAGTGTGTGCATACGGGCAGTAGTGTGTGTGTATAGGTGACGTAGTGAGTGAAGGGGTTGTAAAGAGGGTGTGTTTAGAGAATGTTGTATGTATTTGCTTACAAGGAATGTAGTGTGTGTGTAGGTGGTGCAGTGTGTGTGTGTAAGAGATCTAGTGTGTAAAGGACCCAGAGTGTGTATAGAAGATTGTGTGTGTGTGTGTGTGTGTGTGTGTGTAGAGGATTAAGAGTGCATATAGGGTAAGGGATCTAGCGTGTATCTGGAGCGTAATGTGTGTAGTGGTGCAGTGTGAGGGGTGCTGTAGTGTGTGTGTGTGTATATATATATATATATATAATATATATTTGGACGTATTGTATGTGTGAGGTGCGCAGTGTGTTTGTGTAAGAGGGGTGCTGTGTGTGAGGGTGTTTTTATCTGCTGTCACATTCTAGGTTTCTAATTTTCTTTGTCTGTTAACTCACTGAGGGTTATTTTATATATATATATATATATGTGTGTGCTGTATATGTGTGTGAGGGTGCTGTGTGTGTCTGGGGGGTGCTGTGTGTGTCTGGGTGCGCAGTGTGTGTGTCTGGGTGCTGTGTGTGTGTCTGGGAGTGCTGTGTGTGTGTCTGGGGGTGCTGTGTGTGTGTCTGGGGGGTGCTGTGTGTGTGTCTGGGGGTGCGCTGTGTGTGTCTGTGGGGTGCTCTGTGTGTGTCTGTGGGGTGCTCTGTGTGTGTCTGGGGGTGCTGTGTGTGTGCCTGGGTGCGCGGTGTGTGTGTCTGGGTGCTGTGTGTGTCTGGGGGGGCTGTTAGGGAAATTATTTTAAATATATATTTTTTTTATTAAATAATTAAAAAAAAAAAAGTTATGTCCCCCCCCCCCTCCCTTCTTACCTTTAGCCTGGGAGGGGGGGAGCCTTGTTGCCATGGGGGGGGGGCATGCTGTCATGAAGGGTGCTGCCTTCCCTGGTGGTCCAGTGGAGCTCCGCCGGTCCTCTCCTGCCTCCCTACCTCCCTCCCTCTCCTGCTGGCGGCCGCATCTCCATGCCTCTGGGCCGGTGAGGGAGATCTTTGATCTCCCCACCGGCCCATGGAGGCACACAGCAGGGACGGCGCTCGGATCCTGTGATCTCCCTGCCGGCCTCGGCCCCACGGCCATTGCGGCCCACCGGGCATTTGCCCGGTATGCCCGATGGCCAGTCCGGGCCTGTCCCTGGTGAATAAGTGCCATATTTATGTCATATCTCTCACTTTATGTATTGAAAAATCACACTTCTATCCTTATAGCCACTCTATATGTTAACACTTGCCCTTAATATTACTTCCCACTTGAGCCAAGAATATGGATTTAACAGAGCTTCTCAGTTGGTGCTTATGGTGAGTGCATGCCTGCTTAGCATGTCTCCCTAGTGTATTCTTTATTTCACTTAAAATTCCTTTTACATCAATCATAAGGAGTGGGATACTATGGGTAGCATAATTTGGAAAAAGACCAGCATTCCTTTCTAATTTGGTGAAACTTTGTGTCTGGAGTAACTGATGTATTTCCACTGACAGGACTTCATATCTATGAATATTAAAGATAAATTCTGATCCTCCTCCTCTTAGCACTTGCCCATCAATTACTTAAATCCCTTGTCTTCAAATCACAACATTCAGTAACTTTTTTCAAGAAAAATATTCTGTGTGGAAATGCACCAGATCCAAGCTGTGGAACAATGTTTGATATATTGTGTAGCCAAATATACATAAACTCATTCAACCCTGTATATTCACAACAACTGTGACAGACACTGCTCTACCCTTCTAGTGGATGTTCTAATAGTCTCCTATGCTAGGATTCCTAAGACAGACATCTGATCCCTTACTGTAACTCACCTACCTGGAAATGACCGTGGTATGCGTGGAAGCTAGTTGATGGCTTTTTGTAGAAAAGTGACTCTAGTGGCTTTTGAGTTTGAGCCTGAAATGGCTCCTGTATCTAGACATGTGCAATTTGTTTCGGTCCAAATGTGAATTCGAATGAATTTCGGGTAATTCGGACATTCGGCTACTTCCGAATAGCTGAAGTCCCGAAGTGCAGAAATTCCGAAATTACCGAATTTCCAAAGTTCCAAAGTGTTGAAGTGCCGAAGCACAGTATTGCCTAAGTACTAATATACTTACCCAGTGAAAGAAGAAGAATGTGACACTGTATACAATTTAAAATAAAAAATATACAAACATAGCCAGGATTCAGCTGTAAGCATTTGCAAAACTTACAACAATCAAGTAACACACATTCATATAAAATGTAAGTTACTTAGCCTGTAAATGGAATGACAGGAATGAATAAGTAGATAACTCCCTAATTCCCACGGTATTAGGGAGCTATCTACTAAAAGGCTGAAAGACCTCCCCCCTCCCGAGCCCCCAACCGTGCTGCACAAGTGGGGGCTTCAAACCCGAAGTGGGGACCCAATGCCCCACCGGCCCCCACTCCTGAACGGCCCTAAAGTAAAATAAAGGGGAGGACCTATTGTCCGGCCCCATCCATGAGCAGTGGGTGGGGGCCCTAAAGTAAAATAATGGGGAGGGGGGGGGGGGTGGACCCCCTGAGTCTAAATAAAAACTTCCCTTTTTTGTTTTAGAGCATAGAGATAGAGTACCTGCAGTTTCTCAATCCACATCCATTAGCATTATGCCAACGCTTCTAGATTTTAAACTTACATACAAAATTAAGCCCTGCACTTAAACTCCCAGTACTACTGGGCAGCAGCTATTTAAATGTGCATAGGGATTTAGGATAGTGTGCAAGTAACTTTTTTCTTTGGAGTTTTCAAACTAGTGATGGGGAGGGAGACATATATTTACAGATAGAACAGGAAGGAGATGGTCTTTAGCTCAGCACAAGGGTGGTGGAGACGAGAGGATAGACAAGATCACAACAGAGGAGGAATGTACCGGTAATAGTATTAAAAATACACATAAAGTACAAGAAACTCGTAATAAAATTACATGTACGCTTATTAAAGCAAGGACTCTAAAAAACTAAATGGGGTGAAGAACTAGGGGCAATAGTCTATACAAGCAATAGGACATATGTGAGCTTAACTTCTGCGGCTGGGAAAGTATTTGAAGGGTTGCTAAGGGATAAGGCTTAGGAATTCATTGGAAATTACATTATTAGCAATAATCAGAATGGATTTATGAAACATAGGTCATGTCAAACAAACTTAGTTGCTTTCTATGAAGAAGTAGGTAGAAGTATAGATCATGGTGTTGCAGTGGATGTGAAGGCTGCGGGGCCTTAATCCCAAGGGAAAGTAGAGGAAGTTGGGCCGGTCATTTGACAAGGCCCCATCATGGCTGCGGAACAAGCAGCGCACTCCATCTGGATGTGAAGCATCACAGCGGGATATTCCTACCCGGCCCAAAGAAAGACCGCAACGAAAGTCTGAGGTTCAGTGGGGAATTCTAAAGAAGACTCAACCTGAATACCTACATCCTGGTGCAGTGCCCTCCGGTACACCTCCTTGAAGCAGGAAGGTGCTCTACTTTTGCAGGGCATTAAATGAATGGGGTTTTTGGACTGAGCTGGGAGCACAGCCTTTGAGTCCTCACTATCTCTGGCTGCCTACAGACAGTGGTGTATGCTGGTTTTGTGCTGCCCTAGGCAGTACAAAACTCAGGCACCCCCCTCCCCCTGCGACACCCCCACCCAACCCCTTCCCCCCCGCCCCACCTTCTAAATACACACACAAACACAGACACACACACAGTCAGACACAAACACACACACACAGTCAGACACACACACAATCACTCACATTAACACTTTTTTTTAATTTAACCCCCCCACAGCCTCCTTACCTTTGGGAATGCTGGGGTTCCTCTTTCTCCCTGGTGGTCCAGTGGCTGCCGGTCGGGCTGATGGGCGGCGCTGGGCAGGCGGCTGGCGAGGGAGCTCTTCCTCTGAGCTGACTGCTCAGCTCCCTCGCGCGCCGCAGAGTGAGGCTGGGAGCCGGGTTGATGATGTCATATTCCGGCTCCCAGCCTCACTCTGCGGCGCGCCCAGCGCTGCCTGCCAGCACAGCATGTCTGTTAGCCGCGAGGCTAACTAGGCATTTGCCCTGGGCATTTGGGGGTGGCGTTTTTTGCCGCCCCCTGAAAAATGCCGCCCAAGGCAAATGCCTTGTTTGCCTCGCGAGTAATACGTCCCTGCCTACAGAGCTTAATTGTTTGGCCTAGAACTCCGGTCTGACAACTTTTTACTTTACTTGTTATGCTTATGTATCTTTTATTATCTTACTCATATTTCTCCTTTAACAAAAAAAAGTGCAGCATTTCTTGACTTCTAAATTTGGTTACTATGATTTACTGTTTTATACAAGTCTTTGCTTTATTCTGTATGGTACTCTGCACTCCAAAAATAAAGATTTTTTTTAAATTTTATTTTTAAATACATATATGGGCTTACTGTCCCTCTAATTTCAAAAAAGAAAATTCTTGCTCTTGAGTAGAACCTTGGCATAAAGACAGAGTACAGAGAGTTGTCATTAATGGTGCATATTCAAGCTGGGCAAAAGTGGTAAGTGTTCTATGCTATTCGGACACTGCTTCTATTTAACATAGTTATACATTATTTTGAAATAGGCATTGAAAGCCATGTTTAGTGTTTGCAGATGACACATAACTATGTAAAGTAATACAATGTGAGCATGATACTGAGCGCTCAAATGGCAGATAAAATGTAATGTCAAAAAATGCCAAGCTATGCATTTGGAATTGTTGTAGACAATAAAAGAGAAAATAATTCTGGGGATAAAAATATAATTTTTCTCTATATAAATCACCTGTAAGACCACACCTTTGATATGCTGTGCAATTTGGGGCACCTGTTCTAAAGAAGGATATCATGGCACTAGAAAAAGTGCAGAGACAGGCTACTCTAGATTGTAAGCTTGTTTGAGCAGGGTCCTCATCAACCTATTGTCCCTGTAACGTTTTTTTTTTTTAATTGTCTCATTTATTGTTAAATTTCACGCTTTTTAATATTGTAAAGTGTTGCAGAATAAGTAAAAATGGCAATAAGAATAATACAATGAGGAATAAAAAAAAAAAATCCATTCCTAATTTTGTGAGTAGTAAAAAATGTTTAAATTATTTGACTTCTTACCTGGGGTCCACCTCTACAATAATCGCTTGAGAGCTGGCAGCTTCAAAAGGAGGCGATTCCATTGGCTATATTGAGCTAAACCAGGGATGCCTAAAAGGTACATCCCCAGATGTTGTAGAACTACAACTCCCATGATGCTTTGCATGCCTTCATAATGAGAAAGTATCACGTAAGCTGTAGTTTAAAAACATTTGGAGATCTACTTTTTGGGCACCCCTGAGCAAAGCTATGCAGTGCATTGGCTGTGAGCGATCAGTGAGCTGTAGTAGTTATGGTGTTGTTTTTAAATTTTATTTTATA
>OW240919.1:127374052-127441717 GCA_933207985.1 Pelobates cultripes | reverse complement strand
TATTTTATTTCACATCGCTTAATTATTCATACATGGGTCTTAACGTGGTAGTATAGTTATGTGCCGCATAATCCAAATATACATATATATATATTTTATTTTTTTTACTGGGCACATGGACAGTTAAAAAAAGATCTTAACAAAATAAATTTGGTGAAAAACTGATCACAAGAACAGGAGCGGACAAGTAGAAACAGTTAAAAATGTACAAGTCATGATCCGGCCGCAATAGAACCACAAATTCACAGATACATCACTATTTGCAATTAAAATCATTAAAAAATCATAAAAAGTGTAAAATAAAAAAATAAAAAATAAAAAAAATAAAAATCAGTGATGAAAGCTTGTATAAGTACATACTCATAAATAAAGATAATATGTCTGTAGTGGAAGTAATGTAGAGAGGGCTCTGGTGCAAGAAATTGTTTTGGGTAGCTAATGACCTACCTTTTAGCAAGGATAGCTAGAAGGTAGTAGGTCCTTAACTATCATGTGACTCCCACAATGCTTTGCCAGCTTGAGAACTACCATTTCCCATCCTTGCAGTGATGTATTTGTAAGCAGTGTATGTGCGTTTGAATGTAAGCATGTTTTTGCATGGAGTATGTGTGTTTTTGAATGTAGTAGTGTATTTGTATGTATTGTCATTTGAATGTAGTGATGAATTTGCATATAGTTTTGGCATTTGCATGCAGTTTTATGTGGGCGTGCACTTTTGTGTATGCAGGAGGATTTATTTTTGTATTTGTTGGATATATTGATACACACATACAGATAAACACATTTATTGGCATAAATACACATACACACTGACACACACACATACTGGCACAGATACACATACAGACTGACACACATATAGATACATACCCATACTGACACAGATACACACATACTGACAGATACATATATTCAGTGACCCATACACACACACACTCAGTGACCCACACACACACAGTGACATACACAGTGACCCATACATACACTCAGTGACACACACACACACACACACACACTGACCCACAAACACATACTCAGTGAGACACAGTGACCCACAAACACACACTCAGTGACACACACACACACACACACACTGACAAACAAACACATACTCAGTGAGACACAGTGACCTCTGCCACACAAGGCACAGAATTTCTTTAACAAAGCAATTTTTTTGTTACCACATTTTGGATTAATCACATTTTTCTTCTGTATTTAAAATCTAAATTGCATAAGCTTTTTTTATATCAGGGTGATGATACTAAACTTGAATTGTCAAGCCTCACTTGAGGATGCCACATTTTAGGCAAAAATGGACAAACTAGAAAAACTGTCCTATTCCTTAGCCGATTCCTTGCTATTCCCAGATTTGTGAATAACCCGTTTTCTGTATGCGAGAACATAATCACATGAAAGATTTAGATGTAATTTCCCTTGTACATTGCTTGAAGCAAAGCTTACATTACTCTTGGGGCTTTAATAGCAGCAGCTGTGAACAAGGCTGAATGTAAAGACACACATGTGTTTTGCACCTTATTAAGCACAATATTCTCCTGGTGGTCTAAGCGGCTGAGATACACCTTTCTCATTTACAAACTGTCCATAAATACACTGAAACAGACATCCTACACCAGGGGTGCCCAATAGGTAGATCACCAGATGTTTTAAAACTACAGCTTCCATGATGTTTTGTCATTCTAAAGGCATGCAAAGCAACATGGGAATTGTAGTTCTACAATATCTGGGGATCTACCTTCTGGGCACCCCTGTCCTATACCTCTCTCGTCAGTCTTTTATACAGAAGATCTATGCACCAAAGACACAGATTTTCCTGCAGAACAATATATGTAAAATATGTTTGTGCTGGAGATAACCAGTTATGGTGTGCTTTAAAATATTTACGTATAGAGCCTGTGCCACATCATTTGTTAGACCCTATAGTTCTAATAAACCAAACTGTCTTAATGCAGAATATCTAAACTTGGATGTATATACTCGTCCTCTTGTTCTGGTTTCTGTGAAGTTCAGTAATATCTTTGACCACCTTATGAATGAGCCTCATATGATGTGCTGACAGATGTTAAACAAAGTCTACATTCTTTACCTTTAAACACTAACACAGCACCTGGACTAACTTCAGCCAATTCATTTCTTTCAGCCTTTTTTCATTACGTTTGAGAGCTCAGTGATGTTTTTTTGTATAAACCCGTGCAGAAATCTGATAACTATACCTAATCTCTGCAGATTCCTAAAAATAATGAAAACTCTACATAAAGAACAGTGCATAACATCTACATCCAGGCCTTCTCGTGTTGCACAGAGGGTGACTTTAAAAATATACAATATTATATTGGTTTAGAGAGGCCATAGGGGATAGTTCACTAAACAGTAACACGTCTGAGAGGATTTTTCTCCAATGATCAATGCAGTGGCGCACACATGACCCATGGGGCCCCGGTGCGAAAAATGATCCGTGGGCCCCCCCCCGCGCGCGGGCTGGGCCGCAACACAGGGCGGCGGGCACCTGGTCGCAGGGGTTACAGAGCTGCGACCCCTGCGACCGCGGTATGTACGCCAGTCCCTCTAGTTTTAACCCTGCAGCTGAAAACATAGCAGTTTCAGAGAACACACTCACTGACACTCACTAGCAGACACACACACTAACACTCACTCTAACACTCACACTCACTAACACTCACACTAACACTCACTAGCAGACACACACACTAACACTCACTCTAACACTCACATACACTCTAACACTCACACACACTCTAACACTCACACTAACACTCACTCTAACACTAACACTCACACTCACACTAACACTCACTCTAACACTCACTCTAACACTCACACTCTAACACTCACTCTAACACTCACACACACTCTAACACTCACACACACTCTAACACTCACACTAACACTCACTCTAACACTAACACTCACACTCACACTAACACTCACTCTAACACCTCACACACACCTAACACTCAACACTAAACACCCACCTAACACTCACACACACTAACACTCACACACTCACTCACCTAACACTAACACCACTCTAACACTCACACACACCTAACACTAACACTCTAACACACTCTACTCTAACACTCTCACTCACTAACACTCACTCTAACACTCACACTCTAACACTAACACTCACTCTAACACTCACACTCTAACACTCACTCTAACACTCACACACACTCTAACACAAACACTCTAACACTCACACTCTAACACTCACTCTAACACTCACACACACTCTAACACTCACACTAACACTCACTAACACTAACACTCACTCTAACACTTACTCTAACACTCACACACACTCTAACACTAACACTCTAACACTTACTCTAACACTCACTCACACTCTAACACTAACACTCTAACACTCACTCTAACACTAACACTCACACTAACACTCACACTAACACTAACACTCACTCTAACACTTACTCTAACACTCACACACACTCTAACACTAACACTCTAACACTTACTCTAACACTCACTAACACTCTAACACTAACACTCTAACACTCACTCTAACACTCACACACACTCTAACACTCACACACACTCTAACACTCACACAAACACTCACTCTAACACTAAGAATCACACTAACCCTCACTCTAACACTAACACTCACTCTAACACTCACACACACACTAACACTCTAACACTCACTCTAACACTCACACTCTAACACTCACACATGTTTTTTTTTTTTTTATTTAATCCCCCCAGCCTCCTTACCTTTTGGAGTGCTGGGGGGATTCCCTGGGGTCCAGTGGTGCTGCTGGGCTGGCTCTGGGCCGTCTGGCCAGCACGCGAGGTAGCACTCTCCCCTGTGTGCTTCCTCTTCAGCTCCCTCGCGCGCCGCGTAGGGATGCCGGCACCGGAAGATGACGTCATCTTCCGGCTCCGGTATCAGTGCAGTGCGCGAGGGAACTGAAGAGGAAGCACTGAGTGCTCCCTCGCGCGCTGGCCTGTCCGACCGGCCACCCGCCTTCCGGGTGTCAGCAGGGCCAGCATCGGTGGGGCCCTGGGGTGGTAGGCTCCTGGGTCCCCCAGTGGAAGAGGCTGGCCCTGTGGGTACACACTGGGTCGCAGGGGCGGCCGGGCCCCCTGGTGGGCTGGGCCCGGTCACAGCCGTGACCCCTGCGACTCTGGTATGTACTCCACTGGATCAATGCTATGTTATATATTATTATCTGAAGCCGATTCCTAACTTTAGAATGACTTCTTGAGGTGGCAGAAATGGCTTATCCTTTGTTGTAAAGCTACAATTCCCCATTATGTTTTATCACTCTAAATTACTATCAATAGGTGTTCACTTAAAGGAACGCTATAGCTCTAGCAATACAAATGTGTATTCTTAAAGCTATAGTACTCAGTCACTGTTTTATTAAAAGGGTGAGTTTACTTTTACCTTTTCTCCCTTGCAGTGCTGGCCACAGGTGTGCAGCTCCGCCTCTTGGCTGAGGCCAGAAGCTTACACTCAACACAATTCAAGCAGCTACCAGACACAAATATACATATGCTCACAGAGACAAACATTAACACAAGAATACTCTGTCAGACACACATTCTCAGGCACATACACAGGTAAAAGGTAAATGTAAAGTGCCAAAATATATAATATACATATACAATACATGGGGAAACACATACAAGTGACATATAGGATTATATATATATAGTGGAAATGTATACGACATTGTTTTCTTACCTGTAATATTTTATTTTGTAAATATGTTTTTAAAAGCTTTTTACATTTTTATGTTCATTAGTGTTTCGTATAATCCTTTCACACCGCCAATTATGTATACATAGTCTACCAGGCTATGCAACTATATATAAATATAGTATACACAGTGCAAGTATATATGCCTGGGGCAGTGGAGAAATAGGGGGGAGGGGGTTGAGGCAGAATAGGAGCAGTGAAGCCTGGGGCAGAGGAGAAGTAGGGGGAGCCTGTAGAAGCAGGGGAGGGGGTTGAGGCAGAATAGGAGCAGGGAAGCCTGGGGCAGAGGAGAAGCAGGGAGATGGGGCAGGGGATATGTATACATTTGAAATAACAGCAACTATATTAATTACAAAATGTTGCTAATATGAGGTGTACGATTTATGGAAATAGGCAGTCAAGTGGTAAACAAGTCAAAAAAAGGTTGTGAACCACTGGTCTAGAGAACTTGGGAATGCCAGAGTCAAACCAAATCCAACTGCTGAAAGAGAAACTAGCGCTGTATAAAGATGGTGCAAACAGAGAAAGTAAATGCATGCGCCATGCACATTGACATTAATTGTTATGCAATAAGAAACCTGTACCAAAAAGGAATTAGTGAGAAGTAGTATAACCAGAAAACAGCAAAGACAGGTGACATTTTTAAAACAAACATTGTCATGAGCCATTTTTCAGAAACTATGCTTGAAGATAAATTTGGTGGTTTGGAATTAGGCCCCACCAAGAAGGGAATTGTTAGTAATAGTTTCTAGTACCTGATCTGTATGGGTTGGAGGACTTACTGTGGTCTCTATTCTGGAGAGGTGTTGTCTTTTTTCTGTTCATCACTCTCTTGCTATGCAGCCATTTTGCTTTCGATACCTGTGCCCTCTACTGACTTCTACAGGCTGCTGCTAAATGTCAACATTTCTATCAATAGATACGTACTTGGGAAAAATGTACCAGAGAAAGAAGGAGCCACATAAGATATATGGCAACAGAAACAATTAAAGGCTAGACCAGGCAACCTTCGGCACTCCAGATGTTGTGGACTACATCAACCATAATGTTCTTACACCAATAATTCTAGCAAAAGCACCATGGAAGGTTTAATCCAAAACATCTGGAGTGCCAAAAGTTGCCCATGCCTGGGCTAGACCATTCTCTGTACTGATAAAGTACATTAAAGAGATATCTCTGCTCCCTTTTTTAAAATCCATGGGGTGGAGCTTAACTAGTAAGCAAAAAGTAACAGTACAGTGCTCATTTTCTTTGGAAGCGGTGAACTCGAGAAGAATTTTGCCCCAATAACCACTTGTAGAACAGATGTTAGGATGTCTCTTTTTTGCCTCATGAAAGGCAACTCTATGATCTGTGTTGTTATAGTTCTGGTTCATGTTCTTACATCTGTTAAATGGCCACTTGCCATAAATTCATAAAGTACAAGGTGAGCACAAATACGATAAAAAAAAAAATACTGTGTGAATATTATTTTTAACATTCATATTTGTGTTTTGCTCCTGTAAATTTTGGACTTGAAATAAATGTTTGGGGGATTTTAGTAAGTTTTGATTTAGAGCACTTTTGAACTTTCATTGTTTTGGACCTCCTTTTGGAACATTTGTGTATTTAAAATGAAAAGGCTGTACTCTTTTTGTTATGTCTAAACAATAACAAACATTTAATAGTATTGCCTAGAGGCAGGATGACAAAGTTTGGCACTGTTTTACTTTGAGTTATTAAAATATTTACACTATACACAGATAAACCTCTTTGATCTTATGACCAGCACTTTATATAGATATTAACCTAGAATGACAGCAGCTGTAGGTCATTTGAGTAGAATTAGAAAAATGATCAGATTGTTTGTTGCTCTGAGATCACCATGTCCTCCCTGCCAACGGACTCTTACACTCTTTGCAGATAATCCTTGATCTTTCCCCTCTTTGCTATAGTTTCTAACCTACGCACACTGATTATTTTGGATTCCCATACCAACACTGTTTGGTTCTCTCACCATCACACATATGCTCATCTTTGGCATATTCACTGTACACCCATATTTTACATGAACATATTTAAAGGAAAGCCCCAAGTTATTGAAATATTTTGTATCGATAATTTTTTTTTTTTTGCATAATGACAATGGTGTGCTATGGTTTGATTTACATTGTGTACTTGTAATCAGAATTAGGTAATAGCAATATACCATCGTTTAGAGCCCTAGAGAATTATATCTGTGCTCAGCATTAAACCCTTATAGTTGAGCGCTAACTACACTAATCATTTTTAATTATTATCTATATAAGGCATTAAAAAGTGGGTTTCACTTCCAGACCACAGTGCCCTGTTCAACATCTCTGGATATATTTCATTATTTTCTCCACCAGCATAAACCAATAAATTAACAATTCATTGGCTATTTCTCTTTTTTTTACACTATGTGAAATCTCTTCTATCTGCTATTCTTTAGCCCCTTCACTACCCTGATTGTTATTGTCACATCACATTCCAAAAACATAATTGACATTGTCTAAGCATATTTGACTGCCCTGGTGGAGTCAATTTTGTTTTTTGTTTTTTACACCAGAAACCGGTGTGCAGAAGCTCTGCTCCACCTGTCCCCATAGACCATTCTTCCCCAAACTCTGGCCCTCCAGGTTTTGCTGAACTACAACTCCCATGATTCTATGAATGAAATAGGCTGAGAATCATGGGAGTTATAGTTCAGCAATATCTGGAGGGCCGGAGTTTGGAGAAACCTGCATAGACCATCCTTCACATTTTGGCCTAAAATGTACTTTTCTTTGTTCAGTTCAAAACAATCCCGTTAGAACTGGCACTTCCACTGGTATTTCCAGAATGCCCATTTTAGTGATGATTAAACTGAATGTTTACACTTCTTTTTGGCTGCTTTGCTGTCTTGAACAAATGAAAAAAAGGAAAAGCTTTATAATGACTTATTTGTTTTTTGAGTGACCAAAAATGCACATGAAATGCTAATTTACACAAAGTAACGGAGAAAAGAGGCATGTAATTATTCTAATGCATTTTAAATATCTAGAAATAAATAGCCTTGCAATTAGTAGAAGCTATAAATAATAGCATACCAGAGTCTCTCAATAGTTATTTTAGTGAATTGGAAAGTTGCCATGTTCATTATTTGCTTAGCAGAACTTGGGCTCTATCCCTGAGTACGTGAGGCCCAGAATTGTCTACAGAAGGTTAGCTGATTCTGGCCTTCAACATAAGCCAATAATATGTATGTTTCTATCTTTATATATTTTACTTTATTTAAATAAAAATTTTTCTTTATTATTAAAATAATATTTATTAAAATCAATCATATTGGACAATTTCAGATTAAAAATATATTTAATATTTAAACAGGATTTTCAACTATATGGTTTGCTCGCGAAAGCTGTGCCACACAACTAGCTAAATGTCACTCAAAAGATTCCTTAATGCAAGCTTCTTGAGAAACCTGTCCATAGGTAGTTATTTAATTAGAAAACAGCTAAGCTGAGCTGACAAAACATTCAGAAGCATTTTATTTAAAGCAAAATCTTCACTAGCAAAGCAAGCTAATTTCAAATAATTAACCATACGAAAAACCACTCTCAGACTAAAGGCATCACAGGTCTGCAGCTGAATATTTTGATTGGCTTAATTACATTTCTATATAAACTGGACATTTTAGCTATATGTAAAAACATCCCCACAATTAATTATTACATGAATATTGCAGAAATATATGTGCATATGTGTATATATGTGCATACAATATATATATATATATATATATATATATATATAATTACTAGAACTTGCACCCTGTTTTTTTGCTCTCCCTAGGGTAAAAGGGTAAATCTAGATGTGGAACCCTTGCTTTGCTCACTGTGCCTTGAATGGTATTGGATATAACTCACTGACGAAGTCAAACAAAGCTGAAACAATCACCTAGGGTTGTTAGGGTGTTATATGCAGGGGGACTTTTTGCATTTGTTCTGGGATTTGTTGGGTGGGATCAGTCTGGTATGCAAATGGTTTAGTTTCTCTCTGTAGCGGCACAAGTTGAGTTAAACCAGCTTTATTATAGAACCACAATGGGATCTTGGGTGGACTCTATTTCCCCTCTGCTTTAATATTTTGGGGGGCAGAGGGTGGACAGTAATTTGTCCAGTTCCTGTTATGTACTTTGAAGCCATTGCCCTAAGACCATGGGTGCGGGCACAGGGTTGGTTCTCCTTGTATGTTATTAGCGACTAGGCCACTGCATGCTCAATGTTTAGGAGAACTTGCCCCATTTGCGGTTTGGTGTGTGGGGACATGGGGGAATTGTACATCCTCCTATGTACTAATGTGGAGCTTATATCAACCCCAGACGCTTTTTAAAAATCTGTTTACCCATGCCTGCAACTGCAACCAATGGGCAAATAGGAAAAAAACAAACACAATAATGAAGCCAGGTCCCAGGTCCCCCTGTTACCCCATAACTAAAATGAGGGGACATAGTGTCCCCCCGCACCTCCACCCATGACCAGCGGGTGGGGGATATTAATATAAACGGGGGACCTAATGTCCCCCCTGGTCTCCACCCATGAGCGGCCGGTGGAGACCCTAAATAAATAAATAATGGGGGGACCTAATGTCTCACCCATGAGCGGTGGGTGGGGACCCTAATTAAATAAACAATGTGGGGGACCTAATGTCCCCCCCCCAGTTCCGCACCCATGAGCAGCGGGTGGGGACCCTAATAAACTAAAGGGGGGACCTAATGTCCCCCCCAGTCCCCACCCTTGAGCAGCGGGTGGGGACCCTACTTAAATTATTAAATGGGGAGGACCAAATGTCCCCACCCATGTGCTGCAGGTGGGACCCTAATAAATTAAAGGAGGACCTAATGTCCCCCCCGGTCCCCAGCCATGAGGGGACCCTAAAAAAAAAAAAAAATATGGTGAAAAAAAAAATCCAGACGGTAAAAAAATAATCCATGGAGGGCATGGTGCAGAATGAGCTCCACAGGGCAGGGAAAGGCTTATAAAGCCTTCCCACGCCCTGAAATTAAGCTCTCAGTGGATTTCAAGCCAACCAATTAGAGTGCTGTTACAGGTAAATTAAGTGACTGACAGATAAGTCTTTACATTTACCTGCCACAGCACTCTGATTGGTTGGTTTGAAATCCAACCAATCAGAGTGCTCTGTGTAATTTTACACAGCGTGGGAAAGTGGAATTTTCCCATGCTGTGTAATTTAATTCATAACCCTCTAACTGGTTGCTTTCTTTTTTGAAAGCAAAAAAGTCAGTGGCTGCTTGCTGTTTAGGCCACATGCCCCTACTCGCGTCATACCGCAAGTAGGGGCATGCGGGAGTATTTAACCTCCCTTTTATCAATATGGGGGTCATAGTTTTATCAATATGGGGGTCATAGTTTTATCAATATGGGGGTCATAGGTTTTAATACGGGGGGGGTGGGAATAATTATTTATTAAAAGGAGGGATCTGGTAGCGCTGCCGGCTTCCTCCTTGTTTAATTTTTGTTGCGCATGCGCAGTGTTATTTTTCCGTGCTGTGGGGGTTAATTCCCCTGCAGCACGGAGTCTATTAAATGAATGAAACAAAAAGGTAATGCATTCGGCATTTGCCCTTTCGTTTCGTTTGTAGGGCTTTCGTTTACCTTTTAGTAAACGAAAACGGAAAAACCAGAATTTTCATACAAAATCATATTCGTACAAAAAAGGAATGCACATGTCTAGTGAGCATATACCTACCATATATTTATATACTATTTCTTGTGTTTACTCTGTTACACTATTGTGTTTTATCTTTCTTTTTTTTATGTATATGAGAAACTACTACTCTAACTCTCTATGTATGGGTAAGTTCAACATATTGTAAGCACTGCACTCGCACTAGATGTTCTAAGGTGGTGGTAAATCGCCTAAACATTGCAGTATTTTGTTTTGTATATAGTGTGTTTGTGTATTTAACTGCAGGGAGTCATGTGTATAAAATAGGGTGTAGAATGTGTGTACTGTGTGAGTGCAGGAGATGAAATGTGCGCATATAGAGTTATAGAGTGTGTAGTGTGTGTGTAAGCATGTGCAGGGGGTGTCGTTTGTATATAGGGGTGTAGTGGCTTCCATCATTTAATTATTTTTATTTAAAAAACAAAATAACATTTTGCAACAAATTACAAATTTTTTCGTAGTTTGTTGCAAAGTTGGAAGCGCTTCTGAGTTTTTTGCCTTCTATTGGATCAACAGCAAAAACATATGTGAGAAAGGCTGAACTTGATGGATGCAAGTCTCTTTTTAGCTATGTAACTATGTAACTGTATATGTAACTATGCGACATTTACTCTCTCTCCCACGTATTACCTTCCAGGTGGAGTGGGGCATGCTGATTTCAGTGGACTAGTTATTTAACCTGTACCTCCGCAGGGTACAGACCATGTCCATCAACAGAGATGGAAGCTACCCTGCCTGCTGCTGTGTGGTTGTCGGGCTCACTTCCTAATCTCCGATCCGGCCCATGAAGGGACAATGCTTCCTTTGATTTCATCCTCCAGCCTCGCCCCATGGCCAGTCTGGGCTTGTTCAAGATGCATCGTCTATGAATTTTGTTCACTGTATTTCATAGAATGTGACGGCAGATAAGAACCATTCGGCCCAGCTAGCCTGCCCAATTTTTTAAATACTTTCATTAGTCCCTGGCCTTATCTTATAGTTAGGATAGCCTTATGCTTACCGCACGCATGCTTAAATTATTTTACTGTGTTAACCTCTACCACTTCAGCTGGAAGGCTATTCCATGCATCCACTATGCTCTCAGTAAAGTAACACTTCTGTATATTTTGTTAATGCTTTTGCGTTTTCTCATGGCAGGTGTTGCAGTGAAGACCAATTTACTCCTTAGACAGACAAGCTAACAATATTGTGTAACTCGCATTAGGATGTTGAATATATAGTCTGTACTAAGACAAAGTAGGCCTGACTACAAAATGTCTTCATTGAAATTACGTCTCATCGAGTTGTCACAGATGTGTGGATCTTCCCCAAGTTGCAATTTAAATACATAAAACATATTAAACTAAGTCAGTCACGTAATTGCAAAAGACATTTGAATACAAAACACATGATACACTGTCTCATTGAGAAGAAATATTAACATCATCTTGTTGAGGTAGATAATAGAGCCGGCTCATAAAGGGAAATCAATTTGCTATTAATATTTTACAATCCTTGACAAGATTAATCATCAGCTAACTCACTTGGTAATTCAATCTCCTTGGTCAAATTAGGTAATTGGAGTTATCTGCTATCAATAAATCCAGATACGTTTAAAAGAATTATATCGCTAATGTATAATAAATTAGTAATACCCATTTCCATATGCAGTGCATTGCTCCAAGCTAATATAATTAAACGTTACTATATTTTCCAATTTTAATTTTTTAATTGAATGACTGCACCAGTCAAAACAAGATTTTTGTAGCAACACATCAAGTCATGATTGTCATACCCAGCGAGCATAATTCATTGTTGCACTATAGAAATATTGCTATTAAATGTGATTGGTGTAGTGCAGGGGTAGGAAACCTTCAGCACTCCAGAGATTGTGTATTATATATCTCTCCCAAGCTTCAAGGCTTCAAGAGCATTATGGGAGATCTAGTCCGCTAGACCTAGACTGCATAAGGCAGCCAAACCTTGGTGTAGTGCAAATATGAATTGGTCAACTAATAGAAGCGGTATGGCTGATTTCAGCATGAGAAAGGTTAATTTGTTTATTTAAGAATTTGCTAGGTGTTGAATGCCAGGGAAAGATTTACCTTCCAATGAAGCCTGCCCCTTCCACTTGGACCCCTCTGCCAGGAGTGAAATTGTACACACACATTACCCTTATGTTTATCTTTTTCCATACTGATGACCATAATCCATTTGCCTCTATTCCTGCACAGGACTAGACCATTTTTATATGCTAAGTGACCATTAACAGTTAGGAAACAATTCTCTGCAATTCTCAATGGGTCTCAGCAATAAAACAATAATAACAAGCCAGCGGTGAATAATCATGCCCCCTTGATATATTCATAATGGTGACAACGTACCCTACAAGCAGAATATAAACATGACCTGTGTATTTTAAGACATTTTGAAGCAACTAGGTCTGCTATTTTATCATAGACAGGTCTTGTAAGAGGTGTGTGAAATAGATAAATCATGGCAATTCCATAGATGAGGAAAAAAGAAAACCGTATCAAAAAATAAGCATGTTTTATGTACACCCCGTTATAATGATTGGTGTCTCAATCAAACACAATGAAGGCAACTGAGTGTTCCTACGGTTGCAAATTCCATCCGCTCTATGTCTTCTTCTAGACTGGCTTGGAATTTTTAAATGATAAGAAAGGGTATAAACTCCATGGAGAGCTGAGACGTGCTTACTAAGGGCCAAGATCGCCATTTTTTCTTGCCGGAGTCCCCCAGACAGAATATAATGTTACTTTTAAATCTAAATAGGTAATTTCACCCATTGTACAGTGCTACGGAATTTGATGGCGCTATTTAAATAGTAAAATAATAATTAGTATTTTTCTGTTATTTTCTCCTTTTTATTTTTTTAACAGTTGTTAGTGTAAATAATCTGTTACCTATTTCTCTTCAAAGAACATGAATTAACTAATTGCAATTTGCATAAAGAACCCAAAAATTGAAGCTACCGGGTTCCTCCTTGTAACTACTGGCTTCCTCCTTGCACTCTGATTGGTTGTTTTTTAGGCATCAAGATTTTTGTTGTTTTCCTGTGGTTTTTTTGTTTTGTTTTTTTGAATTTGGCATTTTCTGGGCTGAAGAAAAGAAAGAAGACATCTGATGGCAAATACACACTTTTTTCTCAATACACTTTTTTCTCCATTTTTTGGGCTCCTCGCAATTACTAGCTTGAGGGGTTAAGCCAGTGTTTTTTTTGGAGGGGTGGCTATGGGCTTGGGGACCTCTAGCCACCAAAGGGTGGATATTAAATTAAACAGATTAAAATTTTATGAAGTGGACAATAGTATTATGCTTCCAGCCCCCATACAGACAACGAGTGCAGGTTTGGGGGGAGTGGACAATAGTATTATGTTATCAGCCCCCATACAGACGAGTGCAGGCATGGGGGGAGTGGACAATAGTATTATGTTATCAGCCCCCACATACAGACAATGAGTGGAGGTTTGGGGGACATTTATTCTTCCCATGCTTTTACTATTTTTTTTTGGGGGGGGAGGTTCTATATTTCCTTTATACTGATATGGGGGTCATAATGACCCCTCAGAGGCAATTATTTGTTATTTGTTCTTATACCCTTCCTTGTAATTCATTTAACACACATTATTAGTGTAATACTTACACTTTAATTATTATGCAGATCCTTTATCTGTCATGTATTTCAATTAATTACTCCAACCAATAACTTACAATCAATTCTCTTGCACATATAATATAACATTATACCTATATATTTATTTGTTTATAAAATATTTTACCAGGAAAGATACATTGAGATTTCTCTCGTTTTCAAGTATGTCCTGGGTGAAAACGTCTAGTACCATAAAACCTATCACTCAACTATTAAAGGATTCTAATGATTTTTATCATCACATTTTATATAATCTGATATTTATCAAATACAGAAGTAACCAAATCTCTTTTATATCTTTTGTTAAGTCTTTATATCAGGATGAAAATATGTAAACTAGCTTTTATTCAGAACTTAAGTTCTATTTTTATGGTTCATTTGTTTCATAAATTTTTTATTGTCTTTTTATAAGTATGTATAATACCAGTATATTAATGTTTTAAATTCATCAGCATACATATAAGGATAAATTATATATTACATCTAATTGCCATTTCGAACAAGTATGTATTAAACTTGAAGGGGTTAATATAAGCCGAATTGATTCAGCTATATAAACCCGAGGACATTACTTGCCTGATATCCTCTGATGAAGTGAGTTTACACTCACGAAATGCGTAAGGACAGAACGGCAATACCAGCACAGAACAGCAACACGTTCTGGCACCTATCGTAAACCTTTACCGAGCCGAACTTGGAACGGAACGCAGAAGGGGGAACGGTGACACGCATGCGGCAACCTCCAGACTTCATATCTACCGGCCGGACTGCAGGACCGTGCTTAACTGCCCCCACCATACAACTTGCATCCAGTAACGCTCGATATACTTTACAAATTGTGAGTGCATTTTTATTGTATTATTCAAATAAAAAATTGTTTAAACAGTATGCACTATGGATTATCGCTCTGTTTCTTGCAGAACGGAGAACTAAACCTATAACTTAAGGTCACTTCCCGTGATCTTATAATATTTGTTTTTTATCTATGAAGGGTACATATATTTCTACTATCAACATTTAAAGGAGACCGTATCAATACTGTACTATTGTAATTAAGCTTTTTCAGTATACACATCCCAGCTGATCTATAACTGGAGACTACTGAAACAGCTAACAATTTGAAAGACCATTTAAAGACTGTTTCAATTCATCACTGTATCTAATAGAGACTTTACACATTAAACTCAAGTGAGATACAATTGCAGTGTATATATAGCTAATTTTTGCACTATCAACTTAATGCTTATGCACTTTTAACTTTTTATGAGACATATTGTTTTGTATTATTATTTTTAAAGGGATACACCTCTGAACACTAATTGCAATACATCCTATTTAATTTATCAATTACTTCTGAACATTTTAACCATTTAGTGTAATTATCTTATATTATTAATTTTTCTGTTTTTTTATCTTACACTTCTGGATTACTATTAGATATTATCTAACACCTACCCTTGCTATTATTTTTTAATTTAGCTTTGTAGGAATGGCAGAAGGAATTGAGTGAGAGTTTAGAAATGAAAGCGGTTGTTCAAATTTTATTTTATTACAAAAATATGCAAACAAAATTCAGACGAACCAAACTAAAACATGGATGTAATTCTGGTGCGGCTGTACAATTACCTGACAAAACTTTTAAGACAAGCCACATTTACCAGCCATACACAAGTCTATTTGTTACATTTGTAGGCAGCTAAAGAGCAGACTAACAGAAATCCACAGACACATGCCCAAACTGCCACATTCACCAGCACTTTCAATTTTAATAACAGTCCAACTTCTTAAACTTTGCATGGAATGCTGACATTTTTTGTGGCATTTTTACACTGTAGCTGACACTAAATTATTCTGAACCAGGGTAGTAACATTTGAGATTTATTTCCTAATTTACTACAAATTTACATTAAACAAACCAAAAAATTATTCATTAATTTTGCAATCTGTCAGGACACAATTGTAGCTTTGTACATTTCACTTATTAGCTTTGCTGGCTATAGAATTAAGAAATGGTAGATATGGTATGGACCACCAAGAAAGTTGAGTTTGACAGACTAAAAGATAATGGATAAAATATATGTAAGCCTGAATGATGTAAGCTGATTGCCATGTTACTGGAAAATGTAGTGGGTGGGTCTGGAATTGATTGACGAACAACATGCTCATTCTTGATTGCAATACCCCCACAGCTAAGGTATTTTCAACCTTTACTTCTGAATATTCTACAACCACTTAAATACCACTTAGGGACAATTTCAGCTAGATTATAATAGGGATTTCCCATAGTGGAGTTTACCCCAAATGTGGGAACTTCCAATATGAATATTTTCCTTAATATTTCCAATGTATTGTTCTGATGCATGTAGGAATAATTTGTATTGTAATGCAATATATTTGTATTTGGTATATGTTTTATTGTGCTATGGTTTACAATCAAGTAGTAATAGTCAAGCTGACATTACACATTTTGGGTATTGCCCTATACATTTCATCAACTCTTTCTAAATACATAAACAAGACTTACTTGTCTGTGCATTCTTCATCTTATGTATAGCTTTGCTAGTTATTGAGAAGTTGCATAAAAATAAAATAGGAACCAGCACAATTTAAAGTAACTATGTACTCAGTGTAATGACCTAATCTAAATTAAGTTGCTATAGTGCCTAAAGTAATTCCCCCTTTCCTTAGTCCCCTCCGAATTACTTTATTTTAATAATTCGAAGACTTTGAAGCATGGATTTAAGCCTAGCCTCACAGTTTTATGGGTAGGAGAGCTGGGACTATTACTTCCTGGCTCTCATACCCTGGCTTTAATGATATGACATGCGTAGTGCCATCACTCAGTCCTAGAGAATAATTGCATACTTGCACCTACGGTCCCCAATACTGCTCTATAAGAACATCACATGAGATGGAGGCCACAGCAGAGCTGAAAGCCACTCGGGACTGGAGAGAAGGTAAGTAAATTATGTTTTGGCATTTTTTTTTCTAAGTGCAGGCAGGGAGAGGGGGCTTGAAACGAACAAGGGACATTACACTATGCAGATATGTATTCCTAACACAACAGCGTCCCTTTAACCCCGTAAGGACCAAACTTCTGGAATAAAAGGGAATCATGACATGTCACACATGTCATGTGTCTTTAAAGGGTTAAAGGTATACTGTAGTGCCAGGAACAAAGCTTATTCCGGGCACTACCGATCTATCTGCCTCCCCCCTCCCTCCCGCCCCTCCTACCTGGTAAATAAAGTGTTAAAAATCCTTGTAGAACGTCAAGAACTGCGTTAGCACTTACTTTGTAAATAATAATTCCACATCAATTGTATGCCAGCATTTCTCACTGATGCCTGTTTTTGTAACTTATTTAGAACATTAATGTAGTAATCGCTACTAATTAAGAATTAGTAATCACTCTTGCTTTTTGCCATCAGTGTAAAACATCAAGTCTCTGTTTCTGTTTAATATTTTTATGCACATTCTACCATTCTCCTTCTTCCAAAATTGCAAAATGTTCATGTAAAAGGGGAATATATGATAAACCTAGAACAAAGTGTCACAGCAACATATTAGATACCGATAATCTACCATGAATTGTTATTTAATGTAATTATACCATTTTCTGATTTTTATCACTTAATGGTGACTTTAAGCAGGGTTTTTACATCCCATCAAGTGTGCTGAACAGCCAAGATTGTAATCTTTTGTATGTTGTTTTAATTACACTCGCCACTCTCTCAGTCGGAGGTATAATTAGTCAAATATTTTAATGAATGTTTTTCTACCAGTAATACTGAAATAAGCCTACTCAGACAGATATGGGTGTCCTGAACTAGTTGTCACCAGGGAATAGTTGTTTTAGTGTGACAGAATATGTTGATGCCTTCTAAATATATTTGTTAAAGTATTTCTCAAGCTCGATTGAAGTTTTCTAGCTTTTCTCTTGTGTGAGCAAGCTCTTTGTCACCTTTTGTTTAAATCTTTATGAATTAGTAGGTCATCGGTCATTTATATGCTTTGCCTTGATTACCCAATGTACAACACAAGAGCACTAGAAAACTTGTAAGAGTCACTCATTACATTACTTAATCTGCCAATATAGTTCAATACAGAGCCCGAGTTGATCATCATCAAATGTTATATCCTTACGGGCAAAGCCCTTTCTACCTTTTGTATTTGTCTGTGTATGTTCTCCCCTAATTGTACAGCGCAGCTGTATTTATTTTAATTAAATTATTTCAGTATTTTGTTTTATTATAACAGGGCTATTCATTAAAGTTTGAGTTGTTAGGTGTTTTAAATTAATTGAAAATAGACTAAATGGAACATTATTCATAGTTAGCTATGTTTTCAATTTGATTATTTTAGACTAAAACAGGGGTGACCAAAAAGTAGATCCCCAGATGTTTTAAAACTACAGCTTCCATGATGCTTTGTCATTTTAAAGGCATTCTAAAGGCATGCGGAGCATTAGAGGAGTTGAAGTTCTACAACATCTGGGGATCTACATTTTGGGCAGCCCTGGACTAAAGCATGAAGCTCACTTAAACTTATTGACAATTCACAATGATGAATCTGTGGTGGTGAGACTGACGTATTTCAAAGATTGATTGGAATGATCACTGTTAAATCCACCTGCTTTGGTAATTTTGTACTCGAGTAATAAATCTCCTATCACTTTACATATAAATCATTTGTATTGGCAAAATCGAGTTTGAATAACACTGAAAGATTAATATGTATTTTTGTTCCTTCGCTCCCGGAATAATACCTCCTTTGTGTGTATTACGAAAATGAATACATTTATGTAAGCCTTCAGAACATCTGTTACAAGTGTACAGTTTGTCTTCTGAAAGAGTAGCTGTTTGTATCTATTTGATATTTTTAAAATCATTCCAATCTTTATACGAACAGGTTTAACAAATGTGGAAATTGGTACAATGTTCATGGAACCAGTTTCAAAGGATGTTTTGTTTAGGTTTAAGAACACAGACCAATAAGACCGATTTGGGTTTAATGACCTCTCTGTGTTACCTATCAGTGCAAGGACTGACATTAACAAGAGAGATAAAGTGACAAGTCCTGGCAGGAAGAAGATGTGATTGTATCAAGCTGTTTGGATGTGACAGAAAGAGCTTTTTGAGGATAAATCGGAGCAATGTATTTTTCCACTGGTTTGTAGGATGCTTTCCAGAAATCATGAGGTTTAACCCTTGCAGTACATGGTTGGGATGAATTATGTTCCTTTTTTTTAAAAGAATTGGTGACAGTTTTAACTATATTTCTAGAATTTGAAACAATTAACAGTTATCTTTTATATCACACCCATTTAAAGACCTCTACATGGACAAAAGTCCAAAATGCACCTGTAAAACATTTGGCAAACAATATATATCCAATGATTTATACAAGGCTTAATGCTCTGCAAATTCTGGCTATGCAAAAATATCCATGTCAGTTGACAAAGCTATAGCCAGAGCAGGATTAACCATAAGGTAGCAGAAAGTGGAAATGGCCCTTGATAATATACCTCTAGTTCCTGGCTTCTCTGTCCTGTATTTAGAATCCAGTGGTTTGGAGTCATTTTAGTAGAGGACCTATCTTCAGGGCACGTGGGTGCATACTTTCACTATATTAGAACTCCTAGATCCTGTATTTTACTGTATGTTGGGACCATGCAGCAGGACCATGTCCTTTCTCATAATATACAAATATACTACCGGCCCATTACTAGAGATGTCGCGAACCGTCCGCGAACTTCTCGTGAACGGTTCGCCACGAACTCCAGTCAGCTGACACATCCCGGGCCAATCTCCAGCAGACCCTCCCTCCCAGACCCTCCCACCTCCTGGACAGCATCCATGTTGAAGGCAGCTTCAACATGGATGCTGTCCAGGAGGTGGAAGGGTCTGGGAGGGAGGGTCTGCCGGAGATTGTCAGGGATGTGTCAGCTGACCGGAGTTCGCCACGAACGGTTCGTGGCGAACCGTTCGCGAGAAGTTCGCGACATCTCTACCTATTACCTGCCCATCTCACAATACAAAATGAAAATAAAAAAGGAGCGATTAGTCACTGGGTCTTACCTAGTTAATATTGTCCTTTTCCTCACAGTGGAAGATATAATGGACCAGCCTCCCCTTGTTTAATTGGGTGTCATGGATAAGTAAACTCACACTTTTTGTGTAAAAAAATCTATTTTTATTTTGTCTTTAGGGAATATTTCCATTATGTTAAAAAACTAATAATACATTGCTTGACTTGAAGTTGAAAATTTCAAAACATACTGGGACACAGTTAAAATTTTACTTTTAATATAGATAGATAACACTGTTTTCCAAAAGGAGGAATATAATATTGTTTTTTACAGACTACTAATTACATCATGACTCATTATATTTAATTCATGCTACAGTTAAGACAATGTAATTATGATTTCCATTGGTGAAATATAGATACATTCTTATTAGTGAAAATTATAATGTTAGGTTAATGCTGGGGTGAACGTAACAAAGTCATAATATTATATGTAACATTTTAACAATCTAGTTTAAATCTGAACTTGCATTTTGGAGGGGTTATTCACTGAGGGCTCATTTCCAATCTTGATGATAAATAGCGGTTGTAAACTATTGTTATTAAAACACTCTGTAGCTCACAGAGGCTAGTAATTACTGACTGGTTTCCAACCATGTCCCTTTTGTTTTTTTTGTTTTTTGCCAGCTTACAGTCAGTCAATGTATCAGTCTTGCAATCAAATGCTCCACAAAGTTAAGTGCATCTCTATGAAAAGGACAAAAAATGGACGAGATCGAGGAAAACGGCAGAATTCTATGCTGAGTAAGACAGAGGGAGAGCGGGCAGCTGAAGCAGAGAAATCTCGGCACTAAAACAAATTAATCATTAGTTTTACATTTGCAATGTGGGATGAACAGATGTCCAAACAATAGAATGGCGTCCAGCTGATGCTGAATTTTAATACAGGGAGTGCAGAATTATTAGGGAAGTTGTATTTTTGAGGATTAATTTTATTATTGAACAACAACCATGTTCTCAATGAACCCAAAAAACTCATTAATATCAAAGCTGAATATTTTTGGAAGTAGTTTTTAGTTTGTTTTTAGTTATAGCTATGTTAGGGGGATATCTGTGTGTGCAGGTGACTATTACTGTGCATAATTATTAGGCAACTTAACAAAAAACAAATATATACCCATTTCAATTATTTATTATTACCAGTGAAACCAATATAACATCTCAACATTCACAAATATACATTTCTGACATTCAAAAACAAAACAAAAACAAATCAGTGACCAATATAGCCACCTTTCTTTGCAAGGACACTCAAAAGCCTGCCATCCATGGATTCTGTCAGTGTTTTGATCTGTTCACCATCAACATTGCGTGCAGCAGCAACCACAGCCTCCCAGACACTGTTCAGAGAGGTGTACTGTTTTCCCTCCTTGTAAATCTCACATTTGATGATGGACCACAGGTTCTCAATGGGGTTCAGATCAGGTGAACAAGGAGGCCATGTCATTAGATTTTCTTCTTTTATACCCTTTCTTGCCAGCCACGCTGTGGAGTACTTGGACGCGTGTGATGGAGCATTGTCCTGCATGAAAATCATGTTTTTCTTGAAGGATGCAGACTTCTTCCTGTACCACTGCTTGAAGAAGGTGTCTTCCAGGAACTGGCAGTAGGACTGGGAGTTGAGCTTGACTCCATCCTCAACCCGAAAAGGCCCCACAAGCTCATCTTTGATGATACCAGCCCAAACCAGTACTCCACCTCCACCTTGCTGGCGTCTGAGTCGGACTGGAGCTCTCTGCCCTTTACCAATCCAGCCACGGGCCCATCCATCTGGCCCATCAAGACTCACTCTCATTTCATCAGACCATAAAACCTTAGAAAAATCAGTCTTGAGATATTTCTTGGCCCAGTCTTGACATTTCAGCTTGTGTGTCTTGTTCAGTGGTGGTCGTCTTTCAGCCTTTCTTACCTTGGCCATGTCTCTGAGTATTGCACACCTTGTGCTTTTGGGCACTCAGTGATGTTGCAGCTCTGAAATATGGCCAAACTGGTGGCAAGTGGCATCGTGGCAGCTGCACGCTTGACTTTTCTCAGTTCATGGGCAGTTATTTTGCTCCTTGGTTTTTCCACACGCTTCTTGTGACCCTGTTGACTATTTTGAATGAAACGCTTGATTGTTCGATGATCACGCTTCAGAAGCTTTGCAATTTTAAGAGTGCTGCATCCCTCTGCAAGATATCTCACTATTTTTTACTTTTCTGAGCCTGTCAAGTCCTTCTTTTGACCCATTTTGCCAAAGGAAAGGAAGTTGCCTAATATTATGCACACCTGATATAGGGTGTTGATGTCATTAGACCACACCCCTTCTCATTACAGAGATGCACATCACCTAATATGCTTAATTGGTAGTAGGCTTTCGAGCCTATACAGCTTGGAGTAAGACAACATGCATAAAGAGGATGATGTGGTCAAAATACTCATTTGCCTAATAATTCTGCACTCCCTGTATTGTTAGCAGGAACCCTTTACTTTTGAGGCCAATGCAATGCTAATAGTGAGAATATTTTGAGGCTAGATCGAGGGACTGCCTTGAAGCAGTGTGATCTTCACATAGTGGGGAGGTTTAGGAGGTATAGCTTTAGCTATATTGTCTATCCAATACAGGTTGCTGGCTATCTTGAACTCCTCCAAAATATCTAATATATTTGACAGATTTGCTCTATTACTGTTATGTTGATTTCGATGGCACTCACAAGCACTCACAAGCATATATTGACTGCAGGCATATCAAGTGGTTAAAGATGACTGAAAAGCCTCAAACATGTACGAGAGAGTAAAATAGAACACTTACAAAATGGAAGTGATATCAAAGTATATCAAGTCTCACAAGTGTAAAAAACAGCATTGTGTTCATTCCCACAATTTTTACTACGGAAAGTGCATGTGGACATTCTTACAAGACCTATAAGGATTTTAGGACTACACAGACTCTTGAAACTTTTAAAATTAGGGAGCTGTGGCTGCTGCTGGAAACGGGAGCGTGATGACGTAGATGACGTCGAGAGGCGGATCTATGAGGGGCGGATGTGCGCACGGTGTGGGGAGACGCGGTCCGATGGTGCAGACTCGAAGTGAGATTACTTCGGCGGTATAGACTCCAGGGAACTGAGCATTAATGAATGAATAATCTGGAGCTGTGAAGAAAAGAGCTAGTAAGACGAAGAAGAGAGAGAAAGGAACCAAGAGCGGAAAGTGGAGACCAAATTGTGATTTAAAAGATAAGTGTTTGCAAGAAAGCTGACAATTGATTATAGTATGAGGTCTGATTAAGTTGCTGTCTCAAGGAGTTGCCACCTGGGTTAGCTTTCAAGGCATTTTACATACAGTTGGTGTATATTAAGACCAAAACCCTGCACAAGTAAAAGCGGTGGGGGTGTATTTAAAACTATTGGCAGCCTTATAAAAGAAAGAATATCTTTTGGTTGCTCTTCCTTGATAAGAGGCTCAGCAGAGGCTAAGATAAAAAAAATAAAAAAATAAAAAATAAGGAGCCCCAAAATGGCGTCTAAGTAACAAATTAAAATGAGAGAAAAAAAAGATGACTCTCAGCCAACTAGATTATCGTTCCCCCCCCCCCCCAATAAAGAAAAACAAGGTCTTAAGGACAATGATATAGTTTACCAAGACCAGAATACTCAAACAATAAATGACCACAATGTAGAACAGATGAAATATGTTTCCCAAGATTTTTTGGTGACTAAGCTGGATGAGCAAGTGGCTCTTATATTTAATCAGATTTCTAACAGCTCCAATATAATTAAAATAGAGATGGAGAAAATAAGCGCAAAACCGAGTTCTGCACTAGAACAAATTACTATAATAAAAGATCAAATAACCACTCTTCAAACAGAGAATACTCAAACAGAATGCAATATTCAGCAAATAATCTAAAGCTTAGAGACCTGGAGGACCGCTTGAGGAGGTGTAATGTGCGGTTTAGAAACATACCTGAATCTATCACCCAAGATCAACTAAAAGATGTCTTACTTTCATACTTTCAAGAAGCTGGCTTACAGATTGACGACCACTATCCTATAATAGAAAGGACACATAGATTAAGAAAACCAGATGAGGTTCCTTCTCACTTCCCAAGAGATGTTATTGCCTGTTTTTTTTCCTATTCACACAAACAACAAGTTTTAAACTTGCTGAGGAATAAAGGAAATCTATCCGAGAAATTTAAAGATATCACCACATTTCAAGATCTCTCAAGCCAAACAAGATTATGGAGAAAAACCTTCCATCAAGCTTTAGAACCGTTGAAGCAATACAATATGAAATATAAATGGGCACAACCATCTAGAATACTCGTGTGGTGGGAAGAAAGATGGCGACCATTTATTTTACCTAAAGAACTAGAATCCTGGACTAAAATGTCTATATCTTTAAGAAAATAAAGATTTAATTAAGAGACAATGGAGAAAAAGAAGAGTGTTGTCTTTTTTTTTTTCTCCTCTCCATAGGGGAGGGATGGTTATTAATAGATTTCACTTTAGATTTTGGAGGAGCATTGTGGTGAGGTCCAGAGGGCGAGTAAGATACAGTGTATTATTGTTAGTCAAGATTTAGCAGGTCCTTGGTGGATTATTTTAGATAAAATTAAGGAATTTTCATATGTAGAGTTCTGAAGACACAAGTAAAGAGAAAGGTTTATATGGGATAACTTTTTACAATACTGATATTAATAATGGCAAATTTTGAACACGTATTAATGGTAGCAGAACATAAAAAGGTTCCCTTTGGGACCAAGGAATGCTCAATGTAATCGAATTAATTCTGCACTAGCGTAAAGAGTATTGAGATGTAAATGGATATTACTTTAAGGGATGAATTATGTTTAAAAGTTGTATAGTTCTGTCACAATAACTAAACACACTAGTTTTTCTTCCTATCGTAAGGTAACTTAAGATATCACTATTAATAAGGTGTATATGACAGCTGTTTTAATGTACTATAGTATAATTTTTTTTTCTCTCTCCCCAGTCGTTGTTTCACGACGCTTACTCATAGATCCTCTTGATGCTTGTATTAAGCATACGTCTCGGAATGGCAGGTGGCCTACGAGACGGGGTCTATCCATGGAGGCCAGTTTAGGCCCTCGGATGGATAGGTTTTGTATGTGGGACTATAAAGTGTCCCTGGCTAAGCTATTGTTGTATGTCTATAATCTGTGTTATCTGCGGGGTCTTAAGGGTAGGAAGGGGAAAATTAGAATGAGAGGACAAGATTATGGTGAAGATTTTGTCTATAAATGCTCAGGGCTTGAATACGATGTATAAAAGATTCTTGCTATATAACCAATTAATAAAAGAAAAAATCGATATCTGCCTAGTGCAAGAGACACACTGGCGGCAAAACGAGAAATTAACTTGGGGAGGGAAGAAGTTTCCAATTATTATACATTCATCTATGAAGGAGAAAAAAAGAGGGGTAGCAATAATAGTCTCAGACAAGGTTAAATGGGAGAGACTTTATCAGGAACTGCACACGGAAGGTAGATTTATGATTCTAGTGTGTCGGATTAACGAAGTGAAATACACTATATCTACCCAATGTAGCCCCAGTCCCACAATTAAAGAAAATATTAGATAAAGCTGAATTAGTTAAAACAGGGATTTATATTGTCGCGGGAGATTTCAATTGTGTACTAGATCCACAGAAGGACAAAAAATTGCTGAAGGGTAGTGTCACGAATAATACAATAATCAAAAATGCTAGTTCACTGTCTACAACCAAGAATAATTTTGACCTATGTGATGTGTGGCGCCTTCAAAACCCGGAACTAAGAGACTATACGCACTTATCTAGAGTTCATTTTACTTATTCAAGAATTGACATGATCTGGGGCAATTTAAACCTAGTAGAAAATTTTGTAAAAATAAGGATAGTAGAGAATGTCTGGTCAGATCATAGTATGTATATATTGGTAATAAAGGATAATCTGACAGCTAGGAATAACACAACGTGGAAATTAAATAATTATCTGCTGTATAATAATAATTGTAAGGCTAAATTGGAGAGATTGATAGTCTGTTTTTTTTAAGGAGAATGATCCCTTAGATACATCAGATTCTGAATACCTGGTGTACTTTTAAAGCAGTTATGAGAGGATATCTCATAAAGTTAAATCATGAAATTAAAAGTAAAGAAAAAAAATTAGTTCGAGTTATATATTGAACTTTATAAGTTAACAGCAGACAATAATGAAGAACCTACAATGGAGAAGGGGAGGAAAATAGTAGATGTTCAAAAAAATATCTCACAATGTCTGAATATCAAAATAGCAAATAATATTAAAAAAATAAAACTTAGATTCTACTGTAGAGGGAATAAAACAGATAAGATGTTGAATAAGTTGAAGAAACAGCAAGCTAATGCTCGGATAACTAAGATTATATCTAATCAAACAACTCATATAAATCCAAAAGATATCGGTAATTGTTTTAGAGATTATTATGGGACATTGTACAATCTCCCAGTAGAAGCTTCCACAAGTATAATTAAGCAGTATTTGACTAGAACAAACCTACCAAAAATAGATCAAAGTCAGATAGTTAGTCTCAATAAACCGATTACTGAAGCAGAGGTTTATTTGGCCATGTCTAAAACTCAGAAACTTAAAACACCAGGTCCAGATGGATTTTTCAATTTGTTTTTCCATATATATAAATCCTTTTTGAGTAAACACTTAGCATTAGCATTCAATAATGCGGTTCAAATAGGTAGTTTCCCTGAAGAGATGTTGAGAGCGAATATGATCCCCATCTTGAAACAAGGAAAAGATCCAACAGCCGTTGCTAGTTATCATCCCATCTCTTTAATTAATTCTGATGTAGAAATATTTTCTTCTATTTTAGCAGATCATCTTAAGATAATTATTAAAACTCTAATCCATAATGACCAAATTGGTTTTATACCAGGCAGATGGGTAGGTACCAATTCGAGGAGAATCATAGATATTATTGATAGTGCAAATAAGAAACATATCCCCCTTATGACTTTAGCAGTTGATGCAGAAAAAGCCTTTGCTAGGCTGAACTGGAAGTTTTTGGAACTAACTTTAGAAGTATACAGAATAGAAGGGTGGATGTTAAGAGGAATTATGGCCCTATATAAAAAACCCTCAGCTAGAATAGTAGGTCCAAACGTCTGCTCAGATTGGGTATCAATAAACAATGGGGTGCAACAAGGCTGCCCACTCTCGCCATTGTTATATATACTCTCAATAGAACCCCTGGCGGAAAATATTAGGAAAAACGCAGCAATAAAAGGATATAGGACAAGAGATAAAGAATTTAAAATCAGTCTTTATGCAGACGATATTCTTTTGTCAATCACTGACCCAATAAGCTCTTTGAGCCATTTGATGGAGGAAGTTAGAGTATATAGTCAATTAGCTCATTATAAGTTAAATAATGAAAAAACAGTAGTGATGAGTATAGAATTGGATTAGAACTCTAGAGAGGAGATTAGCAATAAATATGCATTCACATGGGCATCGCAGAAATTTGAATGCTTAGGAGTATCTATTACTAAGAACGTAGAGAGAATGATGGAGGAAAATTTTCTAACGTTATTAAAATCTACAAATTTATCACTTAGAAATTGGAGAAATATGCAGATTACTTGGTGGGGCCGTATTAATGTTATCAATTCCTATATTATTCCTAAATGGAATCATCTATTTCAAATGATTCCCCTTAAGATATCAGATAGTTGGCTTACGCTACTACAAAATAATCTGGAAAATGTTATTAATAAGGGTAAGAAAAATAGAATAAATAGAAATATCTTATCTTTAAAAACTAAGGATGGGGGATTAAATTTCCCCAACATAAGATTTTTGTATTGGGCAAATGTGATTACTCATATGTATAGGTCCCAGATGGTAACAGCTAAAGAAGAGAGTTGGTTTAATATTGAAATGGAAGATCTATGGTTAAAAAACCCGTATAGCATGATATGGAATACGAAAACTTTGGATAAAATGCAGATTGACATCAAAAATAGTAAGATCTGGGCCCAACTGATGCCCGTTTGGGAGGAAATTAAAAGAAAAATAGGCCTTAGGCATGCAATTTTATATTCCTCAAATCTGAGGATAGTAGAAGCTAGTATGAAAGATCTATCTCTGGATAGTTGGAGAGTACAAGGAATAAACAAAGTGTCACAGATAGTACATCTAAACAAAATAATGACATTCAACGCTATCTCACAAAAGTTCCACCTTCCCAAAGGTGAGGCGTTTACATATTTGAGACTTAAGTACTTTTTGCAGAAACATCTTATTATTGCGACTGAGAAACCCTTAAAACTGCTACAATCTATTTTCTCAAATGAGATTATTACTAAAGTTTTAGCAAAAGCAATAGAGGTAATTAGAAATATTAATTACTCAATTTGCTTCCCTCAAAAGCTTAAATGGGAAAAAGATTTAAATTGCTCATTAGATCAACAAGAATGGTGTAAAGCTATAAATAATACTCGTCAACAAGTTCAATGCTTGAATTTATTGGAGACCTACTATAAGGTTACATATAGATGGTACTTGGTGCCAAGTAAGCTATTCCAGATGTATCCAGGGGTCTCCTCTAGATGTTGGAGATGTGATAAAGAAGAGGGATCATTCCTCTATATATGGTGGAATTGTTCATACATTCAGATTTTAATCAAACGAATGTTTAGATTCATTAAGGATTTAACCGGAATAGAACTGGATTGGAAACCAGAGGTGGTTTTGCTGCATATGCACTGGCCAAATATGTCAAACACAAATAGATGTTTTATAATACATTGTTTTATTGCATTTAAAATTGTTTTTGCACGGAACTGGAAATCTAATCTAGAAATCTCTTGGGATACTATTAGAGATCAAATTGGCGCACAGGCGAGGATGGAAAGAGATCTGAGTGTACCATATTTGAATGCCCCAAAAAGGCATGATCTCTGGCAAGGCTGGGTCAAAAGCTGCACCCGATATATAAAGATTCCTGAGCTCAGACAAATTCCCCCTCTTGCCCGACCCCGCAGATAATGTTGTTTTATGTTAAGTATATTTGTTTGTTTGCTTATTTTGTATCTAATGCAGCGTTCACGTATTAATGGGGCACAATTTTTGTAGGTTTATTGTTATATGTATTTAACAAATTTAATAAAATAATTTATACTTAAAAAAAAAAAAAAACTTTTAAAATTAGGAGTAACATCTCGTGTTCCTCCATACATGTGGTGTACCTGATCACTTCTGGTTGTGGTGCACAAAATGTGGGGAGGACAGAAAGGAAGGCTAAGGTAAGATGCTTGGAATATTTTAACAATATACAGAAAATCACTGCACACTCAGTTCCAATGCACTGTAATACATGCCCATTTTTTAATAATAACCTTAATTTTATCGCCATAGAACAAGTGCAATTGGACCAGAGAAGAGGAGATCTGATGCTAAAATTAAGAAAAAGGGAAGGCTTTTGGATTCACAAATTAAAAACGGTACAACCAAGAGGTTTAAATGTAGATTTTGATTTGGTGTGTGTTTTAGAATAATGGATTAATATATTTTTTAAATATTTTAATATTTTAACTATTCATTTTTTAATTTATTTTTCCTTATGGTCTTTCTCTTGATATTTGTGGATTTTCAGATTTTAAATTTAGCTTTTTTATTTTTTTTACTTAGAAAGGGAATATTTCTAGCAAAATGGATTCCTCTGACCTTATTTTTTATCCATTTTAGAGATTTATATATCTATTTACATATTTATAAATCATAGAGTATGTTGAATGTTATTAGAGACTGTTTTGATGCGTCTTATCTTTTAAGAAGTTGAATGTTTCTGATACATGTTTTATATTATCTTTCATTTTACTTTAACGAAATTCTGAGCTATACTTGGACTTCATCATAAGATGACTTTGAAATTTTTTGGCACGCAGCGCTTGAAATGGAACGCAAGAGCCATATTTGATCTCCCAGCAACACATACATATTGGACATGCCTAAAAAAAGAGAACGTGTGGACGCATATGGGAACAAAGCAACACACAGGAACGAGGCTTGAGGCGCACTCTCAACGAATGGGACACAGCTGTGACACTCACCATGGATAGGCTTATAGCAGGCGCGGGAGTGGCGACTTCGGAGGTAAATATAAGGAAGTGACATTTGGTAACTAGATCACACTGATGGGAGATCAGATGATTTAATGACCCCTGAGGAAGTCCGGGCAACGAACGGACAAAACGCATAGGGTTGGGCTATAACAGAGAGTTTGTTTATTAATTTGTTTATTTTATTTTTTCTTTGATTGTTTTTAACCCCTTAAGGACTGAGGCAGTTGTACAAGTTGTGATTAAAACAAAACTTAACGAAACCTTGCATTTGCTCTATATGTCTGTTCAGGCATAATTTGCCTCTTTCATATTATGTGCACCCACACTTATCATATATAATTTTGTTCATGAGAAACAGGTCTTTCATGTCATGTCAAATATTTGTATATTAAACATAATTTAATATGAATAAAATATTTTTAGAAATTGAGAAATTAAGAAATGTTATTTTTTTAGTTTTGCATGGCATTTTAACTGTGAATGTCACAATACTGTTAGCTGTTACTGCAATAAAGTACACATATTTGTATTCAGCTATGTCTCACGAGTAAAATATTACCCCTAAGGTAAAGTTTCTATGGTGTTTTGGAAAGTAACAGGATCAAATATAGCACATTAAGCCCCGGAATGAAAATTACCCCCATGATGGAATACCATTTGCAAAAGTAGACAACCTTACAAATGTGGTATGTCCAGTCTTTTTTAGTAGCCACTTAGTCACAAACACTGGCCAAAGTTAGCGTTCATATTTGTTGAGTGTGAAAAATTCAAAAAACTAAATTGAACGCTAATTTTGGCTAGTGTTTGTGACTAAGTGGCTACTAAAAAAGACTGGAAATTCCCATTGGCGGAACTACCGTGGTCACAGGGGTCGCAGCTGCGACCGGGCCCTTCACTCCAGGGGGCCCGGCCGCCCTGTCAACACCTGCGTCCACGGTGCCTACCAGCATTTTGGTACAGCCCCCTAACGCACAGAAAAACCACCGGGGCCACTTTGAATGAGTCCATCGGGTGGCTCCAGTGATGATGTCAGAGCTGGGAGGAAGCCGTCACTTCCTCCCAGCCAACAGAGCGCCATGCAGAGGAGAGGAGGGAGTCAGAGTGGAAGCTCTGACTCCCATCAGCATGAGGCAGCCACTGGATCCCAGGTAAGTCATTAATTTTTTTTAACAGTTTGTGTGTGTGTGTGTGATAGAGAATGTCTGTATCAGTATATTTGGGTGTATGTCTGTGTGTGTGGGTGTCTGTATGTGTATGTCTGTGTGTGTGTCTGTATGTATGTGTGTGTCTGTCTGTATGTATGTGTGTGTCTGTATACACGTGTGTGTCTGTATGTACGTGTGTGTGTTTGTCTGTATGTGTCTCTGTGTGTATGTGCGTGTTTTTATCTGTATGTATGTCTGTGTGTGTGTCTGTATGTATGTGTGTCTGTATGTACGTGCCTCTGTGTGTGTGTCTGTATGTATGGGGCTCTGTGTGTGTGTTTGTATGTATGTGTCTGTGTGTATGTGTGTCTGTATGTATGTATGCGTGTGTTTGTGTGTATGTGTGTCTCTATGTATGTGTGTTTGTATTGTCCAAATTCTCTGGACTTTCTGCCTGGGTTGTCGGCAATGTCCCTAAGATTGTAATTAATAAAATGACTTAATTATGTAGAAATATTATATAAATATATTTGTAAAATTTAAATATATATATATTTTACAAATTATTTTTATTTATATATAGCTAACTGTGGGGACACTGTATATTGAGTAAAGCTTTGTTGGTAAAAAGTGGCGACAACACTGACATTTAATTGATTTATTAAATAACTAAAAAATATAAACAAATTCTGTATTTTAAGTAATCTTACAAAATGATAATATATTAACATAATTCGATATTACACCTGCATATTAGACCTACTCTAATAGTTAATTCTGCATTTGAAGAACATTTTATTTTTGCTAAATATGACAAATGAGGTGAACCGTGCGTAAGTTCATATAGCGATCATAGTTTTAAATGCAATTAATAAACCATGTCATATACGTTGAGTTGTTCTTGTTAGGTTAATGGAAAGTCTGGCTGTGTGCCTAGATCAGCCAAGTTCCTGCTAGATGGGATATACCTTTCCAAAAGAGATTCTCCTTTTTTTTTTATTGCTTTTTGACTCGTAAGACAGAGGGGGACAGTGTATGTGTGTGTGTTTATGTGTATATATGTGTATAGTAATAATACAAGTAATACAATAATCACAATAATACAAGTAATCTTGGATGGTCATTATTAGGTACTCTTAAGGAAATTGAGAATTGAACCTGATGCTGACCAATGGCTTGTGATTTATTGGAGGGGCCAGGAGATCTGTGTTCACATTAGATCATACCTCACCTTCCTGATCTCTATCTATAACTATTATCAGTTATAACTTTGTATCTTAGATCCCCTATCTCTGATACTGATACATTCCAAAAGAGCAAAGATTGAAAAATGTATGCCACCACAGAAGCAGATTTCTCTCTTCCCAGCTAGACTAGAAACATAAGACCCTCATATGTATATGCAACGCTTCCCCAAACTTATAAGAAAAAAACACAAAGTAAATCATATACTGCACAGAAAAGGAAAAGAGGAAACTGAAGCATAAAAACAAACAACTGATGGGGCCAGGCAGGACTAGTGAACTGACCGGCTACTGTGCTGGCTAGTCCCCATCAGCATGTTTTCCTTCCAACATTAGGAGATAGTGTCTTTAATCAGTGGGGTAGATCCTAGGGGCTATATACCTACCCAGAAAGTAACAAATGCATGCCAGCCTGCCATGGAAGGACAAATACAAACCATGCTGAGATTGAGAAGCTCTGGTCAACTAGTGCTTCTGAAGGACTTTGAGAATGGACCGAAAGTCTTAAGCAGACTCTGTGCAGAGTGACTGCATGCATTGATGACCTACCTATGAACTTGCTACGGGCAATATCCTAGTGTAGGAGAATAGGAAATATAACTGGGCCAGGACCCTGAAACAGGGACTTTTCTGACAGATCTGAGACAATTGGAAAATATGCCTCAGGTTCAGGGCAAGACTGGGAGAAAAACAGATCCAGGCATTTCATGGCATAAAAGTCCAATTTCATATTTCACAAATACAACTTTTCCTTTAGCTCCAAAAATAAATAAATAAGAAGACCTTATTAACACATACAGAAATATAAAGATAGACTGCAATCACACACAGGCATTCAATCGCACATGCACACACAAACATGCACTCTCAAATGCAAATATACAGACATACAGAGAAATATAATACACTCTCACAGCCACACACTCATGCATGCATAAGAATTGAATCATGCAGACACATAAAAGTGGAATCATGCAGATGAACATTGATAAATACATACAGACATACACAAATGCACACATACAGATACACAAATAGAGTCACAAATTCACAGATATGTACATAAAGACACACAAATATAAACATACACTCACATACGCTCACAGATATATACGTACCGACACACATATACTCACATATACACACAGATACAGGCACACACTTAGAGGCACAGACATAGATAGACACGTACCAGCACATACTTATTAATACACACATATGTATACTTTCACAGTCATGCACGCAGACACATTCACAAATCCATCAGTAGGATACAGTGACAGTGAAAATTGTACTTTACAATTGGGCAGAAGACAAAACTGTTCCTCTAATAGCAGTCCACAGCTCAAAATGGTGCCAACCATCCTGCTTCCCTGCCACACCCCACTCCCCCATGTCCTCCACTATATGCCAATTCCCTGTAAAGTAAAGGATAGCTGCAATCTTTGGACTTTTACTCCTGCACAATCCTGGTGGTACTGGTGCTGCATTGACAACACTATGGGAAGGACTTGTTGGTCTAAGGCTTGAGGCCACTTTACATATATGGATGCAGGCTATTAACTGTTGCAGAGACAGTAGATGCAAGTATCTCTCTCTATTGCAAACACAGAGGAATAGGAGATAGGAGAAAAAGTCGCTGGCCTTGCAGGCTCAAGTGTGATTCCTCCTGAGTCTGTTTGGAAATGAGGCCGGGAGAAATGAGGCAACAGCCTGCAGCCCAGCACTCTGCTTGTTTGTGGCAATGGTTTGAAGCAATGCCCACTTAAAGGCCATCGGCCCACCAAGCCTTTGCCTAGCATTCGTTATGGCCAGTCCAGGCCTGCTCATGTTATCATATGCACAGAGCACTGCTGAAGTACACTCAGATGTAATTAAAAGTTTATTAAAAACAGTGTGTGTGTGTTGAAAAAAGAGCTGACTTTCCTTGGTGCTCCCAGAAACAGGAGACCAAAGAACAAACTTACATTTTGTGATTGTGGGATGTTTCTGTTAATCCAGAGCGGTATGCCTTTACCATGCATTTATCTACCATATATGACGTACAATAGCAGGTCTCTGAAGTGCATGTCAACATAACCTTTAGAATGTTAGCTCGATTGAGATGGGGCCTCAGCAGTTTCTGTTCCTTTACTTCCAACTTGTCTTGTACAATTACTTGTTTTTAGCTCACCTAATGTAAAGCGTTGCAGAATTGTTCGCCCATTTTTTATTTTTTTGGGGGGGGAGGGGCTGTGGAGGTGGAAGCCAGCATGAAAGCCATACACATTTTGTAACTGTGGTTTTAAAAGCATATTATAATGCCATATTTTAAATATCATATTTTATTTTCCCAGTGATGTCAAAGTGTTTCTTGATGTGCTCTTTGGAACCGGGCTGTGGTACATCATGCTTGATTCACTGACTTAAGTTTCCTTGTCTGCTATTTCCCAAATATTTCTGTTTACTAGTGTTTGGAATAAAATATATTTTTCGTTTTCTGTCATTTTTACATATATACCTAGTCTTACTACCCATACTACTCAGTCTGTCATGACAATTCTGTGCCAAGTGACTTATTTTCCCTTTCCCTTTTTGAATGCCATCATTCATTAATCCTTTCAAAATGGACCACTTACTGCAAAAGCACACACATAAATGTTAAAAACACTGGCATTTTAATAAAAGACTTGTCTTCCCTTTAAATATTCTTTGATACGGCTATCCTTGTTTTCTGTTTACTGTCTGAATCTCCATTTGTATTTACTAATTCTTCTACTACTTCTGAACATAAAACTCTTTTTGAAGTTACATTACTTCAAAATTCGATTGTATAGTTACATTCATGGGCCAGTTTCAAAAAGCAGCGTTCCAGCAGGTATATTCTATTGGTAACACATTGTGCACCATGAATGCTCGATTTGAATAATTTGAAGCAGAAATAAATATTTCCTGGGTCTGCAAACAAAAGTGTTCAGTTACAATTTTCTTTTCACAACAGAAGCAATCCTGCATGAATAGATTATTAATTCCCCAAAACGGAATCTGATGAAAACCTCAGCATGTTTTCACAGATGGTCGCACTCCGATGTATTTGATTTAAAAAATATTAAACAAAGCTGAACGTTTCCTCTTTTTCTGCAAGCAATTACTACAGAGACAAAATGGGCTGCAAAGTCCCATTTACATAAGGTGGAGACCAAATATATATATATATATATATATATATATATATATATATATATATATATATTGTTAACAGTAGTTAGGTATTCGCTGGGAGCATAAAACCATGAACTGTGAGCTTGTAAAATTTTTTGCATTTTCTTCTTCTTTTTGATAAAATATAAATCAGACAGTTTTTCAATGAATTATTTTACCTGTAAATTAGCTAAAAAAGATAGCTGTATAAATATACTTGATAATGCATGTTAGTTTAAGACAAAAGACAGTAGCTCAAATAAATGATAAAAAAAGAACATTTATCATGCAAGGCAAGCTTCTAATAGTTGTGCTGTCAATTAACACAATCTCTCCCAGCAATGTATGTATGTATGTATGTGTGTACATTTGTTATTTGTATTGCAAAACAATAGTTCACTTACCTACTGCTCCAATACAGGTTTTCACCTTGGAAGCATATATTTCCCAACCACTACTCCTTTTTTTCATTTTTATATGCACAGGAATTGTAAATGTCCCCACATACTATTGCATTCTTCTGTAGATCAAACTTCACGTCTGCATTCTAGCAACCAGGTTGAGGGGAGGGTAGGCTCTTAGCAGACTGAGTACACTGTCCATAAAGTAAAATAATCTATATACATAACAATAAGAAGTGAGATAAGAATTGTTTTAATAGCAACAAGAACAATAATCAAAAACAGATAACATTAATCACTTATTTACCAATTGACCAATTGACTGGGTCCGCTCTGTTGATTATGACAGTATGACTCTGATTACATTAGAGCTGATGGTCTTTATCAGAAGATTATAAGCTCCATGTTAAGACACCTCCCGTGTCTTTAAGCCAAACCGCCGTTTAGTAAACCTTCCCCGGCTGCAGTACAGTCTCTGTTCGCTTACTCTGTAACCCACGAACCAAATGCAGGGGAAGCGGCACTCTCCCGATCGAAATCCACGAACGGCTCCAAACTCCCGAACGGCAATATACGAACTGCTAGGAACCGTCGAACAATAATATCCCCAAAGCGGCTTTCGTTCCATCCAGCAGTCTCTAAACGTGAAGAAGAAATCCCCCCAATAACGAGACAGAAGCTCCGCATTGAGGGTCAAATAAGATCTGGGTTTACTGTGGGCTACCTGCCCGTATTTATGCAGGTCTCCCACCTGGTGGACACTCCCCTAGGGGACCAAATGGAAGACTTAAAGTACAGACAGATAGAAGGACATTTCTGACACACAGTCACATATTTTACCCACAGTGCATTCTGATTCCCTCCCCTCTGTCCTGGAGTTAATTACCAAGTAACTCAATTAACTCCAGGACAAGGACAGTCGCCATCTTAAACATGAAATAATAAAAGACACAAAAATGCATAACTACATGAAAACTGAACATTTCCCATTCGTATTACATGTCCCCAGATAGCCTGGGTCTGAGTGCATATTATTGGCGAATAGCGCTCAGATCCCACACACATAGTTCAATCGCCATGGAGTCAAAGTTCTTACAGTCCTTCGGTACACGAATGACTCCATGGGTGGGCTATCTGGGTTAAGTCTTTTGTGTGTTCTCAATCTCCCGAACGGCCGATGTTCGCATGCTTTCGTGGAGGCAGCCAGGCGTTCCCTTGTTTCAGCGGTGTTCGACAGAAAAAGTGTCCGTTTTCCGTTCCATGGAAATAGAGCCAAACACCGCTGAGCGTTCGCATGATTTAAAATGGCCGCTGCCTCGTGGTCGACATACGAACGACGACCACCCTGAGTTCGGTTTAATTGAGAAGTGTCTGCGGTTAACCACAACGTTATAATGGTGATCACTTCGTTAACCTGCAGCACACTCCTCACTTGGGTGGCCGTTCGTTCGGCGGTTTTGTTCGGGAAAAAGAGTCATTCGAATGGCTGGGCTATAGAAACCAGCCATTCATACGAACGGGGACAAACAGACGAACGGGCAAAAATCCAGCAGACAGATGGTTCTGTCACACGGCTCCCTCCTTGTGGGACACTCCGGCAGACCCGGCTTGACCCTGTGGCGGGTCAACTTGGGGATGACCGGACTACGAGGTGATGGAAACGTCTGTTTGTCGTGACAACCCATCTGCGTTTCCGTTTAGCTTACCGGGTCTGTAGCTGATGGTAAAATTGTAGGGCTGTAGTGCCAAGCTCCATCTCAGCAGTCTCCCATTGTCTCCTGAGACCCGGTTAAGCCAAACGAGTGGGTTGTGATCAGTCACAAGGGAAAACTCTTGCCCATACAAATAGGGGCTTAACTTTTTCAATGCCCAGACCAAAGCCAAACACTCCTTCTCCACTGCCGCATAACTCACTTCTCTGGGTAACAACTTTCTGCTGAGATATGCGACAGGGTGCTCTCCTCCATCTTCCCCGACTTGGCTCAGCACAGCCCCCAGTCCATACATGGAAGCATCTGTATGGACGAGAAAGCGTTTGTTAGGGACTGGGGCAGCCAAGACAGGGGCATTCACAAGAGCCTGCTTCAGTGCCTGGAACGCAGCTTCACAAGCCGGAGACCACAGGACCTGCTTAGGCAAGTTCTTCTTCGTCAGGTCTGTCAGGGGCTTAGCGATAGCGCTGTAGTCAGGGACAAAACGTCTGTAGTACCCTGCCGTCCCCAAGAAGGCCAATACCTGGGTCTTAGTAGTAGGTGTGGGCCAGTTAGCCACTGCCTCTACCTTGGCTGGCTCCGGTCTCTGGCTCCCACACCCCACTCTGTGACCCAGGTACTGTACTTCAGCCATACCTAGATGACACTTTTCTGGCTTCAATGTCAGGCCAGCGGCCCTAATCTTATCCAGCACTACCCCTACATGTACCAGGTGTTCCTCCCAGGACCCACTGTAGATCGCAATGTCGTCCAAGTATGCACAGGCAAATTCTTGGAAGCCATCCAGGAGTCTATCCACCATCCGTTGGAAGGTAGCCGGTGCATTTTTCATCCCAAAAGGCATGACCTTAAATTGGTACAGGCCAAATGGGGTGACAAATGCCGACTTGGGGATAGCATCCTCGGCCAGGGGGATCTGCCAGTAGCCCTTACACAGGTCTATGGTGGTCAGATATCGCCCCCTGGCAATACGATCTAGTAATTCGTCTACCCGGGGCATTGGGTAGGCGTCAGTGGTGGTCCGCTCGTTGAGTCGCCTGTAGTCCACACAGAACCGGGTGGTCCCATCTTTCTTTGGCACCAGGACTACAGGTGAGGCCCAAGGGCTGTCGGAGTGCTCGATAACCCCAAGCTGGGTCATCTCCTGTATCTCCTTCCGCATTCCTTCACGGACTGCTTCAGGGATACGGTAGGGGGGCTGTCGTAACGGGGTCTGTCCAGGGGTCTCTACCTTATGCACAGCTAGGGTGGTATAACCTGGTTCCTGGGAGAACGTCGCCTGCTTCTCCCATAACAACTGCTGCGCCTGTACCCTTTCTGTGGGGTTCAACCGGTCCCCTAGCTGTACAAGGGTAGTAAGGTCAGTCTGGGAATCCCTTTCTAATAGATCTGGAAGGGGTAAGTTCTCAGAATCATCTGCAGCTGGGGCACATACTGCTGCAATATTCTCAGGTCTCTCCTGGTACTCTTTCAGCATGTTCACATGAAAGGACCGCTGGATCCTTTCATCTGCGCAGCTGGCTATCAAGTAAGTAGTGTCGCAGATCTGCGCCACTACCTTGTACGGGCCCTGCCAAGATGCCTGCATCTTGTTGGCCTTCACAGGTTTAAGCACCAATACCTTTTGCCCAACCTGGAAGACCCGCTGTCGGGCACCCTGATCGTACCATCTCTTCTGTCTCCCCTGGGCCGCCTGGAGATTCTCCCTTACCATCAGGGACAGTTTCTCCATGCGGTCCCGGAGTTCCAGAACATATGGTACTATGGGGGTCCCCTCCTGCTCCGTCTCCCCCTCCCAGTGGCCCCGGATGAGATCTAGGGGTCCGCGGACCCGTCTCCCATACAGCAACTCAAAGGGGGAGAACCCAGTAGATTCCTGGGGCACCTCTCTATAAGAAAATAATAAATGAGGCAGGAATCTCTCCCAGTCTCTGCAAGTGTCTGTAAAGGTCCTCAGCATCTGTTTGAGGGTACCGTTAAAGCGCTCGCAGAGACCGTTAGTCTGTGGGTGGTAGGGTGAGCTAAGTAACGGCTTAATGCCGCACACCTTCCACAGTTGCTGGGTGAGCACAGCGGTGAATTGGGTTCCCTGGTCGGAGAGGATCTCCTTAGGGAACCCGACCCTAGTAAAAATTCTAACCAGGGCATCAGCAACCGTCTCTGCCTCTATGTTAGACAGCGCTACTGCCTCTGGATAGCGGGTGGCATAGTCTACCACGGTAAGAACATACTTCTTACCGGATGGACTAGCCCTGGCCAGTGGACCCACAATGTCAACGGCTATGCGGGCAAAGGGCTCCCCTATAATAGGCATCGATAGTAGCCTAGCCTTAGGGTGGTCCCCCCGCTTTCCTACCCGTTGACATGTGTCACACGTGCTGCAGTACATCCGCACAGCCTGGTTAAAGTTTGGCCAAAAGAAGTTCTGTGAAATCCTATAGGCTGTGCGGCGGGACCCTAGATGTCCAGCTAATGGAACATCATGCCCTATCCGCAGAATCTCCTGCCGGTACTTTGCAGGTACCACTAACTGGCGATTCGGCGGAGTGGCAACACTCTTCTGGGAAGGTTTAGGGATCCTATACAACCTGTCCCCCACCCACTCATACCGTTCCCCATCTATTCCTTCCTCCCCAGCATCTGCCCTGTCCTTGTATCTTTGGAGGGTCGGATCTGCCCGGGTTTCCCTCCCAAACTCCTCTGGGGAATCCCAGCTTAAGGGAACCTGATCTGGGGTACCAGTCGGGGAAGGAGATCTTACCTGGGTCTCGTCAGCAAGTGGGCTGGTTCCGGCAGCACGGGTCTGGGCACGGGTGGTCACTGGGTTCACATCTGCAGGGCCCATCGGAGCATAGGCTGAAACCAAAGGGGCCAAATCGTTTCCCAAAAGAACATCTGCGGGCAAGTCCTTCATCACCCCCACATCCACATGTCTAGCGCCCACTCCCCAATCCAAATGTACTCGGGCAACAGGTAAGCGAAACACGGCACCCCCTGCTACCCTTACTGCCACAGTGTCCCCAGTGTGCTGATGCTCTGAGACCAAGTTCTTTTGGAGCAGTGTCATCGTGGCTCCTGTGTCTCTCAGCCCATTCACCACTCTGCCATTCAGCTTCACAGTTTGCCGATGTTGCTGGCGATTATCCTGGTGAGCTGCTTGCACTGGGTCTGCCTCGTGTAGAATGCCCCAAAATTCCTCCTGCTCTAGGCAGTGAGCAGCAGGCTGAGGTGGGCGCTGGTTTCCATTAACTGGTCTCCTCCAGGACTGAGCCTGGTTGGCACTGTTCAGTGGGCACTCAGGACGCTTGTGCCCCAACTGCTTGCACCCATAGCACCGGATGGGTTGGGAGTACTCCCGGGCATTAAATCGGGCTGGTTGTATATAATTGTTAGCTGGTGGTGCGGCTGGGGTACGGTGTACTGGGGGTTGGTAGACTGCAGGAGCGGGTGTTACTGCTGGTCGATACTCCAGTCTGGCAGGGGCTTTAGCAGCTGTACCATCCAACTTGCGGGCATCCGTGTATTCGTCTGCCAGACGGGCAGCCTCGGGTAGGGTAGAGGGTTTTCTGTCTCTGACCCATTCCCGGACCCCAGCAGGTAGTCTATCAAAACAGTGCTCCAGCAGGAACACTTGTAACACCTCCTCCCCAGTTACCGCTTGGCATCCAGCCATCCAGTGGGCTGCGGTACGATGGACTCTGCAGGCCCATTCCACATAAGAGTCCCCAATCAGCTTGTTGGTTTCTCTAAACCTCCGCCTGTACGCCTCTGGGGTCACCGCATACCTGGCTAGGAGCGCCTCTTTCACAGCCCGGTAGCTGGTGATCTCCTCCTCAGGGATGGCCCGAAAAGCTTCACTAGCCCGGCCAGATAATTTCCCAGAGAGGATAGTGACCCATTCATCTGCAGGTACCTGATGTAGCGCACACTGCCTCTCAAAGTCTGCCAAAAATCCATCAATCTCTCCCTCTGTTTCCACAAAATTTTTAAAGGCAGCAAAAGGTACCTTCTTTCTGGCAACCACATTATTGTCATACGGTACCTCTGCTGCTGCAGCTCCTCTTTCCCGGGCCGCCTGTTGTGCTGCAACTGCTGCCTGCACACGAACCACGATGTCAGCTGGGGGGTTGGGGCCAAAATGTGCCAGCCTTATTTGTACTGCCCGGTTGAATTGTATTTCCTCGGGTGTTAAATCCAAGGTACTGGGCACGTTGACTCTTTCCATTCCCGTTGCTGCATCCATCTCCATTAGCAAAGCAATAATCTCCCGTTTCTTTAAATTGCTTGCTGACCTTCCTCGGCGTTCCAATATGTCCTTAAGTGTAGCACGCCTTAATTCCTCGTACTGCATGTCTCGTAGCTGACCTCCAATGCTGTAGGATTCATCCCGTCGCTTGCCACCAATTGTTAAGACACCTCCCGTGTCTTTAAGCCAAACCGCCGTTTAGTAAACCTTCCCCGGCTGCAGTACAGTCTCTGTTCGCTTACTCTGTAACCCACGAACCAAATGCAGGGGAAGCGGCAATCTCCCGATCGAAATCCACGAACGGCTCCAAACTCCCGAACGGCAATATACGAACTGCTAGGAACCGTCGAACAATAATATCCCCAAAGCGGCTTTCGTTCCATCCAGCAGTCTCTAAACGTGAAGAAGAAATCCCCCCAATAACGAGACAGAAGCTCCGCATTGAGGGTCAAATAAGATCTGGTTTACTGTGGGCTACCTGCCCGTATTTATGCAGGTCTCCCACCTGGTGGACACTCCCCTAGGGGACCAAATGGAAGACTTAAAGTACAGACAGATAGAAGGACATTTCTGACACACAGTCACATATTTTACCCACAGTGCATTCTGATTCCCTCCCCTCTGTCCTGGAGTTAATTACCAAGTAACTCAATTAACTCCAGGACAAGGACAGTCGCCATCTTAAACATGAAATAATAAAAGACACAAAAATGCATAACTACATGAAAACTGAACATTTCCCATTCGACATGTCCCCAGATAGCCTGGGTCTGAGTGCATATTATTGGCGAATAGCGCTCAGATCCCACACACATAGTTCAATCGCCATGGAGTCAAAGTTCTTACAGTCCTTCGGTACACGAATGACTCCATGGGTGGGCTATCTGGGTTAAGTCTTTTGTGTGTTCTCAATCTCCCGAACGGCCGATGTTCGCATGCTTTCGTGGAGGCAGCCAGGCGTTCCCTTGTTTCAGCGGTGTTCGACAGAAAAAGTGTCCGTTTTCCGTTCCATGGAAATAGAGCCAAACACCGCTGAGCGTTCGCATGATTTAAAATGGCCGCTGCCTCGTGGTCGACATACGAACGACGACCACCCTGAGTTCGGTTTAATTGAGAAGTGTCTGCGGTTAACCACAACGTTATAATGGTGATCACTTCGTTAACCTGCAGCACACTCCTCACTTGGGTGGCCGTTCGTTCGGCAGATTTGTTCGGGAAAAAGAGTCATTCGAATGGCTGGGCTATAGAAACCAGCCATTCATACGAACGGGGACAAACAGACGAACGGGCAAAAATCCAGCAGACAGATGGTTCTGTCACACTCCAAATAAGGGATTTCGGTGGACTAAATTGACACCATTCAAAACACTGATAATATATCCTTTTTTACTGAAAATATTTGCTAGGTGATTTCATTCAAGTTAATGAATACATAGAGACCGATCATCAGATTCAACAACAAAAAGTCGTTAATAAATGTTTTTGTTTTTTTAACAATGACTTGATGCTATGCCCACTTAAATGCCATCGACCCACTAGGATTTTTCTTGGCATGCTTTATGGCCAGTCCATTCCTGCGCATGGTATCCTATGAACAGAGCACTGTTGAAGCACACTCAAGTTGAATTAAAAGAAATGAAATTGTAATATAAAGAAACTTTATTTGAAAAGATTACATGAGATCAGAACATGTGGTTTAAATATTAAAAGTAATATGTATTTATGTAGTGCCTTTATATTACGCATTGCTATACAATAGAAGGAATAAAGACAAACACATACGAAAGTAACTTACAATCTAAAAAAACACTACTTTTATACACTTAGCAAGGTACTTAGCAAGGTAACTCATAAGCTTATAATCTAAACGCAATAATGGGGAGTTGCAAAAGGATTGCAGGGGGTATTTCAACTAATATTCGGAGATCAGGGGATGATGCAAATACAGTGCAGTTTGTGAAGTAATTAATAGTTAAGATTATAGACAGCTGTCAGCTTGTCAATTGCATGTATGCACATAATTCTAAGCAAAACCCCAATGCAAAATATGGCAGATTAAGTGGGTTTAATTGATTTATTAAGTGGACGCTGCAGACGTACAAAGTCTAAAGAAAAATATATTCAAATTTGACAACTTCATATTACATATGCCTGTATGTATTTATCTTTATGTGTAATGCATTGTGTTTGAGTCTGTGAGTATAGTGAGTGTATGAGGCTGTGTAAACACATGCAGGGTTAAAAAGGGTTAGAGAAAGCTTCATGTTAAAATTAGATTACATAGTAGGGTGTTTAGTGTTAAGAGAATTAAGCTTGACATTTTTATATTTGTGGCATAAGGGGTGTTTAGAATTATGATATACTATTAAACTCAATTTATATGTTCTTACCTCGATAAGAAACCATTTGTCACAAAATTATGCATTTTATATACATTCAAACACCATTACCATGGATATGCCAAAATACACAAGGGCGTAACATGTAAATTATACTAGCAGGGTTAGTACTTACAGAATGTGTCCTATTCCGCTATTTTTACCGTGAATTTGAAATTCACTTTGAATTATCACATTAGCTGGTGAGGGCTAATGCATCCTCAGTAGAATCTGTTGAACCCTTGGGTTGCAGGTTCAAATCTCAGGGTTGACTCAGCCCTTTATCCTTCCGATGTTGATAAAATGAGTACTATTAAATTGGGTAATAGTAACAACCCCTGGATGTTGGGTTAAGGTCAAGGATGTACTTGAAGACCACAGTAATCTGAATGTGCCTTTCCTGGGTAAATATTTTGTTATCATTATTAGTAAATAAACCTGTAAATCTTGTAGATTTAGTTAATTAATATAGTTTGACTGTAAAAAGGTTTCTCCAGTTATCCATCCACAAAGTTTTACATGGTAAAAGTCACTTTTGTCTGTTCTAATACTGTGACATAACATTTGTATTTTGCGCTAAAGCATTCCTTAATTAGTGTAACGGATCATATGTCTAATAGCAGTAAATTCTTGTACCGTGAGTCATGACATAATCAATGTACCTTCAAAACCTTTTAGATGATAAAAAGACATTACTCAGAAATATTTGGAAATTGGCCCTATTCCAAAAGTCATCGTATTGCCCACAAAGATTAAATTGTACATTAGATCATTCTCTTTAATCCTTACATAATTAATGCAACTAAAATGCAACGTATCACCTGGCTATATATACATATATATATATATATATTTTTTTTGTATGTATGACAAATTAATCTGAATCAAATATCAGTAATACGATTAGGAAAAAGGTTCCTTGATTTAGGGTTTAGGGATACCGATGAAAAAACAAATGATAGAAATTCACAATTTCACAATAGAAATTATCTTGTAATCCTCAAACAGAAACATGTTACATGTTTAAAAAACCCTCTGTTATGCATAGGAAATTGGGATAGTTGGCTGATAACTTTCATGTATTTGGGACAATAAGTATTATACCCATTGCTGCCTTCGAAGTGTAGTGGAAGTTTGAGGGCAGGGCTTATTTCTGTGGTTTTATTAACTTTTGTATTAGAGAGCCAAAGTAGAGTGTTACTGCCCACACCATGTGTGCCCTACTAAGGATTAATCAATTTGTCCCGGGTTAACAAGAATACCTTTTTCTGTCTCATTAGAGATTTTGCTTAAGCCATCAAGCTGAATTGTTAGTGTAGGACTTACCTTAGAAGGGTTTTCCTTTCTGCAGCAAGTGAGATTACACTTTGTGACGGAACACTGGCACTCCGACTGAGTACCTCCGCCAATCGATGCTCCTAGTGCTCACTGAGGACTCCAAGCACTCCAACCGACACCATCAGCACTGCAGACCCCACTTCCAGCGATGCAACTGCGCCGGGGTCTCTGCTGTTTCCACCCACCCTGGACCCAAGGCCAGGATCCAGCTTCCAGTGGGTGAACCTCTCTTTCCCCAGAGAGCAGGAACAGGAACAAATCAAGCTATTGCAAGAGCTTCCTCTGGGGAGTAAGTGATTATAGCAATCCCCAGAGTGTAGGTATCCCTTCCCCCAAACATGAGCCAAGGCTTAATGCTGGAACAAGACTGATTTACTGGCACACAGAACTCACAATTTATGCAACACAAAACTCCTCCTCTGGGCCAGGCTAGATAATTGAGTTTCTACAATACACAAAGCTCAATTATCTGCTGGCCAGAAACATTACAATTTCATAAAACACACAGGGACCCCAAAACATGCAATAACCCCATAAAAAGTATATCCTTGGAACCGGGGGATCTGGGTGAACCACATATCCAAAATTCACCCAGATCCGTTCAGTACTTTGGAAATACAGTTTAATGCAGATTCTGCAGAACATATACAGGCTAAATGAAAAACAATCACTGTATAATGTGTCCCCTGCTGTATAGTCCAAAACCACTGCATGATGTCTCTGTGCACCAAATACTGGCGAGATGGCACCGTGTTGAAACATCCAAACAGTGTCTGTGAGTTAAAATGGCCGCCATCCATTGTTCTCACCATGTGCTTCTGATACAGGAAATGGTGGCCACCCAGTAACTCCACAGTATGTCCCCACATGGTTCTTAAAGGGCCAGCAGCAGCACAACACAAATCCATTATGCCCAAATCATGTCTTTAAAGGGCAATACATCCCAGGGGCCATAGTCACAGGGCAAGAGGCGGGCAAGCAGTCCTCTCCAGGCACAAGTGGCTAAGGGCACTTCGTCACACATCTTCCCTTTGGGGGGAAGACTAAACAGGTACCTGACCTTCTGCCGGTCAGTACCTAGATTAGTCGGGCAGCCCACCCACAAAGAAAAATACGCAGAGTAACCCCCCCACAATAAATGGTACTGGCCTGTAGGTTCAAGTTTGTAGTGGGACAGCGCAGCACTCTCGGTCTCCCTGGTGCAGCTAGGCAAACTGCTGGTGTTGCTTGGGGGGCAGAGGCCAGCGGCGCTCTGCCCTGCTGCCAGCTCTTCCACTGGGGTAACCCGTGGTAAGTCAGGCTCTGATACAGGGGAAAAGGGGGGGCAGAGGCTAACAGAGCTCTGCCCAGATGCCAGCTCTTCTGCTGGGAGGGGGTCAGTGGGTATCGCAGGCTCATCCACTGCCCCCAGGACCCGGTTGGGATGTAGCTTGGGAGGGGAAGTTTCGCTTACCTCCTCCTCCTGGCATCCCTGCGGGGTTGGTTGGGGATCTGGACCGCCCGTCCAGCCTCCCTGTAGGACTGGCACAGAGACCGCGGTCCCATCTGCGCCAGTGTGGTTAGGTTTGTCTTCCCTCTCTCCCGGTATCTCTGGCTGCTGTTGGAGGGGGAGGCTGGTTGCCCCCACTCTCCAGGACGCTGGTTGCTGTAAGGTGGAGGGATCGACCATCACCTCCTCCTGGAACTCAGGCCGCCGCTGGGGAGAGAGACCAGTTGTCTCCTCTCCCTGTATATTATACTGCCGCTGGGGACCTGGGCTGACTGCCCAGCATCCCTGTAGGGCTGGCAGAGAGACTTTGGTCCCATCTCCTTGCCATCTCTGTGTGTCCCCAGGACAAGTCTATGAGGTCGCCCACCTCCGGCTGCTGTTGGAGAGGGAGGCCGGTTGCCTCCCTCCCCAGGACGCTGGTTGCTGTAAGGTGGAGGGATCGACCATCACCTCCTCCTGGAACTCAGGCCGCCGCTGGGGAGAGAGACCAGTTGTCTCCTCTCCCTGTATATTATACTGCCGCTGGGGACCTGGGCTGACTGCCCAGTATCCCTGTAGGGCTGGCAGAGAGACTTCGGTCCCATCTCCGCCATCTCTGTGTGTCCCCAGGACATTTATGAGGTCTCACTACCTCAGGTACCCTTGCTGGTGGAGGAGAGGGAGGCCGGTACTGGCCTGTAGGTTCAAGTTTGTGGGTGGGACAGCGCTGCACCCCTCGGCCTCCCTGGTGCAGCTAGGCAAACTGCTGGTGTTGCTTGGGGGGCAGAGGCCAGCGGTGCTCTGCCCTGCTGCCAGCTCTTCCACTGGGGTAACCCGTGGTAAGTCAGGCTCTGATACAGGGGAAAAGGGGGGGCAGCTGCTAACAGAGCTCTGCCCAGATGCCAGCTCTTCTGCTGGGAGGGGGTCAGTGGGTATCGCAGGCTCATCCACTGCCCCCAGGACCCAGTTGGGATGTAGCTTGGGAGGGGAAGTTTCGCTTACCTCCTCCTCCTGGCATCCCTGCGGGGTTGGTTGGGGATCTGGACCGCCCGTCCAGCCTCCCTGTAGGACTGGCACAGAGACCGCGGTCCCATCTGCGCCAGTGTGGTTAGGTTTGTCTTCCCCCTCTCCCGGTATCTCTGGCTGCTGTTGGAGGGGGAGGCTGGTTGCCCCCACTCTCCAGGACGCTGGTTGCTGTAAGGTGGAGGGATCGACCATCACCTCCTCCTGGAACTCAGGTCGCCGCTGGGGAGAGAGACCAGTTGTCTCCTCTCCCTGTATACTGCCGCTGGGGACCTGGGCTGACTGCCCAGCATCCCTGTAGGGCTGGCAGAGAGACTTTGGTCCCATCTCCGTTTGCCATCTCTGTGTGTCCCCAGGACAAGTCTATGAGGTCGCCCACCTCCGGCTGCTGTTGGAGAGGGAGGCCGGTTGCCTCCCCTCTCCAGGACGCTGGTTGCTGTAAGGTGGAGGGATCGACCATCACCTCCTCCTGGAACTCAGGCCGCCGCTGGGGAGAGAGACCAGTTGTCTCCTCTCCCTGTATATTATACTGCAGCTGGGGACCTGGGCTGACTGCCCAGCATCCCTGTAGGGCTGGCAGAGAGACTTCGGTCCCATCTCCGCTTGCCATCTCTGTGTGTCCCCAGGACACGTCTATGAGGTCCACTACCTCAGGTACCTCTGGTTGGTGGAGGAGAGGGAGGCCGGTACTGGCCTGTAGGTTCAAGTTTGTAGTGGGACAGCGCTGCACTCTCGGTCTCCCTGGTGCAGCTAGGCAAACTGCTGGTGTTGCTTGGGGGGCAGAGGCCAGCGGTGCTCTGCCCTGCTGCCAGCTCTTCCACTGGGGTAACCCGTGGTAAGTCAGGCTCTGATACAGGGGAAAAGGGGGGGCAGAGGCTAACAGAGCTCTGCCCAGATGCCAGCTCTTCTGCTGGGAGGGGGTCAGTGGGTATCGCAGGCTCATCCACTGCCCCCAGGACCCGGTTGGGATGTAGCTGGGGAGGGGAAGTTTCACTTACCTCCTCCTCCTGGCATCCCCGCAGAGTTGGTTGGGGATCTGGACCGCCAGTCCAGCCTCCCTGTAGGACTGGCACAGAGACCGCGGTCCCATCTGCGCCAGTGTGGGTAGGTTTGTCTTCCCCCTCTCCCGGTATCTCTGGCTGCTGTTGGAGGGGGAGGCTGGTTGCCCCCACTCCCCAGGACGCTGGTTGCTGTAAGGTGGAGGGATCGACCATCACCTCCTCCTGGAACTCAGGCCGCCGCTGGGGAGAGAGACCAGTTGTCTCCTCTCCCTGTATATTATACTGCCGGGCTGGGACCTGGGCTGACTGCCCAGCATCCCTGTAGGGCTGGCAGAGAGACTTTGGTCCCATCTCCGCTTGCCATCTCTGTGTGTCCCCAGGACAAGTCTATGAGGTCAGCCTCACTGCTGCTGTTGGAGAGAGGGAGGCCGGTTGCCTCCCCAGGACGCTGGTTGCTGTAAGGTGGAGGGATCGACCATCACCTCCTCCTGGAACTCAGGCCGCCGCTGGGGAGAGAGACCAGTTGTCTCCTCTCCCTGTATATTATACTGCCGCTGGGGACCTGGGCTGACTGCCCAGCATCCCTGTAGGGCTGGCAGAGAGACTTCGGTCCCATCTCCGCTTGCCATCTCTGTGTGTCCCCAGGACACGTCTATGAGGTCCACTACCTCCGGTACCTCTGGTTGGTGGAGGAGAGGGAGGCCGTTTGCCTCCCCTCCCCAGGACGCTGGTTGCTGTATGGGGGAGGGATCTACCATCACCTCCTCCTGGAACTCAGGCTGCTGCTGGGAAGGGAGACCGGTTGTCTCCTCTCCCTGTGAGATACACTGCCGCTGGGGATCTGGGCCGGGTACCCAGCATCCCTGTGGGGAAAGGGGAGCGCAGGGCCTCGAGTACCTGGAACCGCTGCTCGTCACTGGGAAGGCTCTCTCCCCGCCGCCGTTGTACCTTTTCCAGGGCATCGTGCCACATCTCCGTACGAGTGACATCTCTCCAGTCCAGTATGCACTCCTCTGATACAGGCCCGTCCTGTTGGGCCAAGTGCTGCTGCAACCTCCAGCGAAACTCCTCTTCCATGTTGATGTGGATAGGGACGCTGCCCGTAGCTAGCTCTATCCCTTGAGTTCCTCTGAAGCCAGGGTCACTGCACAAGTGCTAGCGTTGCCCTCAATTATAAATCCGTAACTCCACACGTTACCGGTGTCTCCGAGCTGCTGGTCCTCGCACTAGGACGCCATCCCACCGCTGCCACCAAATGTGACGGAACGCTGGCACTCCGACTGAGTACCTCCGCCAATCGATGCTCCTAGTGCTCGCTGAGGACTCCAAGCACTCCAACCGACACCATCAGCACTGCAGACCCCACTTCCAGCGATGCAACTGCGCCGGGGTCTCTGCTGTTTCCACCCACCCTGGACCCAAGGCCAGGATCCAGCTTCCAGTGGGTGAACCTCTCTTTCCCCAGAGAGCAGGAACAGGAACAAATCAAGCTATTGCAAGAGCTTCCTCTGGGGAGTAAGTGATTATAGCAATCCCCAGAGTGTAGGTATCCCTTCCCCCAAACATGAGCCAAAGCTTAATGCTGGAACAAGACTGATTTACTGGCACACAGAACTCACAATTTATGCAACACAAAACTCCTCCTCTGGGCCAGGCTAGATAATTGAGTTTCTACAATACACAAAGCTCAATTATCTGCTGGCCAGAAACATTACAATTTCATAAAACACACAGGGACCCCAAAACATGCAATAACCCCAAGTATATCCTTGGAACCGGGGGATCTGGGTGAACCACATATCCAAAATTCACCCAGATCCGTTCAGTACTTTGGAAAATACAGTTTAATGCAGATTCTGCAGAACATATACAGGCTAAATGAAAAACAATCACTTTATAATGTGTCCCCTGCTGTATAGTCCAAAACCACTGCATGATGTCTCTGTGCACCAAATACTGGCGAGATGGCACCGTGTTGAAACATCCAAACAGTGTCTGTGAGTTAAAATGGCCGCCATCCATTGTTCTCACCATGTGCTTCTGATACAGGAAATGGTGGCCACCCAGTAACTCCACAGTATGTCCCCAGATGGTTCTTAAAGGGCCAGCAGCAGCACAACACAAATCCATTATGCCCAAATCATGTCTTTAAAGGGCAATACATCCCAGGGGCCATAGTCACAGGGCAAGAGGCGGGCAAGCAGTCCTCTCCAGGCACAAGTGGCGAAGGGCACTTCGTCACACACTTTAAAGAGAGAATAAAGGCACCAAAACAACTTTAGCTTAATAATGCAGTTTTGGTGTTTAGATCATGCCCCTATAGCCTCACTGCTTAATTTAGAAGTTAAACCACTTTGTTAATAAAGCCCTAGTAGTCATATCTCCCTGCATTTGACTTGCCCTGCCTTTCTAAACACTTGTCAAAAAGCAACCTGGATATTGCAGGTTACTTTATTACACAATTTGTTTAATCTAGAATTTCTTATCTCCTGCTCTGTTAGTAACCTGCTAGAGTCTGCAGGAGCCCCCTGTTTGATTAAAGTTCAATTTACAGAGCAAAGGATAAAATATTAAAGAGATACTATAGTATCTGAGGTGCCTTTTTTCCAAACCAAAGGGATTTACATTTCTTAAACTTTCTTCATAACTAAAATGCTCCTTTTATCAATTTTGTAGCCGGTTTCTGCACTTTTTCTAGTGCCATGATATGTTTCATTAGAAAAGGTGCCTAATATTGCACAGTATATTCAAGGTGTGGTCTTACCAGCGATTTATAAAGAGGCAAAATTATATTTTCATCCTGAGAATTTATGCCCCTATTTATACATGGCAAAACCTTACTGGCCTTAGCAACTGACAATTGACATTGCATATTGCTGCCTAATTTGTTGTCTCTAATAGTTCCCAAATCCCAATTGTTATCCCTAATTCACTACCATTTAAGTTGCTTGTGCATTATTGACCCCATAGTGCATAACATTGCACGTCTCTACATTAAATTGAATCTGCCATTTTAGTGCCCAGTCCCCCAATCTATCCAAATCCCTCTGCAGCAAAGCAATATCCTGCTCACATTTTATTACTTTACAAAGTTTTGTGTCATCTGCAGACACTAAAACGTGTCTTTCAATGCCTATTTCAAGATCATTTATAAATATGTTAAATAAAATGGCCCCAAAACAGAACCCTGAGGGACACCACTTACCACTTTTGTCCAGTTTGAAACTTTACTATTAATGCCAACTCGTTTTACTCTATCCTTAAGCCAATGTTGCCAGGGACCTGTTTAACCTTCAGGGTGTATAATGTCTAGTGTATTTTTTTTTTGTAATGGGAGATCCAATGACTTGATATTGTTAGTGGTCAATTTAAGGAGCATCATTGATTGGAGATATTCTCTTATTTGTTCTAAATAGCCCTGATTGGTATTTGTATGCTGAGGAGAGTGGTTGTTTATGAAGGTAAAAAAGTTGGTAAATATCCTATTGATTGCCTACTACTTTTCTACCCTACCTTTTCTTACCTTACCTTACCTTTTCTGTCACTATACCCCACTCCCTCTAGCATGTAAGCTCATTGAGCAGTGCCCTCAACCCCTCTGTTCCTGTGTGTCAAACTTGTCTGGTTACAAATACGTGTCTGTTAATCCACCCATTGTACAGCACTGTGGAAATTGCACTGCAGCACAGTCATGGCCAAAATGGCGCGCGCCTGCCATACCAACAACGCACGGTCTGCTGGACAACTATGGACAGCGGCTGGACGCACTATTCCAGGATTTCTGGCAGAGACTGTGGCACAGAGGGGCACCAGTTGAGGGGATGACCGACAAGAAGCAGCACTCACCTTCCGATGGCATGAAACACAAGACAGGTGAACCTCGGGGAACCCGATCAGCCCCCAAACCACAGAAGCCGGGGAGGAAGAGAGACAGCCTGAGAGCCACAGACTGCTCAAAAGTCATCCACTGCTCACTACTGCCCTCCGAGAACGAGAGATCGACGTATGGGAGAACCAGGAGGCTTGCGCCCAATGGGAACGGCTAAAGCCATCAAGCGCAGGCCACCTCACGAAACTTACAGCAAAGCCGCAGGGGACTCTGGGCACCTCATCACACAGAGTACTCGGCTACGACTCCCCGCACGCCCAAACGGACTATCCACAGGCCTCAGCCATTTACTGACTGGTCGACTCTCACCCTGGCGGGAAAATCCACATAACACCACTTCTGGAGAAGCCACCTTACCGACAGTGGGAGTGGGCTGAGAGACTCTAGAGGAACTGAAGCGAACTGTCTGGTACCTGCCAATCTACCTACAATTAGACAGCCCGGCACAGTTAATTTTGACAGTATTTTATCGTTAATGTTTATGATTTCAGCCTCACGGACACCTATAGCAAGCCCAAAGGCATCACCCTCCACTAAGTCACACACCTTGCCAGCACAAGTCACCCCGCCCCAACACTCAAACACCAGGGTTTATAAGCCTGAATACCCTTAGCCCCGCAGTTACTGACCAGAGCTAATTATCACGCACCTCTTTACTGCCTACTAACATATTTTAAACAGTCATGTGTGGACCATTAACTGACTTACTTAGTAATCCTTAGCAAAGAATCCTGTTTATGTTAAATATAAGCGTGGCTATAATAACAGGTAAACCCTCAGACGAACCAAGCTCCTCACGCAGTGTGCATCACCTACATGTTGACCGTAGCATGTAGTCCTTAGACACACATACCTTGGACTAATCCATAATGACCCCCGTTATACAATCTATTACATGTACTATTCCAGCATAGGTTAAGTTCCACAGTTAAGCCTTGTAATGCATAAACGCTTATGTCTCAAATCGTTACTTCATTTACTAAAAAAAATTATATATGCAAACCCACCATGCCACAACGCTGTTATACTATGACTGTGTAAATCGAGCCTGCTGATGCCATTGTGGCGATACAGGCACTGTTGTACCTACCTGCATATCAAAAATAAAGAATATAAAAAATATATATATATACATACATACTGACATACATACAGACATACACACAGACAGACAGACAGACACATACTGAAATACATACAGATAGATACATACATGCATACAGGCATACATACACATACATACATATATACAGACAGACAGACACATACTGACATACATACAGATACATAAATACAGACATACATACACATACTGACATACAAACACACATAGCTAATTTTTCTTATTTTTTTGCAGGAGGATGGCTGGGGCTGATGGGAGTCGGTGTGGTTCTCCCATCCTCGCGGCCTGGCTGTGTCTCTCTTCCCTCCCACACGGAGTGAGCTGGGAGGAAGGGATCAACTGTTACTTCCTCCCAGTATTACTTGTGGTTGCAATTTTTTAAAAGGGGGCCGGCCCCGCTACTGCACGGCCGCATCGCTGACCAGGCTCTTGAAGATATAGGGCCCATCAGGTGGCCCTAAATGCTTGGGCCACCCGATGGGCCCTATCAGCACGCGGACCCCAGTGCAGGTGTCCTGGCGGCAGTTCCGCTGCTACAAGTGGGGCCTGGGCCCCCGGTCCCCCGGTCCCCCCAGGGCCGCCAGGCCCCCAGGGCTGCCGGGCCCATGACAACCGTCATGGTTGTCACTCCCTGATGGCGGCCCTGATTGTGCCCTCCTATTGTGTTCCTGATGAACTTGTGTAGTAACTTGTCCTGTCCTCCCGTACCCTGCGATCATTGTTTGCCTGGGTGGCTGCTTCTGTCTACTGTGGGACGTAGCACTGTGGTAAAGTCTCATGACTTCACTAATGAGACAATTAAGCTTAGCCATCGCCCCATGATGTTTTGAGGCATGATTATAACAGTTATGCTTCCTAGCCTATAAAATATCATGTATATAGTATATAAGTTTCCTGGTTTTCCACTTGACTATTCTGTATTCTGGTATCCCTGACCTGGCTCTTTATTATCATCTATTTGTATTCTGGGTTCCCTTGATCTAGTCTAGCTGTCAGATTTATTTGAGGGATGGATATTTCCCTAATAAGACATTGGTCTTACTAAACTCTATGTATCATCTCTGCTCCAAGCTATGAGATTATGGGACAAGAAGGGAGCCTTAAGAATTCGAGGCCATGGGTCTGCATGTTTCTATCAAGGCAGCTGAATGTAGGGAGCGAACAGGAGGCAAGGAAAGTTGGTTTTCTACCATATGTCCTTTTTGAATCAGAGTTTGAGGTGGACTAAAATTTTGAGTGAGACTTGCACTGTCTAATTCACCTATTATCAAATTACACATTCCCTGCACATCTGGCAACTATGTCATTCGGTTTTGGTTATGTATTCTGTGTGAATACTTCTTAAGATTATGTCACGATACCTGTCCCTTGTGGTGCTGTGCAATCACAGATATGATGTATTTTCTGAGTTCTGATGCACACACACTCATCCCTAGCTTCCTGGTGCCTTATTATGACATCATATTGATACCGGAGAAACTGACGGAAGCAAAGCACAGAGAGATGGACACAGGTTTCTTCAGGAAGGAAGAGATTCTTTATTGGATCACCGATCGGGACTCAGAGGGACTAATGTCACCAAAAATACAGCAAGTTCTGAGCCCTGAACAATAGTGCAGGCTCCCTATATAGGCACATAACTCCTCCCATATTAAGCTCCACCCGCACATTCTCTTGACCAATCATTACAAATAAGAATTAACTTCCTGCTTGACCGCATGGCTTGTCCAGCACAATGGAGGAGGGGAATACTACATCCTGTATTCTTGCACATGCTCCGTACACTACTGATCGTATCTTGCCTCGTGCAACCAACTGATCGATACGTCAGCATATGCACGTACACATGCCACGTGGTAATCTCGGCCTACTAAATTTATTTTTACCGAGATTCCACCACATTCCCCCCTTTGATGCCTCTTGATATTTTACAATTACTTGAGGCATCACTTAACCTTGGTTTGCATACACCACAAGTTACCTTTGAACCAGACCAGACTTATCCTATGATGTGAATCTTCAACACTCGTCTTCCTGCATTGGTTCTCCCTGATCTAGAGCCTTATATTTATAAATTGCCATTATCTGTGCAGCAGCCTTCCTCTCTGCTATATTTTCTATCAGGCTTTGCACAGACCTAACTACTAAGGGTATAAGACACGGCAGGAGTAGACACAACATTAAAATCAGTAGGACTCCACCTACCACTGCCTTAAGCCCTCCAAACCACTCATACCAGCTACCAAACCAACTACTTGGATTGTACCCTTTCCATACCTGAGTAGGCACATGCGCTAGTTTAACCATATGGCTAGTAAGCTCAGCTATTGCTTGCCCTTCGTCATCTATTTGAAGACAGCAATTGCTCAGGTTAAACTTCCCACATACACCTCCCTCTACTGCCAAAAGATAATCCAAGGCTAATCTATTTTGGTAAACTGCTGTCCTCATCCTGGTATTATGCTTCGCTAGAAGATTGAGCGCTTGTGATGTCTCGTTAGTAATGATCTCAACCACCGCCTGTAACCTTATAATGCGGTTGAGCATATAAATAGGGGTTCTATAACCAAAGGTACCATCCTCTGCCCACGTGGCTGGCCCATAATAATCTATAATACGCTGGGGAGGCCATTCATTATCTTCCCAGGCACCTATCTCTATGGGTCCCCTTTTCTTCCTATGATTCACATCATACACTTTAACACCTAAAGTCTCACCTGTTTCAATAGGCAACAAGAAGAAGGATGGTTTTAACATACCCAACACACATGCCCCTTCCCAGTCCTGTGGTAACTCCGAATAGGCCTTCTTACCACAGATCCAGTACAAATTCGCTGGGGCTCTCCAGTTAGATGTGATGGATAGATCAAACCATACGTCCTTTAAATTGGCATATCTTGCAAACGGGTTAGATGGTTCTGAGACATTTGAAGCCGACCACCAAGTTGTATTCTTTGTATCATCATCATAAGCTTTTTGCCCTAGACAAGTTAATTCTCCTACAGAAGTATTATACATCATTCCTTTCCTCGCTATGCAAACATAACCTATGATGGAGGTCTTCAATCTCCACTCAGATTTACCTCTAACACTCATATGATAGTCGGCTTGTGTAGATATTAATTGGTCAACTGCCTCAGAACCGGACATTACCTCCTTTGCTTCCCAAGGCCATTGGTCTCCCATGTTAGTACCTCCACACACATAGCAGTTGGTAACATTAAGACTACCGGCAATACTCTCGGCTAAATCAATGAACAAGTTTTTAGCATTATGGGGGATCTTATTATCTATGCTCATCTCTTCATAAAAGGAATAGTATACTTGATGAGTTTGGGAGGTTACCGTATCAGTCTCTATCCCTATAAACAATATTGTCCCAGGGTCTAAACCCGTCCCATATATTTGAAACCCAAATAAATTACCATATTTATCTAAGAACTTGTCAGGGTTATTTATAAGTATATGGATTGGATTGCATTCCATAGACTTACAATATGGATCAGTAGGCAACTTAGTCACAATCATGTCCTTGTCTGCTGTCTGTCCCCAAGTCGCCCACCCCACACAAGACCAATATGGGCAGAAGTTATAATCTCTATTTGGGCATCTTGGACTTACATATTTATTTTTACTACTGGGACAAATATATTTATCGTTAGACCCATACGTCCTCTCCCATCTAAGATCCCCACATACATTCCACGGCTTTCTACCACTTGATATTGCTTTACACGCATCAAATAGCAGAGCACCTGAAGAATATACGGATTTTAATACCGTCTTATTAATTAGGGTCCCCTGAGAATCTCCATTTCTGAGAGTCAACCAAATTGTACGGGGTTGATACTCAGGACTGAAGCACTTAGGTTCTCCTACTCCTAAATGACACACACTATATTCTATATTTAAGTATCTACATCTTGATACATCTCCTTTACACTCATATTGCGAATGCCAAATTAGGGTCTGGGATATATGGTTACCTGTTCTTGTAGTCTTAATGCATACCTCACAGCTAGGAGTGTTGGTACCTCTACCTTCCTGAATATAAAAATACACATAAATAAACATTATTAAAAATACATCTTTCGTCGTCATCCTCAGTCTTCGTCCGTGCGAAGGCACCTTAGCTTCCAGGATGTAAGGACTGCAGGGAATGGAGTTCTGCTCGTCTTCACAGGGGTCCCCTCAAGACTTTCCCTGACTTATACACTCGTTGGTGAGTGGACAGGCTTTATTATGGCCTTCTCACTCACTTACCAAGTCTCTGAAACAATAAAATTTGTAATCTACAAGGTTCCTCGTCACTCCGACTGAGTCGTGCGTTTTAACCGGATCTTGCAGGGATTCTCTGGATTTGCTGTAACTTGCCAGGAATCGGCTGCTGCTGGTTTAACCCTGGAGTGATGTATCCACGGAGCCACTTCGGCTACTTTTATCGCTGTAGGGGTAGACAGAAGAACAACATAAGGACCTCTCCACTTGGGCCCTAACGGCACATTATTCCACTCTTTAATCCACACTTGGTCGCCTGGGTGGTAACTATGAATTGGGGGATAAATATTCACAGGTAATCTATCTTGTACCCATTTCTGTACCTCCTCCATAGTCTTACCCAACTCCTACAACCTGCTGCCGGGTAATTCCTTCTCCCAACTGACTCAAATCCCCCCTTAAGTTACCAAGCACGGGAGGTGGTCGCCCGTACATGATTTCAAAAGGAGAGAGGCCCATCCTTCTGGTAGGTGTACTACGGATTCGCAATAGAGCTATGGGCAAGAGAACGTTCCACTTAAGTTGGGTTTCCTGACACATTTTAGCCAACTGATTCTTAATAGTTCTATTCATTCTCTCTACCTTACCAGAACTCTGGGGTCTATATGCCGTATGAAGCCTCCACTTTATACCAAGCATATGAGTCAATTGTTGTAGGCACTGATGAACAAAAGCTGGACCATTGTCCGATCCTATAGAGCAGGGTAGTCCATATCGGGGTATTATTTCTCGTAGCAGGAATCTCACGACTTCTCCTGCTTTCTCTGTACGAGTAGGACATGCTTCTACCCAGCCTGAATAGGTGCACACCACTACCAGCAGGTAGCGATGTCCACCCGATTTAGGCATCACTGTATAGTCAATTTGTAAATCGGACATGGGAAGTCCCCCCATAAACTGGACTCCTGGTGGCTTTACTGGTCCTTGTCTTGCATTATTTTTAGCACACGTTACACATCTACGTACAATGGCCTGAGTCAAGTTGGACAATCTTGGTATGTAGAAATGTTTTCTGAGAGATTCTTCTGTACTGTCTCTCCCAGAATGTGTCCCGTTATGATAGTTTTGGACAATTTCTACCGCTAGTGATGCTGGAATAACTATTCTTCCATCTTCTAACTGATACCATTTGTTCTCCAAATACTTTCCAGGTTCAGTCCTTAACCACTCCTCTTCTTGAGCTGTATAAATTGGAGTCCATTGAGACAGTGGAGTTGGTATAAGAGCAGCTATATGCCCCACATATTCCTGTCTTCCTGATTCAGCAGCACGCTTAGCTGCACTATCTGCCATCCGATTCCCTTTGGTTACATCACCATCTCCTCTCAGATGCGCCCGACAATGTATAATACCGACTTCTTTCGGCTCCCACACTGCTTCCAATAGTTGTAGGATCTCAGCTGCGTATTTGATTTCTTTGCCTTCTGAATTCAATAGTCCTCTTTCTTTATACAAAGCTCCGTGGGCATGAGTGGTTAAAAACGCATACTTGGAGTCCGTGTAGATGTTCACTCTTAAACCTTCAGCCAATTGTAACGCTCGTGTCAGTGCTATCAATTCTGCCTTTTGTGCTGATGTTCCTTTTGCCAGTGGCCGAGCTTCTATCACCTTGTCTATCGTTGTTACTGCATATCCTGCATAGCGGATCCCTTCTTTTACATAACTACTGCCGTCGGTGTAATATTGAACATCAGGGTTCTGGATGGGAAAATCACGAAGATCTGGTCTACTTGAAAATACTTCATCCATTACTTCCAAACAATCATGTTGACTTTCAGTAGGTTGTGGCAAAAGGGTAGCTGGATTTAAGGTATTTACAGTCTCTAAATACACTCTTGGGTTTTCACACAACATTGCTTGATACTTGGTCATACGGCTGTTACTAAACCAATGATTTCCTTTGTAATCCAACAACGTCTGTACTGCATGTGGAACTCGTACATAAAGTTCTTGACCCAGAGTGAGTTTATCGGCTTCAGCTACTAGCAGGGCGGCTGCAGCTACGGCTCTTAGACAAGGTGGAAGTCCGCTGGCCACTGCATCCAGTTGCTTAGACATGTAGGCAACAGGTCTTTGCCATGATCCCAAGTACTGTGTCAATACTCCCACAGCCATTCTTCTTTGCTCATGTACATACAGGTAGAATGGCCGTGTGTGGTCAGGTAGACCTAATGCTGGGGCACTCATCAAAGCCCTCTTCACATCTTCGAATGCCGTTTGCTGTTCTTGAGTCCATAAGAAGGGGTCGTGCTCTGTACCTTTGATAGCTGCATACAGAGGTTTTGCCAGTATCGCGTAGCTGGGAATCCATATCCTACAGAAGCCTGCTGCCCCCAAGAATTCTCGCACTTGTCTTCTATTCCTGGGTATCGGTATTTGGCACACAGCTTCTTTTCTCTCTGGCCCCATAATTCTTTGACCTTCAGAGATATGGAATCCCAGATATTTGACAGTTGGCAAACACAACTGAGCCTTCCTTCTTGACACCTTGTATCCTGCCTTCCAGAGAATGTGTAGTAGATCGTGCGTTGCTTGCTGACATACTTCCTTTGTAACTGCTGCTATCAACAAGTCATCTACATATTGTAATAATACACACTCTCCTGGGATAGACTCGAAATCTAGTAGATCTTGACTTAGAGCTGAACCAAATAGGGTAGGTGAATTTTTAAACCCCTGGGGCAATCTTGTCCAGGTCATTTGGCGTTTCGAGCCCGTTACAGCATTTTCCCATTGGAAAGCGAAGATACATTGGCTTTCTGCGGCAATTCGGAGGCAAAAGAAGGCATCTTTGAGATCTAAGACTGTAAAGTAAGTAGCCCCGCCCCGAATTAAAGCAAGCAGGTTATATGGATTGGGCACGACTGGATGTATACTAACAACCGCATCATTGACTGCTCTCAAGTCCTGCACAGGTCGATACTCATCTGTACCGGGCTTTTGAACAGGCAGCAATGGGGTGTTCCAGGGGGAAGTACAGAATTTTAGGATACCATACCGTATGAACTTATCCAGATAAGATTGGATGTTCTTCTTAGCCTTCTGCGGAATATGATATTGTCTCAGGCTTACTGGATAAACCCCAAGTTTTAGTTCGATTTTAATAGGTGGAATATTGCGGGCCAGTCCTGGTGGGTTGTTCTCTGCCCAAACTCCTGGTATGTTAAATAAGGATTCATCACTCCTCGGGTTTTGGCTAGTCAACACTGTATAAAGTCGCCACTCTTCTTCCTTTGGTACGGACAATGTCATAATACCTGAGGGTCCATTAAACTTTAAGGATGTTGTTCCATTTGGTAGGAACGTAATCTGCGCTTGTAATTTGGATAGCATATCACGTCCCAGCAATTGGACTGGACACTCAGGCATATAAAGGAATTGATGTTTTACTACGTGGCCTCCCAATGTACAGAGTCGACTTTTAAGAACCGGTTTTTCAGCACTTCTTCCAGTTGCTCCTATTACAGTAATAGTTCTTCCAGATGGAGGAGCAACTTGATTAGTCACCACCGAATGTTCAGCACCAGTGTCGATCATGAACGCACTCCTTTTTCCCCCTATTGATACATCGACCATAGGCTCCGCTCGACCAAGGGGGATGGAGCCCGGTCGGTATCAATAGTCCTCCATGACCGTGTCAGCCAATCCCACAAAGTCCCTACCTTCTCTATCGCGGGACCTTTGCGCTGCTGGATAGTACCTATCTTCCCTTACACTTCCTCTGTTCCCATTACTCCTCTATTACCATTACTCCCTCCGGGGCCTCCTCTACCTCTCGCTCTGCCTCTAAAGTTTCCGTAACCTGCCCTGGGTAAGTCTCTCTCATACTGCTCTCTTTGCAGACACTCGTTCCTCCAATGCCCTTCTTCCTTACAGTACGCGCACTGATTCCTACTCAAAGGCTCCCTATTCCATCTACCATCGCTTCTATCTGGGCCCCGTCTATCTACGCCTGCGATCGCTACCGCTAGCATATCTGCCTTTCTACGCATCTTGCGCTCTTCCTCTTTCTTACTTTCTGTTTCCCTATTCATATATACTTTGTTCGCTACCTCCATTAGTTGAGTGATAGACATACCTGCAAACCCTTCTAATTTCTGTAGCTTGCGCTTAATATCTCCGTAAGCTTGGCTGACAAAGGCGGAGTTTACCATTCGGGAATTATCAGCGTCTTCCGGATTAAAGGGGGTATACAAGCGGTATGCCTCCAATAATCGGTCATAAAAGACACTGGGCGCTTCATCACTTTTCTGAATCACCTCAACTGTCTTCGACATGTTAATAGCTTTCTTCCCTCCGGCTTTCATGCCAGCAATTATAGCATCTCTATAGGCTTTAAGTTGAGCCATATCTGCGCCATTTACATTCCAGTCAGGATCGGTGTTAGGGTAATGTGTTGCGGCCCATGCTGCCGGATTGGCTTGATTTAAAGCACGGGCTCTCTCCTCTAGCGCCTTAATGGCCGCTTGGTTAATCCTTGTCCTTTCCTCATTATTGAACAATGTCATTAATAACTGCTGGCAATCAGCCCATGTCGGGTTATGTGTCTGAACTATCGAGGTGAACAGATCGGTCATAGCTTGTGGTTTCTCAGTGTACGAGGAATTGTGGGTCTTCCAATTCAAGAGATCGGTAGTCGTGAACGGGACATATACGAAGACTGGGTCAGCATGTGCCATTTGACCTGCGGCATCGATATAGGCTGACCCAGGATTCAGACGAAGAGGCATCTGATAATGTTTTAATTGTTGGGTACCGGTCAGTTGTCGGGTTAGTATGGGGCTACGTGGAGGGGCGTCAGTTAAAGGTTCCGGTCGAGAGGTAATAGGGCATGAGGATGTGGGAACTTGATTTTGGGAAAAGTTAGTGAATAGTATACTCCGAGCCGAGCTAGAAGAAGCTTGACCGGAAGTTTGAAGTGGCGCCAAATCAGGATATTCAGATCTAATGGGGGTTGGTCCTGGTTCCGGAAGGGGAGTTTTAATACGAGGGGGGGTGGATTCTGTACTGGAGGAGGAAGCGGAAGTGGATGGGGGCAATAGGGGAAGGGGTGCAGAGCTTCCTGCATTCGCGTCACTTCCTCTTAAAGGAAAGTAAGGGGGCGGCAAAGGGATCTCGGACTCAGGGGGCGTGTCCAAAATGGGCCTAACACCAGTCCTAGTGGACAAACAAGTCCTGGCCACCATGAGGTGACATTGCTCCTCGTGGCATATCCGGATCCATTTTGGCGAGTCGTTTACGGCCTGCCCCCAACAATCAATGTATGGAAACTGTCCGTAAAGTTCAGGCCTACCTGATACAGCCACGTGTACACGCTGTACCAGGGTTGGATCCAAACTGCCACGCGGCGGCCATGCCGCAACCAAAATAGGCCACTCCCTAGTGCACAAAGTGACCAAACGTACAGGAGACATTTTAACCCCAAAATCACATGTTTTGAATCCCTTTTTAAAATTCTTTACCATACAACCTAAGGGATCCGAAATCGTTGACTCTGACGCGCCCATACTTATCAATGGAACGTCGTTGACAACGAATACTATGCACGCGTTCTTATTCAACAGTCACACCCGTTTCCTCTGGCAACAGCACCACGTGGTACAGTTACCGAGTGAAACGTACACAATAACACAATAATCACTCAGGGAATTCCCGTACACACACAGCTGTTACACCAGTCACTAAATAATAAATATTATGCCCTTTGGCGAAACTATACAGTCACCCACGCTATAATTCTCTATATATGAATTACCCGTCTATAACACACCCCAGTAACATCGTCTTTTACTAGTATCGGTTACAGTACGGTTAGCATAGGTCAAAGCACAATTTAAGGTCACAATACAATTATTAGTGATTACGGTGTTAAACATGCAATAGACGACAATGATTAGTACTTATATACAGTGTCAGTAAATATACAGGGTTATGGTACCGTGCACTATGATACAGCAACACACTATTAACACTCTCGCTAGACGGCTGAGCTCGCGCTATCTAACAAGATATACACTTTACTAACAATCTTTAACACATTTACAATCCCAACTAAACTATTGGCAGTACCTTGAATGGACTACCTAAAACTATATACACCCGTTTTGGTTAGCCACACTGCCCAAACACCACATATAGCGAACTAGAGGGCGAAATTTACAAAATTGCCCTTCTAGTCTATTTACTCTATCAAAAGTCTAGTGGGTTCCAAATTTACACGCCTTCCCACTTAGCAAGATAGGTTGAGAGCTAGCGAACCGAATTTACACAGGCGCCGCTTAGTCTCCCGGTCCCTCCGACCTAGCGAACGTAATATACACCCTAGAACGCTAGTCTAGACAAGACACCGGTGTCCGGCTAGGGCTATTTACACAGGACCCCGCCTGACTAACCAGATCAAACGGTCTTACTAAAGAGCGTTCGATCGAGCGGTGCGCCTTCGCTCCTTCCCTCCGACAGAGGGGGCAGATTCCATACACAGATTTAAACCCCTTTTGGGCCTACCGCACAATCGGTATACCCCTAGTGGGTCTGCCGTCTAAAACAGCAGTTGTCTTACCTCCTCGTTCCTGAACCTGAGTTCACACTCATCGACGGGGACACCCCAGCACTTCTTACGTAGAGGCCGATGATCTCCTGGACAACAGACCAGTGGCGCCGAGACGAAGGGAGGTCCACGCAGAAGTTCAGGGGTGCAGCCGTAGAGAACGTGGGCAAAGATAGACCGTCTCACGCCTCTGCCTCTCAGCTACCGTTGAACGATGAGCTTCCCGGCCAATGCACCAAATGATACCGGAGAAACTGACGGAAGCAAAGCACAGAGAGATGGACACAGGTTTCTTCAGGAAGGAAGAGATTCTTTATTGGATCACCGATCGGGACTCAGAGGGACTAATGTCACCAAAAATACAGCAAGTTCTGAGCCCTGAACAATAGTGCAGGCTCACTATATAGGCACATAACTCCTCCCATATTAAGCTCCACCCGCACATTCTCTTGACCAATCATTACAAATAAGAATTAACTTCCTGCTTGACCGCATGGCTTGTCCAGCACAATGGAGGAGGGGAATACTACATCCTGTATTCTTGCACATGCTCCGTACACTACTGATCGTATCTTGCCTCGTGCAACCAACTGATCGATACGTCAGCATATGCACGTACACATGCCACGTGGTAATCTCGGCCTACTAAATTTATTTTTACCGAGATTCCACCACAATATGACTTGGACCCCTCCCATTAGTCTCCTTTTATAGTGTCAGCCCATGTGTCACTTTTTAATGATGACATCATGGTCATCTTTGACCAATCACAAGCCAGTATAGGGTATATATGCTTCCTGGCTGTCCTTGTTTCTTTGATCTGTCGTGGTTCTTGCTACCTGGGAGTGTGTTCATACTGTGTAATGGATTTCCTGTTTTCTGACCTCAGCTTGTTTGACTATTCTTGTTCTCTGCTATCCCGATCTTGGGCTGGCTATTGATTTTGTGTATTTCTGTAATCCTGACCTCGGCCTGTCTCTTGTTTATTCTCTGTCTGCTTGCAGACAATTCATATAGAAACATAGAAACATAGAATGTGACGGCAGATAAGAACCATTCGGCCCATCTAGTCTGCCCAATTTTCTAAATACTTTCATTAGTCCCTAGCCTTATCTTATAGTTAGGATAGCCTTATGCCTATCCCACGCATGCTTAAACTCCTTTACTGTGTTAACCTCTACCACTTCAGCTGGAAGGCTATTCCATGCATCCACTACCCTCTCAGTAAAGTAATACTTCCTGATATTATTTTTAAACCTTTGTCCTCTAATTTAAGACTATGTCCTCTTGTTGTGGTAGTTTTTCTTCTTTTAAATATAGTCTCCTCCTTTACTGTGTTGATTCCCTTTATATATTTAAATGTTTCTATCATATCCCCCCTGTCTTGTCTTTCCTCCAAGTTATACATGTTAAGATCCTTTAACCTTTCCTGGTAAGTTTTATCCTGCAATCCATGAACCAGTTTAGTAGCCCTTCTCTGAACCCTCTCTAAGATATCAATATCCTTCTGAAGATACGGTCTCCAGTACTGTGTACAATACTCCAAGTGAGGTCTCACCAGTGTTCTGTACAATGGCATGAGCACTTCCCTCTTTCTACTGCTTATACCTCTCCCTATACAACCAAGCATTCTGCTAGCATTTCCCGCTGCTCTATTACATTGTCTGCCTACCTTTAAGTCATCAGAAATAATCACTCCTAAATCCCTTACCTCATATGTTGAGGTTAGGACTCTATCAAATATTCTGTACTCTGCCCTTGGGTCTGTCAGACACTAACCCAGCCACTCTAAAGACCGTTACGTGTACCTTTACTGTTACCTTTTGGTTTGTGTGTGAGGGTAACTCTATTCCTGACAAGTTAGAGGTTGGTGTGAATTATATTTTGTTTCTCAACAGGGCTACAGGACTCGAGTAGCAAAAAAATATATATTTTTTTGGAGAGCTGTTTGGGTTTTTTTAATGTTTGGTTTTTAAATTGTTATTCTTATTCCCCTTTCTTCACTTATCCTGTCTGTTGTGTTGATTGAACCCTCCGTGGTGAATATCCCTAAAGTTACTCAGGAACTCTTGTGATTGGGATATCATGTATTTTCCTTAGCTCTAAACTCTCAGTTGCTCCCTTTTTTTAACACCCACTTCTCCGCTAGAGCTCATCAAGGCGGGACTGTAACCAGCACAAGACGCCCACATACCAATCCCTACCCCATCCCACTAATGATGTTTTGAACTAAAAACAAAACCATGAAAATTAAATTATTTACTTAGATATTAAAATGTATACTCACATTCAAAATATCAGTTTCTCTATAGTTGTGCATAGCATGTTCAACCCATTTT
>OW240919.1:127345910-127373952 GCA_933207985.1 Pelobates cultripes | reverse complement strand
TTAAATTGATATATACACATTGAATTTTTCATAACAGAGTTATAGCCAGTCTTTTTAAATACTGTATGAGTACTATTATACACACATAGTATCATTTTACATCTTCGATGACAAACTGACATAATAATTATTACGGTTACAAATTAGGGTGAAATCGTATGTCTCTCTGAGCCACTATAATCTAATGATAACAGATGTCTTACAACAGATAGATTTGCATATTTGTTTAATGGTTGGAAGCTCCTGGTTTTTGTGGATGTTACAATTACAATTATTTATATAGTGCCAACATATTCCACAGTTCTGTAAAATAGGAAACAAGACAATTCTAAAAGAACAAGTATGACATATGGGATTAGTAGGCGAAGAGAGCCCTGTCCAAACAAGCTCACAATCTAAACGTTACATAATGAGAGTCCAAATATGTGCCATAGAAGATACTTATTTCATAGTAACTTTTATTTATAATGTATGTATTATGCATAGTGTAAAAAAAAAAAAATGAGATTGATGGATCATAGTGCAACATAGTGCTTGGGAACAACTGTTAAGGAAGGATTGATATTTTATTTGTACTTTGAAGCACGCAACCTTGCCTTAATGCCACTATGCCACCAAATAAGTCTACTTGGGCATTTAAAACTCTACATGCCATAATTTATTACATCCTTCCAAAGCTGAACCACTTCCACAAACTTACTGAAGAGTGATCAAAACTTGAGTTCTGCATTATATATTTGCCTATTCATGTCACATATTTCCTCCTTCTATCTCACAACACATCTTTAACCCCATTTAGGTACATATTCTTCAAAAAAGGTGACAGAAAACCATGCCCACATCTGTCAGTTCATACTCATTCATACTACATACGTCCCAGTTCTGTTGATCAATGTGGTGTTTGGGTCAAGCAGCTTCTTTTTTTCATCAAATAGTCCCATTAAAACATTCCACACATCATCTCATCTATACTTGTGTCCCCATTACTGGTAATAGAGACCTTAACCGATTTATGTCGTATAGATGTTTAAATAAAGTAATTCTTTTTTTCCAGTAATGACACATATTCTACTCATTCTATTTTATTTGCCACATTTAACCACTCATTCACTCGTGTAATATAAAGTCTATATAATTACCAATATGGATACCGCACTCTTCTACAGCCCAGGGTGCAACCGGGCCTGAGGTTGGCCAATCCTCACAGTGTGATTTGAAAAAAAAGTAATGATTGTCCAGGTACTCAAGTTCAATTCAGGAGGTAGATTTAACCACTCATTCACTCGTGTAATATAAAGTCTATATAATTACCAATATGGATACCGTACTCTTCTAGAGCCAAGGGTGCAACCGGGCCTGAGGTTGGCCAATCCTCACAGTGTGATTTGAAAAAAAAGTAATGATTGTCCAGGCACTCAAGTTCAATTCAGGAGGTAGATTTATTGGAGCAAAATAGAAACAACTTTTCAGCTCACAACAGGGCCTTTGCCAAGCTTACCCACCATATAAAGTCTACAGGCCTCCATTGGCATCCCTTAAAAATATCCCTTTTGTCTTCCACTATTCACACACAACCCATGTCACATTTATATTCTTTTCATTCAATATTCCCAAAACTGGCCCAATACTAATCCCAACAATGCCATATAACATCAAATGACATTTACAAAGAAATACATTACTCTAACAGTGCCAAACTTCCTTCTAGTCTTGCAATATTTTTCATCCCTACATTTTGACTTTAAAAGGGCAATACATGAACAACAATCTGCGCAAGTGTTGGGGGTTGGACATAGTCATGGACATTAGAGGTGTTTATTTTATTTATTTGGTGCATATTTTCTGGACAATCCATTAAATAAGTTTCAGTTCCATCCTAATATCTTTCTAAAAAAATGTTTTACCATACTTGCATTTTTTATTTTCAGAGCATGGCATAATCCTGTGGACTTTTTTGTCAATGTAAAATGCCCCTGTGTTGAACTCCCCAAAACTACTGGACAAATTTGATGTATTTCCTATATGTGATATATCAACGTCACTGTTTTGTCTTTTTGTTTTCACTGTCTTCATTTTTATTGCTTTGATTAGACATATATTCCATCACTTTGAATTGTCTATGTAAGAGAAAAGAAAAATTCTGCTCCATCATTTATTAAATATTGCACCTATATTTAAATTTATTTGGTACCAAGTCATTCAAACGCCTCTCTATTCCTTTTATATAGAGAAATACTGTGTTCTAATCAACTTAACCATAGCAATCCCAGGTTCCGATTGGTTGTTTTTCTAAAATATATCTCACATGCCCAAATCAAAGCAAACATAGATGGAGGAGAGTTTTATCAATTAAAATATAAACTTTATATGGCCATCTCTGTATTCAAAATTATCCCTGTCCTATAATTTTAATTGCTGCTATATTTGCCAGATACTGGTTCAAAGGAAAATAATATCAGTCTGTTGGGAATCCATTTTTAAACCGATTTATGTGAAGAATCTCTTGGGTGACAAAGCTGCTGTATTGTACAAACAGTAAAAAAAATAGTTCAAAGAGACCATGTGCATTAGTAGCCTTGTGCTGTTGCATTATGATGCATAATGAAAAAGCCTTGTTCTAAAATCAGAGTATTCATTCCATTACACACAATAGTTTTGTAATTCTCTAATGAATGTAAATCTATAATTCTTTTCCGTACTTCTTAAATGACCTCATATTTTTACTGTCTTTGTTATCATGAACAATTCAAGGACACTGGATTTTTTTTCCTGTGTGAGCTATGTTCTTGACATTTTAATTCCTGTCCTTACATTATTCAAAATATTTATAATTAAATTGCCGTAAGTATAGTAAGTCACTGTTCATACTGTGTATGGAAACTGTAAAATTCTGTTACAAATATGACGTACGTACAGTGTATCATGTTAGAAAATGAACATTGCAGCTCTGTATAAAATGTTTTGATAATGACTAATATGTTATGTTATAGGAAACACTTATGTTAGTAGGTTTTGTTATTACATTTATTAACGTAGAAAGTTTAGATTTTTAAGTAAATGTGTTAAAAGCCAGCCCTGCCTGCATTGAAAATTTGGCCATTTTAGCAATAGAGATTCGATGAACTTGCATCTTGATCTCCCTAAACATGGTTGCAGCACACTCATATACAGACTTTTCAAGCCTACTTTGGGCTACTGGACTTGGAGGCTCGTTTCAAATTGAAATGCAATTTGGCCAAATTTGAGACCATATCCTGAATTCCTGAACTTTGAGCTGAATGGTACCAAGTTCACGAGCCAAACTGAATGTGCAATGACAAACATGTTCAAGTTTGGGTTGTGTATCTGAATTCCATCTGTGGAGTCCAAAAAGAGATGATTGATGGGGCAAAAAGATGACTGATAACTAAATTTTAACGTATTTTTCTGTCTACTAATACGTTTTCTCACTTGATCTGTAAACAAAATGGTGGGAAAATCAATGTACTGCAAAAAACACACATAATATATTTTCACATCCTTTTTTGTTCTTCTGTTTCAGTTCCCAAAAGTTCTGACAATCTGCTGAGCCAAACCTGACAGTCCAATGTTCCTCCCTGTGTCTTGTGCCTTCAGTATTGTATTAGCGACTGGGCAATAAAAGCTCCATATGGTCTAAGTATCTTGCTAGTACTTCGTTTCCATGGATATCAATGACATGGTGAGAATGTACAAAGCCTTTCATTAGGGATCAGAGAGTAATGAGTCTAAAGAATTTAGAATATAGATGAAATGGGTTGGGAAGTTGTGTGCCTGTCCAAGGTGGGCAAAAAATCAGTTGGCACATGTTGTCTGAGACACAGTTTAAGATAGCCATGAAGGAGACTTGCAAGATGTATTGAGGATATCCTGCCAAATATAACATATTCTGTCCATGCTGTGCACTGTAATAATATTACCAAACCATAGGGCTATAGCACAAACATTTCATGCTTACTTTTTCCCTGTAAATGTGTTATTACTGCATTTCTGCATTAATTTTGTTTATTTAAGACATCATTCTGCCTATCCCTCATAATAGGTGGGGGTAGCCTTCGACTGATGAAGCTCATTAATCATTATGATGAATCACAAAAATATTGCTTACAAAATATATGGCAAGATGCATTCATTTCCCTATAGACATCAATAAGGAAATAGCAAACGCATGGTGCAGGGTGAAAAGGTAAAACTTGTATATATAGCTATCTGGTATGTAACTAGTTGAATTGTTCTTCTAAGGATAACATTTTCTAAGGCACGTAAAATCTTATGAACATTGATAGCTAGTTGAGGCAGAAATATATTTAGGATAGATAGATGATAGATTTTCTTACCATTAACAAATAAGAATCAAGTGGTAGATAAGTTTGTAAACCCCATCAGGACACAATATAATGGATTTTAATAATGGGCAAGAAGGACTGACGCACATACTTTTAAATGAAGGTCAAAGGTTTCATGGTGATAGTGTACGCTACTAAAGCTGCCATGGAGTTGTCCCATGACATTTAACCTTACTTCTTAAAAATATGAGCCAGTTGTATCAGAACTGAGAGGATGTTTAACAAATAATGACAGCTGGGGGGTTTTAATTGGCGCCTAGTATCTGTCATGGTGGCTTACAGATTGAAAGCACAAAGGGACAATAGCCTTAAAGTTTCCAACATTATTTATATATGAAAAAGATAAAAAAGAAACCATGATTACTAAGATACTTGTTAAATGTTCAATTTAAATCAAAGCAGAGTTGTTAACCTGAAAAAGTATAAATTTTAAATGCTTGGGCAGAAAAGGCTGTGTATGCTTTGACATACAACACACTGCTTCTTCTTAATATTGGATGTGGCTACATGATTTCTGTCCATTTTCTTTGTCTGTTTTCGTTTATTTATACATGAATCCGGAAATAGGAGGAGGCATAGTCTAGTGTCCAAACCGCCCATAGCAAGATGTGTTTTACTGTAAATAGCTTGAAACATGTAATTCAGATATATAACTGCGGAGTAATTAAAAAAACCTACAGCACCAATGGAATAGTTTGACAATAGGGAGTAAGGTATAAAGTAGACTTTTGCACTCATTTTTGAACAAACTAGGATTTTTCTGAATTTAGGGCGATCGGTAGGTTGTCCAAAGTGTCATGTGGATGTATCGTAAATAAACAAACCGGACAATGGATGAACACTTTGTTTTTTTCATGATTCGGTATTCTGTCCGTGGTGAGATGATTGATGGGAAAAAAGATAATTTAGAGTTGGGGACAACCACTAAATGTTGATTTTATTCACAGATCACAGATACTTCACAAATATTTCATGCATATATATTATACCCTTATCAGCCACAACATTAAAACCACCTGCCCAATATAGTGTAGGTTCCCCTCATGCTGACAAAACAGCTCTCATGCATCAAGGCATTGACTCCACAAGACCTCTGAATGTGTCCTGTGGTATCTGGCACAAAGACAGTAGCAGCAGATCCTTTAAGTTCTGCTTTCTAAAAGGATCTGCTGCTATCATGCTTTCCTATGGGCGGTTTGAATGTGCGCGCGGCTCTTGCCGCGCATGCGCATTCGGAGCTGAGAGGCCGATCAGGGCGGAGGGATCCCCAGCGCCAAGGGAGTCCGGCGCTGGAGAAAGGTAAGTGCTGAAGACACACACACACACTCTCACGAACAGACGCATACACACTAGCTAACAGACACACACACACTCTCATGAACAGATGCACACACACTAGTTAACAGACACACACATTTACTGACAGACACACACTCAGTGACAGACATACATACACACTCACTGACAGACAGACACATACACACTCACTTACAAAACACACACTCACTAACAGACACCAAACAGACTCACTAACAGACGCACACAAACTAACACACTCAGTAACACACACACAGTAACACACTCACTGACACACACAAACTAACACACTCACTGACACACACAAACTAACACACACACACTCTAACACTAACACACTCTAACACACACACACTCTAACACTAACACACACTCTAACACACACACATTCTAACACTAACACACACACTCTAACACTAGCACACACACGTTTTAAAAAAAATTCAATCCCCCAGGCTCTCTACCTTTGGAAGTTCTGAGGGGATTCCCTGGGGTCCAGTGGGGCTGCCCGGCGGTGGGTCCTGCGGGTGCGCGAGGGAGCACTCTCCCCTGAGTGCTCCCTCTTCAGCTCCCTCACGCGCCGCGTACTGATGCCAGAGTCGGAATATGAAGAGGGAGTTGGAGAGTGCTCCCTCACGCCACCAGCCCGTCAGCCGGGTGTCACCAGGGCCAGCCTCGGGGGGCCCTGAGGTGGCCGGCTCCTGGGCCCCCCAGGAGAAGAGGCTGGCCACACTGGGTACATCCCGGGTTGCAGGGCGGCCGGGCCCCCTGGTGGGCCGGACCCGGCCGCAGCCGCAACCCCTGCAACCCCGGTATGTATGCCACTGCACGCAATTCACCAGCACACAAACCCCACAACAGAAAGAAAAATCAATACGCCTAAGACTGCACCCCGCAAAAAGTACTAAAGTCCCAAACGAGACGTAAAGCTACAATACAACCAAAGCCGAACTACCACACTATACCTACCCCCCTCCGCACCCCATAACCCCCCCACTAAATGATCCATTTGAAAACACTCAATGAGATCACCCCCCCAGACTCGAATACTTCACCAAAACATCACAGGCCCACAGGTAATAAAATAACTTCTCCATCACAAATATTGAAAAAGTTGGTTTCGCAGCTAAAGCAAACCCGGACCCCCTCTTCTTTTCTGTATCTCCTCCCTACACCAGAACTCCTCATGGTAAAAGTAATGATGCAACCAATGTTTTTGCTCAAGCAAATCTGATAAATATATACAACTGTTACAACTCTGAAGAAAATGTTAAGCGATGGACTTGACATGACCCTCTACCCCCTGCCTCCCTTTTTCTTCTGTACCCCCACCCCGCAAAACCTCAAAAATTAAGAATTTATAAAAAAAAAACACTATAATGTCTTAAAGCATAGAATTTAGCAGGGCTAACCATACAGATATCTTAGCCATAAAATTATATAGATAGTAAGAGTTCCTCTATTTAAAATATATATTTAAAAAATTCAGAATAAAATATAAAATAGGGATTGTCTTGGAAGCAATATAGTTTTGTCTTTTTAAATATTTTATTAACTAAAAATATGAATATAGACATATAAAATCAATTACAATAATTTATAGCAGAGTTTATAAGAATAAAGTATATGCTTGCAATATCAGAAAAATAGAATAATATACCCTCCTGAACTTGGCAAGCTCTCTCTCAGTTATGATAAAATGGAGCAGCGTCTCGGTCTTCAAAATCTCTCCTCTATGTCCTAATATTAATAAGTACACATATTTATACCTTAGATGTTCAATTAGGTAATTTTATGACCTACCTTAACTTGGCAAAGATACAAGACCATAACTTGGTCATTTGACATGGGAACATCTTATCTATGTTTAGTCTAAAACATAAGGGTTCACATGATGTGGGAAATTCCCTGACTTGGAAATTACACCAACCTAGGACAAGATGGAGTCCTAAAGTCTGAACACTATTGTATGAAAATAATATGTTCCATTTTTAGCAACTTGTCAGTTTGCAAAATATCTTAAAGACAAAGTACACAGTTTAAGAAATACAAATTTTCATTCTAAAACTTGTAATATTTGCATATGCCCATAACAATGTCAGTCTGTTCAGTCTGTGACAAACTCTCTTCTGGGCATTTCTCTTGCTTGAATTCAGCCTAAGGGAAAGCAATGCCTGCAAGGGAGGGGGGAATGGTAGGCTATGTGTGAGAGCAGCACCAGCAGGAGAGAGAAAAAGCCAGGGTGATTTATTGTAGCAGCTTTAGACAGGCAATCTGTAAATAGAAAGAGAGAACAGAAACATTATACAGAAATATGCAGGAGAGATATATCTTGCAGCATGTGCAACACCCACTGAAAACATGATTGATCTCTGATGATGTCTAAGCAGTAGACATGGATAATGGAAATAAATTAAATGTAAACAGCTTCTAGAGGTGGAGTTAACCATCAGGGGTAATTATTGCAGTTTCATAGCACCCAGACCACTTCAATGAGCTGAAGTGGTCTGGGTGTCTACAGTGTCCCTTTAATTCCTAGATGGCAGAAAATGTAGCAGTTAGACTGCAGGGGCATACTGTATCCACATATATCCACATCAAAAGGCTCAAAATTTCATTTGAAAATACTCTGTGTTTTTTACTTTTGCAAATAAAATGCCACAATGGGGGTTATTTTAATTTCTGGTCTGCTATACTTCAATAAATGCAACACTTCCCAAAACATTAAAATACCTACACATGGGTGGCATTGCTGTACACACTGGGCACAGATTAACACAATTTGGAGGATTTAATTGCAGTTACACCACATACAGATTGTTATTTTTAAAATGGAAATACCACTTTGTATTTGTGTGCGGAAAATACTCAAAAAAAACCTAAATATTACCAGTGATTTTGATAGTTTAAAGATAAAATGGTAGCAACATTGAAGTGGTCTGGGTGCAGTGTCCCTTTTCCCTTAACCCTGCAATGTAAAACATGGCAGATTTAGAGAAACTGCAATACTTACAGTACAGTACAGGGTTAAGACTGCCTCTAGTGACTGTCTCACACTGCATATTAGACTTTAAGAGTGCATTACTGATTCAAACAGTATAATTTTTAAAGGACCACTATAGTGCCAGGAAAACATACTTGTTTTCCTGGCACTATAGTGCCCTGAGGGTGCCCCCTCCCTCAGGGTCCCACTCCCGATAGGTTGGATGGAGAGAAAGGGGTTAAACACTTACTTTTCTCCAGAGCCGGGCTCCCTTGGCACTGGGGACTCTCCTCCTCCTTTCCCCGTCATCGGCTGAATGCGCATGCGCGGCAAGAGCCGCGCGCGCATTCAGCCAGTCTCATAGGAAAGCATCCCCAATGCTTTCCTATGGAGGCTGGCGTCTTCTCACTGTGAAAATCACAGTGAGAAGTGCGGAAGTGCCTCTAGCGGCTGTCAGTGAGACAGCCACTAGAGGCTGGATTAACCCATATGCAAACATAGCAGTTTCCCTGAAACTGCTATGTTTACAGCAGAAAGGGGTTAATCATAGGTGGACCTGGCACCCAGACCACTTCATTAAGCTGAAGTGGTCTGGGTGCCTATAGTGGTCCTTTAATAATGTGTAGCCTGTTACTCAAAATTATACAACAATTCTAGGCATATGGAGTATTTGTAAAATTAGGCCAAATAAATGGATCTATTCTGATGTGTTCTCCCTTAGCTGCCCTAGTTGTAAAACAAAAGTATAAGATAAAACTAAGATTTATATATATTATTTATTTTAACTGTACTAAAATATCAGTTATATGAGATATGGGTATTAAAATAAACATCTCTATCTAATATATGTGGATGCACATAATTCCAAAGAAGGAAATTACATTTGAACAACATGTCAAATTTCTAGAATTTATTACGATTTTAAAGACAATTTCCTTAGTTCTTAAAGGGTTAATGACATACCAAAAAGCTTTTTTTATTTTTTGCACTGGGGATATCAATCTACACCTGGCTCACAGGGTTAAACTTTGTTCAAGTAATTAGCCTCCTGACATCTGTTGCAGGTGTTACAGAGCCTTGTGAATTGTACCTGCCATTGGAGAAAGATACCTGATATCCAAAACGAAGGTTAGTAATTTTCTGTTTGCTTCAACTTCAGTAAATTGTGGCATTTCTGTTTAGTAATCTGGATTTACATTAAGGAATGCATTGTCAGAGGGTTTAAATTACCATTCAATGTGTCTTCATGAATTAGGGAATTTTTTTTTTTTAAAACATTTTTTTTATGGATATGAGATTACAGGAATTAAGCTGACTTTTCCTTACATATTTGAGGGTGATAATCTGTTTATGAGTATTTAGATTAACCCTGATTATACATTTTGATTGCATTTGAAGATCTGGCATTTCTCTACACAATTATAGTTGACATTTCACACTATTTTCACTTTTCTGTCTATTGTGTGTGTGTGTGTGTGTGTGTGCGCATTCCTTTTTGTTCTTATCCATGTGTGTGCATGATATGAGCCCAAAGACATCTACTAAAATGGTTTATTGATCAAACACTGAATTAAAATACACATTGCAAATTAAGGCTAAAATAAGTGATCTGGAAACATATCTTCAATTTGGTTATGGTCACAGCTTGATTATCAATGCCTGAATTTTACCATTTAAATTTTAGTTTTACAATTGGGCATTTGGTGAATAACCATCTAGTGTTTTACATATGTTCCCTTTTTAAGGCACTGTGGATATTTTTAGCGTGACAAGTGTTTGAATTATCTCTCTGGCTGTTACATTACATTTACATGAATGTATATGTGTCCCTTTTGTGGAAGTGGTTTTTCATCTGTTGGACCAATGCGTACCATACACACCTGACGACAAGGTGTGTGTGTGTGTTTTAACACCATATAATATATTGTGATTTCATGGTTGGACAAGGGGCTATTCAAATGGCATGTCATGGGTCCTGAGGTAATTTATATTTCAAGCCTGTTCAATAATAGCAGATTACTACCTTTTGTGAAAAGCGTACCCTATTTCAGAAGTTGTATTCTGCAAACTACAGTTAATCGATGCTCTCCGGTGCCTACATGTATTTGCGCTTCTTGCTGTGTCAATAATATTATGCTGTATATTTTTGCCTTTCATACTTCAATGCTATTTGTCATTTCCATATGCGCATTATATTTTGCTGGGTGTTTTGCAAATCTGATCCTCCACCAGTTATGCTCAAACACTTCTAAATAAAACAATATGCCCAGATACCTGACCATTTCAGTTTTTACAGTTAGAGTTTTCATAGATGGATTTGATGGGCACATGGTCATTTTGATGAATGTTAGCATTTTGACAATTCAAATTACCCAATACATGCATGCCAGCTGTAAAAGTTGACACCACATTATATGTCATATGGTATATTTTAATCATTTGTTGTAAAGCCATTTTAGCAACAATAATTTTCAAAGTTTTTTTGATATTTTATTTGAACTTTTTATTTTTATTTTTTGTTCTTGCACATTGCAATTTAACAGTTTATTTTATAAACTTGATGTTTGCTTCTGTAATAAAGCTCACAACATTTTTGCTTGGATATATCTCCTGAGTATAAAAGTACCTTTGCCTGACTGTAAGAATGGGATTGAGGAGATGACAACTTTAGGAGTAATTAGGAAGTCCCACAGTCCTTGAACATCCCCAGTTGTTTTAGTCCCCTAGCTAGATGGATTCACCAGATTATGCGTAGACTACAGAAGGTAACTAATGCTAAACATACGCCATGCATGGATGATCTGCTTTATTAGCTGACAGGGGTAAAATGTCTGACTATTATGGAACTTAGTAGAGCCTAATGGCAGGTACCCATGTCTCCTAAGGCCCAGTAGTAGTCAACTTTCATCATCCCTTTTGTATTTTATTTGTAATAATTTTTTTTTATTTTTTTTTTATTTTTTTATCTAGGAATTTTTAGCCTGCATTTTGGAATGAAAAATGCTCCAGCAAAGTTCTAAAGATTAGATAACAGGCTTTTTGACAAACTGCAAGGACATGCCAGGGTCCACTTAGATGATATAGCAATATTAGGCTATACTTGGGGAGGAAAATCTGAACCACCTAGCTTGGTTTCTAGACTGGATAAGGGAGGCTGAAATCATAATTAAGTCCAATATAGTGCCAGATAGAGATGGCAGAGGCCCAGATTTCAGATCATGGGTCGGGTCTTCTGTAATGTACTGTCCATATTCTCTAATTGTGCAGCACTGTGGCATATTTTGGTGCTTTAACTAATAGTAGTAAATAATAATTAGGATTCAAGTAGTTAAAATGTTGCAAAAAGGAATTATGGCTGTGTTACAGAGACCTTAATGATAGGTACAACCATTAGGTGGTGGGCCACTGTGACTTGATAGCACTCTTAAAGGAACACTATAGTGTCAGGCATACAAACATGTATGCCTGACACTATAGTGCTGAAGTGGCTGTTTAGGTGACTGGCCACCTCTCTACAGCAAAATGGTTATAGTACTCACCATTTCTCCCACACCACACAGGTCTTGCTGTGCCTGGCCCAGCCCAGTACTGCCTCCATGGATGAGATCATCAGTCTTGATGCAAAATCCGCGCTTGTATCTCTTCATCCAGGTGCATTGAATTAATCTATCTCTATGGGGAACGTTCGAGACACTGAACGCCAGTGCTGCACTGTGGAGCACTGGACTAGGAATCACCTCTAATGACTAAGTGACTGACTCTAGAGTTGAGTGACTGCTTAGGCAGCAACGTAAACGCTACCTTTTCTGAAAATGCAGTGTTTAAGTGAAAATGCCTGCCGGGACAGACTATAGACACCAAAACCACTTAATTTAGCTGTAGTGGTTCTGGTGACTATAGTGTTCTTCTTAATAAAACATCACTGTGGTGGTTAAGGATAGTAAGCAGGAAGATGAAGAAAATAGTTGGCTACATGTTCCCTAGATAGGTGATAAGAGAAGGATTTCCCTAAACTGTCTCCGACAAAATATTTAGAATGGTATCAATCAAAATAAGAAGTAGGCAGCCATGTTTCCTTTTTGTTGCATTTTGAATTATTTGTATGTTTTACCTGTTGTACATTGCCGCTGTATATGTTGGCCCTTTTTTATAAATGAGTGTGTAATAAAGCACGTTTGCCATGCAGGAACAGTAGGTGATTAAGACCCTGCCCAAACAAGCTTACAATCTGAATCTTAACTAAATGTAATATTTTGTATTATTTCTATTACTGATCAATCTCCATGACAACCTTACACTGCCATTCTTCTTGAACTATTGAAACAGACTGTCTGGGGGTGTGTATTTATTCTAACGTCAGAGTTTTGTTTTCTGCTTTGAGGGAGATGACTTGGTGCTGCCATGGTGATTAGGAAAAAAAATACTGTTAATTTGTATTTTTTAATAGATTTTCTCATAAAGTCATTCTTTAAAGCTGATGTCCCAAACTGCACCAGCTATTCACAATGTAGATTTACGGTAATATTATTTTATATTGGGTGATTTATATTTATCACAAATGTATGCTAGTCTTAATACATGACAGTAGATTTTCTGTTATTTGCAGCTCTTTACTGATATTGTGATGCCTAATCTCGTCATTAACTATTCACATGACTTTTCTTGACCTAATTGCTAACTGAACTCCAGTTATTATAATATAAATTACATCTTAAAATGCATAACTGTTTTTGTTTTTTGACAATCTTTATTTTGATATGTTTTCATGAGACGTTTGTACTTTCTCGAGTATGTCCATAAATGCGTTTTTTACCAAATACAAGTTTTCAATAACAAGTCTGATACGTCAACATTCCAAACACTATTGGTGAAGAATAGAGACAGTTACAGTGGTATAAACACATCAGCTCGGGACAAGGTAAACATTTGGTCATCAAGTGTGTCTCCGGTAGTGCTTCATTGCATCAGGATGCGTTTCTTGCTGCGAGAGTTCCACAGAGAGGGTTATACTAATTTTAAATTGTATTTTAATTCATAGCCTGTTCCAAGCTAGCCATGTATTTCGGAGGTGCTCTTGTGATGTTGGTCAGCAGCGTGGAATATAGGACAGTGATCCCCCATAGGAGACACGTCCTGTCCTCACATAGCTTTTCAAAAGGTGATAGTTCTTTATGTATCTGGTGTTTGCCTGGTAGAGACTCCAGAGAGCCCCTAATCTGGTGGTATCGATATTGGTGCAGGCGCGTAATGTCTCCTCCAGGAACAGCTTGCGGATTGGTCAGTTTTTTTTTCTTTCTGCATGCCAGTGTTTGGCGCAGATCAAGTCCATTTTACCAAAACCAGTCATGTCTTCACTTGATCCCCAGCTAGTATAGGGTTGTGTGTGTGTGTGTGTGTGTGTGTGTGTGAGATGTCAATGAGAAGGGAACTGTCATGAGCTGGTGCATGATTCTTAGGCATGTCCAAACCCTCATAGTAGCACCTATGAAGTGATGTTCTCGTATATCCTTATGTTCCTTTTGGGTTGGATGTCCAGATCACAAACCATTTCACTCACTTGGACCTTCTGGCTAGGATGGCATAACACACCCTAACGTTGGGAAGGGATTAAACTTGAATTTCACTTTGAGCTTCCAACAATTCTCACTTTAGTAAATTACCCTGATACACTTTATTACATTGGGAAGCCACTCAGGTTTTTATGTTATAAGAGAGAGAGAGAAAATATCACATGTGTTTGCATACAAGGTAAGTAAAACATCTGGCTGAACCGCACAGCACTGTTGGTTTACAGATTTTAGAGACATACAGTTCTTTTCAAGATCACAGTAATGTGTTGATTAGAAGCAGGCCAAGATAACGGTTACACTTCAAGAAAGGATTCATAAAAAATTTTTTGGGGGAAATATCATCCAAATATATCCTAAACAAGGTACCTTCTTTAGAAATAGTCCAGAATGTATTGTGCACAAACAAATGGTCATAAACTATAGGGATGTAGTATATGTATCAGCACCCAAAATCCATCTAAATACTCGGGATAACTTGCTTTTTATTTCCTTAAATGCTCCCTTACTATGTTTTGTTAAAATAAATAAAATTTATTTACTCCAGACTCATTTAACCACTTAACTGGAATGTTCCAGCCACAGACTTCTAGACCAGTATCATCTCTTACCAAGGCCCTTTCAGCAATAATGTAACATTAACCGAGTGCTGTGCCGCCCAATCAGTCTCCATCACTTATTACCCATAATGGTTGAGTGGTATGCTCCTTCCGTCTGTTTCGATCAGTCATTACCCATCCCACCTGAATTTTATGCTTCTTCCATCCATCCCATCAGTCTCATCACTCTTTTGTTTCCCACCGCTGGCATATTGCTTTCCATTTCTTTTAAGCAAAATGGGGTTTTGTTAAACTTGATGTCTTATTTCTACAATATTTTTTTTTTTTTTTCTCATTGCTCTCATTACAAAACAAAAGTGCCTGGAACTTGCCATACACTGCATGTTTAATAATTGAACATACAAATATATAATTTTTTTTTTTTATTTTTTTTTTTGGTACATTGCCCCATTCTTTAAAGCGTAAGGTCTTTTTGAAAGCAACTCTCTGTCATGTAATATAAACATAGGATCCACCAAGATGAAGCACTTAAATAGTTAACTTATGTTTCAACGCATTAATTGGTGGTTTTAGCTAGACACACATTATCTGAAATGTGTATCCAGCTGTCCTTAAAAACGTGGAATCTGGAGTTATGTCGTGTAGATTTTCTGCAGCTGTGGCAAAGTGAAATGTTACGATCGGCCTGGAATTGATGGTTTGAATCACTGGAGAACACACCGCTAGTTCATGGCTGTGACATCATCTGACATTGCCCAAGACAGATCTGCAGCTGTATATGAATACGATGCAAGGGTTTACAGACCAGACTACAGCAAAACACATTCGGTGTAAATTTAAGCAGAAAAAGTGCTGGTAAATGATGTGTGAAAAATTCTTAGAGACCTCAAGTAGCATTTTGATTTAAATTATTTTTATTTTGTACGTAATAAGGCATAGAGTTAGCCAGAGTGCTAATGCAGTTTCACATGGGCCTACGCAGAGGCTAATAAAGGCATCAGAAAGCAATGTTATTCATTCATATACAAAGTGAAGTATGCATAACTAAACAGGATTTTTTTCCCCGATAGTCATTTACAATGTTAAGTAGGCCCTGTTTTCCGGTGCAGGGGTACTAAAAGACCTTGTGGTAGGACCGAAGTGATGTAAGGCCTAAGTAGGCGATCTTTGGAAATGTATAGTAATATGTTTCTTATGTATGAATATAGGGCAGGTTATGTAAGCCTCAATGATACGCTTAACTGAAGAAAGTCGCACAACAATGTAACTCATTCTAACTGTATGCAAGTGTCTGAATAAGTTTATTGGTTGCCACACATTAAGAGTGAGGTCAAGGGGGATGATATGTGGGAATGTATATCATTCAGTGATATATGTGGGGGTGGTGAATATAGCATGCGTGTCTTGTGGTACTATCTATCCTCCCTTATACACAAGTATGTCCCTTCTAGGCCCTTACGATCTGCTGAAGACTTACGTCTATCTTCTGTCCATACTCCCACCTCTGATGCTCGCCTTCAAGATTTCTCTGTGGAACTCGCTTCCCTCCTCCGTTAGATGCTCACTTCTTCATAAAAGCGTATCCATTAAACTGTTAATAGCTCCTGACTGATTCCTCTTCTGCAACTGTCACTAGTCTAATACTATCCTTACCTTTTTGTGTCATTTTACCCCACTCCCTCTAGCATGTAAGCCCATTGAGCAGGGCCCTCAATCCCTCTGTTCCTGTGTGTCCAACTTGTCTGGTTACAACTACATGTCTGTTTGTCCACCCATTGTAAAGAGCTGCGGAATTTGATGGCGCTATATAATAATATAATATTGGATAAAAAACAAGCAGGTATCCGTCCCAGCAGCGTGGTGCCATATCGGGGAACAGCTACCATTGCAGACGTTTGTGAGTGGTATCGGTGTGTATGCTAATGTCTCTTTAGTCGTTTTGCTGCATCGTTGAAGTAGGATTGGGGCTGTTTGGTCTCTCTATTAGGTTGTCTGTTATCATGTTCCGCTGGGAAAATTATCAACATGGGGCCTCCATTGTTTTTTCTTTGCTGCTGAGGGAATTAAAGAAAGAGTGCAGCATAATACTCGCCTCCGTGTCTTTAATAAAATCATGACTTTCCGTCATGATAATCGTAAAATCCTTGAATTATTATAAATTAAAATTTTCCACACAGCCTCCCTACCTGGAGAGCTGACGTGGATCTGTACCTGAGGTCCAGTGCGGCTGTGGTAGAATCACAGGCGGCGAGGGAGCTCTGCTGCCTTGCACACAGTCTAACGATGGTGGGAGCCTAAACCACATCATATTCCGGATCCCGCTGCATCAGCAAACGGCACGCAAGGGAGCAGAGCAGGGAGATCACAGCTCCCTCCCCCCCCGCCTATGATTCTACCACAGCCGCACACCACCTAGCAGCCCCACTGGCCCCCAGGGACAGGGGCAACACCAGGGAAGCCCAATTGGATGTTTGGGGCGGCATTTTTTGTCGCCCCTTGGTTAGTATCGTCCAAGGCAAGTGTAGCAGGAAGTGTCTGTTTTCAAACACTCTCCTACCAAACACAAAACTTCTTGTATATTGCTGAAAGATCCCACTAAAGGTTGGAATTTTTTTAAATCTTTCTTCATATACTTAAAAAAAAAAAAAAAAAAAAAATTCCTGATGAATGAATTATTTAAAAACATGTTTTGAGGTGACAGTTGCTGTGACAATATGGCATTGGCATCTCTGCTACGGATTTATGTCCAAATCCAGCAATAAAGAACCTATTGTAAACTCTGGTCAGAATCATGATAGTAAATCTCAAACGATAAAGAGCCTAAGTTTAAAACAGGTGATTATGGGTGCACCAGACAACATGTAATGTTATTAAAATGATCAAACTCTAATTAACAGAATACATCAGGTACAATAAATTCCAGACAGATTGGGACACAATGAATCCAAATAACCAATATCACTCTGTCTGCCTTATTGTGTACAGACGATGTGCCTGCACAGTATAAGGGTAAGCTATCAACCACTGCCCCGACTCATTTACTGTGATACTATGTAATCCTGCAGAGTCAGTTCCAGCTACAAAAGGCTACACCCAACTCACCACATGGCCTTTACATTGAAGTTGTTGATTTGCCTGAAACACTTCAGATCCTGTGAACTAACCTTCTTGGTTTCAAACCTGCTCCATACCAGTTTGAACAACAAATTCCAGACAGATTGGGACACAATGAATCCAAATAACCAATATCACTCTGTCTGCCTTATTGTGTACAGACGATGTGCCTGCACAGTATAAGGGTAAGCTATCAACCACTGCCCCGACTCATTTACTGTGATACTATGTAATCCTGCAGAGTCTGTTCCAGCTACAAAAGGCTACACCCAACTCACCACATGGCCTTTACATTGAAGTTGTTGATTTGCCTGAAACACTTCAGATCCTGTGAACTAACCTTCTTGGTTTCAAACCTGCTCCATACCAGTTTGAACAACATTGCATTCCTGCGCTTTATTTACTAATCTGCTCCATACCAGCCTGAACAACTCTGCATTCCTGCTTGACTTCCAATCTGTACAATACCTACCTGTACTTCACAACTATCCAGCTTTATCCTGCCATCCTGATTTCTACCTGCTTAATCCATACAGCCTCTCTTCTCTATACCTGCCTGCATAGCCCCACGCTGGAATTTGCCTCAAAGTAATATTATATGTAGAGTTGAGCGAACCCGAACATTAGGTTTTTTTTGGACCCCAGACCCGAACACGGACATATCACTGTATGTTCGGGTTGGAGTTCGGTATTCAGCGATTTAATGGCGCGGTTTCAAAGGCTGCAGGGCAGCCAATCAACAAGCGTTTGACTTGTGTGCCCTTAGAAGCCATCACAGCCATGGCTGTGATTGGCCAGTGCAGCATGTGACACTGCATCTATATATAAGCTGGAGTCGCGCAGCGCCGCACGCACATGAGCTCTTATTAGTGTAGGGAGAGGATGCTGCCGCTGATGGGGACAGCTTAGGAAAGAATTCTGCAAACTATTACATTAGTGGAGTGGGGTGGGGTGCACGTCATATCTGAGAGTCAAATAGAAGCTTCAAATACCGCGGTTACATCTGAGTTTTAAAAGTATTTATTTTTTTTGGTGCTAAATAGTACATTAGTGGGGTGCACTTGATGTCTGAGAGTCAAATAGAATCGTCAAATACTGCTGTCATATTGCAGTTTTAAAACTTGACATTTTTGGGGGTCCTAAACTGCTAAATAGTACATTTTGGGGCCTGTTCTTCATATCTGAGAGTCAAATAGAAGCGTCTAATAGTGTGCTTACTGCGCAGTGGTAAACATTCTAATTGTTTTGGTGCTAAACTGCTAAATAGTACATTTTGGGGCCTGCTCTTCATATCTACAAGTCATGCTACAACAAAATTTAAACAAGTTTTAAAATCTATATGGGCCAACCAGTGGCTGTAAACAACAAAGTTTTACTGGTTACATTCATGACTACACACTCTAGTGAACAGGACCTTCATGTAGTGTGTTCTTCCTTTTTCTTTTTTTTTCTTTTTTTTATCATACATCATCCTTTCATGTGCTTTTCAGATGTCATATTGTGAATTACCAATTTTTGTGTAGCCTGATTTTTTTTTTTTTATTGATTTTTTTTTTTAAGTGAAAAATAAGTGTTATTGTGATCGCTTCATATACAGAAGCATTAATATACATTTCTATATTGTGTAAAGACACAACTACAAAGTTTAAAAACCAAACACCAAAACAACGTGCCAGACAATCTACCTGTGCATGGCTAGTGTGATACAATAAGTCTACATCTTAAAAATGCAATAACCCACAGATGGGCGAGAATTTTTTTTGCAAATGGAACTTTGATTCGAATTTACTACATCGGTCACTTGTAATATTGTTTCACACCTACAACACTTGTTACACAGATCTAAGTGATAGAAATCAGACTATTTTCTACACTAGAAACTACCAGATAACAAGCTGCTATATTTAAACCAGTTATCAATAGCTAAGAGGTACTTCAACAATATTGTAATTCTGGGGCAATACCCTCACAAGTCAAACTGAGAGGTCAGTTTATAGGGAAAACTGTTGCCTGGAGGAAATTCTAAAACAATTTCCATATGTCCTTTGCAGACTTTACATGCTGGAAAAACACAGGTGCCAACTGCTGTGGTTTTCTGCACTGTGCATACCGGCAAGGAAGGCAGGGTTGAGGAGTGGGTGGAAGATGATGTGGAGGATGATGAGGTCCTAGACCCCACATGGAATCAAGGTCATGCGAGTGACATGTGCAGTTTGGAGGAAGAGGCGCTGGTTGCACAGAGGCACCAGCACAGCATAAGAGGGAGCAGGGTGCAAAAGCGGAGCGGCCGTCCCTAAGCACTCGTCGGCATGTATTAGCTCGAGAATTACCAGTTATCCAAGTAATATATGTAGCAATCAAAGGATCCATAATAGACTTGAGCGAACCCGAACTGCAAAGTTCGGGTTTGTACCAGATTTAACGATCCATTCGTAGTTTCACAGTGAGGTGGGCAGTCTGGTGACCAGGATCCAGACACTGTCAGGATGTGACATTCACTGTAGCGGCTGTGTGCGCTTTTGGTGTTGTCACCCTGCTGCTGCTCGCCTGTATGCGCTGCAGCGTAACTTTGGCCTTCCCGCTCACCGCCTCATGAGACTTTGCGAGCAGCAGCAGGTGATAGTGGAGTTTCAGCTGCAGCACGCACAGGTCAGTAGCTCGGCACCAGACTTCCCTCCAATTGATCAGAGTTAAAGGTTTTCAAGTGAATTCATTACAATTACAGCGTCTCTAAAGAGTCCTGTATTGTTATTTGTCGTCACTACCTTCCCACGTCGGGAGTGGGTAATTTGCGCGCCTGCTGCCTTCCTTGCATGTGGTAGCCATTTCTCAGGGTCCCTGTACGGAATGGAACCCTGATTCCCCGTTACCCGTGGTCACCATGGTAGGCGCAGAAACTGGAATCGAAAGTTGATATGGATGACATCCGCATGCAAAGTCGCCGCCACGGGGATATGCGATTTGCCCGAGGCTCTCTAGAGTCAACAAAGTTCCTGCACAACTATAATGTCAACAGCTACCCTGCGGAACAGAGTTGTGTGTGTTTTTGTATTTGTTGGCTACCTCATCCTCCTCTGCCACGGTCACCGCCTCCTCAACCTATGGGTCACTTAGTATAAAAGGTGCATCAGGAGTTGAGCATTTCTCCATGCATCAGGACTGCAAGAAATGCACCACAGGACGCAAATGTTTCTTTATTTGTATGTGCCAATATTTTGTGGGCTACCACAATTAAAAAAAAATAAAATAAAATACAATGTTTGCTACCTCATCCTCCACCGCCACGGTCACCACCTCCTATGGGTCACTTAGTATGAACTATGTACACAATAGCAGAGGCTTGTGAAGGCCTTTTCTCCATGCATCAGGAGTTGAGCTCAGTTTGAACAATGAAAGAGAATACCCTGCACTCCAACCCTCTCTCAAATGGATAATTCTGTTGATCCCCCTGACAGCCATGTTTTAGATTTTGATTTATGTTCTTCCAAAGCTAAAATCAAAGATTCCATCTAGTGCTATTTTATGGCTCAGCTGTATTTATAATTTTTATGTTATTTTAAGTCATTTCCCTATACACATTTGTTTGCAGGGCACTTGTCCTACTCTTACCCACATTTTACTTCCTTTTGCAGCTCTCTAGCCCTTTCCAGGAGTTTTTAGAGGCATTTTTGTGGCCAAAAGTTGGGGTCACCATTGACTTCAATGGGGTACGGGGTCTAGTTCAAGCCCAGACTTTTTTTTCAAAGTTTGTCCGAACATCCAGGTGTCCGCTCAACTCTAATTATATGGTGTTATTTTCCTGCTTGAGCAATACTTCTTCCAATAGGGGGCTTACTAACTAAAGTTCTCCTTATCCTGCAACCTTATTGTTCTGTTCTATTCTGTTCTGTTTTATTTGCCCTATTTTAACCTATACTTGTATCAATAGGTTTTCTTATTATTTACTTACATTCTTGTTTATATTCTATACAGGGCATATTGCTTAAATCCCTCTCTTTCCTATAATTTCAGTTATGGGATATCCTGTTTTATAATTTTATGTCCAAATCCAGCAATAAAGAACCTATTGTAAACTCTGGTCAGAATCATGATAGTAAATCTCAAACGATAAAGAGCCTAAGTTTAAAACAGGTGATTATGGGTGCACCAGACAACATGTAATGTTATTAAAATGATCAAACTCTAATTAACAGAATACATCAGGTACAATAAATTCCAGACAGATTGGGACACAATGAATCCAAATAACCAATATCACTCTGTCTGCCTTATTGTGTACAGACGATGTGCCTGCACAGTATAAGGGTACGCTATCAACCACTGCCCCGACTCATTTACTGTGATACTATGTAATCCTGCAGAGTCTGGTTAGTTTACATTGTCAAACGGAAAAGAAACAGAAATCTGGGTGTATACCCCTGCACTCTCCCCTACAGACAAGAGGGGAACAGTGTCAGAGTTCTACCCAGAAAGCTGTGTACCGCACCGGGACTCCAGGGATCCCAAAAGGGGCTTAACCCCTAGCAAACAAAACTAGAAATGAAGAGAAAAGATACTGCAAGTACTCAGTGCATAAACACCCCTGAGACCTGCCGCATCGCCTGGAAATCAAAATATAGCTATGTAGTCCTCTATATAAACTGGCTAATGATATAGGGACTACTAGAAATCAGGTATCGCTAGTATAACATACATACATATTTGATAATCCTATAACAGTGAAACTAATACTCCCATGTCACCCAAAGTACAGAACCCCATGAATAGATACCTGAAGTACATAAATACTGGACAAACAGCCCTATCTCTATAAAGACTTTATTAGAAAAAATATATTGAGTTGGGATGAGTCCAGTAAAAAGAATTAAAGTAAAAATAAATATAGAGGATATCTATAACAGGACTGTCTCTAGGTATGCATACCTAATACCTGACTACCATTAGTAGGCTGAGTATGGTAATAGAATTGTATAGGTGCCACAGGAAACCCCTATCTAGGGCAGAGACAGTAAATAACAAGGATACAAAACACCTCCAATTACATACAGGACAGGATTAGGTGTAGAGCACAGAGAGAGAGGGAAAGTAGTAATGCAAATGTACAGTTTCTAAAAAACTGACAATTTATAATTAGAAAAGCCTCTCTCCCTGGTAAGCTAACTAGATAGACATAGGAGCAGAAGAAAATATGGTGAAAAATATATTAAACCAAAAAAAATCCCATAAAAATCGTGCTAAACATGGTGCTATAAACACCAGTGCCCAGTGCTCATAAAGGGTGGGATAAACGCCCGACGCGCGTTTCGGTGCCTTAGGAGATGCACCTTCGTCAGGGGCCAACAGGAGACTAGTCTGATTTCCCTTAAGTACAGAAATGCCAGAAGGGCATGAATACCTGTGTCCAATTGGGAGATGACTCGCACGTGTATCCAATAGTGTAATGAAGATGACGTCCACATCACAGTCACGTGGTCCAGATGGGGAGGGGCCAAGTGACGTACGGGCAAGACTGACGTGTATACTATGTTGCCGTCTAGCTTAGAGTTCACTCCGTATCCACATATTGACAAGTGGGCGGAGTAAAAGGGGTGTCGGCTTATATGCCGAAGCTAAACACCCATCCAATAGGTAGATAGTATGTGGGTCCGATGGACTGGCTAAAATAGCCATCACATAGAGAACGGTACAAGTAAATATATGTAGAATGGGATACATAGTCCCTAAAAATAATATAACTAAATAGGCTGGTGTCCAACAGGTGTCTTACCACGTATGAGACAGATAAAGTATAATATCTGTTCCCACAGAGAAAAACAGTATCGGTGCACATAATATGTTATGCTTAAAGGAGACCACCCATCCACTTTGATACCGTTCAAATCTTGTTCTCAATACCTCTATTGTACCTACACATGGAGTCTATAAAGCCATCAATAGATCAAAGTACCGAGATTTAAATCCCAATTAAGGAGATAGCAATATATAGACAAATAATAATAATAATAATAATACTGATCATAATAGTAAATACAAAATAGTAATACCCACAGGGGGGTAATATATCCAACTAAATCAAGATATCTCCCCAAAAGGCATTCATGTCCAGAATCTTATTATAAATCATAAAAAAACCAATGTACAAATGAAATAAAAGAGTAGTCCCTATATCATTAGCCAGTTTATATAGAGGACTACATAGCTATATTTTGATTTCCAGGCGATGCGGCAGGTCTCAGGGGTGTTTATGCACTGAGTACTTGCAGTATCTTTTCTCTTCATTTCTAGTTTTGTTTGCTAGGGGTTAAGCCCCTTTTGGGATCCCTGGAGTCCCGGTGCGGTACACAGCTTTCTGGGTAGAACTCTGACACTGTTCCCCTCTTGTCTGTAGGGGAGAGTGCAGGGGTATACACCCAGATTTCTGTTTCTTTTCCGTTTGTTTTTGATATAAGTAAGGTTTTAATACCACTGTACCGCTTTTGAGAATCATGGCAAGTTTTCTATTCGATAAATCGAAAAGGGATGCATGGTGTAGAGATACGGATCAAGTTTTCTCGGAACAGGAACTAACTAATACCTCTACCAGTGATGACATTATCTCCTCATTTAATCGCCTGACTAATTTGTTTCAACAACAAATTAAAACAGGATGGGAAATTGCATCACTGGAGAACTATCTAAAGAAACAGTTGATACCAAGGGGTTTGAGAGTACAAAATATCCCAGCGTCACATATAGAAGAGGAGGAGTTTACAAAAGAGTGGGAGGAGGCTGCAGGTATCTGCTCAAAGAGATTCATGGAAATTCTATGCAAGTTTGAAACAAAAAGACTAGAAAAGGTGAACAGGGAAGTTGATGAACAAATTAATAAGATTGAAGCGTTTAATGATGAACCTAACTTTGAGTCATTGGAGATTAAACTTAAGAATAACCTAGATAAATTTCAACAGAATATTAAGATTCGCAAACACTCTAAGTTCATTAGGGATAATAATGACTTTAAGAGTGGTAATGTATACAAGAAAAATAGAAGATCTAGGAAGAGTTTCTCCGAACCAATTTCAACATCCGAATATGAGACCAGTGGTTCAGAGTCCGATTCATCTAAAGGGGGCACCACAATACCATTTGAACACAATAATAGAAGTATACTTAAAAGAGGGGTCTCTTTTTTTAGGACAACCGACCATGGAAGAAAATCTAGCTCCACGGACACGGAACAGAGGCAGACCCCCCCAACAGTTCAGAAGGAGAAGATACTAGTTAGGGCCCCCGACTCCAATCAAATCATCAATCTTTCCACATATGTTCCCACCAAGTCTGAACTGCAACTTCTACAACGTGGTCTGTCCTTTGTTCCAGTTTCTAACTTTGATAAGTTTAACTGGACAAAGGACATACACCTGTTTGCAAGAAAACTAGCTTTGCATAAATTCCATCGCATTCGCGAGGAAAAAAGAGCTAAGAACCTAGGTCTCCAAGTATCCGATATGGTTGCACTAGATACTTTAGTGGACTTACTGGTTAGTAATGACATTTCCACGAAACCACAACCACCATTTACACAGTTGAAAAAAAAGAGTATGTTCACTCCACACTTGGTAGATTTCAAATATATTGATCTATTTGTGGAGTTGACATGCAACGAAATCGATAAAATCAACTACAAGAACCTTCTGGTTCAACCCAACAGTAACATCTCCCCACAAGAAAACACCTCCTTGAAACATCTTAAAGAACTTGATGAGGTGATATTTAAACCATCTGATAAAGGGGGCAATACGGTTATTTTAAACAAGTCTGATTATGTCTCGATGGTGTATAGACTAATCGAAGACAGCGATACATATGAAATACTTAGGGGTGACCCGACTAAGAAATACCTAGAAGAATTAAAGAGTATTCTGGATACAGCGCTCTCTTTATCCTTGATTTCAAAGGAGGAATATAACTTTATTTTTGTCAAAAACCCTGTTACTGCTACATTTTATGCCCTCCCAAAAATACACAAACAACAACCAATACTGAATGGAAGACCAATTGTGTCGGGTAGGGGTAACCTGACCCAGAATGCCAGTTTGTATGTAGATCAGATATTGAGGAAACTGGTAGTAGAACTCCCCTCATACCTGAGAGACACTAAACATACTTTGAATATCATAGAAGGAACTAAGATCAATGGGGAGGCAACTCTATGTAGCCTTGACGTTGAGAGCCTATATAGCTCCATACCACACCAAGTGGGTTTGCATCATCTGAGGGCATCATTGGATAGCAACCCGGTAGTCTCAATAAGGCACAATGAATTTGTCCAAGACTTAATGCACTTTATCCTGACACACAATCACTTTATCTTCCAAGGAAAGTACTACCACCAGGTGAGAGGGACAGCTATGGGGACGGCTTGTGCCCCCTCATATGCTAACCTCCACCTGGGGTGGTGGGAAAAAACTATAGTTTTTAATGTTAACATGGAGAAATACACTCGACATATTAAACTTTGGAAGAGATACATCGATGATGTATTGATTGTATGGACAGATACCCCTGAACTTTTCACAGAATTTGTTAACCTCTTAAACATCAATGACATCAATTTGAGATTAACTAGTGAAATTGGTGGTAAGCAAATTAATTTTCTGGATATTACCATTACACTAACAGAAGATGGTGAGCTTAGCTCAACACTTTTTCGCAAACCAACAGCAACCAACAACTTATTAAATTGGACAAGCCATCATCCTCCCTCGTTGAAAAAAGGTATACCAATTGGACAATATCTGCGCCTTAGACGCAATTGTTCCACCGTGGAAGATTTCAAACTTAAGGCCAAGGCCTTACAGTATCAGTTCAAACAAAAAGGCTATCCGAATAGGTGCCTAAAAAATGCATATAAACGTGCTCTACTGGTAGACCGAAAAGACCTCCTAATTGAAGAGCCTAATCTAGAATCATCACAAACGCTCATTAGATGTATAGGAAATTTTGATGCTGGGTGGAATGAGATCATGAATATTCTAGAAAGATTCTGGCCCCTGTTGCATCAAGATCCACATATACATAAGGTGATTACACCAAGGGCTTCAGTGACAGCAAGAAGGGGACGAAATATCAAGGATATACTGGTCCCCAGCCACTTAAAGAATGATTCTCAGAAACAAACCTGGTTAAAATCCTCAGTCATTGGTACATACCAATGTGGAAAGTGTAAGGCGTGTAAGTTTATACGTCGACCGTCTAAAACCTTTCCAGATTCATCATACACTCAGGAATTTAAAGTTAAACATTTCTTTAATTGCCAATCAAAAGGCTTGGTCTATTTACTTATATGTTCCTGCAAGAAACTTTACGTAGGTAAAACATCTCGTAACTTCAAGCTGAGAATAGGGGAACACGTTAACTCAGTAAACCCCAAGAGACTAATAGATACTCCAGTCTCTAAACATTTAAAGCTACACCATGGAGGCTCCTCTGCAGGGATTAAATTCTGCGGCATTGAAAGGGTCTCACTGGGACCAAGAGGCGGTGATTTAGACAAAAGACTTTTACAAAGGGAAAGCTTTTGGATTTACAAACTCAAATCACTTTCACCTCTTGGTCTCTATGAAGGTTTTTCATATACCCCCTTTATATCAGACTAATATTTAATGTAACTCTTACTCTTGTCCCCATATACCTGGTTGGCACCATGCATCTATACATGCGTATAGATTTTCCATATATGTAGATTGTTATCTATGCCTGATTCTCTTGTATATATTGTACATTTATAGCTTATGTAGTGGTCTGAATATTAGACATATTTATCTATTATTATTTACTTGTTATTGGGCTCACTATTCATTATTACTTTTTGCTCTTTTATTTCATTTGTACATTGGTTTTTTTATGATTTATAATAAGATTCTGGACATGAATGCCTTTTGGGGAGATATCTTGATTTAGTTGGATATATTACCCCCCTGTGGGTATTACTATTTTGTATTTACTATTATGATCAGTATTATTATTATTTGTCTATATATTGCTATCTCCTTAATTGGGATTTAAATCTCGGTACTTTGATCTATTGATGGCTTTATAGACTCCATGTGTAGGTACAATAGCGGTATTGAGAACAAGATTTGAACGGTATCAAAG
>OW240919.1:127298425-127345810 GCA_933207985.1 Pelobates cultripes | reverse complement strand
TGGATGGGTGGTCTCCTTTAAGCATAACATATTATGTGCACCGATACTGTTTTTCTCTGTGGGAACAGATATTATACTTTATCTGTCTCATACGTGGTAAGACACCTGTTGGACACCAGCCTATTTAGTTATATTATTTTTAGGGACTATGTATCCCATTCTACATATATTTACTTGTACCGTTCTCTATGTGATGGCTATTTTAGCCAGTCCATCGGACCCACATACTATCTACCTATTGGATGGGTGTTTAGCTTCGGCATATAAGCCGACACCCCTTTTACTCCGCCCACTTGTCAATATGTGGATACGGAGTGAACTCTAAGCTAGACGGCAACATAGTATACACGTCAGTCTTGCCCGTACGTCACTTGGCCCCTCCCCATCTGGACCACGTGACTGTGATGTGGACGTCATCTTCATTACACTATTGGATACACGTGCGAGTCATCTCCCAATTGGACACAGGTATTCATGCCCTTCTGGCATTTCTGTACTTAAGGGAAATCAGACTAGTCTCCTGTTGGCCCCTGACGAAGGTGCATCTCCTAAGGCACCGAAACGCGCGTCGGGCGTTTATCCCACCCTTTATGAGCACTGGGCACTGGTGTTTATAGCACCATGTTTAGCACGATTTTTATGGGATTTTTTTTGGTTTAATATATTTTTCACCATATTTTCTTCTGCTCCTATGTCTATCTAGTTAGCTTACCAGGGAGAGAGGCTTTTCTAATTATAAATTGTCAGTTTTTTAGAAACTGTACATTTGCATTACTACTTTCCCTCTCTCTCTGTGCTCTACACCTAATCCTGTCCTGTATGTAATTGGAGGTGTTTTGTATCCTTGTTATTTACTGTCTCTGCCCTAGATAGGGGTTTCCTGTGGCACCTATACAATTCTATTACCATACTCAGCCTACTAATGGTAGTCAGGTATTAGGTATGCATACCTAGAGACAGTCCTGTTATAGATATCCTCTATATTTATTTTTACTTTAATTCTTTTTACTGGACTCATTCCAACTCAATATATTTTTTCTAATAAAGTCTTTATAGAGATAGGGCTGTTTGTCCAGTATTTATGTACTTCAGGTATCTATTCATGGGGTTCTGTACTTTGGGTGACATGGGAGTATTAGTTTCACTGTTATAGGATTATCAAATATGTATGTATGTTATACTAGCGATACCTGATTTCTAGTAGTCCCTATATCATTAGCCAGTTTATATAGAGGACTACATAGCTATATTTTGATTTCCAGGCGATGCGGCAGGTCTCAGGGGTGTTTATGCACTGAGTACTTGCAGTATCTTTTCTCTTCATTTCTAGTTTAGTTTACATTGTACCTAAATTATGCTTTGTACATAAAACAATAGTGGAACATGGTTAGGGTCCCTGGCATCTTTAGAAAAACAATGGACAATATAGACCAGTAACCGAGCCATTGTTCTGTCACAATACTGGTCATCACAGATGGCCTCTAAATCATGTTTCCTTTCTGTGATGTGGAGTAGGTTACATTATCTGCTTTTGATATCAGAATATTTCATTGTTGGTTTCGTTGATAAACCGGAATAGTCCTTCATGTCTACCTTGTAATCTTTATGCTTTGGTGGTCTGAAGTCTGCCAATCCACATATTGCAACATCTAGAATGGCCACAACCTCATGTTTAGGTCTGTACAGCTGTGCCAGCCATTGAAATGGCAATTACTAATATGCAATGCATTGTTTAAACATATTGCACATGCAGAAAACGTATTTACACCTGCGCACTTATTCAGTTTGTGTTGGTTGAGCACAAATCCGAACGGGTTTGTCACTGTTCCCTCTCAGTGTCATTCAGCGAGGACAGCATGCTGAAATAACATGGCTTAACATTGACTGTCCAATCATATGTCCCCTAACACGTGACAATGTGGTAATCTCTTAAGCAACAGCAGGCCTGTACTAGAGAGGGAAATACTGATTTTGTTCGTGTGTGTGTGTTTGTGTGTGTGTGTATCAAACTTGAGAATGTGGGAAAAATGAATTGAATACCTGGCCATGCAGCATGTGTTTATGGCTATTCACGTCGATTTCATTGATATCATAGAGAACATAAGCCCTATAGTGTTCATGGTGACATTAGAGCAGGGGTAGGCAACCTTCAACACTTCAGATGTTGTGGACTACATCCCCCATAATGCTGGCAAAGCATCATAGGAGGTGTAGTTTAAAACAGCTGGAGTGCCTGAAGGTTGCCCATTAGAGAGGAGAAGTCATAACCTAGGGAGTGGGGATATGTTATGACATATCCAGACCTACCTGTTAGAGTACAAGTTCTCAAGCTGTGCTTTGGGCTCAAGCCCCAAGTATTTTCAATGCCCATGGTGATATGGGTGTCATATGGCTTATTAATAATGCGAAAATATGGTTGTCTATATCTACTGTCACTGACATCATTGTCAATAAAAGTGAAGATTAGTGACATATGACTGATTGTAGCAATCAGGGCCGGCGCTACCTGTTAGGCAGACTAGGCAGCCGCCTAGGGCGCCCCTTGGGAATGGGCGCCACCAGGAGCGCCGGCCCCACTCATGCTGCAGCCGTCCGAGCGCTCTATAGAGAGCCTTAGGCGGCTGCAGCTTTGCCCGGGCTGGTGCGTCCATAAGGGCGCACCGCACGGGCGCAGCATGAGGAGAGGGGCTGACAGGAGCGAAGCGCACAGCGTTCCCTCCTGTTACTCCCTCACTGTAGCGCGGCCGAGCTCTTTATGGTCCGCGGGTACAGGGAGCATCTGTCTCTTGTACCCGGCTGGACTAACAGGAAGTGCACACTCGGTGTGCACTTCCTTTTAGTCTGGCCGGGTACAGGAAACAAAAGCTCCCTGTTCCCCCGGACCATACAGAGCTCGGCCACGCTACAACAGAAGGGGAGAAGGAAATTGAGGGGGGGGAAGAAGAAGGAAATTGGAGGAGAAGAAGGAAATTGAGGGGGGGAAGAAGAAGGAAATTGAGGGGAAGAAGAAGGAAATTGGAGAGGGGGGGAAGAAGAAGGAAATTGAGAGGGGGAAGAAGAAGGAAATTGGAGAGGGGGGAGAAGAAGGAAACTGAGGGGGGAGAAGAAGGAAATTGGAGAGGAGGAGAAGAAGGAAATTGAGGGGGGGAGAAGAAGGAAATTGAGGGGGGAAGAAGAAGGAAATTGAGAGGGGGGAAGAAGAAGGAATTGAGAGGGGGGGGGAAGAAGAAGGAAACTGAGGAGGAGGGGAGAAGAAGGAAAATTGAGAGGGGGGAAGAAGAAGGAAATTGGAGAGGGGGGAAGAAGAAGGAAATTGGAGAGTGGGGAAGAAGAAGGAAACAGAGTGGGGGGGAGAAGGGGAGAAGAAGGAAATTGGAGAGGGGGGAGAAGAAGGAAATTGGAGAGGGAGGGGGAGAAGAAGGAAATTGGAGAGGGGAGGGAGGGGGAGAAGAAGGAAATTGGAGGGAGAGGGGGGAGAAGGAAATTGATGGGGGGGGGAGAGATTGACATCCATCACACACAATGCACCCCTTGCACACAGAAAAACACACAATGCATTACACACACAGATACACATACACAAGCAATGCATCCCTTACACACACAAACACACAATGCATTCATTACACAAAAACAACGCACCCCTTACACACACTCAATGCATCCCTTACATACACACACACTGCATCCCATACATACACAAACACACCTTGCAGCCCTTACACATACAAACAAAGATTCACACAATGCATTCCTTACACACATCAGGACATCCCCTACACACTCCACCCCTGTGAACAAACTCGTTGGTGGAACATGAAGGTGGACCCTGGGACCCAGACCTTGAGCTGTGTAAAGGGCCCCCAAAAAATGGAGCTGCTTCCCACAGTTACAAACCGCCTCCAGAGAGCCCGTTCTACACCAGACCAGTGGAGCCAGACTGCAGCTAGAGCCCATCATCCTCATCTGGTTGTAAGTAGGCAATCTAGTATATTATTCGTGGCACTAATCTCTAATTTACCTCACATTAAAGAAACACTATAGTCCCCAGAACCACTGCAGCTTAATGTAGTGGTTATGGTGTCTATAGCCTGTCCCTGCAGGCCTTTTAATGTAAACACGGCGGCACTGCAGCACTGGCATTAGTTAACATGGCAGATCATATGGGTGAGGCATTGTGATGTCACGTGGGGGGGTTTGGGGCGGCAAACTTTACTTTTGCCTAGGGCGGCAAAAATCCTTGCACCGGCCCTGGTAGCAATGTTATCAATTTTACATTTCTCCTAAAGTAGGAGTACCCATTACATTGTGTGTGTGTGTGTTAGGGGCACATAACCGTATAAGGAGTAAGGTTCCAGTATAAGCGTAGTATAGTATACAAGAGCAAGTCGGTTGTGGTGTGCCAGGACCGACAATACGGTAGGCCTGTAAGTAAAGAGGGCAAAAAGTGAATAATCAAAAATTTAATTCAGTCAACAAATACATGCAAATTAACCAGAAATTTCCTTAAATGCATTTTGTATTTCTTGTACTGGTTTAGGTATGTACCGTGTATAAGCTGAAGATTTCCATCACACCAGTGATTTGATAATGTGCACTGGTATGTTGGCGCTGGAGGCTGTGGAGGCCGCCCCTATACGGAAGGAGTGACCCGAGTAGGTAGAGGGGTTGCGGCCTAGCTGGGTTAACAGAGCTCTGACATCTCATGAATGTAGCGGTAGTAAGCACTGAGCCTTGTAATACAAATAATGGTTGAGATGGTTGTGATGTAGGGTTTTGAAGGTATGAATCCAGGAACGCAACTGGGCACCATTTATTGTGGGTAGGATAATCTGTTATTTCTACTGGTGGTGCGTGTTGGCTCGTTTTGGAATGTGGTAGAGACAGTATGTAGTGATCCATGTGTTTGCGTAGGTGGGATCATTGAAGATATCTATCTGTCTGAGTGGTGATGGTACTAACCTCTGTTGGCCTGAGAAAACCGTAGAAGGCTGTGTACATGGCCGCTTTAATTACTGAGTTGGTAGTAGAATTAAATGGGTGTGAATTTAATAGGTCAGATAAGGATTGGAAAAGTTGGTTGTCTATTGGTAATCTCTGAGAGGTACGTAGGGTAACTGGTATGATGACATGAAGCTATGGTTGTTTGGCCATAGGGTTAGCATAAGTTGTTGAATGCCTGTCAAATATAATTTAATGGTGGTGTAAGATAGTTGTAGTTTAAGATGGCAAAAAGAAGCAAAACCTAGAATAGATCTCATGACAGAAGGTTGGGATATGCCGTGTTCCAATAGGAATCTTTTAAACAAGGTGAAGGCTCTGTTGTATCGAAAATTCAGGATGCCCTTAACCGAAACCGAAAATTACGTTTTTCCCCAAATGATTTTAAAATAGTTTTTTCTATAATTTTACTAATATTGGAATTTTTAATTGTCAGCAACTTATAGTGAATTTCATATTTTAGGCCATATTAAATAAACTAGGAAAAACAACCAATTTTCAGTTTGGCTAATTTGGCCTAAAATAAGAATCTGTTTTATTTTCACTTCCTCACAATTGACAGCTAAGTAATAACCCTGAATTTATTACTAGGTCAAAGAGGTAGCTTTTGTAAAATTGCAACTCCCATGATGCTCTGTGAGCCTAAAGGGTGAGAAAGCATGATAAGAGTTGTAGTTCTCAAGCACCTTTCCATTATCATTATGCCTACACATGTATTCCAATGCAGTCTTAATCAGTATTTCATAAATATTTCATAAAGATCTAATCTGGGTAAAATACTTAAAAGTGGCAGATCCACTTTAAACTTGTTTTATATGTGTGGAAAAATAAATATACTGATGATTGATTTGCACTTTGTGTGTGTTTAAATGTAACTGGTTGTATTGACCAATTAATTTATACATTTTAAAGGACCACTCAACACTCATAAAGCGCTTCAGCTGACTGGAGTGCTTTTTGGCTATGAAGTATCCATTTAAAAGTTCTGATTTATAAGGTTTCAAATTAGACCACTTTCATAAGTCTAATTTGAAACCTTGTCAAACAGCCGGGTAGTTTTGTAACGACTTATTACATGTTGCCATTCCTTTCACATTTAGAATAAACACCAGTCTTTTTTTACAAAGCTGGTACCCTTCTGGGTTTTGGAGACACCACCATTCTCTAACCTTCTTTTCTTAACTCTTCAATTCCGTTCATTTTATTCTTTCCTTCATCTCTTATGAGAGGCAGTGCTATTTGTTTCTATCTATTAATCTAGGTACTATCTGCTCTACATTGTGCATGGTCTATGTCTGGAGCTCTACTGATGCTTCATTTTGCCAAACATTCCCAAGCTCTAATTTCCTTTCTCTAATTCATGGATAGGCAACCTTCAGCACTCCAGATGTTGTGCACTCCCATAGTGTTCTTAATGCCATAATGCTGGCAAAGCATCGGGAGAGATGTAGTCCATAACATCTGAAATACTGAAGTTTGCCTACCCTTGCTCTAACTCATCAGCGGTTGTAGGAGGAGATTGCAGTGCAGTGGGCAGAAAGACAGGGGGAACTGCTGGGCCCTGCACCTCTATAGGATCTGTGCTACTTGTCGAATTCCTAACTAGGTGTGGTTTTATTATTATACAGAGAGCTTGCCACCCCTTGGACCTGGATTTCACATTTTGCTCACACCACCATAATTCTTACTCCCATATTGACCATTTGTTAGTTCTCCCACAATATTAATGTTGGTCACAAGATCCACTTTGGAAATATTGATTGGTCTGACCAGGCTAATATTCCAATGTTTCTCCCTGATATTACTTCCTTCACTGACTCGATCTCATAGATGCATTTTTCTTGGGGAGCTTCACCTTCTGTCTTTATGATGGGAGACTCTGCCTCTCGCTGGGAAAGAGACTTGAAATATCCTTACATAGTCTTACATAGTTAGATGCAAAAACCCTGAAATTATGAAATTACGTGTCCATCAAGTTCAGCCTTTCTCACATCTGTTTTACTGTTGATCCAAAAGAAGGCAAAAAACAACAACAATTTGAAGTGCTTCCAATTTTGCAACAACCTAGGAAACAAAAATTATTCTTGACCCCCAGAATGGCAGTCAGATCTCTGAAAGCAGATTTAGTCTAAGAAAAAGGAAATCATTTTTTTTTTTTTATTTTTTTTTTTACAGTACGAACGATAAGGATATGGAATTCTCTGCCTGAAGAGGTGGTTTTATCAGAGTCTGTATATATGTTTAAACAGCAACTGGATGCATACTTGCAAAAACACTTTCAAATATTCAACAATTTAATTTTTAAATTGTGGGGTAATAGCTTTTTGACCAAGGATAAATCTGACTGTGTGTGTCATTATCAAAGCTTCAGCAACTTGACCATGCTTCTTTTAAAAAAAATTTATTTTTATTTTTCTGCACCATTGAATGCTCTCCCATATATTGTCATTAGCTTTATGCAATTATTATGGCTGCATGTTATAGAATTAAAGCGGCACTGTCATGCCGAAACCCGTACATTACCTATTTTTTAATCCTTATTTTCTGCCCCGATCTTGATTCAGGGCGCCGCCATCTTTGTGTGGGTAGAGGAAGTCCCTGTGGGACACGTCATCTGCCCACACTAGGCAGACACTGAGATTCCCGCACATGCCCAGTGAAACACCTGGACATGCGAACGGGAATTTCAGCTATTCATTCATTCATCAGACAGACGAATGAGTGAATAGAAAGATCAGCCGAACAAACAAACACAATGTATCAGTGTTAGTTTGTTCGTGCAGGTTATTACAAGGAGGGAGCTACCGGCGTGCAGCTCCCTCCTTGTAATATGTAACTATAGAAGCGGCAGGGAGCAGTGCTCCCCACCACTTCATAAGCCCCCAGTACCCCCTCTCACTCTATGGGGGTCAATATGACCCCCATAATAGCACAAGAGAGATTTAAATCTCCCAAATGCCCCTACTCACTATACCGCGAGTAGGGGCATGTCTACTAAACAGTGAGCAGCCTGTGACTGCTCACTGTTGAAAAAAAAGACATAAATTACAATAAGGGGGGGCGGACCTATTGTCCTCCCCCCCTCCCCCACCCTGAGCGGCGGGTGGGGGCCATAAAGATAATGGGGGGGGGGACGGACCTACTGTCCTCCCCCCCCCAACCCCCACCCCTGAGCGGTGGGTGGGGGCCCTAATAAAACAATAAGGGGGGGGACCTACTGTCCTCCCCCCCTGGCCCCCACCCCTGAGCGGTGGGTGGGGGCCCTAATAAAACAATAAGGGGGGGGACCTACTGTCCTCCCCCCGGCCCCCACCCCTGAGCGGTGGGTGGGGGCCCCATCAGTCCATAAGGGGGACCCACCTCCCTGGCCCCCACCCCTGCGCGGTGGGTGGGGCCCTAATAAAACAATAAGGGGGGGACCTACTGTCCTCCCCCCCTGGGCCCCACCCCTGCGCGGTGGGTGGGGGCCCCAATAAAACAATAAGGGGGGGACCTACTGTCCTCCCCCCCGGCCCCCACCCCTGAGCGGTGGGTGGGGGCCCTAATAACACAACAAGGGGGGGACCTACTGCCCTCCCCCCCTGGCCCCCACCCCTGAGCGGTGGTTGGGGGCCCTAATAAAACACAAGGGGGACCTACTGTCCCCCCTCACCACCCCCGCCGTGGGTAGCCCCATTAAACTATAAGGGGACCCACTGTCCCTGGCCCCTGGCACCCCGGGTGGGTGGTGGGGGTCCATTGAAACCACAAGGGGACCCACTGTCCTCCCCGGCCCCCACCCCAAGCGCCGCGGGTGGGGGTCCCACAAAACCATAGTGTAATCAACACCCTCAGTCCCACCCCTGAGCGTGGGTGGGGGGCCCCAAATAAAGATATAGGAACTTCTGTCCCTTCGCCCCCACCCCCGTGTGGGTGGGGCCCCACAAAACAATAAGGGGACCCATCACCCCCCCAGCCCCCACCCCTTTCAAGGCCGTGGGTGGGGGCCCCAGGACAAGGGGACCTACCGTCCTCCCCCTGGCCCCTGCACCCCTGAGCCAGTGGGCCCCTAATAAAATAATAAGGGGACCCACCCCTGAGCGGTGGGTGGGGGCCCTAATAAAACAATAAGGGGGGGACCTACTGTCCTCCCCCCCCTGGCCCCCACCCCTGAGCGGTAGGTGGGGGCCTTAAATGAAACACCCCCCCCCCAATCAAGGTGACTAGGGGTCCCAAGCCCCTAGTCACCAACCCCCCACCCAAAAAAACCTATCCCCTACCTACCCCCCTCACCCTACAAATAGTGAGGGGGGAATAAAATAACTAACCTGTAAAAAAAAAAAAAATTAAACTTACCATTTGACGTCTTCTTTTTTCTAAAATCTTCTTTCTTCAGCCCCCCAAAAAGGCCAAATAAAAATCCATTACACCCGTCGCACTTTAAAAAAAAAAAAACGAGCGCAAAAAAAAATAATCCATGTTCGCCCTTCGAGGGCACGCCGCATACTGAGCTCCGCAGGGCGGGTCAAGGCTTATAAAGCCTTGCCCCACCCTGCAATTAGGCTTAGAACACTCTGATTGGTGGGTTTAAGCCAATCAGAGTGCTCTGAGTCATTTTACACAGCGTGGGAAAGTTATTGTTTTACTAGGGCCCCCACCCACCGCGCAGGGGTGGGGGCCGGGGGGGAGGACAGTAGGTCCCCCCCCCTTATTGTTTTATTAGGGCCCCCACCCACCCAACGCGCAGGGGTGGGGGCCGGGGGGGGGAGGACAGTAGGTCCCCCCCCTTATTGTTTTATTGGGGCCCCCACCCACCGCTCAGGGGGGGCCGGGGGGGGAGGACAGTAGGTCCCCCCCCCTTATTGTTTTACTAGGGCCCCCACCCATTATTATTATTAGGGCGATATAGCGAGTAGGGGCATATTATTTACTAATACTAAGTAATCTTTACTTAGTATTAGTAAAGTTGGCTGTTAGACCAATTTAGGTCTTTCAGCCTTTTAGTAGATAGCTCCCTGATACCGTGGGAATTAGGGAGTTATCTACTAAGCGGCTGCAAAATGCAGCCACAGCAATGAATAGGATCAGAGTTTCAATCATTCGAATGAAATTCCGATCCGAATAAAATGCCGAATTGCGTTCTAAAAGGAACGAACAGACTGTTCTCATTCAGTTAGAACACAATTGGCAGTTTAGTGTAAAGTGACAGGAAGCATTGTGGGAACACAGAGGGAAGCTAGGGATCATGGGAAAATTGCTCTGACCAGCGGAAATGAAGCACACTTTGCTCCTCCGCTGGTCAGAGCTGGTCAAGCGGAGGAATTCTCCATAAGGCAAAGAGTCCCTACTTTGTCTTATGATTTTAAAGAAAACTAAAGAAGACAGGAAGAAAAGAAGAACAGATCCTGAGAGAGGGGGAGAAGAGGAAGAGATTGAGGAAAGGTAAGTTCGGCATGACAGTGCCGCTTTAAACGTTAATACAAAGTAAGAATGGGGGAGGAGAAATATTTTCACTATGTCCTACCACATACTCCTCATTTGGTTTTGACTTGTGTAAGACTCCATGCCAAACTCAACACCTCTTACAATCCTGTGATACAGAATTTACCAAGCAATTCCTTTTAACAATCTATAATATCTACAGCTGGGTTTTATTATAAGGAAGAAGTATATCTCTGGTAATTCAATAGCAATTTTCTCATAAAGTTCTATGGGATTATTGCTACTTAGAGTTACCAGAGTTATATTTTAATTCTTGCAATTGAATCCAGACCCAAACTGACCCATAGTTTCCCATACCCAAAGAGTCGATCTGATTTATAGGGTCTGTATTTAAATACTGAATTCAATTAATAATATTTCCGACTTCTAAAATGTATCTACTACCAAACACTAGCCGCATTGACTCTTATTTAATCATTCATAATTTTAGTGTTTACATTACAGCCTAGTGATAACTTCACTGGCCACTCCTCAGATAGCTGTTAGAGATCCTTCTTGGGTCATGGCTGCCTAAAATGCATCCAAACATTCAGTATCTCCTCCCTCTGCATGCGGACACTGAACTTTCCTCATAGAGATTAATTGATTCAATTCATCTGATTGGCCAGGGCTGTGTTTGAATCATGCTGGCTCTGCCCCTGATCTGCCTCTTTGTCAGTCTCAGCCAATCCTATGGGGAAGCACTGTGATTGGATCAGGCTACCACTTCTGCTGATGTCAGCAGGCAGTGGGAAGGTCAAAAGGAAACCGGGACAAAGCCTGCAGCTTAAGGCTTGAATATAAGTAAGATTTTACTATATTTTGGGAGGCATGAGTGGGACAGGGGGGCTAGATGGTGGTTTTAACCCTTTAGGGTCAGGAATACAGGTTTGTGCTCCTTTAAGTTACAAATGAAAAGTTCCTTTTTTTTTTTTTTCAGAAATATGACATAAAAGACTGTATATATGTTGTGATCTTGATTCTAAGGTTTTTAAAATGTTTTTCATATAGCTACGTTAAGTTTTCTGCATGGTAAATTGTGTTAAAGTGTTACATTTTGCTTGCGACATATAGATAGATAAGAAAATAGGCTTATTTACACACCGACTCTAAAATGACTGCTCTTGTTATTTAGTTGTTGAGATTTTTTGGGGGGTTTCGCTGTTCTCGTATATTTTAGAACTAGATTTAATGTTGTATTCTTCACACATAATAAACCATGAACCTAAGCATGAATCCATGTCTCTGTTAAAGAATATTCAATTCTGTCATTGCCAATATAGAGTAAAGAAAATATTTCTGTTTTATGTTTTTAGCCACACGAGAAGAAAAGCAGCTAGTAGTGAAATCCTTATTTTTTTTATTTTATTTTTATCAAGAACAGTTGAAAGATGTGGTCGTGTATTTTTCCAGCATGTAATTAGAAAACTGACAAGTTGGTACAAAAATGACAATCAGGGTCAAAATCATATCCTTGTATATAAAACAGGACTTTGTTTGGACTATTCAATGTTATCTTGCAATTAAACCCATCTGTTAGTGGGGTATCCCCTTGCTTTGTTAGTATATTGATGTCCGCTCCACATCAACAAAAAAACGCAAAGTAGATTTTTCTACCCTTTGTGCCATAGTACTTATTTTTTTTTTAAAAATTCTGTGCCGTGGTTCAAGTAACCCAGATGTTACTTTATTTTTTAAACCATGTGTCTTTTATTATCTGTTCTCCAGTTTCACATTGTTTCTAATTGCAAATTAAATTCTGAACTTTTTTCCGCAGTTAGTTTTGTCTGTGTAGAGCATGTGGTGGTCCATGCAAATGACCTCTCTTTGACATTGAAATTTACCTTTTTTGTTTCTTCTTCCTTGACAGCTATAAAAATAATGTAGGACAACTTGGAGTTATACTTGCGGGCTGATTAGCCATTGCAAAGTAGTAGATTTTATTTAACCTTGTCATTTACGCTGTGTGTTGCATCATTCTAAAACAATATGCTCTGTTTCAAATTGTGATTGACAATATTATCCAAGATACATGTAATTCTTTAATAATGCATATTGTCATTTTTAAACAAGACTTGTATGATGTATGTAACATAACCTGATGGTGCATGCCTGGTAATGTAATTGCAAACATGGACCAAGTCCTACTTACGATCTATGTTTACGAGTAGTCTATGGTTCTTCCACATACCCCTGTGTTGCCTCCTTAGAGCTATTTCTGGTGTAAGAAGCGCCATGTTATTGAGGCAGCTGTCGTCTTAATTTTGATATTAATTTAATTTTTTTTCTTTGTCTTGAGGTATATGGCAAAATTAAGTCACATTGTTGCAGGGAATCTTTTTTTTGTGAAGTTTCCTTTTGAATTTTGTCTAATACAGATTATATTCTAATGTTAATAAGCTTCCTGGTTACAGTTATCCTGTCAGTAGTCCAAGTTTTTGACGTTTTGATAGGGCTGGGGAAAGATCTGAATATTGCCTTTGTAATCTGTTAATAACAATTGTTGTAACATCACAAGGGAATCAACACATTGAGGTTATGATAGTTTAGTTGTGTGCACACGTTTTTTTTTTTGTTTTTTTTCTTAACATATACTTCACAACTTTGGATGTAAGACTTGTGTCACTGGTGATGCCAAAATGAGTTTCTCCACCCTGTAAGCGGATGCGGGGATCCAGGAAAGACAGTGATCCTGTGCCAGGCTGTCAAAGATCTCTTTACATGGCCACAAGCATGTCTGATCGTGCACTCAGATTGTGTTGGCTGGGGTCAGTTCTCTGGTGTTCCCAAATTGAGAACATCAGGGAATGAAATCGGGACAGTGGGATGAGAGCCCAAAATTAGAGCAGTACAGAAAAAAATTAGAATTTTGGGGGGCATGCTCTCAACATGGATATTTATCCTAAAAAGTCAATGTCATTTCATTAGTGGATAAGAAAACCTATTATGGAAAAAAAATTTATGTAACTAACATCAATACTATAAATTTCAAATCTTACATTACTGTTGATGGAAATCCAGATTGTGTAATTGAAGCCCGATTTTGGTCTGTACATCAGCCGAAGCAAATGCCGCCGGAAGGCTGAAATCCCGACTAAAAGAATTAAATCTGTGCCCGGAGGCTTCAATTCCGGGCCTGCATTAAAGGACCACTATAGTGCCAGGAAAACATACTAGTTTTCCTGGCACTATAGTGCCCTGAGGGTGCCCCCACCCTCAGGGACCCCCTCCCGCCGGGCTGGATGGCGAGGAAAGGGTTAAATCTTACCTTTTTTTCCAGCACCGGGCGGGGAGCTCTCCTCCTCCTCTCCACCTCCTCTCCTCCACTTCGGCTGAATGCGCATGCGCGGCAGGAGCTGCGCGCGCATTCAGCCAGTCTCATAGGAAAGCATTCATAATGCTTTCCTATGGATGCTGGTGTCTTCTCACTGTGATTTTCACAGTGAGAAGCACGCAAACGCCTCTAGCGGCTGTCAATGAGACAGCCACTAGAGGCTTTAGAGACTGGATTAACCCATTTATAAACATAGCAGTTTCTCTGAAACTGCTATGTTTATAAAAAAAAAAAAAAAGGGGGGGTTAACCCTAGCTGGACCAGGCACCCAGACCACTTCATTAAGCTGAAATGGTCTGGGTGCCTAGAGTGGTCCTTTAAAAGAATTCCAAACCATCTGCCTGCTCGCAACATTAGTAGCAAGTGGGCAAATAGTAAAAAATCCATGGTGACTCATTAAACAAGTTTAAAAAAAAAAAAAAAAAAAAGGTTTTTTTAATTAATAAAAAATTTCTTTCTAGCAAGGAGGGTTTAAAAAGCAAGTAAATGATAATTTGCAAATAATGTATCCTGCTGGATGTTATGCAACCATTGATAAATCTCCAACTTTGGTACTGTAAATTTGTTCGGACGTGAAAATCACTTATATTCTGAACTCATCCAAATTAATTTTACAGAATTGATCAGACCAATTGAATCCTGACTGCATTTGGCTTTAGTAAATCCTAATCGTAATTTGGTCATTTTCACCAGAATTTGTCTAATCGAAAAAAAAAAAAATGTTTAGTAAATAAACTTTGTTGGTTACAAGATGCTTTGTGCAGCTGTCAGTCAATGTCATACTCGTGGTCTTTACTGCTTTGTGATGACCTAGAAACAAATGTCGGAAGAAATTAAAACGGAAGCAACTTTCAGACTTTATGACAAATATTGGATACATACATACAATAATAAAAGAAAAAAAATAATGACCGGCAGAGTTCAAATAACCTAGTATGTTATACGGTAACTATTTTTCAAATACAGCGAATATAATAAACTAATTTTGTCATTTGCACAAGGGCGGGGAGACCATTGTTTGAGATTGCTTATCCTATTGTCTATCTTACTTATTATTTTTACGAAAGGATAAGTTATTCATGTGTAATTCCTTTCCATAGGCCGCCGCATTATAATTTGACTTTTGACATGTGCCCAAGAAATAGCTTGGTTATCTTTCCAGAAAACGGGCAATTAGTTCTTTACCAGCAATAAAACAGTGAATCGTTAAATATTGATTTAGTTTTCCTAATTTGGGCCAGTCTAGATGGAGTAGAGCCACCTTCTGGGTTTTAGGGAGATTTTTAATGTCCATATCTTCCAGTAAAGCAAATAACCAAATCGTCATGTTCTGGATTGCTATACAGCTCTACCAGATATGTACATAAGTACCCGCCATATGGTTACATCGCCAGCAAATCTCAGAATATGTGGGATAGATCCTATGAAACCTTTCTGGAACACAATACCCACGTTAATAATTTTTAAAGCATCCCTGCATATCTACAGGAGGACCATTTTACTTATTTTTGCTCTCTCTACACCTATTTCCTGGAAATGATTTTTAAAGTTTGTGATGCATGGTACCAGTATTAATGTATAGAGTTTTAAGCTGCTGGTTCTATACTCTATTGTAAATGCCCCTGTACACTACCAGGAGAAGAGAAAAAAAATGTTTTGTTACCGATAGTGCCCCTTTAAGACACATCAGCTTAATGAAGCAGTTTTGATGTATAGATCATTCCCCTGCAGTCTCACTGCTCAATTTTCTGTCATTTAGGTGATAAATCACTTTTGTTTCTGTTTATGCAGCTCTTGCCACACCCCTCCTGGGTGTGATTCACACAGCCTGCATGAAAACCATGGTTTCATTTTAAATCTCGTTACTTTACTTACTTTAGAAGATGTTTTTCTCCTGCTCTGTAAATTGAGCTTTAATCACACACAGGAGGCCATTAACATTGTCATAGATAAGAACTTGTAAACATTAGATCTCACTTTACAGGAAGTGTTTAGGAAGGCTGTATTAGTCACATGTAGGAAGGTATGACGAAGACTGCAAAAACAAAGTGATTTAACTACTAAATGGCAGAGAATCGAGCAGTGAGACTGCAGGGGCATGAACTATACATTAATACTGCTTCATTAGGCTAAAGTTGTTTTGGTCACTATAGTGTCCTTTTAAAGGACTTATGGCTGGAGTTTGTCATTTTCTTGACCGTTTATTGAAATCAGCACTTTTATAATTTGGACAGAAACACCTCCCTGCTGTCTTCCACTCTCATTGAGTGTACAAGAAAGCCACAATCACTTGTGTGCCTCAAGCAATAGCATAGAGGCTTCTCAATGAGTATTCCCAGCATAGACTTTTAGAAGGGTTTACAAAGCTGTATTTATTTTCATATACTGCCAAAGAAAACATGTGGAAAGAATTCATACATTTTTTTTTTTTTTTTTTAATTGTTGAAAAGCAGAACAACTTCAATGGAGTGTTCCTTTGTAAGGGTCCATATTCAGACAGTATGCAGCTGACTGACCCCTAATGTATACTCACTGCATATTTGGTGTGCAGCCACTTTTACAAAATAATGCAGCTCTCAGTGAGTACTGGGGATAATAGGCAGTGGGAGTGGAAAAGAATGGAAATTGTAAGCCTTTTTGTGAATATGTCAATATTTTCTCTTTCTTAAAATGACGTTTACAGATAAAAACTAAATGGTTATGGACTGATATACTAGGGTACAATTTACATACTAAAATATATTGCAATAATAAAGGGTTACCCAAACTCTTATTTTTATTTTTTTTTATTTTAGTTTTTAGGTAAAATCCTCATTTAACGTAGCATGCCTTATTGGAAAATATTTATATTGCCCCTTCCCTCTTTTTGGTAAAAAAAAAAAAAAAAACTTTAATAAATATTACCTGGAATCCAGCACCATATGAAGCTTATCGCATTTGATTTCACTCCTTTACTTTCCGCAGTTCAATGAAAAGCTTCTCATAGAGGGAGGGAGGTGTGTGTGTGTGTGTGTGTGTGTATATGTGTGTGGGGTGGACAATGGAAGGACATGTGTGGAGGGGATTTAAAAAAAAAAAGTTGGAGGCAGTGAGGAGACATTGCAATTTCCCTTTGCAGACGCGTTCCCAGTTCTGCCTGCAATGGCAGAAGCTGATAACAATTGTCGCCAGTGCTCACTTACAACGGACCTTTTTTTTTTTTTTATGCACAGAATTTACATTAGACAGCTTATGTGACAATATAGAAACCACACAAGCAATAATTTAAAAAATATATTTTAATGTTCTATGAGGCTCTCAAACAAGTGAAACTTAGCCACTTCTGTTTTAGTAAAGTGTTCCTATGAGATATATCGTGTCAGCCTGTTGGTGATGATCCTTTTTGTGACTTTGCTATATAGATACACACACACACACACACACACACAAACACATACACTGCTGTGTGTGCTGTTAGTGTGATGTGTGTGTGAGGGTGCTGTTAGTGTGATGTGAGGGTATTTGTGTGTGTGTGACTGTGCTGTTTGTGTGTGAGGGTGTTTGTGTGTGTGTGTGTGTGTATGTTTGTCCTGTGAGGGTGCTGTTTGTGTGAGTGTCGTGTATTTGTGAGGGTGCTGTTTATGTGTGTGTTAGTATATATATACGTACACACACACATTCACACAGACACACACTCACACACACACACACACATACACAGACAGACACGCATTCACAGACACGCATTCACAGACACGCATTCACAGACACGCATTCACAGACACGCATTCACAGACACGCATTCACAGACACGCATTCACAGACACTCTCACACACACACACTCACACTCACACACAGACACTCTCACACTGACACACTCACACACACAGACACACATTCACACTCACACACTCACACACACACAAACACACACGAACAAATTATTATATTTTAATAAAAAACAATGTCCACACAGCCTCCTACCTGGAGTGCTGGCGTGGACTTTTCCCTGGGGTCCAGTGGGGGGGGCGCCTTTCTGCAGCTCAGCCGCGGCGAAGGAGCTGTCTGCTCTCTGCTCCCTCCTCCCTCCTCCCTCTAGCCGCGCGGGCTGTCTGCTGTAGCTGGGAGCCGGAATATGACGTCATATTAAGGCTCCCGGCATCAGCGCGCGGCGAGAGGGAGCAGAGCTGAGCGGCTGAGCTGGAGAGCGGTGGGGGGGGTGGAGGGGGAGGGAATCCATCACCTCTTGCCCCCCCATGACAGGGGCAAGAGGTGAGTGAGGCGCTGAGTGCCTGCAGGAACAGCGTTCCTGCTCAAAAAAAAGTGCAGGAACGCTGTTCCTGCAGGACTCAAACCATAGGCGTGCCACGGGGATTAGGGTGTGCCCAGGCACACCCGGCACACCCCGTGCGCACGCCTCTGGTCCCCATGGATTAAAATAGGTAAGCCATTGATCAGGTCCCAAACAACTGTTCACATTGTTTGGGTGCAGTAGTTTATTGCAGTGCATATATACCTCTCTCACAATGTGCATAGTCTAAAGAAGATATTATTTTAATATTTTTATTAAAGATGAAGGATGGGTCACCAAGCTTATTTATCATTGTTTAATGAGCCAACTAGCTAATGCCATGTACATTTATTAGGACCATGTTAAAAAGGATGACCTGCATGTCATCAATGACAGCCCTGCATGAGATTGCAAATTAAAAGTCACCATGCCTGACCAATGCCGTCACCAAAAGCAGGGCTGCCAAAACTGGATAACATGATCCCAGAATCTCTTATAATATGCTATTATTTAGAAAATGGATAGGGAAGGGTCCTGTTCTGCTGAACCTCCATTATAAACATTAAGTAGTGATGTCCCGAACGGTTTGCCGAACGGTTCGCCACGGACTCATCATTGAGTAAACTTTGACCCTGTAGCTCACAGTCAGCAGACACATTCCAGCCAATCAGCAGCAGACCCTCCCTCCCAGACCCTCCCACCTCCTGGGCAGCATCCATTTTACATTCATTGTGAAGCTGCATTCTTAGTGAGCTGTCCAGGAGGTGGGAGGGTCTGGGAGGGAGGGGCTGCTGCTGATTGGCTGGAATGTGTCTGCTGACTGTGAGGTACAGGGTCAAAGTTTACTCAATGATGAGTCCGTGGCGAACCGTTCGTGGCGAACCGTTCGGGACATCACTAACATTAAGAATAGTTTTTAAAAGTGAATGTGCACTTTTTATGTTGCTTACATAATTTAGTGGTGTCATGCAGTTTATCAAAAAGTGCTCCGTTGGGGGGCGGGGCCTGACCGCCAATGGGATCAGACTTGTTCAGTCTCAGCTCCCGCTCCAGGGCCTGAAATTCAGAGCTAACTGGAGGTCAACCGCGAGCATCTAACCACGACGATGACCACACTGACCCCCAGCCGCTGGGATACCGCCCAAGACCCTCCCCGGCACCGACAGTGACCCACCAGGGGCCCGGAGCGCACGGGAGCTTGAGCCGGGACGAGACGGCTGCTCTCCCGGGTCTCCGGCCGGCTTCTCGCTTCCCCCCCCCCCCTGGACCGGTAACATACATTTTATATGAATGTATGTTACTTGATTGTTGTAAGTGTTGCAAATGCTTACAGCTGAATCCTGGCTATGTTTGTATATTTTTTATTTAAACTTGTATACAGTGTAACATTCTTCTTCTACCACTGGGTAAGTATATTAGTACTTAGGCAATACTGTACTTTGGCACTTTGAACTTCAGGACCTCGGCACTTCGGCTATTCGGACATTCGGAAGTACCTGCATGTCCAAATTGCCCAAAATTCATCTGAATTCATATTCGGACCAAAATGAATTGCACATGTCTAGTTACAACCCACTAGCCTAGCTAAAAAAACTAAATATGTACTAAATGTACTTTACCTATGCCTTATATGTAACATGTTATACCGTTGACAATACGCCATGGCTGTTGTGGCAAAAAGTTTATGTAAGCTCTATATTTTTTCACTGAAAAAGAATTAAGAAAAAATGCAAAAAGTTATAAACCAATATTTACTTTTTTAAAGTTGATGCAACTGATATAGAAGCAAGCAGCAGAAGACTCCTCCAGCAAGGGGTTAGGGAATTTATTTAGCTTCCAGTTTTCAGATATGATAGGTGTAACTACTCCATAAGCAGATGGCAACCATAACGTTGCAATCCCGCTATTCAGTGTTCCGTTCACAGTTTTGTAAATGGAGCTTTACAGTGAATTCTCTAGAATGGTTGACCGTGCCTGCGAGCACGGTGTGGGAATGATTGGAGCTCACTTAACACTCACAACTTGGATAGATTTTGGACAGATTTAGAGGAAGTAAAACTGCAGGTCAAGCTAGGGACGTAGAGGCATGGACGTCAAGTAATTTCTTTGAATGAATGAAAATTAATAAAAAAATTGACGAACACTTGTTAGTAGAAAAGATGGAATTCTTATTTCAGAAATCTGTTGAAGTATACTGGTATTATGTTTTTGCAGAGTTTCTAAAGCCTGGATTATTTTATGAAAAAACCTTTTTACGTACCTTTTCATCAACTATTTTTAGTACCTCTGACCTTTCCACACAAATATGACTCCCTAACGAATAATGAAAACATATTGCAAGAAATAGAAAATATGAATATCTTAATTATTGAAAGCAGATGTCGATTTTATATTAATAAATATTTTATTTTCCACATTTCTGTGGTGGAGGATTTAATGAAACAGCGTTTGACTGAATATAATAGTCTTGTCACTGTTCTAGTGAGAATATATTTTATTTAGTTTAACCCCTTAACTATCAATGATGCTTATAAAATAAAATTTAAAAACAACACCATAACTACTACAGCTCACTGATCGCTCACAGCCAATGCACTGCATAGCTTTGCTCAGGGGTGCCCAAAAAGTAGATCTCCAAATGTTTTTAAACTACAGCTTACGTGATACTTTCTCATTATGAAGGCATGCAAAGCATCATGGGAGTTGTAGTTCTACAACATCTGGGGATGTACCTTTTAGGCATCCCTGGTTTAGCTCAATATAGCCAATGGAATCTCCTCCTTTTGAAGCTGCTAGCTCTCAAGCGATTATTGTAGAGGTGGACCCCAGGTAAGAAGTCAGATAATTAAAAATTTTTTTACTACTCACAAAATTAGGAATGGATTTTTTTTTTATTCCTCATTGTATTATTATTATTGGCATTTTTACTTATTCCGCAACACTTTGCAATATTAAAAAGCGGGAAATTCAACAATAAATGAGACAATTTAAATAAAAATAAAAAGTTACAGGAACAATAGGTTGATGAGGACCCTGCTCAAACAAGCTTACAATCTAGAGTAGCCTGCCTCTGCACTTTTTCTAGTGCCATAATATATCCTTCTTTAGAACAGGTGCCCAAAATTGCACAGCATATCAAAGGTGTGGTCTTACCAGTGATTTATATAGAGAAAAATTATATTTTTATCCCTAGAATTAGTTCCTCTTTTATTGTCTACAACAATTTCAAATGCATAGCTTGCCATTTTTTTACATTAAATTTTATCCTTATTTGAGCGCTCAGTATCATGCTCACATTGTATTACTTTACATAGTTATGTGTCATCTGCAAACACTAAACATGGCTTTTAATGCCTATTTCAAAATAATGTATAACTATGTTAAATAGAAGCAGTGTCCGAATAGCATAGAACACTTACCACTTTTGCCCAGCTTGAATATGCACCATTAATGACAACTCTCTGTACTCTGTCTTTATGCCAATGTTCTACTCAAGAGCAAGAATTTTCTTTTTTGAAATGAGAGGGACAGTAAGCCCATATATGTATTTAAAAATAAAATTTAAAAAAATCTTTATTTTTGGAGTGTGGAGTACCATACAGAATTAAGCAAAGACTTGTATAAAACAGTAAATCATAGTAACCAAATTTAGAAGTCAAGAAATGCTGCACTTTTTTTTGTTAAAGGAGAAATATGAGTAAGATAATAAAAGATAATGCTAAGCATAACAAGTAGTAAAAAGTTGTCAGACCGGAGTTCTAGGCCAAACAATTAAGCTCTGTAGGTAGGACGTGATATCATGAGGTGGCGTGAACAAGGTATTTGCCTTGGGCGGCATTTTTCAGGGGCGCAAAAACGCTACCCCCAAATGCCCAGGGTAATGCCTAGTTAGCCTCGCTGCTACCAGACATGCTGTGCTGGCAGGTAGCAGGCACAGAGTGAGGCTGGGAGCCGGAATATGACATCATCAACCCGGCTCCCAGCCTCACTCTGCGGCGCTGGCTGAGCTGAGAGCAGTCAGGGGCCAGAGGAAGAGCTCCCTCACAAGCCGCTTCTTCTGCCCAGCCCATCAGCCCGACCGCAGCCACTGGACCAAATGCAGGAGAAAGAGGAACCCCAAGCATTCCCAAAGGTAAGGAGGCTGTGGGGGGGCAAATTCAAAAAGTAAGTGTTAATGCGGAGTGATTGTGTGTGTGTCTGACTGTGTGTGTGTGTGTTTCTTGTGTCTGACTGTGTGTGTGTCTGTGTTTGTGTGTGTATTTAGAAGGTGGGGCGGGGGGGGGGGAAGGGGCTGGGTGGGGTGTCGTGCAGGGGGAGGGTGTGTTTGAGTTTTGTACTCGCCTGTGGGCAGCAATGTAAAAAACCAGCATACACCACTCTCCCTCGTCTGTAGGCAGCCAGAGATAGTGTGAGACTCAAAGGCTGTGCTCCCAGCTCAGTCCAAAAACCCCATTCATTTAATGCCCTGCAAAGTAGAGCACCTTCCCGCTTCAAGGAGGTAAATCGGAGGGCACTGCACCAGGATGTAGGTGGGTATTCAGGTTGAGTCTCTGTAGAATTCCCACTGAACCTCAGACTTTCGTTGCGGCCTTTGGGCCGGGTAGAATATCCCGCCGTGATGCTCACATCCAGATGGGAGTGCGCCGCCTGTTCAAGTAGTTAGCGATGGGGCCTCGTCAAATGACCGCCCAACTTCCTCTACTTCCTTGGGATTAAGGCCCCAAGTAGCCTTCTCATCCACTGCAAATAATTCATGATCTATACTTCACCACTTCTTCTGGGTAGAAAGCTAAATTCAAGTTTGTTTGATGCATGACCTATGTTTCATAAATCCACTCTGATTATTAAGCACAATGTAATTTCCAAATGAATTCCTAAGCCTTATCCCTTAGCAACCCTTCAAATACTTTCCCAGCCGCAGAAGTTAGCTCACACATGTCCTGTATTGCTTTAAAGTAGACTATTGCCCCTAGTTCTTCACCCATTTAGTTTTTAGAGTCCTTTTGCTTAATACTTAAGCGTACATGTAATCTATTACGAGTTTTAAAAATTTTGCGTGTATTTTAATACTATTACCGTATATTCCTCCCTCTGTTGTGATCTTGTCTATCCTCCTCGTCTCCACCAACTTTGTGCTGAGCTAAAGACCATCTCCTTCCTGTTCTATCTGTAAAATTGGCATAAGTTCCCCTCCCCATCACTAGTTTGAAAAACTCCAAAGAAAAAAGCTACTTGCACACTATCCTAAATCCCTATGCACATTTAAATAGCTGCTGCCCAGTAGTACTGGGAGTTTAAGTGCAGGGCTTAATTTTGTATGTAAGTTTAAAATCTAGAAGCGTTGGCATAATGCTAATGGATGTGGATTGAGAAACTGCAGGTACTCTATCTCTATGCTCTAAAACAAAAAAGGGAAGTTTTTATTTAGACTCCGGGGGTCCCCCCCCCCCCCCCTCCCCATTATTTTACTTTAGGGCCCCCACCCACTGCTCATGGATGGGGCCGGACAATAGGTCCTCCCCTTTATTTTACTTTAGGGCCGTTCAGGAGTGGGGGCCGGTGGGGCATTGGGTCCCCACTTCGGGTTTGAAGCCCCCACTTGTGCAGCACGGTTGGGGGCTCGGGAGGGGGGAGGTCTTTCAGCCTTTTAGTAGATAGCTCCCTAATACCGTGGGAATTAGGGAGTTATCTACTTATTCATTCCTGTCATTCCATTTACAGGCTAAGTAACTTACATTTTATATGAATGTGTGTTACTTGATTGTTGTAAGTTTTGCAAATGCTTACAGCTGAATCCTGGCTATGTTTGTATATTTTTTATTTTAAATTGTATACAGTGTCACATTCTTCTTCTTTCACTGGGTAAGTATATTAGTACTTAGGCAATACTGTGCTTCGGCACTTCAACACTTTGGAACTTTGGAAATTCGGTAATTTCGGAATTTCTGCACTTCGGGACTTCAGCTATTCGGAAGTAGCCGAATGTCCGAATTACCCGAAATTCATTCGAATTCACATTTGGACCGAAACAAATTGCACATGTCTAGATACAGGAGCCATTTCAGGCTCAAACTCAAAAGCCACTAGAGTCACTTTTCTACAAAAAGCCATCAACTAGCTTCCACGCATACCACGGTCATTTCCAGGTAGGTGAGTTACAGTAAGGGATCAGATGTCTGTCTTAGGAATCCTAGCATAGGAGACTATTAGAACATCCACTAGAAGGGTAGAGCAGTGTCTGTCACAGTTGTTGTGAATATACAGGGTTGAATGAGTTTATGTATATTTGGCTACACAATATATCAAACATTGTTCCACAGCTTGGATCTGGTGCATTTCCACACAGAATATTTTTCTTGAAAAAAGTTACTGAATGTTGTGATTTGAAGACAAGGGATTTAAGTAATTGATGGGCAAGTGCTAAGAGGAGGAGGATCAGAATTTATCTTTAATATTCATAGATATGAAGTCCTGTCAGTGGAAATACATCAGTTACTCCAGACACAAAGTTTCACCAAATTAGAAAGGAATGCTGGTCTTTTTCCAAATTATGCTACCCATAGTATCCCACTCCTTATGATTGATGTAAAAGGAATTTTAAGTGAAATAAAGAATACACTAGGGAGACATGCTAAGCAGGCATGCACTCACCATAAGCACCAACTGAGAAGCTCTGTTAAATCCATATTCTTGGCTCAAGTGGGAAGTAATATTAAGGGCAAGTGTTAACATATAGAGTGGCTATAAGGATAGAAGTGTGATTTTTCAATACATAAAGTGAGAGATATGACATAAATATGGCACTTATTCACCAGGGACAGGCCCGGACTGGCCATCGGGCATACCGGGCAAATGCCCGGTGGGCCGCAATGGCCGTGGGGCCGAGGCCGGCAGGGAGATCACAGGATCCGAGCGCCGTCCCTGCTGTGTGCCTCCATGGGCCGGTGGGGAGATCAAAGATCTCCCTCACCGGCCCAGAGGCATGGAGATGCGGCCGCCAGCAGGAGAGGGAGGGAGGTAGGGAGGCAGGAGAGGACCGGCGGAGCTCCACTGGACCACCAGGGAAGGCAGCACCCTTCATGACAGCATGCCCCCCCCCCATGGCAACAAGGCTCCCCCCCTCCCAGGCTAAAGGTAAGAAGGGAGGGGGGGGGGGACATAACTTTTTTTTTTTTAATTATTTAATAAAAAAAATATATATTTAAAATAATTTCCCTAACAGCCCCCCCAGACACACACAGCACCCAGACACACACACCGCGCACCCAGGCACACACACAGCACCCCCAGACACACACAGAGCACCCCACAGACACACACAGAGCACCCCACAGACACACACAGCGCACCCCCAGACACACACACAGCACCCCCCAGACACACACACAGCACCCCCAGACACACACACAGCACTCCCAGACACACACACAGCACCCAGACACACACACTGCGCACCCAGACACACACAGCACCCCCCAGACACACACAGCACCCTCACACACATATACAGCACACACATATATATATATATATATAAAATAACCCTCAGTGAGTTAACAGACAAAGAAAATTAGAAACCTAGAATGTGACAGCAGATAAAAACACCCTCACACACAGCACCCCTCTTACACAAACACACTGCGCACCTCACACATACAATACGTCCAAATATATATTATATATATATATATATATACACACACACACACTACAGCACCCCTCACACTGCACCACTACACACATTACGCTCCAGATACACGCTAGATCCCTTACCCTATATGCACTCTTAATCCTCTACACACACACACACACACACACACACACAATCTTCTATACACACTCTGGGTCCTTTACACACTAGATCTCTTACACACACACACTGCACCACCTACACACACACTACATTCCTTGTAAGCAAATACATACAACATTCTCTAAACACACCCTCTTTACAACCCCTTCACTCACTACGTCACCTATACACACACACTACTGCCCGTATGCACACACTTGCTACATCCCCTATAACACTATGCCCCTATACATGCACTCTCTACAGCCCCTAGCCACACATATTACACCACAAAATTGACCTATTTACACAATACCACACCACACGCTACACACAGGCAATCCCACAAGCATGCGCCAAACACATGCACCATGCACTTTCCTGGCCCTTTTGTCCTCTGGTATCCCACTTGTGGAGACACCAGAGACAATTTAAAAGCAAACACAGCGCAAGTATGTTATTACATTTGCTTGCGCTGCGCAGAACAAATTCAGGGCCTTTTTCTAATGCTAGAGCTCTTCAGCGGGGCTCTGTGCATTGAACCAACATGCTCACTTTCAGAGGGGGTGTACTTGTCATTAGTGATGACAAAACACACCCTATCTGGCCCCGCCCCCTTCTTGGGGGGCCACTCTAATTGAAAAATGCCCGGGCCTAATTTTTTTCCCAGTCCGGCCCTGACCAGGGATGTTCCTTCGGGTCAGCAAACTGTTATGCATGTCATGTATGGTACACAAGGCTGCCAAACAGGCTGGAGACATATAAGGATCTCTCTGGAGTCACTTCTTCAGATATCCGCTAGTGCTCAATAGGCAGGGGATGATGAGGGGTAGTGCTTTGAGAAACTGATCCCAGATCACTTACAGCATTTGTGAAGAAGAAACTGTGCTGGAGGAGAGCAGCCTTCCATTGTACCTTGTCAACATTTTCCCCACTAGAAAAGCCATCCTCCAGATGCTAGTTTGTGTTACAGTGTGTATGTCTAGCAGTAAGATTTTTTGTTTGGCATTTAAAGCAATTACATTGGACAAACGAGAGGCATCCTATATAAGATATAAGGAAGTCAATAATGCATGTCAAAAAGGTAATAGATTGACTAAACTTGAAAATGAGAAAGTGATAAATTTATTTTAATTCTTCTTTTTTTTTTTGAGCATAAAATTCACATAGCAGCTTCAATGTATTTTCAAACAATATAACAAAAGCATGCAAGTGTCACAAGTATTTAAAATATAGCGCCCTTTAAAAAAAAATTTATAAATAGAGGAAAACAAATAGAAAAAAGTACAATGAAAGCTTATTGAAATGGTAATACTAGGTTGTTCCATTGAAATGCTATACAGGACTTGAGACTGCTAAACTCGTTCAGTACACTATTTAAAAAGCTCTTTAACCCAGAGCTTGGGGGAGGGGGAAGAGGGGAGGTTGTAAGAGGGAGTGCGTGTTCCGGATTTGTATTGTTAGCTTGTCTAGTGGTCACAGTACTCAAACTCCTCCCTCTCTGTGTTTCTTTTTAGTCTGCGTGCCTGATAAAATAACTTCTAATGTATATCTGCCTACATAAGATACAGCTAGCAATTTATAGTGTGATAGCTTAAGAATTGGTTTAACAGGACCTCAATCTGGTGTTTAGTTAGAATGTGGGTGATTAAAACCCTCTTCTGCTAGGAGAAATAATGCCAGAATCGAAAGTGTATTTTGGTGTGCCCCACGAACAACTTGCAATTATTCAGGAAATGAAAGGAAAAACAATTCTGTTCCTCAGTATATTTTAAGGAGGAACCTATGGCAAGAGATATGCAAATTATTGCTGCTAAAAACTTGATGCCTGATGGTATTCACCCAGATGTACTTAAGGGAACACTAAAGGCACCCAGACCACTTCATCTCATTGAAGTAGTGTGGGTGCAATATCCCTGTCCTCCTTAATCCTGTAATGTAAAACACTTCAATGATTACTTTGCAGGACTAAGACTGTCTCTAGTGAGTGTCTATCAGACAGCCACTAAACTCACTTCCTGGATTCTAACAGAGTTTGACTCAGTTAAATGATATTTATCAACCTCATGTTGCTCCAGCATCAGTGAAAGCACCATAGGAAAGGCAACATTGGGGTAATGTTTTCCTAAGGGGAGGGCCTAATACGCTTGCATTGCCTACTAGGTCCTCCAGTCAGATGTTGTCAGAGGTAGCGGATCGCTGAGCCACCACCCATCACAGTGTTAGGAATACAGATTTGCCCCTTTAACCCCTTAGTGACCAGACCGCTTTTCAATTTCCTTACCGTGAGGGACCAGGGCTCCTTTTACATTTCTGTGGTGTTTATGTTTAGCTGTAATTTTCCTCTTACTCATTTACTGTACCCACACATATTATATACCGTTTTTCTCACCATTAAATGGTCTGTCTAAAAATATCATTATTTTTATCATATCATATAATTTACTATAAACACAAGTATAAAATATGATGAAAAAATGTAAAAAAAAAACACTTTTTCTAACTTTGACCCCCAAATTTTGTTGCACATCTACAACCGTTACAAAACACCCATGCTAAATAGTTTCTACATTTTGTCATGAGTTTAGAAATACCCAATGTTAACATGTTCTTAACTTATTTTTGGAAAGTTAAAGGGCTATAAGTACAAGTAGCACTTTGCTATTTCCAAACCATTTTTTTTTCCCACTGATATCTGTCAGGAATCTATTAATAACCCTTGTATATATTTTTTTAAATAAGACCACCTAAGGTATTTTCATGCAACCAATTTACCATCAATCTATGCCAAATTAAAAAAATAAAATAATTGGTGATTTTTTTTTTTTTTGACACGCCTAGCGATTTAAGAATACATGTACTGAGAACTTTAAGGGTTACTGCCAAAAAACACCCCAATATGTGTTGAGCAACATCTCCTGAGTACAATCTTTACGGTTTACGAATTTAATGCGTTCTCCGGGACATTTCTTATTGCGAAAAATGTGTAAACCAGAACGCGGTGTTCCATAGGAATGCATTGTAAACCAATTAATCAGTTCTGGAGGTCAGAAAAAAGTCAAAATGAGCTGGCATGGAAACCAACCCACAATGCAGAGCACACAATAAAAGGCATGAAAATGACGAAGCTCAGCTCCCTACCTTTCCACAGCTTGAGAAATGCACCAAAAAGTCAAAAAACAACTGCAAACAATTTCCAGAATGGCTCCAAAACTGAATGGAAAAGCCGCTCCAACACCTCCACACTCGACACTACGTGCTACCCACAGGCTCCAGCATGCAGGGGGCGGTGATATAAACCTCCCAGGTGCAATGCATCCTGGGGAAACAAATTTTTTAAATTTTCAATGGATTTTCATTTGTAAACCGAAAATTATGTTAACCGAGGCTTTTGTAAACCGAGGTCCCACTATACATACTTATATATTTGAAGTCTACGTGTATATTTATGAAATTATTTAAGTAATAATGTATATAGACATATGTATATTTAGTATTTTTATTGATATATATATATATATATATATTATCAAAATACAGTTAGCATAAAATTATATATGTGTGTATGTATATTTTTTTTTTTACATATTTTTATTAGTGTGTGTGTGTGTGTGTATATGTATATGTGTGTGTATATAATATACCAGAAGAGATGACCAGCACTCACGGATTCCAATAAATGGTTAAAAAGTTATAAAGTAATGCAGGATGCTTCAAGCAGCTTTTTAAAGATGGATCAATACATTTATAACTTTTTAACCATTTATTGGAATCCGTGAGTGCTGGTCATCTCTTGTGGTATGTGCAATTTCCCCCAGACTTCAAGCACCCGGTTTAATTATTTTGAAGCCAGAGTGCAAGGACATTGTGGATTATATACACATATATATATATATATATATATATATATATATATATATATATATATATATATATATTTTAAGGCCTTTTGGCCTGTAATTGTGGGAGGGGCGTATGACTCACCTTCTCCCTACTTAAGGGACACCCCTTACCTGGCTCCATACCGTTCGAGGTCAGCGCTGCACGAGAATCCACTTCCGGTTCACGTACGGCGCCATCTTGCTTTTCAAAAACCCGCGGTTTTCGTTTGGTGTAGCTGTGTCCAGGAATCCTTACAGGTTTTCCGCCCGTTCAGCCACACACATACCCGGTGTTTTCGTCGCAGATTAAGTCCACAGGACTTCAAAATCGTAAGTCCGTCGCCCGGATCATTTCCCACGGCGTCGCGATTTAAAACGGCCTTACTTTACGGCCACACGCTTTACGGCCAAGTCACAGGCATATTAACCCCTTTGCTGCCGGCAGGCATATCGGTTTCGTTTTTCTTGTATTAAGCAAACTTGTTCTGCATATCAGCAGCTATAGTTGGTTTCATGTTATTACTGTTATTTATTTTATGCAAATTACGAAATCCTTGCATATGACTGGGGCAATACCCCTGTTAACTACTTATAAATAAGTATTTATTTAGGTTATGGTTCAATCTTTTAGCAGATATGGCATTATTAAAGTTTTATTGAAATTCTTCATGTTATATACATATATTTATGGAGTTAAGCTTAGACAAGCTTTTACATTTTACAGATATCTCTTGTAGGATTTACGTTCTAAATTATGTTTAGAAATTACGTTTCTATCATACCATGTACTCACGTTTCTTACATGGCACTTATATATGCGGACTTTTTCTTTGTGTACTCAAACGACATACCAAGTACACAAGAACACGGTCTCATAAAATCTCACAAACTTTCGGGTTGAATCACACGTCTTGATTCAACCACTCATACGTCACGTTTGTTTCCTAATTTGGGATAATTTCTCAAATATTTCTGTACCTCATACTTACCTCTTTTCATGGCGTACGTTTACGGCCTAACATATACGGTATTGTTTTAAATCCTGCACCTTATTATACTACAAACACTAGCATTACTATATCATACACATTAATCTTGTCACCATAAGAGACATATCATACACACCCCAAGCATGATTACCATACCACATACAGGGCCAGTCGGGCCAATATCATTCATGTATTCCCCTTCCATATGTACTACTAGAACTCATCACAACTAACTAGTCTAAATTGGTATCATAGGATCCAATTCTCACACTATCATATTTGGTTTTTCTATCCCTTTAGGTTTTTCCAGTTTTCTCTACCTATCGCTTATCATACGCATACATACTACCAGGTACGTTAAGCCTGCTCACGCCATACATCACATATGGCTCCTCCTCTACTTAGGACATAGAGTACTGGCAATTTTAGGGGTTATAGGCCCAAATAGGTATCCCCCTCCGGGCATTCTGCCTATCGTTTAGTGGTCCGCGAGGCCAACACCCCGCCTCAACGTTTCGGAGGTAATGCCCCCCGGGCCACACGTGAGTTAGCCGCCTCGCATTATAGAGAGGGTGCCACCTGTCACTCCCTTCCCCTGTTTTCTTGTATTGTCACCGAGAGGCCTACGATTTCCTGCCACTACGTCGGGTGGCCTCAATAACCCCTCGCGCCAACGCATAGATAGAGCCTCTCATAGCCACTTGGCAACTAGCAGGGCCTCACCTGTCACCAAAGAACAAGTTTAATTTTTTCGCCTCATCCGGCATAATTAGCCTGCCAGTACATCCCCTCGGGGGGTTTTATGCTAACCATATACTTTTGTAATCTAGTATGTCTCAAGAAGGGGTAGAGGATTTCTCCATCCCAAGGACTCCGGCTAGAACCAACACTCCATCACAGGAGGAAGATACGGCTAGTCCAGCATCTTTCAGATCATGGACTATCCCTCGTATCACTAGCGAACTCAGGAGACGACAAATCCCTTTTCCAGCAACAGCAAGGAAAGCGGAACTTTACAAATTATTACACACCTCAACCGATAACATGGACGCTGGGGAAAGGTCGAGCCAGTCCCACCCAGGAAACATACATGACATGCTCACGTCCCTCATGACATCCATGAGCAAGGTCAATTCTAGGCTGGAGAAACTTGAATCGGTCACTACAGCCCTCACTATGGCTGGACCGGCCACGGCAATTCCCCATCAGTGGTGGAGTCGCAATCAGTTTCTCCAGCTATCACCTCGGATGACCAAGAAGTTTACCCTGCCCACATGATTCCTGAGCACCTCAGGAGAGATATCCTGGAAGGTAAAGATGTCAATCTGGCCTCACTACTAATTGCCTCCCAGGATATAGTGGAACATAAGACCTACGCTTATGACGATATTTCTGTGGTGGTCAAATCCAGGGATGCACGATTTAATAGGAAGCTTACCATTCCAGAATTTGTATTAGCTTTTGGCATTTATCGGGATGTGGTCTGTACGGTATATCCCCACAGACGTGAGGAGTTTGACTTATATATGCACAGGCTGGTTGATCTGGGCAACAAATATGGTGGGTCAGCTTTCTATGACTACCATAGATCCTTTTCTGCCAAAGTGTCTGGCGCCTTCTCACAGTACGGGACAAGGTCCAACTGGAGTAAGATTGATACGATCATATTTTGCAGGCACTTTGCAGGTCTAAGAGCACCGGCCTGTGCACACTGCTCCTCCATGGCTCATACTGACAATTTTTGTCCGACCACTGCGAACGAACCTACCACCTCGCAGGGCACTAGCTCCGCTGTGTCAGCAGAAAGAACACCCAAAGACAAACTGGGTCGACCTATCAAGTTTTTGGGGAAGTCCCAAATATGTAATAATTTCAATGTCGGTGCATGTAATTACAGCGGTTGTCGGTTATTGCATATATGTTCAAAATGTTTTAGGGCACATGCGAAAACCATGTGTCCAAATAAAATGTACCCTAAGCAATACTTAACTGAGATAAATATTTCTGTACTCACGGCATTACTATCACGACATCCATCTAGACATTTGGTAGACTTCATCATCACTGGTCTATCACAAGGATTCCATACTGGTCTCATACACATGCCTTCAGGAATCCTTGAATGTTCTAATTTACAATCTGCACAACAAAACCCTACAGCGGTTAGCACACTCATAGCCAAAGAAGTGGCAGAGGGCTTCCTATTGGGACCCTTTCAGTCCCCTCCTTTTTCCACATGGCGGACAAACCCCATCGGTATTGTCACAGGGAAATCTTCCCACAAACAAAGACTTATCATTGATCTGTCTGCACCTCACACCTCTGCCTCACCTAGTCTGAACTCCCTTATCCCCTCTGAGGAATTTTCACTTCAATACTCCACCATAGATCACGCCATTACAGCTATCATGCAGGCAGGGGCCGGAGCATGGCTCAGCAAGACTGACATTACAAATGCCTTCAAATTATTGCCTATCCACCCTACACTATGGCACCTGCATGGCATTAAGTGGGCCGGGCACTACTACTTTTTCTCCCGCCTAACGTTTGGTTCAAAAAGTAGTCCGGCCATTTTCGACGTATTCGCCGAAACATTATGCTGGTTATTATTAAATGTAGCCAGATGCCCTACAGTTATACACTACCTGGATGATTTCTTACTGATCGAAGAGAACACTTACCCTCCCAGTAGCCTCATAGAAACCATCAGTCTTTTTAAACAGGTGGGTGTTCCAGTCTCCCCCACCAAAACTGAAGGACCAGATACAGTCATCACCTTTCTGGGAATCATGCTAGACTCAGCCACCATGCAAGCCAGCCTGCCACGCACCAAGATAGAGAACATTAACCTCTACATACACCTCGGTACTTGCAATCGCAAAGAATTGCAGTCTCTACTTGGGTCACTGAACTTTGCCATGCGCATTATACCTCAAGGCCGGGCTTTCATCTCACGGCTCCTAACCATGTTCCCACTGTTTAGACATGATGCACACAGGTTACCACTGGATACCCAAGCCACGGCAGACCTACTTATGTGGAGAAATTTTTTGACCACCTGGAATGGGAAAAGCATGTTTCTCCCTAAATTGTCTGACTCCTCACCTTCCATCTGGTCAGACGCGGTGTCTACCACAGGTTTTGCAGCAATTTACGGGAATGAATGGCTTTGGGGTAGCTGGCCTCCAGAGGTACAGGACCTGGAAGGGTTTTCCACTACCTCAGCTCTATTTGTGATGTATCCCATTGTGGCAGCTGCCGTGACATGGGGGCATCTATGGGCAGGTTCGTCAGTACGTTGCCACTCAGACAACCAAGCTACCTGCCACATCATAAACAAAGGCCGATCCAAGTCACTGACCATTATGAGGTTCTTGAGGAAACTCACCTGGCTGGCTGCATGCCATAATTTCTTCTTGTTTTGTGTCCATGTCCCAGGTGTTTGTAACGCGGCTGCTGACAATTTGTCTCGTTTCAATTTTCAGGCTTTTCGGCAAATACTTCCGTCAGCCGCACGTACAGCCACGACCACTCCACCTTTCCACCAGCTAGTCATGGACTAGAAGCTATTATGCAACATAGCAGGACATTGGCACAATTAGCACTGTCCACCAATACCCGGAGAACATATGACAGGGCTTTCCTTCTATTTAAAAGATTCCTGTCACTGCACAACATCACACAACCTTTCATCATGACATCTTTGTTAGGTTTTGCTTCTTTTTGCCACCTCAAACTTAAATTATCTTACAACACAATCAAACTATATCTGACAGGCATACAACATCACATGCTAACATTACAACCAAACAACACAAGTTTCATGTCCTCCTACCAGATAAAAAACATCCTTAGAGGTATCCAGAGATCCGAACCCCCACGTACCGCGCAAAGGCTACCTATAGACTTCAATATCTTCAAGGATTATCCAGCCTACTAGATTCAAAACCCTTTGCGAACAACACAAACCTTGTTATAAAAACCGCCATATACGTAGCTTTTTATGGTTTCTTGAGACCAAGAGAATTTACCGCCATCAACACATCCTAGTCCACTCACATTCTGCTTCATTCACACTTAACGAAACACATGGATTACTATATTTTAGCTCTGCATCACTCCAAAACCAATCAACACGCACCCCCGGTAGAGGTTAGATACTATCCTACCCACAACGTGTGGTGCCCCGTCACATTACTGGACACCTATACTCAGCATTTCAAAGCATCTCCATCTCAACCACTTTTCTGTCTACAAGGTTCGGTACTCACTACCACCACCTTCATGACCCACGTCAGGTCCCTACTTACACAACTAGGCCTAAAATCAGCTAACTATTCGGGCCACTCCTTCCGCATAGGTGCGGCCTCCACAGCGTCCAGTGCAAACATTCCAGTACATGTTATCAAGTCACTAGGGCGCTGGAAGTCTTCTGCATACTCTAGATACATACCTAACCCGGTACAAGAAGTTAGAAATGCCTTTCAAGATATGTCTGGTTGAAGTATGTATATTGCTCGTTTCGTAATAAAGTATATTTTCTACTTTTGCCCTCTTTATTTGCAGGCCTACCTCATCGTCGGTTCCGGCACACCACAACCGACTTGCTCTTTCACACTATCCCACACTTATCAGTGTTTGTATCTTCTGTACTATCATGAGCCCTTAACACAAGTATTAAGGCCTTTTGGCCTGTAATTGTGGGAGGGGCGTATGACTCACCTTCTCCCTACTTAAGGGACACCCCTTACCTGGCTCCATACCGTTCGAGGTCAGCGCTGCATCACCCTCCCACCCACTCCTCTTTTATTAACTCCTTTTCTCATACATTTCTTATTGGTGGGCCCTCTTTATTTACAGGCCTACCTCATCGTCGGTTCCGGCACACCACAACCGACTTGCTCTTTCCCACACTTATCAGTGTTTGTATCTTCTGTACTATCATGAGCCCTTAACACAAATATATATATATATATATATATATATATATACATATATATATATATATATATATATATATATATATATATATATATATATATATATACATATACATACACGTGTGTAATTTTACTCTAAGTGTATTTTTATATTACTATATGTGTGTGTGTGTGTATGTATATATTATTATTTTTTTACTTTTTTTTCACCAGCAGGGGAACTGCCTGTCAGTTCAGCAGGCAATCCCCCTGCAGGCAACACTATGGATGCCTATTGTGGCCATGTGACCGCTTTTTCAGAGATATGACATGGCCCATGGGGTCCTATTTTGCCAAGGGGGGGCTGTCTGGGCTTTCAGACAGTCCCCCCCAGTGAAGAAGGACACCGATCACTGGCGGGGGAACAGCGGTGGTCGTGTAACTTCATGGGAATGGAGGGAGAGGAAGGGGGGGAGAATTATTTTCTTTTATTTATTTTTCTAATTTTTATTTTTCTTCACAGAGTGCCTCGACCCCCATTGGAAGCCTGCCTGATGGTTTCCGATGCTCTGCCTCACTGCCGGATGCCACGTGGGGCAACCTGGAAGTGATTGGTCCAGTGGAACGATCGCCCAGCAGTGAGGGGGGGGTAATGCAGGATGACTCGACATTGAGGCTTCACTGCAATACCATCTTAGTGTCTTGAAGCGATCATGATCCTTAAGGACTTTTTTTTGCGGACGTACCTGATACGTCCGCAGTTCGGAAGGGTTTAAGTGTGACAGATCCCTCCCAACCCTCAATTATCATACTTTTAATTTCTGCTTATTTGTTACACTGGGTAGTTCGGTATATAGGATTTACTGAACATCTGAGACCCATCTGGTTCATATACAGAACAAACTACCGAACAGCCAGACCACCCAGGGGAGGCGTGTGCTGCTCATTGACCCTTTTCACCCTTGTTCACACCTCAGTAACTGCAATTACCTCAACATTCTGAGCGGTCGGCTGGGTGACCATCGTTCATATGGATGAACACATGGCGGTGGCCATCTTTAGCTTGCTCCCACCGAACACAATTTAATTCTTACCCGTTTTACAGAACTTTCATGGAAGTTGAAGTACTAGCGGTGTTTGGTCGTCAAGTGCATGGAACTCAAATCGGACACTCGACGGCGCAAACACCACTAGTACTTCAACTTCCACGAACGTTCGGTAAAACTGGTGAGAATTGAATGGCGTTCGGTGGGAGCAAGCTCCCGAACAGGGGACATACACTGAATATACCCAGGACCGTTCCGTTCAGTACTTTTTGTTGTATTTTGTACTCCCGTAAGAGACAGACTGCACAGCCTGATTTAATGAAACCCTTTTGGGCAGGAGCCTTGTGTGCGGTCGGTCAAACTATGACTTCCATGGAAAACCCGAACCCCTGAACCGATCTGGGTGATTTTTGGATATGTTGGTCCCCCAGATCTGAGCTGTCAGGGATGTGGAGTTTCCATGTGTTTCAAGGGTGCTTTCAAGATATTATAAAATGTATCTAAAATGTATCTGGAGATAATTGAATTTATCTCAATTATCTCTCAGGCACAGAGGAGGGATTACCCTGTTTTGTGTAGCAGTGTCCTGGACCTGAGCGCCAATGTAAAGTACAGTGTGTATTTTGTCATGGTCTCCTCTCAGGTCCAGTGGGGAATGCCCCTGGAATATGTCAGAGAAAACCCCTTGCATGGGGACTTGTATATAAGGCCAGTTGTGGCTACCAATAGTTCAGTCCCTACTTACTCTCAAAATAGTCTCATCACATGTTTGTAGGGAACAGCTATACCAGCTATACCGATTGTTGTGCTTGGAATTATTGCCTCATCACTCTGAATAGGCGGGGAAAGACATATCTGGTGGCGAAACCCCTCTTCCTCTTGGGGTGGCCACCACATTAAGGAACTAAGTGAGAAAATAAGTGAACGTCTGTTTTTTAATCTTTCAAGATTCTTTTTGATTGGGGAAGGCAGATATGGTTCCTATATTCAAAAAGGATTCAAAGTCCTTGCCTAGAAATTATAGACCTATAAGCTTAACTTCTGTGGCTGTGAATTTATTTGAAAGGTTATTAAGGGATAATATTTAGTAATTCATTGGAAAGAACACTGTTAATACCATTAATCAGCATGGTTTTAAGAAACATAGGTTTTATGTCAAACTAACTTAATTGCATGCTACAAAGAAGTAAGGAGAGGTGTAGACAGGGTGTTGCAGTGGATGTGATCAGCTGGATTTTGCTAAGGCATTTATTCGGTTCCACACAATAAGATAGTGTTCAAATTCTAATAAGTAGGTTTAGATGAAAATAATTTTTCTAGAGTAGAACAATGCATGGAGTACAGAGATTTGTCATTAATGAAATCTGATTAAATCTAATGTAGGAAAATGCTAAGATATGCACTTTGGGGTAAAGAATATACAAGCATCTTACACCCTTAATAGAAGGCATAACACATGAGAAGGATTTGGCAATTGTTACAGAAACCATGTGCAATGTCAGTCAGCAGTGGCTAAGATCAGTAAGGTATTGACATGTATAAAAAGTTATCACCACTGTAGTGGTTATGGTGCTCGCAGTGTTCCTTTTAATACTATATGTGGAATGGAATACAGTGAGTTTGTAACAATTTTTTTTTCATGAACTACACAAAAATCTTTGAGATGGAGCCTGCCTGTACACTCACACCTATTTGTAATTTTGAATGAAACTGCTAACTTACACCTTAATAAAGTTGATTTTTCTATGTGTGTGCACACTTCCCCTTCACCACCTTCCAGTGTCACTGCACTTTTATCACTTCCTGTCATGGCACCTCCACAATGCCAATGGATGGGGACACAGGCCCCTTTCCACTTGTTATTTAAAATACCCCTTCCACATGCATTGTGTGTTTGTGTGGAAGGGGTACATGAATTCTGTGTGTGTAGGTAATACATTGTGTGTGATTGAGAGAGTTTGTGTGGTAGAATGGGGGCGGAGGCAGTTTTGTGGCAGGTGAGGGAGAGCAGTTTTTCAATTTTTTATTTTATTAATATTATTTATTTATTCAAATGTATTTCCCCTTTCCTGCTTCTTACCTCTGGCCAGGGAGGGAGAATCTTGGCTCTGAGTATAAACAATGTCCAGATTTTGCAAAATTAGTCCCATATGCCCATTGTACAGCGCTACAGGATTTGTTGGCACCATATAAATAATAAAAATATAAAGACACCCCATTTAGTACAGCGTCATTTGGACTTCAGTATATAACCACATTGGTCATTGGTGAAAGTGTGCCAATTTCATCTTAATATATCTCATATTCTGATATGGTTTTTTTATCATTATTTATAGAGTTGCACTTTTTCCACTTGCTTTGAAATAATTTTCTTTTCTTTTTTTAAACAATTACATTATACAACTATAATAAGAATATCTGTATAATGGCTGAACATAGACTATAAACATATTAACAAAAATCTGTTCATAAGCATATAATTTTTACAAAAGTGTACATATTTTGCAATTAACTATAAACCAGTTTACCAAAATATTGCCCATAGCTATTTTTAAGATCTTACGCTCTGATTTTTGTTCCAGGGGTTTGCTAATCAAATATAGGGAATTTCGGGAAATGGAATGTATTTGTTGTACTTGGCAGTCCTTCGCTGTTATCAGTACAATAAGTGTTCCTGGCCCAGTTACAAGCCATTTAAATTGAATTAAATGCTTTTAACAAATCATGCCATTTCTGAAATAGATGTTTCTACAACAATCAACAAAGGTAAATGGAATGTGAAAGATATGTAATTGAAGCATATTCAACATTTCCAATAACATTTTTTATAAATGCCTTTTCAAACTGGAATGAAGCAAAGTACCTTTCATGTGTAAATTACAAGATAATTAGTGATAATTTTTCCACAAGATTAAGAATCTGTTTAGTAAACAGATTAAGTACCAGGTATTGCCAGTATATTTTTCTTAATCAATTTATTTAGCCTAATCTGATTATGGTTCCAAAACAATGGTCTAAAAAAAATTCTAGATTCAAGACGATATTAAACACAATGTTTCAAAGACCTACCAAAAGTAATAAAAAAGGTGCATTCAATATGAAAAAAAATATATACATCATGTCTACTTGACAGAGTAAGATTAAATGGTACAATATAATGAACATGCATCTGTCAAATAAAAATGTCCTTCAACAGCCATAGAATCTTTTGGGCATCTCTTATTTCTCTTAAGAGAAAATTTCCCTGAGCCTAAAGTCCTTTAAGAGATCCCTCTCTACATACCTCAAAACAGGATGCACCTGTCATGGTTGATTATATATTTCCTACCTGTTCTGTGTTAAATTTTGTATTTATTGTGTATTAATATTGTTTTTGTATTTTATTGTACCCTAATGTAACAATGCAATGATTTGTGGACCCAGGACATACTTGAAAACGAGAAAAATCTCAATGTATCTTTCCTGGCAAAATATTTTATAAATAAATAAGTGGCAAAAAAAATTGCTGACTCATTCATAAGTGTCTGCATTATTTACTGTAATTATTCAAAGCGGCCCTGTCACATTTCAGTATTTCATAAAGACTTAATGTGTATGAAATACTGGTCAAATTCACTGAAATGCCAACACAATTCAAAGAGATCATAAGACAATGTAGAGAATCTACATTGAATCTTAGGTTCAAACCAGGCAGACAACTGCGTCAACTTTTGTCCAGTCCCATTAACCATCATATTGATAGCTGTGGGATTCAGACATCGATCTATGAAGGCTCCTGAGGTCCCATGGGGTCCTTCATTGATTTCCGTGCTGTACTCTTATGCATGAGTGCAACACTAGCACAGCTCATGACAAATGAAGTGCTAAGAGCCAAAACGGGACGAGGACTGTGGCTGCTGTGAGGGACCAGTTGATGTAAGTAAAACCTACCTCTCTGAACCCAATGGTCACTGGAACCACACCAGATCTGCATATTTCACAAAGATCCCCAAAAATGTTAGAACTGTTATTTATAAAGTTCCAGTAAAATCTGCAGCACTGTACAATGGGTGGACTAACACACATATTTTTAACCAGACGAGTTGGACACACCGGAACAGAGAGATTGAGGGCCTACATGCTAGAGGGAGTGGGGTGTAGTGACACAAAAGGTAAGGGTAGGATAGAAAAGTAGGTTGTTAGCAGGGACGTATTAGCCGCGAGGCAAACAAGGCATTTGCCTTGGGCGGCATTTTTCAGGGGGCAGAAAAAAACGCCGCCCCCAAATGCTCAGGGCAAATTCCTAGTTAGCCTTGCAGCTAACTGACATGCTGGGCGCTGGGCGGGCGGCTGGCGAGGGAGCTCTTCCTCTGAGCGGTCTGCTCAGCTCCCTCTGCGGCGCGCGAGGGAGCTGAGCAGTCAGCTCAGGGGAAAGTGCTCCCTCGCCAGTCGCCCGCCCGTCCAGTCGCCCCACCGGCAGCCACTGGACCCCCAGGGAGAGAGAGAACCCCCCCCCAGCATTCCCAAAGGTAAGGAGGCTGGGGGGGGGGGTTAAATTAAAAAAAAAAAGTGTTAATGTGAGTAATTGTGTCTGACTGTGTGTGTGTGTGTCTGACTGTGTGTGTGTGTCTGACTCTGTGTGTGTGTATGCCTGACTGTGTGTGTCTGACCGTGTGTGTCTGTCTGACTGTGTGTGTGTCTGACTGTGTGTGTGTGTGTGTTTGTGTCTGACTGTGTGTGTGTGTGTGTATTTAGAAGGTGGGGGGGGCAAGGGTTGGGTGGGGGGGGGCGCGGGGGGAAGGGGCACCTGAGTTTTGTCAGCACAAAACCAGGATACACCACTGGGTGTTAGGATAATATATACTGAGGGCTTAGTGTTTTGCTTTGATGACAGTTATAGGAGAGGAGTTGGCATGTGGCAAGGGAAAGCTGTTGACAGTTTAAATATGTTTTCCTGAAGAAGTAAGTTTTCAAAGCTTTTTTGAAGGTGTGGAAGTGTAACAGAGAGGGAAAGGGCTTCCATAGGAATGGTACAGATCTAGAGAAGTTTTTAAGCGAGCATCAGAGGCAGGAATACAAACATAGGTTAGATTTAGGTCTTCAGCAGAGCGTAGTGGCCTAGACAGGACATATTTGTGTATTAGTGAGGATAGGTAGTTCGGAGCAGCCTTATATATCACGGAAGCCAGTGTAGGGACTGACAGAGTGGGGAGGCATGGCAGATATGGGTAGACAGGAAGATGAACCTCACAGCCGCATTCATTATAGACTGTAAGGGGGCAAGTTGGACACACATAAGACCAATGAGGAATGGATTACAGTAGTATAGGCGAGAGATGCCATCGGCATGGACAAATGCCTTAGCCATATCAGGTGTTTAATAAGGTCGGATTTGCGCTAGAAAGCCTGTGAAGAACTGATCGTAGTGCCATTGACTTAATAATAATAATAATAATAATATTATTATTGCCATTTATTTAACGCCAACAGTTTCTGTAGTGCTTTACAATATTATAAGAGCGGGATTCAACTATGAATAGGACAATTACAAGAAAACTTACAGGAACGATATGTTGAAGAGGACCCTGCTCAAACGAGCTTACAGTCTATTGTAGGTGGGGTAGAAAACACATTAGGACAGGAAATATCAAATAAGGTGGGAGTAAAGCAGAGCTGGAGGAGAGAGTATAGTGCTGCCCTTTAGGAAAGAGCAAGAGACTGGTATGTGAAGTAGAGGTTACTCTGGGAGGCCATAACCTTTCATAAAGAGATGGGTTTTAAGGCACTTCTTAAACAATTAAAGACTAGGGGAGAGTCTGATGGCAATAGACAAGCTATTCCATAGGAAGGGAGCTGCCCGCAAGAAGTTCTGCAAGCGCGAGTTGGCCGTACGCGTGCAGACAGAAAAAGGTCTTGGGCAGAGGGGAGAGACCGAGAAGGGGCATACCTATGAATCCGTGAAGAGATATGAGGGGCTAGATTTGGAGGGAAACAGACCAGGGAGGGAAGACCAAAAGTTCTGTTTTGGATGGCTTAAGTTTAAAGAAATGAGCAGCCATCCAGTTGGAAATAGCAGAGAGGTAGCCAGAGACATGAGTCAAGAGGGGTAGTGAAAAGTCAGGGGAGGACACGTAAATTTGCGTGTCATCCACATAGAAACTTTTAAATAATCCCATTTCTCTTGGACTCTATTTAATTTGCTCCAGTCTGATAATGACTCCTCTACCCATATTCTAATTTTAGAAAAGTCTGTTTTTCTAAAGTCTAAAACTTTTTTGTTTTTGTGTGGTGTGACTCAGTCACTGTTCTTATATTAAACCACACTGACTGATGATCACTGGATCCTAAACTTTCACCTACAGTAATATCTGATACCAAATCTCCATTTGTTAACACTAAATCTGGTATGGCCTCTTTACGAGTTGGCTCCTCAACAACTTGTTTTAGAGACAATCCCAGTAGGGAGTTTAGAATATGTGTGCTCCTGGCACAAGTAGCTAATTTTGTTTTCCAATTTACATCAGGAAGATTAAAGTCACCCATGATGATAACTTCCCCCTTCATTCTCATTTTAGCTATTTCCTCATCTAGTAGATTATCTAACTCTTCAATTTGTCCTGGGGGCCTATAAATCACACCTACACGAGTTACTGTGTGATTACCAAATTCTAACGTAACCCAAACGGACTCTATGTTTGCCTCACTAACTTTTATTAGGCTAGATTTTATGCTATCCTTCACATACAAGGCCACCCCTCCCCTTTCTTGCCTTCCCTATCTTTCCTATATAAAGAGTACCCTGGTATTGCTATGTCCCAGTCATTTTTCTCATTATACCATGTCTCAGTAACAGCGACTAAATCTACACTATCAGTTGCCATTATTGCCACATGTTCATGGATCTTATTCCCTGAACTGCGAGCATTTGTAGACATGACTCTAAGCTTATCATTTTTTAACACACTTGCTACAGGCACCTTCTGTCCTTGTTTTGGGGGACAATTGGATTGATGTTTTATCACCCTTTTGTCCCCCTCCTAGTTTAAATACATCTACAAATTTATTATTTTCACATTCCATAGACATGTCGCACGCCCCACCCACGATCCAATAAGACGGACATCACAATTCCTGCCACACGGTTTAAGTTGCGCAACTCATGTTTAGGCTTAATTAAGATATTGGGCATGTCCCATCCCAAATATAATAATAATGAGACTTAATTATTAAGCTGTGGGTAAGGATTAATGTTTCTCTTGGATATGATACTGGAACCTACTGGTCTTCATGACACTAATACCATCACCATATCAAAGGATTGAACTATCCATTGATAGTTTCAAGCCATATGGTCAAAGTCAGTTAGTTTACATTGAAACTAGACCTACCAGCGGCCTAAGTGTAAAATGTCTCACCTTGCTTTGATAGATCAAAAAGGGCTATCAGTTTCACACCTTGCAGAAGCCCCTTTTGATTAAAAGAGCAATTTCTCTCTGCCATTTGTCCTCTAGCCAGGGGTCCAATTATTGATGCACTGCAAACGTTATATTAAATAACCATATTCCATAGTGCAATAGTAAATTATCTACTCTTGCCGTGACAGGTACTTCCATTAACTTGCACAGCTGATCAATACACTAAGTGCTATGGCCTGGAGTCTCTTTATCCACCAGCATTCACATTATAGCAGATCTTGGATAGTTACAGCAAGGAAAGAGACAACCAACATCTTTCTTGGTACAAACAGCAATTCCCTTATTTTCACTTCACGTCAGGATATACAAACTACATTTCCCTTCCCCCATCTGCAAGTCCACCTTGACAACAAGAACATTGCTAGATCAGCCAGGCAGATATCTCAGCATGGAGGGAGGCTCTGCATCTTGTGCCATGTGACACATTAAAGTCTCTTTTTGCTACAGCTTGGATCACGGTTCATTAGGATCCTCTGCAAGATAATGGGTAACAATCCTAACAAGTCAGTAAGGTGCATTACCAGTCCTTAAAATGGCCAGAGTTAGCACACCACAAGTAATAGGACAAAGTCAAGTTTATTCATTCCAGGAGAAGAACAATGAAATCAATAGAAATAAGAACTGTTGGTAGAGAATAATTGGAGGTCATAAATAAGCCGGGTCTGACAGGCTTTCAGGAACAGGAGAATATCAAGATCAAACGTAACTGGAGTATGGTACACTGACCGGACACAGCCTAGGTTTGGGACACAGGAAAATATTGGAAAAAAACAATTTCAATCCCTTAGCAGGGCCAGGAAAACAGTCAAGAAAAAAAGTAGCGCACGCTCGTACTCTGAAACCATGAAAGGGCAATAAAAGGTTGATAGACTCGTGTGTGTGTGTGTGTGTGTGTATGTGTATGTGTATATATATATATATATATATATATATATATATATATATATATATATATATATATATATATATATATAAATAAACCTAATTGTTGGGCATGTGACTATCAAGTAATCAAAGCAATGAGGTTATGACATTCACAGCATAAAAGAGGCACTCTACTGTGTCACCAGAAGTACTTTGCAGTCCAAATCACCCCATACAGCCGTGAATGGTTTTGCCCCATTCGGTACAGTACTATTCGGACCTTAGTGAACCCTGTAGATGTGGACTTCATCCAAGCTTTTAAGAAGGTGCATAAACTTTTGACAGGCTGATCAAAGTTGGATCAGTTAATGCTCTCAGCATATTCATGATCACCCTTTACTGCTACAGAAAATTCTTCCACATTAACTTCGCATTAACACCCCAGGAAAGGCAGTGTGACAAACATCGGGGACACTACTGTTGTATTAAAAATTCCCAAACCATTCTACACTGTAAGGTAAAATGGTGCCAGTGGACTCCAGGCACCATAGTCACTTTATTGAAATGATCTGAGTATTATATTGAGTTTTCCTTTATTGGACTGTTTGTGATATTCTCCTCCCCCAGACTTGTTCACCTCTATGCGGTGTAGTTGCACTAATACTGGGCACAACTGAGATATATTGATAATAGTATTCTTAATTCAAAAACAAAAGTCCTATTTAGCGTCATGACCTTATTGAGAAACCAGACATTTGGCACTTTTTAGGTTATTATTAAGCTACAATACTTAATAAAATTGCAAGCTTAGAATTTCAGCATGTTGGTAATGCAAGAACAAGTTGGCTCAGACATTAATATGTCTTTCATTTAAATGGAAACTACTTAATTTAATCATTCAGGTATGGAGTTCAGAAAAAAGATTAACATCTGAAACTTGAACGATTATGCCAAGACAATGTGAAAATACAATGCACATGGCATGCACAATATGAATTTTCTGATGTATATTAATTTACTATTTTCAATTAATATGCTAAAAAAAATTGGCATTTCCAGCATATCATTCAGCTCTCAAAAAGTGTACGACTAATAAGGTTTCTTATGTTACCTTCTAACTGCGCTAAATGGCTAGAAAAAATCTTTATAGATTATAAAAGATTATATTTTGGTTTTTAGCTATACTTTAGTTTTCTTATAGGTTTATTTTTTGTTTTGTTTGTTTTTTGTGACAAAGGGCACATCTGCTTTTCCTCTGTGTTTCTTTTACATTGCTTTTAAGGGCTAATCTTCCAGATGAATGTGGCTCTGGATACTAGTCAAGAGAAGGCATAAAGCAGATGTGAATTTCTGTTTACAAATACAGTAAATGGACCTTCTGGTGTCATGTACCTAAAGTGTGTGGCCTGGGAAGTTAACAGTGCATGAAATGTATTTTACCGCATAATAACCTGTATGATATAAACTCTTTAACAAGGGCTCCAAATGACCCGGGACTACTAGTTCATTGTACAGAATCCCTATATGACAGGGGTTTGTTGGCAAAAAAAAATTCAGCATCCTTTGTTCTATACATAACTTCAGATGGATTCACATCAACATATAAAGATGCATCTCCTTTAAAATATAGATTGGTCTGTTCAAGGCTGAACATATCCCAACTTTATCTAAATGACATTCCTTCAATAGATGATTGGGTTTATAGCCAACTCTGCTACAGAGTAAGGAACTAAAACCACTGGGAATTATTTTTAAGTAAAGTTGGATTTTAAATTGAATTTAAGGACAAATTTGCCAAACCCCAAAAAATTATTTAAAGGGACTCCCCAGTGCCAGGAAAACATATTAGTTTTCCTGGCACTGCAGGATCCTACAGTGCCCCTCTGCCTCTCAACCCCCATCTCAAGTTGCTGAAGGGGTTAAAACCCATTCAGTGACTTACCGGAGTCCAGCGCCGATGTCCCTCGCCAGCGTCACTTAAAACACTTTTCGTGTTCTATCAGACAGCCACTAGAGGAGGAGTTAACCCTGCAAGGTAAATATTGCAGTTTATAAAAAATGCAATAATTACACTTGCAGGGTTAAGGGTAGTAGGAGTTGGCACCCAGACCACTCCAATGGGCAGAAGTGGTCTGGGTGCCTGGAGTGTTCCTTTAAGTCACCAATGCTTTCACTTCATCTACTCTGACCTTAAATTTGCAATTCACTTTGAATTCCCATTTTAGTTAATGTGGATGTTTAGGACTTTTAAGACTGAAAATTATTATTATTATTTATATAGCGCCAACAATTTCTGCAGCGCTTTAGTGGGTGGATGAACATACATGTAGTTTTAACCAGACAAGGTGGACACACAGGAACAGAGGGTTTGAGG
>OW240919.1:127254709-127277347 GCA_933207985.1 Pelobates cultripes | reverse complement strand
GCCTAATCTCTAATGGTTCCAAAACTACAAGTGCCACAGTAACCTTTAGCCTATGCAAAAGTAATAGGGTTGTAATGTTGCAACCACTTATCTAGACCATTTTAATTGTAAGCATAGCCAAAGAACATAACCCCCCAAAAATGATAATAAATATAATTTTGTGGTCCAGCTTTATAAGGATTATTTATAGGCGAGAAGGTGACCACCGGTGTAGTGTTTTTGTTTTAATCACTTCAACCCAAACATGTTCTATCGAAATAATGAAAAAAACAACAACTGCCATGTTGTTTCCTTGAGACAAATGAGTCATCGTCACCTCCTCCCTATGAACATAATTGTTAATTTTGTATTAAAATCAAAATATGTCAGCAGTTTGATTCATGTGTGTATTGTGCTATAGAATAACAATTGGGAGGAGACCTCTTAAAACAATACTTGATTGAGTCAAGCAGGTGGATACAACAAGCTGAAACAAATTCTGTAATTTTGCCAGGAGAATGACACCCATGCTTATGTTTAATTATTCCATTTAAAACATGTCACTCTCATTTATATACTAGATGATTATTGTCTACGGCAGTGTTTTTTTATCCCTCAGTATTCCAGCTGTTATGAAGGATGTTACCAATAACTACCATGTTGTGTTTAAAACAGGACAAACAAAAAATGGCATTATGGGGATATTGGCATTGCAAGTGGAAGGAGAGGGCTGCTCTATAGGGATGAAAACTTTAGAAAACAACAAAGAATTGTAGAGTGACTGAATATAAATGGTAAACAGTCTTACCTAAAAAGGTAGACTGACATATAGCATAAAAAATGTACAAAACCACATAAAAATTGAACTGACATAAAGAAAATGTATGAAAATGAACAATAAGGGTCTAGAGAAGCAACTGGGGGCATGGTAGAGGTTGTCATTAAAGCTGAATGAGGGTATCGCCATGACATAAAAGGGTACACAGAGATTGGTGTAAAGGGAAATGATCACAGAGGACCCATGGTATATCGTGTTAAAAAAATACAGTCTGGACTGGAATGAATGAAGGTAGAGGAAATGGAGGTGAGAGTGGGACTCTAAGGAAAGCAGGTTAATAGGGGACTGAAACTAAGGGAAGGAGGGTATGGCAAGACTAGCATAAAGAGAAGAGATGATAGATAGTAAATTGAGCTGCGTTTAAATGGTATTTGGCATTGACTTAAAGAACTTATTAATTAACAAGGATGTAAAGAAAAATACAGAAGAAATAATGTAGCAAATTAAGTTAGAATTCTATCGATTGTGGCTACATATGGTGCTGAAGGTGATGAAAAAGCCTATAGGCAGCTCAACATTCAAAGTTTTACGCTGCTAGACAGGCCTGTTACTTGCCATTGCAATCCTGGAGGATACAATGCACACTAAATAGAGGTTAATTTCTAACCGTCATGGCTGGTGGAGAGAGGAAATTTTGAGCCCTATATTGTATTTGCCTCTTGTCATCCCAACCTTAAAGTACGGTTTTACATAACTTCTCTTGTGCTTTTATCCTTAATACTTTACTTCTTTACATAATTAGGAATCAAACATCCATTAATAACATTAAATAATAGACATTAGAATTAGAAACGGGGCTCTCCTAGCACATATCTGCATCATCCACACAAACCTGGACATGCAGTGGTCACATTTATTAAAATAAATGAATGAGATATACTCAAGTACTATCACAAACTATTGCAAGCTTTTCCTATTGATTAATTTCAATGTAGAAGACATTGCATGTGCACATGTTATTGAACAATAGTACTTTCTGGGTTTTGCAAGACAGACAAAAACCAAAGTATTAGCCATAAATCGGAATTATGGAGAAAAGAATAACCAATGGCAAGCAGAATCCAATAAACAAAACTAACTAAAAGATGTTCAGATAGTGCAAAAATGGCCAGGGACCATGATGAGGCAACTAAAATGGGAAGAAATAGGTTTAAATAGACTAACGTGTTGTGCTCATCAACTTGCGTAATTATATGTTGACACCAAAACATGCATGTGCATTGGCATCTTAAATACAGAAGATGTCAATGTACCCACATGTCACTAAACAACACTGAATTGGAGCGCTTTGCATCAACGAAGATCACAAAAGTGGTGGGTGTGTGCAATGTTGCTAGGAGAAATGTTTGGCAATTTTTCAGGAATTGTGACAACATTATATCTAAATGCCGGGACAAAAGCTTAATAATTTATATGGATACTCACTCACTGAGAAGGTCTCAAATTTGTTTTATCTAGCATAACATTTTTTGATAAATTAGTGGCATATTTTTAGGGTCTACATAATTTTAAAGAATACAACAGATTATTCTTTATAGTCTATAAATGGCATTAGTAATGTCTCACTTAAGACACTTCTGAGAGGTTACCACAATCCAGCTGTTGCATCCGTTGTGTATGCGAGTGGATCTGCTCAGCTTTATCGTTCCTGGCTAACCTAATTTACAGAATTGAGGTGAAACTGGTTGGAGACCTCTTAAGGTGGGACAGGGTGTTTGACAACCTCTCGTATGTAAGAGACTAAGGGGCTGGAGCAAGACCTCATCCATTTTACTATTGTATCTTTTTATCTCCAGTTGTTAGAAGTTTGTATGTATTAGGAAAGATAAGTTATCTCTTGCAGAGCTCTAACAAGCATCAACGTGGTCTAGGTGTCTCGATATCCCTTTAAGTGAACATTTTAAACCATTGATATACTTCTTTATATCACTTCTGCAAATATCATTTGGAAAGGTTGCACTAAATGTTTTCCATTATAAGGATATTTATTATAATTCTTTAACATTTGCCAATGCATTAGCAGGTGACATTAAGATGCCAATCAATCACAGAAATAAAATGTTATGAATATTTTAATAAAATGGAGTTTGAAAACAGGTTGATATTAAGTACTGTAAACTAGAAGATAACTTTATCTATATAAAGATAATTGTCAAAGCCTTTAACCACGGAATCCAAAATACTCACTTAATTGTAGCTGAGCTTAACAACCTGCTTTATGGCATGGCAGCAAGATCAATTTAACGAACAAGAGTATATAACACATACCATCTTTTGTAGAGCATTTATTTATTTAAAAACTCTGGCCCTCACACTAACCTTTTTTACTACACTCTACAAACTCAGACTCTCTCTCTGATAAGCCGCTCTCCTTCTGTAACAAAATATCGAAGAGGAAGTTCTAAATTCTACTTTCCATGAACAATGGAACAAACTATTCATACTTATCCACAAAATGCTCATCAATGTCAACTTGGATACCTCATCAAGACTTTTGGCCTTCAGAAATAAGTCTTCCCATGGTCCTCATTCCACTTTCTTGATTGGTGCTCTTCAGCATGTGGCACCTTTAGGAGATCTTGCAGGTCGTAGACCAAATTTCCTGTTTCTCCTATACCAACCTACACCAGTCATTGCCCTATTACAAGGCACACTGGTAACACTATTCATATACAGGAAGTATATGAATACACTTCCGTCTAGCTATACCATAGTTTAGCATTAAACATGGAAGGACTACACCAGGGCTCTCCAGAGACTAACTACTTCAATTAGATTAAGATGTTAATTAATAAAATGATAATCAACTTCCAGGTAATGGAACTATTGATGGCATGCTGAACACTTTCCTGACCTGGACACAATATTACCATCTCTCTTGGTATTACTGTGATACATTGGTTGACTCTTCTACACTTGTGGTACTGGGCCCTCGCACTCACTTTCCTATGGAATGGATGGATGACACTGAAAACAGCTTTGTTCTTACACATTTCCCATTGCTCCCTAAACCAATGGCCTTGTGCCATTATCCTTTGAAACGTTGGCCTTTGATGCTAAATTACACTATGCCAGCGTAATTGAGTAATTCTCTGCCAACTTTTCGCAATTTCCAGCTTACTGAATAACCTCAACACTTTATGCAAATGTCACCAGAGACAGGTTGGACCTTTGACTGCCATATATTTAAAAAAAATGCAAACCCATCATTTATCATTTTACTACAGTGTTGATTAAGGTGTTAAAAGAAATTAATAAATAAATAAAATAAAATAAATGTTACTTTTTTAAAATGCAGTCAGAATGCCCATAACCTTTATGGGACAATGTCTGAACATTAGTACAAGAAATCCCATCTGCAAAATGCCTTATTACTTAGACTAGTGTGTATACTGTAACACATCTAACAGAACTGAGCAACAACACAACTTTATAATTGCACGGTAATGGGGGTGATCCATTGTGAAATCAGTCCACATAATTAACAGAGAACAACAATTATATACAATTACTATAAATCACTGCAAATCCCTACTGGAATAAGACTGCGGATGCCAACTTGAATAAATACCTTTATAAAGAGCGTTACTTTGTAATATTTTAATTGCATGGTATTTATTTGCAAATCAGAGATCAAATTATGTTGGCCAGTTTGCCTATGAACTTTTACTGTGTTGTTCCGGAGACACAGAAATTCAGAGCATCTGTTGTGTAATGGAGGGGAAAATAGTCTAAAACGTACTGACCCATCACGACAAAACCTTAATGAAGTCTTCTAGGATGTTAAGAAAAGAAAATAAAGAAAATCTAGGACATCTATGTTATAGTATTAAGAGCACACAAACAATACAGAAAGTATTAAGAAGCTTTTTACTTTTTTGTATTTTCGGCTATTAAAAAACACGTATTTAACCAATAAAAAAAAAACTTTCCTTGTGTCACATGATTATGAGGTAGAATAAATCTAGCCTGACAAATATATGAATATATTAGCCTCATAAGCGTAAATGCATGTAATTAAATACAGAGCAATTCAGCTTCAGCTAAAACCACTAAACGCCATTAAATTGGATGAATATAGGTAGCATCAGCATCGGCGAAGTCGGTGATGATATGCAATCAACTGCTTTTTGCAAACTCTAGTAAAAAAACAGAGAGTTTGAACCGAATAAATAAAATTAAACCATTGCCCCTACAACCTATCTTAATCAAGAGATTCTGGAGGTGTGACCCCCATTACCTTACAACACGCATGGTAGTGTAAATATTAATATAATCGCGCAGTGGAGGATAAGGGGGACTTATATACACTATTCCCCATCCCATGTATCGTGATGGAGTGGCTAATAAAAATGAAACACTGTGTACAGCGTACCCCAAACTAACCAGGGGAAAAACACTCTGTGGATCTCATCATTTCACTCAATATGATATCAGTGAAAGGTAAAACTAATTAGTTTGGTTCCAGGAGATCACATATAAACTGCGGTACCTCCAATGACAGAGTATGAGTAAATTAAAAGAATGGTGGACTTACTAATGTTAACCAAATCCTTGCCCATAAAAAAGGTTCCTCTGCCATAAATAATGTCACTTCTTATAATTGGATGGCATTGGGATTTTCAGTGTAATTTTTCATGGTCCTGCCATATCCCACCTCTCTTATAGTGCACAAGTAAATATGTATATATATATATATTTAATACATTATCTACATAATACATAAACATAATAAATCCAGTGACAATTGTCTCTAAAATATCAATTTGCTTGTGATTTAAAAATTAACGACTACATAAAATATATACCTATCTGAAGATAACCTTTGTTGTAGGTAACAAAATATTGCACACTGGGCAATACCAAACTGGAAAAAAAAATATCAAGGTTGCAAAAATAAATAAATAAAAACAGTTTTGGAGGTAAAATAAAAAAATCCTTAGAATATGCGCCTTGGGAGTAAAATGTAATAAATACCGATTTCCGATCGCCTACAACCAATGTTGGTTGGGAGGGAGAAAGCTGAAACAAGATTACACAGCTTCCCAGCTGTATTTCAAGAGAGCAGAACATCACACTGTCTATCAATGAAATACATTAAATAAGAACAAGTTAAATCAGTACACAAAGATCATACCTAAACACACACACACACACATACATACATATATATATATATATATTAAATCTTCTATGAGCTTGTTTCAGCTGGCACGGTAAGAATACAAAGATGCAATCCACAATGTCACTTGTGTCAAATGCACCTAGCTCTTCCTGATTAAAACCTAGCTGCATACAATGTAATTTTTATTATTTTTATAGTTTCTTTATTAATTTCTTATGTTTTTCTTTTTCTTCTTCTTCTTTTTTTATCCAAAATCAAGTGCTACATAATTGCTTCAATATGTAGTATTGCAGACAAGTCCACTTTATCTTGGGACAATAGAAATAGTAGCAGTTTACATGAAATGCACAGGGGTACTTAATAAACATGTGGAAATGAATAGATAATTTCATATTTTAAGCCAAGGTTGCGTAAAAAATAGGTCCTCAAACTATATCTTCTACAATCTTCTACAGTGTCTTATGGTTGTGTAATTCTAAAACTTCAGGGGATCTATATTTTGGGTACCGTTTTAGATAAACACAGCTAAAAAGAAGTATCAGTCTAAATGGGCATGATCTCTTAAATGGAGGATGGAAGAGATACTTAATACTACTTAACAGAAAGGGTAGTAGACACATCCAATGAAATCAGGTTGTGTAGAAGAATATCCAAAAAAGCTAAATGAGCAATATCTATGTGAGGCAGATTATATGGGGGAGCTGGTTTTCATCAGTTCTCATATTCCCCATTTTCCCTATGACGTTCGTTATTAAATTAATTAAAACGGGTTCTTTAACACCATAACTACTACAGCTCACCATAGTGGTTACTCTGCCATAAACCCATGGCTCCATGTTTTTTTTGTTAAATCATTTGGGAACAGTTCTAAAAATTCTAGGATCTCCCTGGGGTTCCATAGACCACTCCAGTTTCAGTCACCAAGTGAAAATGCAATATAAATATAATTCCTTCTAACCTGGACAGCAATGAGAAGATGTGCCAATGGAAGGTATGACTTTGTCATGTTATTACCATTCACAGTAAATGCACAAAACAAAAAAAAAAGGCCACAGTTGGATTGTGAAGCATGCCGAAGAATACCAATATGTTTACAGGATATGTTCTTAAATCAAACAAATAAAGAAATGAAAAGGAATATGCAGTCAGCAGACATGTTGTATAGACCATTTATAATGGCAACTGTGTCATACTTCTTCAATTCTGTCATTCAATGGAAAAATTTAAATGATAAATGTTAAAATGGAATAAGTCTAGCGTAGAAAATGGGATATTTAAAGGATGTTTTCCAGAAACAAACTGAAAATATATCTTTGAATTTTTGAAATAAGATTATTATTTTTTTTAATCAAGTCCAATACTATATTGCAGTGATGGCTAAGCTTGGCACAGCAGATGTTTGGGAATTGCAGGCTAAGCATCATGGGAAATGCAGTTTATAAACATCTGTCATGTCAAGGTGACCTGTCAATACTACAGTGTATAAACAATTAGCTTTATTGTATTACCAAGTTGCACTGCTTCTATTTTTAGGACCAGTCACTGCTATTAACCATTTCCTACCACTGCTAGAATTGGAATGAAGATGAACAAACGCAGCATATGGTTATGTAAAAAACTGTACTGGTGATTTAAAGGGTACATATAGTCCACAACAATAACTGCCTTCTGCCCACCCCGTTCACTGATAAAGAAAAAAATTTAATTTTAAAAGAGATTACTTACCTAATCCCTAGTGCCAGGAAGCCTACGCTGCAGCCACCCGCTCCGCCTTTTAATATGTCAGAGAGCCTGTGATGTCTTCGCAAAATCCTCTAATCTACTGCTTCCCAGAGAGAAACAATGGGTTGGAGGTATACATGTGCGGCTAAACACTGCGCTCCCCTTAGACAGAGTTTTACTTGGTTCTGGATGAGGGAGCGCCTCTAGTGGTTGTTAGGAACACAGCCACTAGAGGTGGATTTAACGCTGCAATGTAAACATTCCAGTTTCTAAAAGACTGCAAAGTTTTAGACTGCAGTCTTAAAATGACAGGACCACTATATCCAAAGCACTTCATTGAGACCACTTCAATGACAGGAAAAAGGGTTTGCTAAATCAATTCAATTCATCCAATGTCATTTAATGGCAAAGAAATCCTGACAGAGCAATTTAAGTACGTCAGAGCTGTCTATGTCCAGAAAATGTTTTGCTCCAAAATCTTGACCTAATTAGTTGCAAAACTAGTCATGATCAAACATATTTTTCTAACACTCACTTATGATTAGTCTCTACCAAGCCAATAGAATTGATTATTTTTTTGCAAGATAAAGTGTGCTTTCTCCACCAGCCCCTATAGACAAGCACTCACTGCTAGTCTTTGGAAACTAGCTGATTCGTGAAATACAGCTAGTCAGAAATTCCCTAGAGCTGAACATGAGTGTCAATTTGGGTTGACGGTCATGGATTTTAAATTTGGATTGGATTTTACTGATATCTTCACTTTATTAAGTGTAAATTTAAAATATGGCCAGCAGATATACTGTTTTAAACAAAAATTAATTGGGTTAAAAAAATAAAATAAAAAAAAGCACCCCCAAGGTTCACTCCGAATTAGGAGGCAGTGTGAATGCGGTCTTTCAAACCACAAGACCATAGGGCATTGGTGATGGAGTTAAGAATGAAACAATGCACTACTGCGTAATGGAGGTGTGGGTAAATATCAGTGGCAACTGGTGAAGTTTTAGGTAGGGTGCCAGACTCCTCCCCCCCAGATTTGACTCCTCCTTATACAGTACAGAGGTACTCATACAATACAGAGAGCTGAACATAATATAGATGTTCATACAATAAAACAAGCTGGTCACAACATAAAGATATCTATATAATACATAATGCTGAGTACAATACAGAGATAACCATACCACAAACATAGCTGATATAGAGATAATAGAGATATAATACACAGAGCTGTGCACAATACAAAGATAGCTATAAAATAACCAGAGCTGGATAGACTACATGGATACCCAGGGGAGTGCTGGCAGCCTTAGGCCTGGGTGGCAAAACCAGTCAAGTGGCCCATTGCACCACCAAATCAGTTCACCATCCATGCCCACCTTTTCCTGGTTTTAGAACGGATATTGATGTTATGCTAATCAGTAGCGCTTTGCCATACCTGCTCCTTCACGGCTCTGACTTTCAATGTTGTCAGAGCGCAGGCTGAGAATCTCTGAGCCTGTGCTCTGACTCACTAACTGAGCGCCGGAACCACGAGGGAGAGGCTATAATCTGACTGCACCTACTGCTGGTGCGCACCAGTGGACCACCAGCGAATCGTTTAAATTGAATATGCTGGTGTCCTCAACTTGTGAGCTGTGTTGGTCGCCGCACGCCTCTGTTGTCATGGCACCCTGCGTGACCGCACAGCTTGCACACCCCAACGGCTGGCCCTGCTGACACACACTGATGTTACTACTTAGACATCCCTCAATATTAATACAGACATCAGAGTAAACACCAATAAACTGTGCAAACAGAGCTGATCCCCCCAATTTATAAAGATTTGCTTAGTGGATTTGTTGTAAGATTAAATCATGCCTCCTCCTCTCTCTCTCCCATGTGCTGCTCTGTAGGCAGGGAGGAAGTGAAGAGTAATCACATTCTCCCAGCACAGCGGCACCTGTGGCTGCATGGGGAACAGCTGATTAATGTAATGCTTGCAGGACGGCCAGCTGCCGCAGAACCTCTTTGTTCCCGTCTCTGCAAAGGGCTCCAGGCACTGCTTGCTGTGAGTGTGAGCCACTGTAAATTAGGGGCACTGCGGTAAAGACGGGTCTGGGCAGGAGGAGAGAGCAGTGCAATCAGTGCACTCCCCTCCTGTGGGTCACCAGTAGACTGGTGCACCTGCCCAGGATCAGAGCTGGTGCAAGGATTTTTGCCGCCCTATGCAAAAGAAAAATTTGCCGCCCCCCATGTGACATCACAATGCCCCAACCATATGATCTGCCATATGAACTAACGCCAGTGTGTGTTTACATTAAAAAGCCTGCAGGGACTGGCTATAGACACCAGAACCACTTCATTAAGCTGAAGTGGTTCTGGGGACTATAGTGTCCCTTTAATGTGAGGTAAATTATAGATTAGTGTCACTAATATCATACTAGACTGCCTACTTACAACCAGATGAGGATGATGATGGGCTGCAGTTTGGCTCCACTGGTCTGGTGTAGAACAGGATCTCTGGAGGCAACTGGTCACAAAATGTTCTGGGAGAATTGGAAGCAGCTCCATTTTTTGGGGGCCCCTTACACAGCTCAAGGTCTGAGCCCCAGGGCCTGGCGGTGAGTATGCCCATTAGGCCCACTCATAAGTCTACTTATATGTTCCACCCACCCATGAGTTTGCTCACAGGGAGTGGAGTGTGTAGGGAATGCGTTATTGTAGATGATATAATATGTGTGCTTATGGTATGTAGTGTATAGGGATACCAGTTTGTGTAGGTGATGCAGTGTGTTTGTGTGTAGTGATGTCGCGAATGTGAATTTTTTGGTTCGCGAACGCGAACGCGAACTTCGTCAAATGTTCGCGAACCCGCGAACCGGGTGAACCGCCATAGACTTCAATGGGCAGGCGAATTTTAAAACCCACAGGGACTCTTATTGGTTGAAGGGGGGGGAGACCTACTCTCCTCCCCCGGCCCCAACCCCTGGGCGGGGTGGGGGCCATAAGATAATGAGGGGGACCTACTGTCTCTCTGGCCCCCACCCCGGGCGGGTGGGGCCATATTGATAATGAGGGGGGACCTACTGACCCCCCCGGCCCCCACCCCTGCGCGGCGGGTGGGGGCCATATTGATAATGAGGGGGGACCTACTGCCCCCCCCAGGCCCCCACCCCTGCGCGGCGGGTGGGGGCCATATTGATAATGAGGGGGGGGACCTACTGTCCACCCCCCCTCCGGCCCCCACCCCTGCGCGGCGGTTGGGGGCCATATTGATAATGAGGGGGGGGACCTACTGTCCACCCCCCGGCCCCCACCCCTGCACAGCGGGTGGGGGCCATAGTGATAATGAGGGGGGGGACCTACTGTCCACTCCCCCTCTGGCCCCCACCCCTGGGCGGCGCTTGGGGGCCATAAAGACTAATGAGGGGGGGGGACCTACTGTCCTCCCCCCCGGCCCCTACCCCTGGGCGGCGGGTGGGGGCCACAAAGATAATGAGGGGGGGACCTACTGTCCTCCCGCCCCGGCCCCCACCCCTGGGCGGCGGGTGGGGGCCACAAAGATAATGAGGGGGGGGGGAACCTACTGTCCTCCCCCCCGGCCCCCAACCCTGGGCGGCGGGTGGGGGCCACAAAGATAATGGGGGAGGACCTACTGTCCTCCCCCCCCCGCCCCCACCCCTGGGCGGCGGGTGGGGGCCACAAAGATAATGAGGGGGGGGCCCACTGTCCTCCCCCCGGCCCCCACCCCTGGGCTGCGGGTGGGGGCCACAAAGATAATGAGGGGGGGACCTACTGTCCTCCCCCCCCGGCCCCCACCCCTGGGCTGCGGGTGGGGGCCCTAATAACAATAAGGGGGGACCTAAGGTGACTAGGGGTCCCCAAGGTGACTAGCCAATTAGTTAGTTAGTTCTTTTGAATTTTCCCACGCTGTGTAAAATGACAAATCAGAGTGTCTAATTGCAGGGCGTGGCAAGGCTTTATAAACCATGGGTGAAGATGGATTATTTTTTTGCGCTCGGGTTTTTTCTTTTTCGTCAGGTTTTTTTTTGCGCTTGGGATTTCTATTTTATTTTCAATTCGACGGTTATGATGGTTTTTTATTTGGCTTTTTTGGGGGCTGAAAAAAGAAGATTTGAGAAAAAAGAAGACGTCGAATGGTAAGTTTACTTTTATTTTACAGGTTAGTTATTTTATTCCCCCATCACTATTTTTTAGGGTGAGGGGGGTAGGTAGAGACTTTTTATTTGGGGGGGTGGTGACTAGGGGCTTGGGGACCCCTAGTCACCTTGGGGGGGGAGGGATTTGCTTAGGGCCCCCACCCGCAGCCCAGGGGTGGGGGCCGGGGGGGGAGGACAGTAGGTGTCCCCCCCCTCATTATCTTTGTGGCCCCCACCCGCCGCCCAGGGGTGGGGGCCGGGGGGGAGGACAGTAGGTCCCCCCCTCATTATCAATATGGCCCTCACCTGCCGCCCAGGGGTGGGGGCCGGGGGGGAGGAGAGTAGGTCCCCCCCCATTATCTTTATGGCCCCCACCCGCCGCCCAGGGGTGGGGGCCGGGGGGGGCAGTAGGTCCCCCCCTCATTATCAATATGGCCCCCACCCGCCGCGCAGGGGTGGGGGCCGGGGGGGGCAGTAGGTCCCCCCCTCATTATCAATATGGCCCCCACCCGCCGCGCAGGGGTGGGGGCCGGGGGGGGCAGTAGGTCCCCCCCCTCATTATCAGTATGGCCCCCACCCGCCACGCAGGGGTGGGGGCGGGGGGGACAATAGGTCCCCCCCTTATTTTTCATTTTAGGGCCCCCACCCACCGCTCAGGGGTGGGGGCCGGGGGGGAGACAATAGGTCCCCCCCTTATTGGTATTTTTAGGGCCCCCACCCACCGCTCAGGGGTGGGGGCTGGGGGAAGGACAACAGGCTGCTCACTGTTTAATAGACATGCCCCTACTCGCGGTATTGCGAGTAGGGGCACAATTTACTAATACTAAGTAATTTTTACTTAGTATTAGTAAATTAATAGGAGGCGGACCGAACATCGCATATGTTCGCCGTCGGTGGCGAACGTGAACACGCTATGTTCGCCGGGAACTATTCGCTGGCGAACCGTTCGGGACATCACTATTTGTGTGTAGTGGAAGCAGTGTGTATTTGTGTATAAGGGATGTATTGTGTGTTTCTGGTTGTGTGTAAGGGATGCATTGTGTGAATCTGTGTTTGTATGCATAGGGGATGCAAGGTGTGTGTCTGTATGTGTGTGCATTGAGTGTAAGAGATGCATTGTGTTTCTGTGTGTATGTAAGAAAAGCAGTGTGTGTGTTTGCATGTGTGTTTAAGGGTTTGCATTGTGTGTTTCTGTGTATGTGTGCAAAGGATGCATTGTCTTTGTGTGTAAGGGTTGCATTGTGTGTGTGTAATGGATGCAATGTGTGTTTCTATGTGTGTAAGGGAAGCATGTTGTGTTTCTGTGTGTGTAGGGATGCAGTGTTTGTTTCTGTGTATGTATAGGGATGCATTGTGTGTGCGTGTGTGCGTAGTGTGAAAGAACTCCCCGTCTTGCCCACTGTCCTATAGAGCTGTCCGTTCTGTCCCTTAGAGCTCTCCCCCACCCTCCCCTAGCGGTCTCTTCTCACACTCACCCACCCTCCCTGTGCTCTTCTCATCCCCCCCTCCACCTTCCCTGTTTTCTTCCCACTCCGCCCCCTCCATGTGTTCTCCTCGCCCCCCTGTGTTCTTCTCACCTCCCCCTAACTGTGTTCTTCTCACCTCCCCCCTAACTGTGTTCTTCTCACCTCCCCCTCCTGTGTTCTCATCTACCCTCTCCTCACCCCACCTCCTGTGTTCTTCTTATCCCCTCTCCTCCCTGTGATTCTCCTTATTTCCCCCTTGTTCTTCTTACTCCCCCTCTTTCTTCTTTCCCCCATTTCTTACTCCCCCTTCTTCTTCTTACTCCCCTTCTTCTTCTTACTCCCCCTTCTTCTTACTCCCCCCTCTTCTTCTTACTCCTTCTTCTTATCCCCCTTCCTTCTTCTTATCCCCTCTTCTTCTTACCCTTCTTCTTCTTCTTACACCCCCCTTGTTCTTCTTACCACCTTGTTCTTCTTACCCCTGTTCCTCTTGCCCTCCTTGTTCTTCTTACTCCCCTTCTCTTGCCTCCCCCCCCTCTCCCTTACTCCCCCTCTTCTTGTCCCCCCTTTCTTCTTGCTCCCCCCTTCTTCCCCCTCAGCTATGCCCCACCCCCCTTCTTCTTATCCTCTTCTTTTTCCCCTCCCCTTCTTCTTACCCCTCCTTCTTCTTACCCCACCCTTCTTCTTGCACCTTCCTTCTTCTTACCCCACCTTCTTTACCCTTCCCTTCTTCTTACCCCACCTTCCCCCACTCTTCTTGCCTTTCTGCTTACCCCCCTCTTCTGGGTGTGCACTTCTGTCAGTCGGCGGTTACAGGAAACAGAAACTACGCGCAGAACAGGAGTTTTATGTTTCCTGTAACTGACTGGACTGACAGGAAGTGCACACTGAGTGTGCACCTTCCTATCACTCCGGCAGGGCACCGCGGACCATAGAGGAGCTCGGCCACGCTACACGGGAGGGGAGGGGTCGAAGATGTGCTGCAGCCATCTGAGGCTCTTTACAGAGCGCTCAGGTGGCTGCAGCATTAGGACCGGCCCTGCAGCGGCCGGTCTTAAAAGAATTTAGGGCGGCCTTGGGGGCAATTGCCTCCCTGCCCCCCGGCCCAGCCCGCCCCCTATGGATACCCATACACACAGGTAAAATAACACACAGTGCTGGGTACAAAAAGGAGATACTCAAAACTATCCCACACAACCAGGATCACTGTAATGGATTACACAGAGCTGCAATACAGAGATACCAACACAGTACATGTGTCTGTAAAAATCTTTACCTCATTCTCTATCTTCTTAGCCTTCTCTTAGCTCTCCCTTTCATGATCGCACCTTCAATAGTGCTCCTGCTATAATAACTTTAGTTTTCTATTAAATATTGCTGCTGTTATGAAACATATCACCAGAACAACTACAGCTTATTGAATTTGTTCTGGTGAGTATAATCATTACCTTCAGGCTTTTTGCAGTAAACACTGTATATTCAGAGAAAATGCAGTGTTTACATTACAGCCTAGGGATACCTCCACTGGCCACTCCTCAGATGGCTACTAGAGATGCTTCCTGGGGCAGTGCTGCATAGTGTGACTGATATTCATTATCTCCACCCTCTGCGTGGAAACACTGAAATTTCCTTATAGAGACACATTTATTCAATTAATCTATATAAGGAGATGCTGATTGGCAAGGGTCAGCGCTGTATTTAGCGCAAGGCCGAATGGCCACCCTTGAGCCCCCCAGGGTGCCTGGACAGCTTCTTTACAGACTTCACTCTGGCGCCCGGCATCTCTAAGTGGGGAGCTAAACAGGAGAATCACAGTTCCCTCAACACCTATTTTGCGCACCTACACTCTACATGCCTGCCCGCCCTCCCTCCTGCACGCATGCACACCCAGTGGCCAGCCCAGCAGCCCCACTGGACCCCATGTAAAAATCCACTCAGCTCTCCCAAAGGTAGGGAGGCTGGGTGGATTTAAATTAAAATAAAAGTAAATCATTATTTGCATGTGTGTGTGTGTGTTTGTTTATCAGTAAATGTGCTGTTATATCTGTCAGTGTGTGAGTGAGTGAGTGAGTGTATCTGTCAGTGAGTTGTTTGTCAATTAATGTGTGTGTATAATGTATGTCTATCAGTTTGTGTGTGCCTGTCTGAGTGTGTTTGTATATCAGTGTGTGTTTGTCTGTCAGTGTGTGTTTGGCTGTCAGTATGAGTGTCTGTGAGTGTGTGTATGTGTCTGCCTGTCAGGGTATGTGTGTTTATATCTGTGAGTGTGTCTGTCAGTAAGTTTGTTTGTCAGTGAATGAGTGTTTCTGTGAGGGAGTATGTGTGTTTCTGTGAGTGAATTTGTGTGTGTGGAATAATAACACAGGTATGTCAAAAGAAGTGATATTTGCTCAAACACACCAGTGAGGTATCCCCTACACCTTCACATAAAATAACATACAAAACACGAAGAAATAGGTGGAGCAAATGGTGATAATGAAAGAAAGAAAAATTAAAATTAATACTTCTCTTTCTTCTAAATTTAAGCTGTGGGAAATAGAGAGATACAAAAATAGTGCAAATATTGCTGTACACAAACTCTTAATAAAATATGTGTCAAATTCACTCACAATGGAAGAGCCATATAATATAACCTGGCTCTGGTGTGGCTCTCCTCTGGCATCTTAGTTGGGTGATCCCCAGACCTCTTTGATGCTTGTTGTAGTCAGTCTCCCCTCAATGATGAACCATGGAAGGTATTTTCCAAAGCAAAGAATATTTATTCAAAAAAGGTAAATAAATAAAAATAAGTAGTAGTAATACAATAAATAAAACCTTGTAATGTCCAATATGCTTGCCAAAACGTGTTTCGCCGATATGGCTTCCTCAGTTGGCATATAATGTTGGTGTCCTCTTGATTCTTTAAATCTTCTTAGAGTTCGCGGTCAAATTTCTGGTGGAACACATATGCGTTCCACCTAGTACTTCCGGTCTCGGCCATTCTCAAGTATTACATTGGCTTTTAAAAGACATTATGGACAGTAGAATTAGTATGGAACGCATATGCGTTCCAATGACGCCTAAAAAGAGACGTATGCACGCACGAGTCCGGCCGAGACCGGAAATGATGTCATGGAACTAGGAAATCAACGGTGGAACGCATAGGTGCGTTCCACCTGATATATTGAATTATTGCCGAAACCGGAAGTGACATGGACGCCACCAAGGGGACGGAACCCGGAAGTACTAGGTGGAACGCATATGCGTTCCACCAGAAATTTGACCGCGAACTCTAAGAAGATTTAAAGAATCAAGAGGACACCAACATTATATGCCAACTGAGGAAGCCATATCGGCGAAACGCGTTTTGGCAAGCATATTGGACATTACAAGGTTTTATTTATTGTATTACTACTACTTATTTTTATTTATTTACCTTTTTTGAATTTGTGTGTGTATGTCAGTGAATGTGTGTGTACATCTGTCAATGTGTGTGTCTGTCAGTGAATGTGTGTGTATGCATATCAGTGTGTGCCTGTGAGTGTGTGTGTATGTCTGTCAAAGTGTTTGTCAGTGAATGTGTGTCTTCCAGTGAGTGTGTGCATGTCTTTCAGTTCATGTGTAAGTGCGTGTTTGAGAGATTGTGTGTGTCTGTTAGATTGTGTCAAATCAGTAATTGTCTGTGTCTGTCAGATTGTGTCAAATCAGTAAGTGTGTGAGTATGTGTGTCTGCCAATGAGTGTATGTCAGTGTATCTAAGAGTGTGTGCCGGTCAGTGAGTGAATGTGTCTGTGTGTATGTCAGTCAAAGCGTGTGTTAGTCTTTAACAGGAAGAAAGGTGTGGCCAGTGGCCTTGACCAGAAGGGGTGGGACAAATTTAAATTAGGACGTGCCCGAGTTCTATCTTGCATAGAGCAGCACAAATTCAAAATACACCACTGGCCAGGGCTGTGTTTGACTTGTGCTGGCTCTGCCCCTGATCTGCCTCCTTGATAGGCTCAGCCAATCCTATGGGGAAGCATTGTGATTGGCTCAGATCAACACTTCTGATGATGTCAGCCAAGCAGGCAGATCAGGGGCAGACCCAGCAGCAGTAAACTGGTTTAAAGTTAAGATATTAGATTATTTAGGGGGGCAAAAGGGGCTAAGTAAATGATCTTGGTTAATCTGCCCTCAGGCTGTCAATAGAGCTATTGGGGGACAAAACTGGGTAATATTATCCACTTACATTTGGTAGGGGCCAGGAGCTGATGCTGCTGTTCTCTCTCTGTGTTACTGCCAAGATTGCTTTTTTCTCCTGTGAACACTATAACCCCACCCCCTGGTGCTATCAGCCAATGGTGGCCCCTGAATAGAGAAGCCAATAGCATGGCTCCGCTATTGGGCAGCTGGCTCTGTTGTCTGAATGTTAACTCAATGGAAATTATTTCATAAAGAACACTGGACATGTGCAAAACCTGCAGAAACAGGACAGATTTCAAACCAGCCCCATGCCAAGATGCCCTCACGTTAGCTTCTCAAAATAGCTTAAAATGAGGCAGAGGGGCCTTGCAGGTCTGAAACCTATTACAGAATAAAAGAGACACTCATTTTTCCACTTTAATTTTGGCTTACTACCCTCCCCTCCAGAAAAAGAATCTTAGTGTTTCTAAACTATTGCAATTTTTTTTCCTGACTTACAAACTAGTGGGGCTCTGCCCCAAGTGCCCTTATAGACGAGCCAACACTGGTAAATATTAGGAGTAGAGAAAATCACACTGATGCCACCAACTCCTTCCTCCATGCATTCACTTTTAACCCTATGTGAAGGTTTCAAAGTGTGTTAAGAGTGCTTACAGATGTAACTCTACTTGACCCATAGTTTTTTAATATATTCAAACTAAAAATATCAGATCAGTGTGATCTTTCCTATGTAGGCTGCCCGTCAGTACTGAAAACCAAGCTTGTAGTAATTGTCTATGGTCTCAGGGTATGTAATTAGCTAAAGGCACTTTATAGAATTCCAGGAGAATTTGGAAAAAGTTTGATTACTAAAGGACTTAAATAATTATAAACATGTCTGAGGCAGAAAAACCTAGTCTGAAAAATATGTCAAGACTTTAGGAAATGGTCAAAACATCTGAGCATCAGAGCCACAGCTGTTCATATATTTCAGATATCAATTTTGAGGCCAAAAGAGCTGAATTATAAAAATTCTGTAAGCCAGCTACTGTTTCAATTTGGCTATTATTGGCCTAAAATGTTAAAATAGTTTTGCATACCTGTCTGATGAATAACCCTGTGTTTCATAACATTTCCTCAGGTTATACCTGTCTAATGAATATCCATGTGTCTCATTACATTTCCTCAGGTTATATGAGATACTGGAACAGAAATACTGAAAAATCCTTAGTGGTGTTATACAACTCGGGCACGATTGCAAAATCCTTCAATGTGGTTAATAAAAAAAAATAGGTGCCAATTATATTACTATATTGTTTTCCCTATGCATTACTCTCAAAATATGTTGTGCTTTAAAAAAAAAAATATATATATATATATATATATATTGTGATTTTAATTGTATGTTTTTATTTGAAAACCCAGTTTGCATTTGTTCTATGTTTCATATGTTGTTTCTATATGTAGGGGCCAGAAGCTGGTGCTGCTGTTCATCTGTTTGCTAACGGCTCCTAATACACAGATTAATCTGCTCTGGATTCTGTTTATTTGATGAGGTTTAGCATGCTTTCACACTGCACGACGCCTGTGTCTGTCATTGGTTGTCACAGGGTCAGTGCCTCCTTTAATGCAATGTTGCCCTCCTTTTTCCTCTCTGTGCTTTGACACAAGCTTCATCATCATCATCAACGCTGCAGTCATCACCATGGTAACTGGATCCTGAATAAAATCAACATTTTTCTTCCAAAGGCTTGCACAGTGCCATCCACTGGGTGTCTAAAAAAGAAGACCTTCAAGTATAGAAGTTGACAGTTTCCAAGACAAGTCAGCTACTAATCAGAATGCAATCATCCTGCATACCCGAGTAATGTTTAGAATTCTTTTATTCTTACAGCAGCACTCTAAGGTTAGCAATAAATATATTTGTCATCCTTAGTATCCAATTTTACAGTAATTAAATAAATCACTAAAAGACACGAATGGGGTATTTACAGAACTGAGACTTCAAAGTGAATTTAAAGAGATTTTAAAATTTAAGGACAGATAAGTCAAACTGAAAGTATAACTGACTTTTTTGACTTTGTCAGTTTGGCTATTTTGACTTTGACTTGTAAATTCACTTTAAAATTACTTTAAATTCTCGCTTTATTAGTAACTGACATAACTTTGTCTTTATTCCGGGCCCACAAGAGACACCTATCTTAAGCCATGTCACCTTCTGTGAAGTCATCACGATTGGCAATTGATGGCTTTTGTTCAATCTAGTGCTTGAGGAGCTACAGTGCATGCATGGTAATTATAATGCGCTCCGTCGATGGATGCTTATCATATATAAACATTTAATCCAATGCTTCTCTAAGAGACGTATTAACAGCATTCACGATCATCACATTGGGTGTAATTACTCTGGACATAAAGACGCTCTATAGTCAAAGATCTAAAAGGTGAAGGGCATCTACTGGCTGTTACCGAATGGGAACATTACCATTTCATAGAAATGGCAGTGTTTACATTTGCCAGAGAAAACAGACAGCATCTATGCACCAAAACCCATAATTAAGGTGTAGTGGTTTTGGTGCTAAGAGTAACCCTTTAAAATACTTACATTTAAGGGACTGTTTTTGAGGAGCATGGTAGAATTATTTTTTTTTGAATTGTGATATGTGTGTACATTAAACAAATGTTCTATAATTGCATTTTTTTTGTTTATTATATACAATAATATATTGTAGTATACGATCATATATCTTATATAAATATTATGTGCATTGAAGAAAAAAGACCACATATATGATTTGAAGAGGTTCTGCAGATAACAGTGAAACTTCACTGTGTTAGCATAGATTTTTACATTTTCTTTTATTGATAATTTTTTATTGATTCTTTTACTAATTCACAGTTTCCTGATTGGCCACAATTAGCAGTTTATTATCAATTATCTACATAGTTTGGTAAATAAACCCCACTGATTACACTGACCACTATTAGGAGATCAGCAACCAGTTATGCTAGTTACCAGTACTACTCCAAAGTTTATTCAAGTGAGAATTATTGAGAATTTAAAGTGAATTTCAAATTCAAATTGAAAACATAGTTGGCATGGAATATTTCCAATTTGGCAATTTTGTCTAAAATTTTAAATTCACTTTGAATTTCCAGCAATCCGTACCTTACTAAATAACATTGTCAACAAAGCCTAACATTAGGTCACAAGCACACAGTAAATCCCACATACAGAGAACGCAAACAAAAATCAATCTTGTTGTTGCATTATGTGTTAGGGAAATTGGTACTTTAGCCGGGGAGTGTGAACTATCGATGCTGTATTTAAATATTTCTGTTGGGAGTCCACTGTTAGTTTTTGAACAAGCCATTCTAAACGTTCCACATCTTTAGCTTGCATCATCAAGAGTTAATTATATTATATATTTATATGATGTATCAGTGTAATATATTTTAAAAAGTTAGCTTAAAAATAGCACTCCAGGAACTTCTAAAAAAAATACTTACTACTTACTTTTTATTAGCTTCACATAAAATAGGTCAATGTTTCACAACTTTCACATCAGGATATTATTGTAAATATATATATATATATATATATATTAGCAAACACAGTATTTGTTACTGCTAGCAAACAGTCACAGGAACTGTATACGTTGTTTGACTGGAACCTAATTTAAAAAATCATCCATCTTGTTTTGTGTTATGTGAAGTGAATAAACACAGAAAAATCTGGCCACAAGCGATTTTGGTCAGCCTTAATATATTTAACGGTTATTGCTATACGCACTGATTATTACAAAATAAAAAATGTACTGACACGCAGCGATGTTTGTATCCAGTTTCTCGCTCCAGACCATCACGATGCAAAATGCATTTTTAATCAAGGAAACTTCAGGGCACGGAGAAACCGCATTTATCAAATAGTGTTGTGCGAGAAAGAAAAAAAAATGGCGGATGCGTTGGTGATGAATCACACTTTTCCACCTCTCAGATCCCAAAGACTTTCTCACATCGTTTGGGAAACGAGTCACATCCAAGGTGGTTCTATTCAACAGGAGACATGCAATAGAATAATTTCATAGAGTAGGTAATTGCATTGCTTAAATATTTATGCTAGCTCATTAGGACAAGATAACTAGATCTATCAAAGGATTGCAAAGTTTTTAATGCAATGGGAGAGAACATGATTTATCGACAATAATATATGGCCTTAATTATCACCAGAGCTTTCTACAGGTTACTCCTGAAAAACTTTCATTCCCCCTCCCCGCCGTTGTTTTTAATGTAATTTCAGCCACAGCCTACAATTTAAAGGGGAAAAAAATTGTACAGCCTTATTTTACATTTTTGGCTTATGTCTACACACCGAAATGTAATTTGTATTAATATACTATTTATACTATATACTATATACTATACTAGTACTATATACTATTAAGCATTGACATGTTATATTTGGTTTGTGTTACACAAAATGCAAGTTTGTTGCCTTAACCCCTTAAAAACTGAATTTCTTCCAGTTGACCTTAAAACCTGGGCATAGAATATCCTACTTCGTGTTAGAGAACTGTAATGCTTCGACTTAAGTACAATTGCTATAAAGAAGAGAGTACAGTCAAGAAAGTACACCCTCTTTTAATTCAATAGTTTTACATATCAGGACATAATAACAATCATCTGTCCCTTAGCAGGTCTTAAAATTAGATAAATACATCCTCAGATGAACAACAACATATGACATATTACACCACGTCATGATTTACTTAACACATGACATATTACACCACGTCATGATTTATTTAACAAAAATAACGCCAAAATGAAGACGCCATATTTAAAAAAAAAAGTACAACTTTACTGTTTCCATAGGAATTAAGAGACTAAGTAGCCGACAGGTGCTGCTAATCAAATGCCTTGATTAACTGATCATTCATCAGCAAGTGTGACCACTTCTATAAAAGCCAATGTGTTAGTGGTTTTCTGGGGCATTCAGGTATGTGCTAACACAATGCCAAGGAGGAAAGACATCAGCAATTGTTGCTGCCCATCAAACTGGCAAGGGTTATAAGGTCATTTCAAAACAATTTAAAGTCTATTATTCGACAGTGAGAAAGATTATTCAACAGTGGAAAATATTCAATACAGTTGCCAATCTTCCCAGGAGTAGATGTTCCAGCAAATTCACCATAATGTCAGGCTGTGCAATTCTTTGAGAATCTGTAAAAA
>OW240919.1:126893504-127252388 GCA_933207985.1 Pelobates cultripes | reverse complement strand
ATCGGATTGCTATTACTTTGTGGAACGTTTCGCCGAATGGTTCACGGAATATCGTCGTTCTTGTGGCGAAATTAGTCCCATAGGAATGAATGGCAAAGCTAGAGTGGGAGCTGGCAAAACTGAAAAATCAGGACATGATTTCTAAACTGCCACCACTCCCTTATTTTCAGGCCCACCTACACAAATCTTATATCAAAACGTTCAGCTATCCCTCATGCCACTAAACATGTCAACGGCTAAGCCATAGTCCTGATAGTTTTCACAATATAATCATTTGTTTGCAACTAACGCCGTCCTTTGACTTTCATTGAAACTTCACTCTGCAAAGCTCAAATTTGAAGTGCAATTTCTAAACTGCGACTGTGCCTTCAATTTTAATACTTCAGAGACATACTATGCATCAAAATGTAGGTCTAGGTCTTGTGATTCTCACAATATAAAAAGCTCTTCCACTGTAGGAGTTATAGTTTTTAAGATACGACAGCAGATTTGAAGATGGCAACCGTCAAAATACTCTGACCTGTGTCAAGCTGCAGCAGCAAGTGATGTCATAGACAGGGCCTTTTGAACACCTGCTAATGTTTTTATAAATGTATGGTTTAATGTAACTGTGCAACAACATTGCAATTAAATGTGCTATGTAAATGATAACAGTTACTCCGCACACTCCAGTTGTAGACTACAGGTGGAGGCAAGAACACTTCACACAATTTCCCCAGAAATTGTAACTTTTCTAGTTTTGTGTATACTATTACAAATAATCAGAAGGTGAACGGCTGACTATTAACGCTCATATCAGCCGCTCATCATTTCTGGCAGTGACCGGCAGAAACTCAACTACATTTACCAAGAGCCTCTGCTCTTTCCTGCCGGTCACGTGCCGCGGCGTCTCTCGCCGCCCACAGATACTCTGCCGCTTAGAGATCTCAACAGTGACCGGCATACATTACCCATGAGCCTTTGCTCGCCCCTGCCGGTCACTTGCTGCGGCGTTATACCCTCGATCATGTGACTCACTTTAACACAAATTATAATAACGAACGCTCGTTTTAATGAAAATACTGTATTTTACATAAGATACCATCCATATGTATATAATATTTTTAGTTTTTGTTAATTTGACAAACATGCATAATATTCTGTTAATCCTTGTCTGTAATTAGTGCACTTGTTTTAGGCGCCAATTTCAATTATGGTATATTTGTTATATAAGCTGTTCCATGCCAGGTTATTGCTCTTAGCCATTTTTGATAAAGCCCATGAGGTGAAACGCGTCAAATGGTTTTTTACTGTGTAATTTAACAATAAAAACTTTTATTTGGTACCCTCATTTATAGGACCAATTTTGTTTTATTGTATAAACACAAATTTTTTTATTTATTTTTTTCTGGCATTCAACTGTTCCTGTTTAAAGCAATCCACAGGTGGTGATTATTCCACCAGCGCGTTAATAATAGAGCAGTACTCCCTGCTCTATCATTGTGAGTATATTTTATTTTATTTTATATTTTGTTTCCTCTTTCTACTGAGAGCACTATATTTGATTTTATATTCCTTGCGGAATCCCACGAAACCCAAGCCGGGCGGATGAACCCACTTTCTCAGTAAATCCATTAGCGGGGATTATACCGCTAAGTGCTATTCAACTAAGAGCTGGTCCAAAGCTCCAACAAATGTGAGTGTATTATCCTCCATTTCGCCTCTTTTCGCTAATTCTCTCAGTACATACTATACCATTGAAAGTTTGTTGTGTTCTTATCTTTCAAAAACGGATTCCCTGGAAATTCGGAAGGATTAACCTTTGAGGACAGTACATACAGTTTATCTACATATCAGTGAGACGCCTTTTATGCATTTTATTGGACTTTTTAAGTTTTATTCTTATTAGTGTACGGACTTTGTTTCATCCATATATTCATTGTCTTTCTTATTGTATTTTTTATTTGTATTATTTTTATATTATTTTAATATCCACTTATTTTATATATATTTTTCACTTTATTTATTTTTAATTTAGCGCAGCCCTTCACCCCTTCTTTCTTTTGCTATACCTAGCTACAAAGTTGCTCAGTTAAAAATTACTGAACACACTTCAAATACATGCCTACCAAAAGAAAAGGAAAAAAACAGACGCTGGTTTTGACGCAAAATTATGCACCTTGGTCTGAGGCAACGGGACGATAAGAGAATATTAGACATGTGCATCAGTCAAATTTTCGTTTCGTACAAATGATTTCGTACTAAATGACAAATTGAATTCGTCTATACCAGATTTAGTCCATAAATTCGGTCAAAAAATAATTTGTTTGCGTCCATTAAATAGCATAAAAAGAATAAGCAAGGAGGGAGCCGGTAGTGCTACCAGCTCCCTCCTTGTAATAAATATTAACTGTTCCAACCCTCCCCATTAACATACGTGGATCACTCTGACCCCCATATCAATAAAGGGGAGGTTAAATCCTCCTTCATGCCCCTACTTGCGGCATGCCACGAGTAGGGGCATGTCGCCTAAAACTACTAGTGACTGGGCAGCTATTGCTGCCTAGTTACTTGTGCAATGAGGGGAGGACCTGGCACAGGTAGGGGCATATAAAAAATCATGCAGTTTTACCATAAGTCTGTAGACATCCTAAAAATATAAAATACAGAACATAGTATAGCCTGCATATAACAGATGATTAAAAGTAGATACAAAATCTCCCACTCACGTGGTGCTGAGCCGTTAAGAAGTGGCTCAGACTATAAGCACCTTTTCCAAACAATTTGGAGACCGTAATCCTGGAACCAAGATCGAGATGCTCACTGTAAAGTTGCTACTTCCCCTTGTATAGCTTAGATAAACGCCAGGTAGAAGGTAGATACAGGAACAAGGATCTTTATTGGTAACATAAAATACAGCTAAAATGGAATCTCCTATACAAAGCTGCACTGACGCATTTTGACCGCTACGGTCTTTATCAAAGTGCTGAATATCATAACAAACTTTTACGTTTAAATATCCTCGAAAAAGGCGCACTGTTTCTCCTTGTCGTCTCACTTCCGGTTTCCGATTGTTTCGGGTGAAAATAATAACTTGATACAAATGTTTTTAATGCGCGTGTGCGCTAAAAAAACGTGAATAAAACAGTCCATATATAACAGAAGAAGCTATCTTCTTTATACTATGCCATAATAAAAACTATATAGAAACATTTGACATAATATGCTCAAAGGAAAAGAAAAAACATAAGGAATACAAATAATGTGTATATGAATCATATGAAATATATCATCCAATACATATATGGGGAAAAAAAACGGAGGGAAAAAAGGGCAGAGATATATATAATTAGATGAATGAAACATGAATGCCATAAAAATTCAATAGTTTCATAAAAGATGTATATCTCAAATGACAATATAAAATAAATAATAACTATATAATATAAGTCCATCTAAAAACATATACAAGGTATCATCATAAAAAAAGAGGTAATCTCGAAATCTACATTTAGACCATCTGGAGTTAGGGTGTTAAGGTTGAGCATCCATCTCATTTCTGCTCTGCTTAAAATATTGTCTTTACATCCCCCTCTCCAGTGTACTTTAATTTTTTAGTCTGAGCCACTTCTTAACGGCTCAGCACCACGTAAGTGGGAGATTTTTTTATCTACTTTTAATCATCTGTTATATGCAGGCTATACTATGTTCTGTATTTTATATTTTTAGGATGTCTACAGACTTATGGTAAAACTGCATGTATTTTTTATATTTTCCACATTTGGTTTATTCACTTTGCTCTCACCATATTGCTTGTTTATTGTTATGTTATGTATTTTGTGTGATTTAGAGTGATTCACACTTGGCGATTTTGAGCATATTTTCCCTTTTTTCACTGTTTTCTATATATACAGGTAGGGGCATGCGGGAGAATTTCTCCTGTGTAGTAGGGGCATGTAGTCTAAACAGTCATTTAAAACTATATAAATAAATCAGTATCTTATATAGAAGTGATAGAGCTACAGTAAGAGTACATGTAACCAATGGTTATAGCAAAAACAATAGTAAAGTAATAGAGGTCCAGGTACTCCTTGGTTCCTAATAAAGTGCCTGTCTTGAACCAAGGAGTGCCTGGACCTCTATTACTTTACTAATGTTTGGAAATCTGGTGGATTCCGGTTTAGCAAGCACCCTGGCTCAGATTTGTGGGAGTGAGTGCAGTTCCACATATGCTATTCAAGGTTTGTTCTAAACACTGTGGAATTTTTTTTGCACCTTCCCTATCTCTACCTATTTACTATTGTCAAAACTTGCCCTAAAAGTATAAGTATTTCCATACTATTTTTTTGCACTATGGAACCCGATGACCAACCCAGCACAAGCAGCACTTTTTATTACACAGATGAGGAAGCAAGACAAATATTGTCGGCAGCTGAAGGCAATTTAGATTTTTTTGAATACCCCCAGCACAGAATCTCTAAGTCAAAGTTTGGAAAAAGCACTCCAGAAAAACTTGAGTTACAAACTACATAGTACCACTTTAGCTGAATATTATAAAACCAAGCGGATTCCAAGAGGAATGCGATTGCATGCACAACCTGCTCTCTTTAAACAGAATCCTGCATATTGTTCTAGACTTGAAGCTATTTTTAACAAATGCTCCATGGATTGGATGCTGTTGAATTTAGAATAATCGACAAAGTTCAATTGATAAAAACAAGTTGGAGATTATACAGCTTGAATCTGATTTAGAAAAAAATGTGCAAGGGGATAGACTCTCATTGGTGAAGAATAACATTGATACTAATGTGGATCAGTTAAAGAAAATAATTGAAGAGTGTAAAAAAAGGAAAGTTCCAGAGAGATCTTTGGGACTATGAAAACCATAGTGTATATAGATGGCATCAAGTTAATAACCCCTATAGCTATTCTACACAGAGGCAGAAAAAGAAGCAGAGACATATGGCTGGTACCTCCTTTTCTTCATCTCAAGGAAATATGTCATGCAATTAATCCACCTATTTTTCAGGGGAAACCCCTCCCCCCCCATCCAGGAGGACATCAAGCGAAGACATCTCAGAAGGCCCGGAAGGGGTCGCCACAAGAGCAAAAACTCTACCAGCGATGTGGAAGAACAAAGCACCACAGAAAATAAAGAAGATACAGTGATTAATCTTTCTTCAAAAGAACTATCCAGTGAAGAACTGGCGGTGTTAGAAAAACGTTTGAGTTTTTGTCCTATGTATAATCGCAAAGCTCTTGACATCGATATTGATCTATGCAGATTTTTTCGTAGTTTGAAACTCAAGTATTTTTCAGTAAGCCTATGTTTCCTTTGATGATATCTGTCTTAAATTGTGTGATACTGAACTGAGAAATCAAAGTAGCTTCAATCCACCAATTGTAGACCATACTTTAGAAACATATATCAATTTGGTTAAGAAAGATGTTGATGCCCTTCTCTCACAGACCCATGTAAATAAGAATAGAAAATTTAAAAACTTCTCTAAAAATCAGAGATGTATAATTAAGACCTCACAAGACGATCTTAGTCTTGTACTGACGCCTGCTGATAAAGGTGGTGCCCTAGTCATTATGAACAGGGTTAATTATGTTAAAGAAATCACAAGAAAGTTGAATGATCAAGAAACTTACACTAAAACAAAAGTTGATCCAACATTATCTTTAAAAAATAAAATTGATGCACTTCTTAATGAAGCAGTAGACAATAAAATTATTGACAAGGATTTAGAAAAGTTTCTCACTGTAGATTTCCCTATGGTACCTGCACTATATATACTGCCCAAGATCCATACATCATTAATAGATCCACCGGGCAGGCCTATAGTGGCGGGTATCGATTCCCTTTTGTCACCTCTAGCCAAATATTTAGATCAATTGGCAAGACCATATCTATCTCAAATTAAATCTTATGTTAAAGATACAACTGAAGTCTTACAGAAATTAGAGTGAATAGAGGATGCTGATGACATTACTTTGGTTACATCTGACGTTAACAGTCTCTATACCTCTATAGCGAAGGTATTGCTTCAATGAATCTTGCATTTCAGAAATTAGGTTTTGAGGAACCTGCATTATCTTTTCTTTTACAACTGTTAACAATGGTCATGAAAGAGAATTACTTTGTATTTGAGAATGAGCTTTTTTTATTCAGAAGAGGGGGACTTCGATGGGTTCCAATGTAGCCCCCACAAACGCCAGCATGTTCATGGCACAATTAGAGGAAGATTTCATCTATAAGAACATGCTCTTTCAGAAACATGTTCTGAAGTGGTGGCGCTAAAAAGATGATGTGCTGGCGTTGTGGATTGGCCCATTGGGACCCCTCTAGGAATTCTTTTGTTTTCTCAATGGTTTTTCGACTAGTATAAATTTACTATGAATATGGATTTTGATTCAATTCCATTTTTGGATATACTTGTCTCTAAAGTTAATGGTAGACTAGAGACAAGTATTTATAGAAAACCATTGGATAAAAATACTGTACTGCATTATAGCAGCTTTCACCCCTCTTTTACACTTAAATCTTTACCGAGAAGTCAATTCATGAGTGTAAAAAGATTGGTATCCAATCAACACTCAGAAATGAGTACTAGGTTTAGTGAAAGAGGTTATCCTTCTGAAATGTTACAAGATCAACTAGAGTCATTGAAAACTGTCACGAGACCAGATCTACTGATAGCAAGACCTAAACGAGACATAGGTAAAAGAATCAAATTTATTTCTCAATATAATGTCTTATCTACTGATATAAATAAAATATTGAATAAACATTGGAATATATTATCTAGGTGTCACCCTGACATTGAGGAATTTAAAAATAAGCCTATGCCTGTATATAAACAAGCTCCATCTCTTCGAGATAAGTTAATTAAAGCTGAATTACCAAAACCGATTTCACAAACTTCTAAAAGGAACGGCAACTTTCCTTGTCTAAGTTGCGTCTCATGCAACTCAATGATCAAAGGATCAGTATTTTGTCATCTGTTTAGTGGCAAAAAATACCCTGTAAGACAACATGTTACATGTCTGTCTACCTTTGTGATATACATTCTTAAATGCCCTTGTGGGCTCTTATATGTGGGTCAAACAACTCAAAAAATGAAGGACAGATTTTCAAAGCATAAATCCACCATTAGGACGGGCCTATTGGAGTTGCCTATACCCTCACATTTCAATATAGCTCATCATAACATTTCCTAATTGATATTTCAAATAATAGAACATGTGCAGACAAATATTCGATGGGGAGATAGATTAAGGAGACTCCTTTTATGTGAAGCCTTTTGGATCAAAGAGTTGGATACTCTTTCTCCAAAGGGCTTAAATTAGGAACTTGACCTATCTCGTTAATCTAATTTGATTTTAAAAGTCTTTTTTATTTAAAAAATTCTTCTGTTTTATGTAAAAAAAAAAAAATAAGTATTCTGTCTTATGTAATTGTTATTTTTCCCTTTTTGTCATTACAGACATTCCTCAATTGAGGGGATTGTTGCTGGTGTTAGTCTTCCAGATACATTAGATTTTATAATCTGACCAGTCTTATATTGTGAACATGAAATTCCTCAACACATTAGTGAACATTACATTTCTTACTTCAATAGTATAACTATATGATCAATGTGTTATTTATACTTATATATTTATGTGCTTATTAAAGGACCACTATAGTGCCAGGAAAACATACTCTTTTTCCTGGCACTATAGTGCCCTGAGGGTGCCCCCACCCTCAGGGTCCCCTTCCCGCCCGGCTCTGGAAAGGGGTAAAAACTTACCTTTTTCCAGTGCTGGGCGGGGAGCTCTCTGCCTCCGATCCTCCTTCTCTCCTCCCCGTCGGCTGAATGCGCACGCACGGCAAGAGCTGCGCGCGCATTCAGCCGGTCGCATAGGAAAGCATTACCAATGCTTTCCTATGGGCGCTGGCGTGCTCTCACTGTGAAAATCACAGTGAGAAGCACACAAGCGCCTCTAGCGGCTGTCAATGAGACAGCCACTAGAGGAAATAGGGGAAGGCTTAACCCATTCATAAACATAGCAGTTTCTCTGAAACTACTATGTTTATTAAAAAATGGGTTAACCCTAGCTGAAGTTATAGTCTTTATTGGTATTTGAACTGAGATGACAGTCCTCTACTATATCCTTTGTGGATATTTCTTTAATTTAATTCTACTGCTGTCATCTCTCTTCATTATCTCTTTGCACCAATTTCTTAAATTTTTTTACACTTTTTTTTGCATATGTGTGTATACCTTTAATCCACAATATACTTCCTTATTTTATTCTCATAATTAATGGCTTCATTCTTCTATATGCATAGCCATTTATCCAATTCAAACACAGTTGAACACCTATCCTATACATTTTGCACTTTACTATCACTTACAGTGATTATAGTCGAATCTTTGTCTCTTTAAAAGTTTTAGATTATGCAGATATAATATACACTTCAACTCCAAATGAGTAGTTCTAGCCTATTTAAGGGTATTTCTTTTTATACACTTTCCCTTACATATAAAAACCCTGTGAATTTGATGTGCTTTATGTGTTAAGGATACTTAATATTAATACTCTGTAATCTTGATCAAGGATCTTTAATTGATAATGGAAACAACCTACTTAAGGACATCTCTTTATACACACTTTCTTCTAAATATGAAAACTCTTTGAACTTGAAGTGCTTTCTGTGTTAAGGATACTTAATATTAACACTCTGTGATTTGATCAAGGATTTCTAATCGATAATGGAAATTTCTGTACTCATATACTCTGGTCTTATCTTTGTACTTTATTTATGTTGTATATGTGTATTTTATGTCCTATATACACTTGGATGTTATGTCAGTATCCATATAAAAATAATGTATACATTTCTTTTTCAAAGCTCGTTCATTATTGGCAATTAGGTATTAGACTCTCTTTCTAATTAATTTAATTAACAAAGTATTGTTGATAAGTAATATACTACTTCCAGCTGTTAAACTACTTGCTTAGGATACTGATTCACATGTGTATTTTATAATTGTGATTGTTTAAAGGGACACTATAGTCACCTGAACAACTTTAGCTTAATGAAGCAGTTTTGGTGTATAGAACATTCCCCTACAGCCTCACTGCCCAATCCTCTGCCATTTAGGAGTTAAATCCCTTTGTTTATGAACCCTAGTCACACCTCCCTGCATGTGACTTGCACAGCCTTCCATAAACACTTCCTGTAAAGAGAGCCCTATTTAGGCTTTCCTTATTGCAAGTTCTGTTTAATTAAAATTTTTCATGCAGGCTCTGTCAATCATAGCCAGGGGAGGTGTGGCTAGGGCTGCATAAACAGAAACAAAGTGATTTAACTCCTAAATGGCAGTGAATTGAGCAGTGAAATTGCAGGGGAATGATCTATACACTAAAACTGCTTTATTTAGCTAAAGTAATTTAGGTGACTATAGTGTTCCTTTAAAGTTTGTTATATATATATTGTAAATTGATGTATGTATCAGCTTGACAAAGACTTTTTGGGGTCAAAACGTTGCTGTTGTGGTTCCTAATAAAGTGCCTGTCTTGAACCAAGGAGTGCCTGGACCCCTATTACTTTACTAATGTTTGGAAATCTGGTGTTTGATTCCGGCTCAGCAAGCACCCTGGCTCAGATTTGTGGGAGTGAGTGCAGTTCCACATATACTATTCATAGCAAAAACAATAACAATGTTGCAATATAAAAAAGCAGCTATTTAGATCAGTAACACAATAAGGATGTGCTACTGAACTAAATGGCTACTTTTTACACATACTCTTACCATAGCTCTCTCACTTCTATATAAGATACATTTATATCCAGTTTTAAATGACAGCAAGCAGTCACTGGCTGCTCGCTGTCATTTAAAACTACTAGTGACTGGGCAGCAATAGCTAGTCGCTAGTGCAATAAGGTTGGGAACCCAATAGCTACAATGGTGGGGACATAGTGCCCCCCCCCGTTTCCCCACCCATGACCGTCGAGTGGGACCTTAGTTAAATAAATAATAGGGGGCACCTAATGTCCCCCCATAGGTCCCCACCCATGACAGGCGGGTGGGGACATTAAATAAAGGAAGGGACCTAATGTCCCCCCCTTTAAAAGTAAAAAAATGGGGGGACTTAATGCCCCCCCCCCAGGTCCCCACCTATGAGCGGTGGGTGGGGACACTAAATAAATAAAATGGGGGACCTAATGTCCCCCCTAGGTCCCCATCCATGCCTGGAGGGTGGGGACATTACATAATTAAATAATGGGGGACCTAATGTCCCCCCTTAAATAATTAAATAATGGGGGGGACCTAATGTCCAGACCTTCTGCAATATCACTAATAAAAATATTAAAGAGAATGGGTCCAAGTACAGATCCCTGAGGTACCCCACTGGTGACAAGTCCAAGCTTCAAATATAAACCATTAACTACAACCCTCTGTTGCCTGTCACTCAGCCACTGCCTTACCCATTCAACAATATTGGAATCCAAACTTAAAGATTGCAGTTTATTGATAAGCTTTCTATGTGCAACAGTGTCAAAAGCCTTACTGAAATCTAGGTAAGAAATGTCTACTGCACCACCCTGATCTATAATTTTAGTTACCCAATCAAAAAAATCAATAAGATTAGTTTGGCATGATCTCCCTGAAGTAAACCCATGTTGTCTCTGATCTTGAAATCCATGTGTTTTAGATGTTCAACAATCCTATCCTTTAACATGGTTTCCATCACTTTCCCCACTACTGAAGTAAGGCTTACTGGCCTATAGTTGCCCGACTCCTCCCTATTACCTTTCTTGTAAATGGGCACAACATTCGCTAACTTCCAATCTTCTGGGACTACTCCTGTTAACAATGATTGGTTAAATAAATCTGTTAATGGTTTTGCTAGTACACCACTAAGCTCTTTTAATAGCTTTGGGTGTATTCCATCAGGTCCCATTGACTTATTTGTCTTTACTTTTGACAGTTGAAATAGAACCTCTTCCTCTGTAAACTCACGTGTAATAAATGACTCATTTATCCTTTTTCTCAACTGAGGTCCCTTTCCTTCATTTTCATCTGTAAATACAGAACAAAAATATTCATTGAGGCAGTCAGCTAGACCTTTATCCTCTTCTACATACCTTCCTTCTTTTGTTTTTAATCTAACTAATCCTTGTTTTACTTTTCTTTTCTCATTTATGTATCTAAAAAAAGCAATAGTGCCAGGAATACAGTTTTGTATACTTGGCACTATAGTATCACACTTAAAAAATAACAAATAATTATTTCAGTTTCAGTGAAATAAAAGTTTAAACAACTTAGTAAAGGGTAAAATGGAAATATCAAATATTGAATATATCATTAATATATTCGTAAAAGTGAGATTGTGCTCAAAAAAGTGAGGGTTAAAAGCTGGTATAGTATCAGGGTAAAATATGATATGCCAAGTAATACCATACATTAGGGAATTATAGTGTTATTCTCTACATTTTCTGGTTTATTATTAAATAAATCTCCGTATTTTTTTTTTCCTTTCCTTACTACATTTTGGTGAATAAAACTCCCTGTATTTGCAGAGATTTCTTAACCACAATACATATGGAACGCACACATTTGAGTTATTTGAGTTAAGTGCACGTTATGGGTCATAACATATTAGACAACTACCCTTGTTTTAATGTAATTAATTTTAAAAGACGTCTAGAAATGTTTTGCATCAGCATTTCCGCCAAGTAGAAAATAACTGGAGCATTATACATGGTCTGCGTTGATGATGGAAACTAATATTGTGTACGGTGTTGATAGGTACTTGGAGACATTATTATATTGCACATGATATGCACAATACAAATCATATTCATTTAATTGTTGCTGTTGCATACATTTCAGCTTCCAGAATTATATGCCAGAGTGTTTTTATTTTGGCTACAAAAGTTGTCTGGAAGACAAATCATTCAGTTCTCAGCTGTTATTTTATTCCAAATCATCATACATTTTTGCTAGAGATATCGATTATTTAATCTATTGCATAGAAAGCAAACCTTTCCAATCAGCTCCTATCGTGTATAACAAAAAGAATTAGAGAATGGAAAAATAAAAATGTATTGTGCAAATTTAAAGGGGAACTGTCACATCTTTGGCATTTATACAGTTGAATAAAACCTTGAAAATCTAAAACTTTTGGACAATTCTGTGCATCATTGTGATTGCACCACCATATCATTCTTCCATACTCTTTCATGTTCGAGTCATGGTGTGTTTTCTAGTTTACTAGGCTCTGTTTTTTTACTATTCGGATCTTTGGAATCCCAGACCTTGGCTGTGTTTCTTGTTTGTCCATATTTCTGTATTAATCAACTTCGGTATGTCCCTGTTCACGCTTGTGTCTGATTGCCAGACTGTGTTCTGTGGTATTTAATGTTAAGCCTGTCCACCATAAGGATCGGTAATATGTTCTTTTCCTTTAGTGTAGGACACCCTGTGGCTTGAGTTTGTGTGTTGGGTGTATCTGCCTTGACATTATGACATGTCCCTGGGCCCTGCAAACTTGGAACAACGGATTGCCTCTTGTAAGAATAGAATGGAGGATCTAGATCACAGAATGGATTCATTTGCCCAGGCTGTACAGACTATCTTGGACAGAACCACTTGTTTGCATCCAGAAGCTCAGCCTCCTTTGGGAGCAGTGCTGCCCACTGATTCTTCCTTATCTCCTTCACATCCTCCTCCTTTTGGGCATCTAATATATCCAAATATATTGTAAGGTGTCACCTAAGTCTTTTCCTAAAGTGGCAGAATATGCAATTGAGTTCTGCACACCTGCATCAGACGTTATATGGCACAAAAGTCACCACCCTTTTTGAAGGACTTTTGAATTACTGCAGGATGAGGTTTCTTCTAGGGACCTTACTGAGGGCATAGAAGAACTCGTCCATTTCATGACATTTACAACCTGGTTAAACAAAGGCACAATAAAAGGAACAAAGCAAAAAAATTACCTATATGCTTAATTCCTAGATTCCCTATTCCTGAACCCTCGCTTTTGCTTACCCCATAACCCATGCCATTGGGTACAACAAAGCTGCCTGAAGTAGAGAGGCACTTTAGGCAACTGGAGGGTTTATGTATGCATGTCTATGGGAAAGGCCTATTTATTTCTGTTTCCTTTTGTCTCTCTGGATTGGGAATCTGTGACTCATAATCCCATCGCTCTTAGATTTTGGGTCATCTGAGATCATTATTAACACCACCTATGCCTCCTCCATTTCTTAAACGCTAAAGGAGAGAATGACACCATTGACATTAGAGGCCACAGATGGTAGACTTCTCAGTGCCCCATTTATATCTCAGGAGACTGTCCATGCGCTTTTAACTTTTTTTGTCTTGCACAGGTGGTATCTTCTTCCTCTTGTGCTATTGTAATTGGTTTCCCATGGTAAACAATCATAATGCACATAAAGACAACTGGTTTCTTGGGATTCTTCCTGTAATGACACCTGTCTATTCAAGTGAATTCAGCTCTACTTTGTCTACTAAAGTTTCTCAGTATCTGGATTTCCACAGGATTTTTGACAATGGTAAAGTAGACCTTTTCCCTCCAAATGATCCTTATGATCGTGCCATCAGTTTGATACCAGGCACCAGGCTCCCCTTCTCATGAAGGTGCAGGCTCCAAAAAAAATAAAATTGGATCCATGTCCTTTTTCAGATTATTGAGGGCTTACTATAATTACCTTTTAGAAATGTATATCATATTCCCTTCATCATTGAACTGTTTGACAGACGAAACGGTTCTCACTACTTCACCAAATAAGAACTAAAGGGGCATACAGTTTGGTTCTTATCAATGAGGAACAGGAATGGAGGACAGCAATTAACCCACAAAATGGACATTATGTGTATACCGTAATGCCTTTCGGATTATGTCATGCACCATCTATCTTCCAAGACCTGATTAACAATGTTTTACTTGACTATCTGCAGTCCTTCATTATTCTGTCTTTGGATGATATCTTGGTGTACTCCCCTGATCTCCAAACACATCATAGTTCTGTTAGAACAATTCTAAAACACTTCTTGAGCATGAGCTCTTTTGTAAGTTTAAGCAATGCTTGTTTGATCAAACTCATTTTTTGGGGTGTGTCATATCCATAGCTCTCGGCTATCCTCAAATGGCCTCTACCCCGGGTAATAAAAGCTATACAAAGCTTTGTTGCCTTTGCCAATTATTACAGGAGGTTTATTCAGGGATTCTCACTGATGAGATGCATATATTATGGCTATGACGAAAAAAAATGGTTGATCATACTGTGTGGTCTGCACCAGCAAAGCTTTAGAGAAATAAAAATTTGACACTGCCTCTGCCCTATTTCTAGTATATCCAGATCCCACCAGACCTTCTGTTTATGAGGTATCTAACTCCAAAATAAGAGAAGGGGTTGTCCTGTGCCAAAGGGATTCCCCTAAGGTATTTTCTCTTACAAACTTCATCTTCATCAGAAAGGAATTATGACATAGGCAATCAGTAACTATTGGTTATAGTCCTTGTACTTAAATAATGACTTCAGGGGGGCGGGGCCAAACTGCAGAGGAAAGCAGTCGCAGGAACCTAGAGCTCTGAGCCCCCCCCCACCAAAGTGAAGCAAAGCAAAATGGGGAAAAAATTAAAAAAACGGGACCAGACAGGCCTACCTCTGGGCGAACGATTGGCGAAATGTGGAGGCTAGCACGAGGCACGACGGAGCCTACCATGGTGGCCCTCCACGGCGGCTGTTCTGATTTTTCAGATGATCTCTCTGGAGACGCTGAGGACGACTACCTGGCAGCCCCAGCCATAACACAGAAGGCCAGGCCCCAAACAACCGGTACCGACGCTGAGTTGGTAACCACGGGGGTTATGAAAGCCCTACTGGCAGATCTTCAAAATAATATATTGACAGACGTAACTGCCCTCAGGGGAGAGCTGCAGGGCCTAACAGGCCGCATCAGCACACTAGAGACAACATCACAAGGACACCAGCAGGACCTATCGTCCCTACAACAGGCGGTACAGGTCTAACAAAGGCAGAACCAGATACATGAACGCCGCTTTGCGGCTCAAGAGGACACCAAGAGACAACAAAATCTAAAGGTCATAGGGCTCCCAGATGAGATACCAGAGGCCGACCTGCCGCACGTTATACGGCGCATGATGGCGTCCATATTGCCACACGCTCAGGCTAAAGCCATCACCCTGGTGGACCAGTTTAGGATCCCTAAACCCTCCCAGAGCACCACCTTTGGCCACAAGAGACACTATAATCACTTTCCAAAATGAGAAAGAGAAAGCGACGACTCTCACGGCACTCAGAGGCAAAACCCCCATGCAGTTCGAAAACAGAGCACTGACCTTCTTTGCTGACCTGTCGGGTGACACCCTGGCCTGGCGCAGATCGCTCCGGCCGCTAACCTCTTTGCTTCAAAGGCAAGAAATCAGCTACCGCTGGCAGAACCCCAGGACCCTCAGTGTTCAGCAAGTAACGACCTCTCATCTAATCCACGACATCCAAGAAGCCCCTGACCTCCTGCGGACTCTGGGCATCCCACAGACCTCGCTCACACAGGAAAGACCTCTTCACCCGACCACCCCAGCACAGATTTGGGAACCGGCAAAAATCAACCCGTTTATCCCAAGAGGCTCGACACCTGAATCGTAGGCTGCGATCACTACCTAATATGCACAGCACCCCTGGGACTACATAATCTTTGAACGTTGAATGAGTGTCGCTCCAGTAGACACCTCTGAGACGCTCACCCCAAGAGCTACCCAAATATAGAGATCCAAGATACAACACGGCTCCCGGTCAAACACCCTCTCCAGCTCTGACACCCCTGCACAAGCAGGGCATCGACTGAATTAGCCTCACCATAGATGCACCAGCTCTATTCTGCGAGGTGCAGATCAGATGACCGGTACACAAGCCATGCATACCCACACACTGAGACTCTCACCTGCAAACTGCAGACACCATGGCTTTGCCAAGAAGGCACCCCTACTGTGCTTTTTATCATGAGTAATGTCTATTTCTTTAGTATTTAACCTAAGTCGACCAGACCACATATATGTTTTCTAATGTCTTTCCCAAAAGGCAAACTGGCAATTAGTGGCTAGACAGGCAGCTTCCCAGATCTAAAGGCGCCAGTATTTCAAACTAGCAAAGCTAATCTAGTAATAGTGTGTTTAGCATAAGCCTTATCTCAACGCTCAGTGACCGCATAGAATAGGCATGTTATGCAATACTAATTATTATATTCTTATGTTACTTTTCTAATACCTTTGTTTAGCACTACTCATGAACCTGCTACAAGCTCTCACACCCTGGACATCCCCGACTAGCATGTTAGAAACTACAGGTCCAGCCTGTGACTTCATAACAATACAGGTATAGCTAGAAAGAATAGGCATGTTAAGCAATATTAATTATTATATCCTTATGTTATTTGTCTAATACCTCGTTTAGCACTACTCATGAACCTGCTACAAGCCCTCACAACCTAGACATCCCTGACAAACATGTTAGAAGCTACATGTTTCACCTGCGACTCCATCACAATAGGGGTATAGCTAGAATAGCGTTGTTAAGCATTAACTGTTTTATTTACTTTTTTATGCAAACAGAGTGTAATTCATGTTTAAAGCTACCGTCGCATGCTTAACTAATACTTGCTACATGACTCAAGCTTGATTGCCTTTCGTTAAATGTGTGCTCATATCATTTTGTCTCAACAAGTCGCCTACATACAAACCATCAGCTTAAGGGTGAATAATTACTTTAAATGCATATTTGACCTGGCATGTCTACTACTAATTGCTAAAGTTTCATAGCCTGTGATCTTCATGTTATATATATATATATATATATATATATATATATAAAAAATGTGCCTTTTACATTGCCACACTTTGTTATGCCATGAAAATGCCGGCAGATGCTGTTGTGGCCCTGCTCGCATGTTGTTAACGCACGCACAAAAAATAAAGAATTTAAATAATGACTTCACCTGTTCCGAGGTTCTACAGTTCCTGTCATGATCATTATTTATCATAAAAACCTTTCATACATTAGTGATGCCTAGAGACACTCTGCTAGTCAAGCTCATTGACATCTCTTTCCCCTCCAACTACATTATCATCTAATGTCCTGGGAATCTTAACACTAAATCTCTGTCCAGGCAATTCGAGATGACTGATGTAGGGGAAAAAGACACCATGCCAGTAATTTCCACTAGAAAATCATAGCCACAACTGGAACCATAATTTAATCTGAACTGATGAATAGTATACATGAGACCCAGACCAAAACACCACCTGGCACATCCATTTATAAACTGTACGTTGACCCTTAGGACTGAGAGACCATTTTCATTGGGTTTCATGATAACAAAGCTGCAGGTTATGTGGGAATACACAAAAAGATTGGTATGATTTTCAGGAGTTTTGATAGCCTACCCTTAGAAGGATGTCAATGACTACACACAAGCTTGGGTCACATGTAGCCAAGGTTGGTTGTCATGCAGTTTACTACAAACCTTCTGTCTTTTGGTCACATCAGTGGATTTCATTGTGGTCACACCATCCTCTATGTGTGATATTGTTATATTGGTTGTAGTGAACCGCTTTGCCAAAATGGCTTATTTCACATCCTTCCCGAAACTGTCCACTTTTGCTAAAATGGGATATTATATATATATAGACATTTTGCTAGAGACCTTTAATTAACCCCTGCATTGCTTCTACAATCTATCCTCAAAAGTAGAAACCTATATTATTACTGATAATTGTATGAATAAAAACATTGGTATAGTCCGTCAAATTAAATAGAAACAATGATTGGAACAGCAGCTACCTTTTACAAGTAGAAATTAAACTTCATATTATTTAATTTTAGATTTAGTTCATTTTAGAATGGTATACAAATGATAAAGCACATACACATTTATCTTGCAATTTTATTCTGCACTAACTATTTAAGAAGCAATTTTATGCAGCCTATTAGAAAATGTAAAAGTGCCCCGGTTTATGTCCTCTGAAAGAACTAAGCAATTTACCTCATCTATCCTATGAAAAAATATGACTTCCATTCGAGACGCTTCCTTTTATGTTTGTTCTGTTATCTGGCTGCTGCAACACCACCAAAATCAATAAGACTACAAAAAATCGTAATCTAAAAAGTAATTTTCCTCAGAGCATACATATTGCCAGCAAACAAACTCTAATTCTTCTCAAACTGAGCACTCAATCATTCTTTCATTGAGAACAAAGGACGCTTTTGGGTCTTGTTGATGAAAAAAAAAAAAATAGATGAAAAATTCAAGCCATATGAAGTATTCTTTAGTGTCTTTAGTGAGGATGTTAAGGCTCAAAATGGCCCTAAGTAATTCAGGTGACAAATGAGTAACATACAGGTCGATAAATCATGGCGTTAACAGGCCCAGCAGGGAGCATCAATGTGTATGCTAACTTAGCTAAGCGAAAGTCAAATAAGGCAATCTTGTAATAGCAGCTATAATAGCTGCGTAAGAAACCTAGTACATATAACATGATAAATAGTAAATGAATCTTCCATTAAAGGAAAACTAAAGTGTTAGGAATACAAAGTTGTAGTCCTAACACTCTAGTGCCGTCTGTTCCCACCTCGCTCGTGCCCCTTACCACCTTCAGCGCATAAAGAATTAAATAACAAAGTGACATACTGCGCCCACAAAGCATCGTGTTTAAATCCAACATATTTAAAATACCTTCCAGTACAACACATATTATAGCAAGCGGGAAAGAGGTAAAATATCTTCCAGTACCAAACTTGTATATATCAAGCGAGAAAGGGGTAAAATATCTTCCAGTACCAGACTTGTATATAGCAAGCGAGAAAGGGGTAAAATACCTTCCAGTACAACACATATATAGCAAGCGGGAAAGGGGTAAAATATCTTCCAGTACCAAACTTACATATAGCTAGCAAGAAAGGGGTAAAATATCTTCCAGTACCAGACTTGTATATAGCAAGCGAGAAAGGGGTAAAATATCTTCCAGTACCACGCTTGTATTTAGCTAGCAAGAAAGGGGTAAAATATCTTCCAGGTCCACGCTTATGTATAGCAAGCGAGAAAGGGGTAAAATATCTTCCAGTACCATACTTATATACAGCAAGCGAGAAAGTGGTAAAATATCTTCCAGTACCATACTTATATACAGCAAGCGAGAAAGTGGTAAAATATCTTCCAGTACCAGACTTGTATACAGCAAGCGAGAAAGGGGTAAAATACCTTCCAGTACAACACATATATAGCAAGCGGGAAAGGGGTAAAATATCTTCCAGTACCAAACTTATATATAGCTAGCAAGAAAGGGGTAAAATATCTTCCAGTACCAGACTTGTATATAGCAAGCGAGAAAGGGGTAAAATATCTTCCAGTACCACGCTTGTATTTAGCTAGCAAGAAAGGGGTAAAATATCTTCCAGGTCCACGCTTATGTATAGCAAGCGAGAAAGGGGTAAAATATCTTCCAGTACCATACTTATATACAGCAAGCGAGAAAGTGGTAAAATATCTTCCAGTACCAGACTTGTATACAGCAAGCGAGAAAGGGGTAAAATACCTTCCAGTACAACACATATATAGCAAGCGGGAAAGGGGTAAAATATCTTCCAGTACCAAACTTATATATAGCTAGCAAGAAAGGGGTAAAATATCTTCCAGTACCAGACTTGTATATAGCAAGCGAGAAAGGGGTAAAATATCTTCCAGTACCACGCTTGTATTTAGCTAGCAAGAAAGGGGTAAAATATCTTCCAGGTCCACGCTTATGTATAGCTAGCAAGAAAGGGGTAAAAAATCTTCCAGTACCACACTTATCTATTGCAAGCAAGAAAGGGGTAAAATATCTTCCAGTACCACACTTATCTATTGCAAGCAAGAAAGGGGTAAAAAATCTTCCAGTACCACACTTATATACAGCAAGCGAGAAAGGGGTAAAATATCTTCCAGTACCTCGCTTATCAAGAGCAAGCAAGAAAGGGGTAAAAAATCTTCCAGTACCACACTTATGTATAGCTAGCAAGAAAGGGGTAAAATATCTTCCAGTACCACACTTATGTATAGCTAGCAAGAAAGGGGTAAAATATCTTCCAGTACCACACTTATCTATTGCAAGCAAGAAAGGGGTAAAATATCTTCCAGTACCACGCTTATGTATAGCCAGTGAGAAAAGGGTAAATTATCTTCCAGTACCATACTTAAATACAGCAAACAAGAAAGGGGTAAAATATCTTCCAGTATCACGGTTATGTATATAGCAAGAGAGAAAGGGGTAAAATATCTTCCAGTACCACACTTATGTATAGCTAGCAAGAAAGGGGTAAAAAATCTTCCAGTACCACACTTATCTATTGCAAGCAAGAAAGGGGTAAAATATCTTCCAGTACCACACTTATCTATTGCAAGCAAGAAAGGGGTAAAAAATCTTCCAGTACCACACTTATATACAGCAAGCGAGAAAGGGGTAAAATATCTTCCAGTACCTCGCTTATCAAGAGCAAGCAAGAAAGGGGTAAAAAATCTTCCAGTACCACACTTATGTATAGCTAGCAAGAAAGGGGTAAAATATCTTCCAGTACCACACTTATCTATTGCAAGCAAGAAAGGGGTAAAATATCTTCCAGTACCACGCTTATGTATAGCCAGTGAGAAAAGGGTAAATTATCTTCCAGTACCATACTTAAATACAGCAAACAAGAAAGGGGTAAAATATCTTCCAGTACCACACTTATATACAGCAAGCGAGAAAGGGGTAAAATATCTTCCAGTACCTCGCTTATCAAGAGCAAGAAAGGGGTAAAATATCTTCCAGTACCACACTTATCTATTGCAAGCAAGAAAGGGGTAAAATATCTTCCAGTACCACGCTTATGTATATAGCAAGCGAGAAAGGGGTAAAATATCTTCCAGTACTTCACTTATATACAGCAAGCAAGAAAGGGGTAAAATATCTTCCAGTACCACGCTTATGTATAGCCAGCGAGAAAAGGGTAAATTATCTTCCAGTACCATACTTAAATACAGCAAACAAGAAAGGGCTAAAATATCTTCCAGTACCTCGCTTATCTAGAGCAAGCAAGAAAGGGGTAAAATATCTTCCAGTACCAAACTTGTATATAGCAAGCAAGAAAGGGGTGAAATATCTTCCAGTACCAAACTTGTATATAGCTAGCAAGAAAGGGGTAAAATATCTTCCAGTACCACGCTTATATACAGCAAGCGAGAAAGGGATAAAATATCTTCCAGTACCACACTTATATTCAGCAAGCGAGAAAGGGGTAAAATAAGGTATTTTACCCCTTTCTCGCTTGCTGAATATAAGTGTGGTACTGGAAGATATTTTATCCCTTTCTCGCTTGCTGTATATAAGTATGGTACTGGAAGATATTTTACCCCTTTCTCGCTTGCTATATACATAAGGGTGGTACTGGAAGATATTTTACCCCTTTCTCGCTTGCTATATGCATAAGCATGATACTGGAAGATATTTTACCCCTTTCTCGCTTGCTATATACATAAGGGTGGTACTGGAAGATATTTTACCCCTTTCTTGCTCTATACAAGTGTGGTACTGTAAGATATTTTACCCCTTTCTCGCTTGCTCTATACAAGTGTGGTACTGTAAGATATTTTACCCCTTTCTCGCTTGCTGTATATATCTTCCAGTACCAAACTTATATATAAAGTTTGGTACTGGAAGATATATACAGCAAGCGAGAAAGGGGTAAAATATCTTCCAGTACCACGCTTATGTATATAGCAAGCGAGAAGGGGGTAAAATATCTTACAGTACCACACTTGTATAGAGCAAGCGAGAAAGGGGTAAAATATCTTCCAGTACCACACATATATAGCAAGCGAGAAAGGGGTAAAATATCTTCCAGTACCACACATATATAGCAAGCGAGAAAGGGGTAAAATATCTTCCAGTACCACGCTTATAGCAAGCGAGAAAGGGGTAAAATATCTTCCAGTACCACACATATATAGCAAGCGAGAAAGGGGTAAAATATCTTCCTGTACCACACTTGTATTTAGCAAGCGAGAAAGGGGTAAAATATCTTCCAGTACTTCACTTATATACCGCAAGTGAGAAAGGGGTAAAATATCTTCCAGTACCACGCTTATGTATAGCAAGCGAGAAAGAGGTAAAATATCTTCCAGTACCACACTTATATACAGCAAGCGAGAAAGGGGTAAAATATCTTCCAGAACCACGCTTATGTATAGCTAGCAAGAAAGGGGTAAAATATCTTCCAGTACCATACTTATATATAGCAAGCGAGAAAGGGATAAAATATCTTCCAGTACCACACTTATTTTACCCCTTTCTCGCTTGCTGTATATAAGTATGGTACTGGAAGATATTTTACATCTTTCTTGCTTGCTATAGATAAGTGAGGTACTGCAAGATATTTTACCCCTTTCTCGCTTGCTATATACATAAGCGTGGTACTGGAAGATATTTTACCCCTTTCTCGCTTGCTGTATATATCTTCCAGTACCAAACTTATATATAAAGTTTGGTACTGGAAGATATATACAGCAAGCGAGAAAGGGGTAAAATATCTTCCAGTACCACGCTTATGTATATAGCAAGCGAGAAAGGGGTAAAATATCTTCCAGTACCAGACATATATAGCAAGCGAGAAAGGGGTAAAATATCTTCCAGTACCACACATATATAGCAAGCGAGAAAGGGGTAAAATATCTTCCAGTACCTCACTTATCTATAGCAAGCAAGCAAGGGGTAAAATATCTTCCAGTACCAAACTTATATATAGCAAGCAAGAAAGGCGTAAAATATCTTCCAGCACCACCCTTATAGCAAGCGAGAAAGGGGTAAAATATATTCTAGTACCTCACTTATCTATAGCAAGCAAGAAATGGGTAAAATATCTTCCAGTACCAAACTTATAAGTGAGGTACTGGAAGATTTTTACCCCTTTCTCGCTTGCTATACATAAGCATGGTGCTGGAAGATATTTTACCCCTTTCTCGCTTGCTGTATATATCTTCCAGTACCACGCTTATGTATAGCTAGCAAGAAAGGGGTAAAATATCTTCCAGTACCACACTTGTATTTGGCAAGCGAGAAAGGGGTAAAATATCTTCCAGTACCACGCTTATGTATATAGCAAGCGAGAAAGGGGTAAAATATCTTCCAGTACCTCACTTATCTATTGCAAGCGAGAAAGGGGTAAAATATCTTCCAGTACCACGCTTATGTATATAGCAAGCAAGAAAGGCGTAAAATATAGTTTATATTTATTGTTTTAATAAAGCTTGTTATACAGGGCCGGACTGGGGATTCCAAAGCAGCCCTGGAAAAAAAATCTATGCCAGCCCCTTAAGTCATTGCGCCATATATTGTCGCATGTAATATGTAAGGCTATGTCTTGCAACCCTAGATGATTGAGATTATATATATATATATATATATATATATATATCAAGCAAGAAAGGGGTAAAATATCTTCCAGTACCACGCTTATGTATAGCCAGCGAGAAAAGGGTAAATTATCTTCCAGTACCATACTTAAATACAGCAAACAAGAAAGGGGTAAAATATCTTCAAGTACCATGCTTATGTATATAGCTAGCAAGAAAGGGGTAAAATATCTTCCAGTACCACGCTTATCTAGAGCAAGCAAGAAAGGGGTAAAATATCTATATATATATATATATATATATATATATATATATATATATATAAAATATAAAAAAAAAAAACGGATCTTGCACTCCACCAATTCAATATTCAATGCCCGGTGCTTGTCAGCCAAAAATGCAAAAAATATTGCCAGAGATAGCACTCCAAGGACTAATATAAAATATAACTTTTATTACCTCCACTAAAACACAAGGTCAACGTTTCAGCTTGATCCCCTCAAGCTTTCGTCAGGACATCTGTGAGTGTCTGTCTGTGTCAGCAATGTGTGTCTGTGTCATTGTTTGTGTCTCTTAGTCATGGTGTGTGCGTCTGTCTGTGTCATGCAATGTGTGTCTATGCCATGGTGTGTGTGTGTGTCTGTCATGTAATGTGTGTCTGTCTGTGTCACGGTCTGTGTGTGTCATGGTGTGTGTGTGTGTTTGTCTGTGTCATGTAATGTGTGTGTGTCTGTGTCACTGTCTTTCTGTGTCATGGTTTGTGTGTCTGTGTGTCACGGTCTGTCTGTGTTATGGTGTGTGTGTCTTTTTTAAGGTGTGTGTCTGTCATGGTGTGTGTATGTTTCTGTCTGTGTCACGGTCTGTCTGTGTCATGGTGTGTGTCTGTCATGGTATGTGTGTGTATGTGTTTTTACTCACTTTTTTTTTCCCACGTCATCCTGGTCTCCCCTCGCCTGGCCATGCCTCTACAGCTGAGATCATCAAGCTTGATGATCTCAGCCAATCCGCACTGACACAGGAAGCACCTCTAGTGACCGTCTGAGTGTCTGTCACTAGGAAGCAATGTAAGCACTGCCTTTTCTCTTAAAAGTCAGTGTTTACATCAAAAACACATACCATGACAGACACACACCATGACACAGACAGACCGTGACACAGACGGAAACACACACACACACCATGACAGACAGACACACACACACACACACCATGACAGACACACACCTTGACACACACACACACCATAACACAGACAGACCGTGACACACAGACATACACACCACGACACAGAGAGACCGTGACACAGACACACACACACCGTGACACAGACAGACACACATTACATGGCACAGACAAACACACTCACACACCATGACACAGACAGACACACCATGACACAGACAGACCGTGACACACACACCACGACACAGACAGACCGTGACACACAAACACACCGTGACACAGACAGACACACATTACATGACACAGACAAACACACACACCATGACACACACAGACCGTGACACAGACAGACACACATTACATGACAGACACACACACACCATGACAGACACACATTGCATGACACAGACGCACACACCATGACAGACAGTGACACACACACCATGACACAGAGACACACACTATGACACAGAGACACACACTATGACACAGACACACACACACCATGACTAAGAGACACAAACAATGACACAGACACACATTGCTGACACAGACAGACACTCACACACCAAGACAGACAGACACGCACACAAATGACACAGACACACATACACACACATACACAATTTCTACCTGTGGGGAGCTCTTCTGGCGGTCGCAGAGGGAGCTCCTTTGGCGGCCGCAGGGTTTGCTGGCTGTTGTGTCTCTGCTCCCCCTCCCCTGCGCGCCGCTTAATGAGACCGGGGCTGTAATATGATGTCATATTCCGGCCCCGGTCTCATTAAGCGGCGCGCAGGGGAGGGTGAGCAGAGACACAACAGCCAGCTCCCCCTGCGGTCGCAAGAACAGCCAGCAAACCCTGCGGCCGCCAAAGGAGCTCCCTCTGCGGTCGCAGGTGAGCCAGCTGACTGCCCGGCCCCAGGTGCCGACGGCCCACCGTGAAATTTCCCGGTATCCCGGTGGGCCAGTCCGGCCCTGTTGTTATATGTATGTGTGTATATATATATATATATATACATTCCCCTTTTTATTTTATTTTTAACTGGTCATCACATGTCCTGGTCTGGTTGTATCCTGATATTGCTGGTGAGGATAATACTAGCTCTGGAGATTGTAAGTGGGATCCTTTTTTATTTATTTATTTTTTTTAATCATTTACATTATTGTATTGCTATACTGCACCAAAATCCTTTTCCTGCTTTATATCTCCTATATATATTGGACTTGGGTGCCGATAGTGTCCCTTTAATAAAGCCCTTATCTACTTCTTCCCATCTGATTAACTGTTGATTTTTTTTCTGATGAGGGATCTAGACAGTATTAGTACATATTGTATTATGTGTGCCTATTTTTGGTGTATTATATATTTTTCCTTAGGAAGCACTTTACTATTTAGACTAAGCAGTGACTGATTTATTTATTATTTATTGAGTTTGCTCTTGTTCCAGGCAGCACCTCCTGCATTATTTACTGCTTGCGTTTGGAAATAAATATACCTTGCATTCCCACCTATTGTGTCATGTCTGTAAAGTTCACTCTGTGATCTGTTATTTACCATGTCACTCTCTGTCTGTAATGTACATGCACTGTGCGAATTGTTAGTCATCCTATCACTATCTATCTATTTTCACGTCACGTTTTCTGACCAGGTAAACACACCCACTTCATAATCTGTCATTTACCGTGTCCGTTTTCTGTCAGTTTATATTCATACATGCATTTTGTTATCAGATATTTTAGGCTTTGGCAGGTAAGTACACCAAGTCCATGTAGAGTAGGCATGCTACAATTTTGAACACACCATGTACGATAATACGCACCGGGCTATTTGCAATTCAAGTCAGTTTCTCTCTCTAACTGCATGTACGCCTCTTCTAAGTTGGCACTGTTGTCTGTATTTCCATAGTGAGCATACTACACAAAGGAGATTTTGACTAAAAATGCTGTATCACATTCTGAAGAAAAATAAAACCTTGATGGAACTCATTTTACGTCTTTAAAGGTGCTGTACATAGCATGACTCCTATATACGTTCTCCACCATGTAAAATTAAACTAAAGAAACATATCTTAGCATTAAATTTTGTTTCCTAATCCTTTCCATAAAAAAAAATTAATAAAAAGGAATTGAAAGTTCCTGAGGCTTCCTGTAGTCACTCAAACCCCTTTGGACTAAATGAAATCATTGCAAGGAGAACTCATACACGTGAAATAGCAAAGCTCCATATACAATGCTTTCCCAATAATGTCAGTAATAATCTGTTGTCAACCTCAAATCATATATATTGGAAGGCTTGGCCTGAAGTTGTGGGAGGGGCTTAAGGACCTTTAAAAGGGACTCCCCCCTTCCCTACCCTACCGTGCTTGGTCTGACAATGCTGCCCCACCCTCCACTCCCTTTATTCACCATACTTTTCTAGTGTAGGCCCTCTTTATTTACTGGCCTACAGCATACTATGGTTTCGGCACACCTCAATCAACTTTTTCCTATCACAGGTTTGCTAACAACAATCTTACTTCATATCATAATCAATGTTGCCCCGAACACAAATATATTGACACACACATATTTAGACTTGCGTGATGCTGGTGATGTGCCAGTAGAATGCTTGTCACCATATTGCAAGCATAGTACAAGCATATCACACCTTATCACAAGCAACACAGGCCATTAAACCTTATTGCAAACACAACATTGATAATCACACCTTTTTACAAGCATAACATTGGGACATCACACCATATCAGTGCTGGACTGGGGATAAAAACCAGCCCATAAAAAATGTTACACCAATTCCCAGCAAAGAGATTGTGCTCACACGACTTACCCGAGCAACCATAACTTACCCAACACTGGGATTGCACTTGCACTCACAGGACTTGCCCCAGCACCCAGGACTTACCCTGGCATTTAGACTGCACTCACAGGACTTGCCCGAGGACTTCAAACAGTCTCCTGCATGCACCACACAGAAGGAAAAAGATGGCGCATATGAGCTTTCCGGCAGCAACAAAAGTGACATCACATTGAGAGAGTACTTTCTCACACTCTTACAGCCGCATCTGCATCCCGCCACTGCTAAATTCCTAAAGGCCACATCCCTCAGCGGCCCCAGGGTAGTCTGGCCCTACACCCTATTACAAACAGGAGTCTTTACTGTCTTTGTTGTTTGACTGGTGGCGAGGGGGGGCGGTAACAAGGTTATTATTTCTATTGAAATCTGCACTTTTTGTAAAATGAAAATAAGACACTCTTCACAAAACAAATCCTTTTAGCAAGCTGAAGTGCTTTAGTGGTCTGGAATGTCCCTTTAAAATGTACTTGTCATAGTCTGTACCATTTTGCCTGGTACAGCAGGGTATTGCCCATTTAAATAAAATGCGTCTGCTGTGCCATTCTAGGCCTGAAAGAGTCTTATCTGAGTAAAAAGTATTTTTTTTTTTTGTCAGAAAAAAAATAATTAAGGAAAGCTGTCACTTGGACTGTGAGTCAGGTAGCCATTAAGGACATTCATAAATAGTAGCCATAAAGGAAACTTGGAAACATCAAAAACAAAAAAAGAAACATTAAATTTAAAGAGTCTGCGTTAAAATGTACCCGTTTTATATTCTATGTGCATTTGCATTTTGTAATTGGGCAAATGGTTTTATGAACTTTTAAACATAAATACTTTTCTCTTTTTCTGGAGACTAGCAACTCCCCAGATGCTAGTCTGTCATTTCCTCTTTAGATCTCAACCACTTTCCAGTTGGGAGAAAATCAAAGTGAAGTAATGATTCTCTCGGAAACCATATATTCCAGATCTAGAGCCAAGAAGGACTTATAACCTTGGACGGGAACAGTTTCTGCAAACTGAACCACTGTCAGGAATAGTCCCATTTTGCTTCTTTCGACAACTTTTACATCAATACTACAGTTAACTGAGAAGGGGTATTTTGATGTGTCAGTGGTCCTTTTCCACTTTGTCTTATCATTGACTCCACTCAATCTCATGTACCCACTATATGTCTGCTCAAACTTTTCTTCAGTATGTCTCCAAATCCTTTCTTTAATGAGGCCACTTTTACTTACTTTTACCAGTTGGTGGGGACCTCATCCATCCTTCTGGAACTTTGTTTCTTCCATTATGGACCACTGAGATGCTCCTGGCACCTCACACTTTAATTGAACATGCATGGCAACAACATAACCAATGCATCATACTGAAGTGACTTTGATGCAAAGACCCTGCACTTGCAGCCTTTTTAAAAAATGTTTATTTCTGAAGATAAATACTTTTCCCCCTCCTTTTGTGTGGGTATGACTCCCTGGGCTGTCAATATGCCAACTGGTATATTCTCTTCTTGGCTGGCAATATCCATTTTATGCAACATACAAACCCCAGACACCTTGGGCAACATCAAAGCTACTACTGACTGACTCTCAGGCAATTTTACTAACTCTTTGAAACATAACTCATATCTTACAAATTAAGACTCTGTCTGAAACTGGTGGGAGTTAAAATATGCATCTGCTGTAATGGAACAGTGAGGCAAAACTTATAGAGAATGCCAATCAACCCGATCCATTGGTCGGCTGAGCCTCACAATTTTAGCTAATACATCACTAACGTATGAGAAATATATATACACATACATACATACATACATATAGTATAATATAATATATATCCCTAAATATCAATAAAACCGTCTCTGTGAGAAACTTTGGACTATGCTTGGGCAAAAGGGGTAGATATTCATTAGATGAAGATGGCAGTTCTGCAGCTAATGAAAAGTAACTTTTCAGGCCTTCGGAAGTTGTAAATACAATTTTTATTTAACTTAATTTTGTTTATAATTTTGGACAAACTTTCCTTTTAATGATGCCACATCTGGGCCCTGTTTTGCTACGCTGCACGTTGCCAGGAGACCTGCAGTGACCTATAATGAAGGAAACAGATATACGGGTGGCTACGCCTCATTTCAACAGCAGGAAAACCCGCTGCTGGCTTTCTCTGCCCTCTTACCTGTGAGTTATTTAAACTCTCTCATGAGGGGTTAGAGGTTGAGGACAAAATAGACCTGAATACATCCCTAAACATACGCATGTCGTAACGGATTTATAAAGATTGTGAAGTGCTGCTTTGTGCAATAAACCAGCCCTCCCTTCCTCAGTCATTTTCCTAATTAACATAAGTGCTATAGTCACCTTATTCATTCTGCAGGGTGCCTATAATTTCTTTACGGCATAGTGCATTATTTGTATGTGTAATAGGTAAAATGTATATATGCTGCAGGAGTGAAGCCATTTTACCAACGCATTTCAGCAAGAGAAAGGTGCAGAGTTGCTGCAGTCCACAACCCCTCTGTATGCTAGTGTCCTGGAGGGAGGAGAGGCAGTTAACAAACCCCAGGGCCGGACTGGCCCACCAGGATACTGGGAAATTTCCCAGTAGGCCGCGGCATCTGGGGCTGGGCAGACATCCCAAATAATCAATCATATAATTTAAATGATTTCCCCCTTGTGCCAGCCTGAGGGGGGTAAAGAGGGAGGAGCTGGGGGCTGGTGTGGCTGCAACTACTCTGCTGGTGGCCGGAGGGAGACCTGTCATTCTCCCTGCACAGTGTACAGCAATTACGGCAGCATGCCATGCCCCCACACTTAAGCTCTGCCTCCCAAACACAAGCCCCGTCCCCAGACTGAAGCTACTAACCTTGCTGGAATGAAGAGACCAGACATTGACACCTTCACCTACCAGTGCCAGGTAAGCTTTGTGTGTGTTTGCATTTGCTAGTGAGAGCTTCTCTGTGTGTGTGTGTGTGTGTGTGTGTGTGTATCTGCTAGTGAGTGAGTGAGCGAGCTTTTGTGTGTGTGTATGCGCGTGCGCATCTGCTAGTGAGTGAGTTTGTGTGTCTGTGCGCCTGCTAGTGAGTGAGCTTGTGTGTTTGTCTGCTAGTGAGTGAGCTTGTATGTGTGCCAGTGAGCTTGTCTGTAGGAATCGTGTGTGTGTGTGTGACCATGAGCTTGTCTGTAGTGACAGTGTGTGTGTCAGTGAACATATGTGTCAATGAGCTTGTCTCTAGTTAGAATGTGTGTGAGCTTGTCTGTAGTGAATCTGTGTGTTCATGAGCTCTTCTATAGGGAGCATGTGTGTGTCAATGGGCTTGTCTGTAGGGAGGGTGTGTGAACTTGTCTGTAGTGAGCGTGTGTGTGTGACAGTATGCTTTTCTGTAGTAAGCTTGTGTGTGTATCAGTTTGTCTGTACTAAATGTGTGTGTGTGTGTACCAGTAAGCTTGTCTGTGTGTGTCATTGAAATTGTCTGTCAATGAGCCTATTTGTGTGTATCAGTGAGCTTGTTTGTCTGAGCTTAAGATTGTCCATAAGATTGTCTGTGTCTGCATGTGAGTATGCTTTACTGTATAATTGAATTACTCTGAAAGGACTAATATTTAGAATTAGAAAAAAAACATATATTATTGGTATATTTGCCAGCCCTATAAGTCATTGTGTTATGTAGTGAGTGTGTGTTTTGATATATATTATAACGCAGCTCCCTGTACCCCTGGCTGTGTACCTCCGGCAAGTACCGCGTCTAGCTGGAACAGGGGACAAACCGCAGCACTTCTGCCCACAGTTGCCGTGGCTTGACTGGGGTCCTGGAAATGCTCCCTCCTCAAGCCGTATGGGGAATTCGCTTTAGACACCCCAGGCACTGGATGACACTCAGTCCTCGGAGCTCTAGTCCTTACAAGGACTTTTAGTTACCAAAAAAAAGCGCGCTAAACTGATCTGTAAATATAAAAAAACAGAAAATAGTGCAGACTATCTGGACCAAACACAATATGTACAGGGGGGTATGAGGGGAAAAAACTCACATTTACCAAGCCCTATCACCCCTGGCTCTGGGTTTACAGTGCTCCAATTGAGAGGGAAGATTCCCACACTGATAGAACTCCAAGTGGTGTGCTCACTGTAAACTGGTAGTACTGTGCAATATAGGACAGAGAGAGGCAGGACCTCCAATGGAATAGTATCAAATACAGTTTATTATAAAACAACAGTTAAAAACTCTTACTTTGTGTGGTGGGTTATGCTGACATAGCTACCCATATAAAAGCATGTAAAACAGAAAGTCACTTCCTGGTTTCATCCGTCCCGATCACGTGATCACTTCCGGGTCCGCCTCTCTTGTGACGTGTGTGTGACACGTTTCGCCCACCTCCACAGGCTTCCTCTGACGACGTCATGGTTATCCAGCCCCTTCTTTTAAGTGTCTCACTCCTCCCCCTCTGTTCTTTCATTGGTCTGGGGGCGTGGTTTGCTCGTAAAGGCTGGTTTCTCCTTTTATGCAAATGTTAATCAAGATCCAATATCCAGCCTGCCTTAGCATATGCAAATTTAATTAGGCAACCAACACTTAATTGGGGGCTAGTGTCCAACCTGCTATTGCACATAACTACTAAATCAAACAAACAGAAGTGCATGTGTCTGTTTGCCTTTATGCTAAAACCCTATTCATACATGTGTATTGAAAAATTGTATAGTTAAATTCAGGATAAATTCAAGCTTATATACGCAAATACTTCACTTGGAGTTTCAGAGGTAAAAAAGAGCAACTAAAAAACACACAAATATAAAAGATTAATAATAAAGGGTATCTCTGTGTTGTAACTAGAGAATGGGTATTGCTGAATCCAAATAAAGAATTTAAAGAGATATTCACCTCCATATTATTATTACAAATGGTGCAGTGACCCAATATAATATAAGGGTCTATGCTAATCCTAAAATGGTAATAGATCTAAAATTTAGTTAACTCAGATCAATAAGGGAGATTGTACTAGAATCCAGAGGATGGGGGGAACAGAAGGGAATGTAGATATACAAATAGTCACATACCATACTAAATCTTTTCATAAAATGATGCTCTTACCAGAGTCAAGAAAAATGACAGATCTCTAAATCCCAGTTTAAACCTTTAGGGAATAGCGACTTCAAATTAAACACCCATCTCATCTCTTGTTTTGACAATTTTGTGTCCAGATCTTCGCCTCTCCAATTCCTATTGACTCTTTGAATCACAATAAACTGCAATTTTGGGGCGTGTCCTTGATGTTTGTGTATAAAATGTGAGGATAAAGGGTGCTCCTTGAGTCCCCTTTTAATATTTCGTAAATGTTCCTCAATGCGAATATGTATCTGTCTGGTGGTTTTCCCTACATAATGCATATTACAGGGACAAGTAAGGACATAGACACAGTTGGTGATATGGCAAGTTATTAACTGTTTGACTTGATATGTCTGTTTCGTGTTCCCTCCTATTAGTTGTGGTTCTGCACACTAGGCAGTATCCGCATTGAAAGAACCCTATATCTTGATTCAGAGATGTTTTAATCTGATTCTCCTGTTTAAAACTGCTTCTAACAATATGGTTTTTGATGCTAGGTGTTTTTTTAGGGACTATCTGGTTTAAAAGAGGATCCTCTTGTAAAATAAACCAATATTTGTTCACAATCTTCTTTAATTCCTTACTTCTCCCTGAGTAGTCGAAAATAAGTGCAACCTCAGTCTCATTACCTCTACTTTTTTCTTTTTTTTTTTTTAACATTCCTTAAAAGTTCTTTCCTGTCAATGATCTTTATTTCTTTATATGCTTTATCCAATATTGTTTTTGGATAATGTTTAGCTGTAAAGTCATTCATTAGTTTGTGTGCTTGGGTTTCATAGGAATCTATACTAGTACAATTTCTCTTTATCCTCATCATATGATCCTTGGGAATGTTATTCAACTAGGGGCAATAAAAAATAAAACTATTAACATCCACCTTCTTGAAGAAGGTTTCGGTGCAGATCTTACTGTTAGAAATAAAAATCCGTAGGTCCAAATAATTAACCTGGCTGTCACTATGATCCATGGTGAATCTCACACCCCAAGTGTTTGAATTAAGATATGTAAAAAATGAAACAAGTTCCTCTCTAGAACCTCACCAAATCCATAATAAATCGTCAATGTAACGGTGATAGGTGACCAGATTCTGCACCCAGCTATGGTCACCATATATAAATGAATAAATTCACATAGCTGGGTGCAAATCTGGTCCCCATTGCTGTTCAAAGGGTCTGTAAATAAAAGGAATCCATATAATGAAAGTAATTATTTGTTAATATGAGGTGGATGCCCTCTAAAATGAAGGCTTGATGATTGGGAGATAAATTGGAGGTGGACAAGAAATATTTAACAGCCTCAATGCCTTTCTGGTGTGGAATAATCAAGTAGAGGGATGTAGAGTAGAGGGATGGGGATGTCCTTGACATCCACGGTGACAAGGACATCCCCATCCCTCTACTCTACTTCCTCCAACAAGCAGAGGATCTGGCTAGTGTCCCTCAAATATGCTTTGGTCTTTTTGACTATAGGCTTTAGAAATTGATCAATATACTCTGACAAGGGCGCTGACACCGAACCTGTGCCCGAAATGATGGGTCTTCCTGTTGGTTTGGTTTCATGTTTGTGGATTTTGGGTAGGAAGTAGTACACATGTATCCTAGGGTGCAAAACCGCTAGATATTCATACTCTGTTTTAGATATAACTTATAGCCTCTACCCAAAAATTCCAAAAAAATATTTTTCTTATCCTTAGTTAGATCACCTTTAGGTTTAGTGTATATGATCCCATCATTCAGTTGCCTAAGTGATTCTTCTATGTAATAATCCCTATCCATGATTATGATGCCACCTCTCCCCCCCCGCCCCCTTGTCGGCAGGTTTTATGACCATCTCTGTATTGTCACGCAGTTCTATTAGGGCTTGTTGTTCCTCCTTGTTTAAATTCATTCTGTTCTTATTAATTCTCTTTATTCTTTCCACCTCCCTCATAACCAATTCCTCGAATGCATTCATTGAATTGGTTTTACAGTTTCTTGGAAAAAGGTAGATCTCTTTTTCAATGTGATGAGATTCCCTCCCTCTATAGATTTTCATTTTGGGACTCCTTTATTATATCTATCTTATCTTTAAAAAAACATTTTAAACATAATTTCCTCACGAACTTCTTAAGGTCTATATAGACTGAAAAATGATCCAAATTGGCTGTAGGACAGAACTTAATCCCTCTAGCCAATACTCTACTCTGCATTGTGGTAAGGGTGATCTTGGAAAGGTTATATATTCCTTTAATTTCTATATCCTTCCTCTGTTCCCTTCTCTGAATCTTACTCCCACCTCTTGTTTCTCTCTTTCTATTCTTCTTTTTAATGGGGAACTTGGGATGTTTAGTTTTATCCTTTCCTTCCTTTATTGGTCCCATTCTAAAAAATCTTTTGGTTGTTCCTCTTGATTGCGGGTTAAATCGTTGTTATCGGTATGGGGGGGGGATCTGATTTCTCCGTTCGATACTGTATAGTTTTCCATACATTGGAGTCTGATCTATGATTGGGGTCTCCATTTTCCCTGAATTGTGTCCTCTCTACCTGAGTGGTGATCCTCGTTCGTTGATTTGGAACTTGTCCCCCATTAACCTTAATCAAGGTCTTATTTGCCTGAGTATTATTCCTCTGATGTTGATAGGGGTTAGAGCCCCTCTGATACTTCCTACTATCATTTGTTGACTCCCTCCTCTTATTATGTTGATATGAACCTATATTGCGTTGGGCGTATTGTTGTCTATATTGACGTCTAGGTTCATTGTACTCTCTCCTAAAGTTCTCTGGTCTAAATGGGTTATTTCGAAGTTCTCTCTCTCTTCTTCTATTTTCAAATCTACCTCTATGGAAAGTGTGCACTCTATTCTCCGTATAATCCTGTTTATCCCTAAAGTATTTATTTTTCTTGATGGTAATAACCTTCTTTTCTACTCTGTTCATATCGTCCATAATTTACTCAGAGTGTTTCTCCATTTTTTTAGACTCTAAAAAAGGCTGTAAGAACTCTTTAATAGATTTAATATTTCTGTCTAATTCTCTTACAAGGACTTTCCCCATTGAATCCTCCACACAGGAACAGTGATTAAAGAATAGCCCTTTCCCATTCCAGTAACCAGACGACACATAGTTCTGGGAGTACAAGCTGGAATATCTTTTATTGGCAGCCACAATTTGCCTTATATGCAGGTCCCTATGCAGGGGGCACTCCCCGTGAACCTGACAGTAGACTACAGTAAAAACATACACACGATTACATTGGCTCTCAGGTCCAGGACACTTCCACACAAAACAAGATAATACCTACCCTGTACCTGGGAGATAAGTCAAGCACTGTATTAAACTCAATTATCTCCAGGCACAAAAAAACCCACACGTTTCCCAAACACCCCACAAGTACCTTAAAAATACATAAAACCCCACAAAAGTTATATCCCCTGCTAGCCCTGATCATGGTGACCAACAAATTACACAGATTGGTTCAGGAATTTCCTGGAAGTCATAATGTGACCGACTGCACACATGGTCCCATGCCCAAAACCGTTCCAGAGAATCAGGGCTTGCAGTCGGTCTAGTTCGGTAGTTTAAAAAACAAGCGAACTACTGAACATAGTCAATGTTCTTACCCTGGAGCTTGTATCCTTTGTGCGTGGGAAAGTTTCCATGGAACAGTGTCTTTCTAAGTGTTGTAGAACCGAAAACAGGCGATCATGGAAGTCCAGCGTTGTTCGGGAGTTTGTGTCCGAAAATAGTTCCATGAACTCGACAACTAAACACTGCTGCCTGTGTTAATGCAAACAAGATGGCCGCCACCTCGTGGTAGTCCATAGGAAATGTGGCCACTCAGACGAACATTTAGAACACTGTGGTGGAAACTGCTACAAAGTATCAATTAGGCTTAACAGTCGGTTTGTGCGACTTTTCGGTTCCCGAACCATATAGTCCAAATACACAAATGGAGACTTTTACATTACATTTTACAGGGTCCATAGTCTGTGGGCAGGAAGCTGGTAAGCAGACTCCTCCAGGATCTCATGGCAAACTCACTTGGAAAGGGGAGTGTGTCACATTTTATATATACATCCAAACTCTGGCACTCTACCCAAAATTATTGAAAAGTTATAAACACCGTATGTATATCTGTATAAATATAGAAAAAGCAAAAAATGAGAGCACTCACTGGATTTAACAAAATTGCTTGTATTAAATAGTGAACATACCAATCAACGTTTCGACCGTCTCGCGGTCTTTATCAAGATGTCCCAACAGTGTAGCAAACAATCAATATATACCTGTAAATCTTGTAAACTTACCCAATAACCAAAGTGAACCCCTTCCGATTCTAACCGCCCTGTGTTAGACGCCCGCTGGCACCCGCCATTACGTACGTGATGACGTCATGTCATGTGATCTAAACAACCACGTTGCCTAGTAACAACCTCAACGTCAATGAAGTGAAAGTGTCGGTAAAAACATCCACGGAGGATCTGCAAGAGTCTCATTTGTAATATTCTAGTGGCAACAATGTTTATACCGCAAGGCTGACAACATTCTATCTATTCCTAAAAAAGATTACCATTTCTGGTAAAATCCAGTAATTTTTCCAGCAATTTTGTTAAATCCAGTGAGTGCTCTTGTTTTTTGCTTTATATATATATATATATAATCTCCTGATGAAAGCTCAAGGACATCGGACTGAAACATTGTTTACCCAATAAAAGTTGGATTTTACTTTAAGTTAAAGACCTGGGAGTGCTATCTACATACCCATATTATATCTATAAATATATATATTTATTAAATCTCTTATTTTATTTTATTTTTTTACAGGCCTGCTTTGTATCCCCAGTCCGGCCCTGACAGACCCCCAGCCTCTTGGCCAGGTTGGGGTCGGGGTGTTGGAAATTCTTTTTCCCTGTTTGGTTACGGCAGCGGGAGATGGATAGGAAAACTGTGGGATAGGGCAGCTTGGTATGAGGGATAATTTAAGTTTAGGATGAATAGTTATGTTTGTATTTGGTATTGGTAGCCTCAAGCTCATTGGTAGCTCAGAACCTGGGGGTGTAGCAGTATCTCGGCATGCCCCTATAGTTGGAAAAGAATGCTGTGTTAATGGTTTGTTATGTATATTAATGTTATAAGTTTGTATTGCTATTATTCATGGTTGGGTCATTGTCGGTGGGTATAGTTGTAATTAAAGGGATGCAATTTTTAATATGTCATTTTAAGTGACCTTTTAATAGTTTTATAAAAGATTAATTAAAGCTGTGGTAATCCCAACCAAATATCCATGGCCGTGGTTTTATGGGGTAATTTATTAGGAATACACGTATGGGATGACTATGCGCATCTCATGCCTTGCAGTGGAGCTGCTCTTGACGGGTGGCACTTGGCTATCCTTAAGATAAGTGTGCCTTGTCCTCTTTCAATAGTCACCTTAAAAGGATACTCTAAATACCAAAATATCTACCACTTATTGTAGTGGTCATCATGATGAAAGTCTGGATGCCTGTTTATGATTTTATCCTTTTTTCTTTTTTTTGATAAGAAAGTTTGACAAAACAGCTGATTCTCTCTGACATCCTATCCCCTCAACCACAAACTGCAATATCGCATTACTAATGGCAATTCCATAAAACCTGGATGGTAATGATAGTGAAAGCGCAGTTTAATCTAGCACGCTCAGTTTATCATTGCCATCCAGGTTGGACAGGAACCCACGTGGTAATGGAAGAGTAGTTTTGCATTGTCAGTGCAGATGAAGATGCGTTGTGTGTGGAGAGCTAGGTTTTTTTTTATCAGCAGGCTTACTCACTTAAGAAAGAAATTGCAGAATAATTAAAGTCAATTTTAAATGTACTGCCAAAGTATCCAAACTGAAAGCATAGCTGACTGGGAACAATTTTTTTCAAATGCACTTTGAATTTCCTGCAATCCTCACTTTAGTGAATAGCCCTGTTTGCCATAACCACTGAACCACCATAAGGAGCCAAAGTGTTGGTTTTACTTCTTAATTGGGGTACATAGGCACCTCTACCGCTCTAACTACTTCTTATTGATACCAAACCGGTCTTTTCACGGAACAAAGCCTGGCAAAACAGGGTTTAGTTTAGGAGAGGTAACCGAAGCACCTAAGCAGGAGCTCCTGCCTATCGCCGAGCTGTGGTGGATCCAACACCTGGCAGATGCCAGGTAAAAATGCCTCTTTACAATAGAGGGAGCACCAAGGCACATCTAGCACCATAACCCTTACAACATGCTTATGGTGTTTGGCAAATTCCTATCTCATCTGTTTTCTACGTTGACCTGGTCATTAGCTAGTTTGTGAATTGTTTCAAATTGGATTTTTAAGTTTCAGGCCAAAATAGCTTAACTGGAAAAAATTCATATTGTAGGCACTATAACCATTTCATCTCGTTAAACTAGTTCTGGTGCTTGGGTGTCATCTGGCGCTGTCCATCGATTTATTTTTGAGTTGTTTATTATTGATAACCAAGACCCGAGATAACCAGAAGCAACCAAAGACTGAACTGGACAGCATCTGCAATCATCCGTTCACATGCAGGAGCAATCTCATCCATACTTATTGGGACAAGCCATAACATCATTACTCCGCAAGTCTGCTATATTCAGGACTCAGGAATGGTGAGATCAATCCAATAGCATCCACTTACAAGGGTTTATTTTGGAATCTTTGAGTGTGTACACACTGGGACTGTGTTTAATTTTTTTTCATGTTTTCTTCTGTTTTTCCATTTTTTTCAATATTTTTTTTCATGTCCAGACTACCCACATAGCGTCTATTTAACTACAATACTGGTTATTTAGGTGGTATATCAATTAGGGATATTTTATTCCTTTTTTTGTTAAGGCATATCACCTAAGGTGTTGCATTATTGAGTCCACAAAGGATATAACTATGTAATAATTTTTTTTTGTTATACTTGGATATCTCTTAATTTTAGTAAAAATATATATCTTTTAATACACAGAATAATAAACATATTTTACTTTATAGCTATAATTGAGTGCGATATCATATGTATTCATTAAAACTATATAAGCGACTCTGGTCACCCACAACCCAGTCCCTACTTCAGGTATGGCGAATGCAGACATTACACACTTTTTGTTACCGTATCAATTCATACCAGCAGTGGGCTCTGATAGGTTGACAGTGGTCAGCTGACACTCCTAGCCACTCACTGCTGCTCAGGCTACATGTTTGTATTCATGACACTATAGTGTTCCTTCAGCCCCGTAAGGACGGAAGCAATTGTACAAGTTCTGACCAAAACAAAAATTAGAAATTGAGCTGTTCAATTATAATTTAGCTCTTTCATATTAAGTGCACCCACACGTATTCTATATCATTTTGTTCAGGACTTTCATTTCACATCAAATATTTAAATATGTAACACAATTTAATATTAAGAAAAGTGTGAGAAATTAAGAAATGTTATGCATGGAATTTTAACTGTAAATGTTATAATACGGTTAGCTTTTTACTGCAATAAAACACACATTTTTAGGCAGTTATTTCCCACGGGTACAACGATGCCCCCCATGTCTAGGTTTTATGATGTTTTTGAAAAGTTACAGGGTCAAATAAAGAGCTTGCCCATTTCAGTTTTTCTCCCATTTGCCAGATTGGTTTGCTAGGCCTTTGAGACTGTATGGTAGTTCAGGAATGACATTTAACCCTGTCATGGTGCCATTTGCAATCATAGACAATCCAAGCTTTCAATATGGAGTATGTTGTGGCGAAACCAGCCTCGCCACTGTCCACTAGAGGAGCCTGGTTGCTCGCCTGCTCCCTTTAGACTATGACCCGGCAGTTAAAACCTTTTATTTTCCCTGCAAAGCGTATTCATGCCTTTCTGTAGACTGTTAAAGCCATGCTACCCCAGATAGCTATGCCATGGAGCCCAGTCGTATACTGAAAGACTGTATGAAAGACTTTGGCTCCATGGCGATTGAACTGTATTTATGTGATCTGAGCGCCATTCGGTAGTAATGTGCACTCAGATCTAAGCTATCTGGGGATATGTAGAATGTCTATGTTTTATGGAATAAATGTAACTGTATGTAATTTTATGTATTTTATTGTATTGTTACTGCCATGTGGTTAATGGAGTCTTGCCTCTGTCCTGGGAGATAATTGGATTACTTCACAGTTATCTCCTGGACAGAGAGGAGGGATTGTGATGTAAATGTGGGTGTGTTTTATGGTTCCCCTGTAACGATTGGTTGTACTGTGTCCCACCCTGTGGGATGTCCCCTTGCATGGGGACTTGCATAAAAGCCAGTGTGTGGCCATTACAGAGAGTTCCTGTTTTAACCCTCAAAGTGAAGTGTCGTCTCATTATTGGGGGAAGGATTTATTGTATGCTGTTCCAGTTTGACTGCTAGGAGTCTAAACCCATCCGTATGGTTTTTGCCTATTCAGCTGTTTATAGCATTCATATGCTTGAGAGCATTCATATGCTCCTACGGTTCGGTGGTTTTGGTATCTGCTGCAGTGCTTGGAGTCCTCAGGAAGTGCTAGGAGCATCCTTTAACGGAGGTACCCAGTCGGGGTGCCAGGTGATCCGTTACATATGTCTAGTCTTTTTTAGTAGCCACTTATGAACACTAACTTTGGCCAGGTTTTGTGACCATTTATTTTTTGCCTTTTTCACACAAAAAAAAACACCCTTTCATTATACATTTTACTACTCTAAAACACTCATATGCATGTTCAATGACGTGCCATGAGAACAGTACCCTCATGTTTTATGGGGTTTTTAAATTGTACAGGGTCAAATATTGTTTGCCCATTTTAGTTTGCAAGGCTATGCTGCCTTTGAGACCATATGGCAGCCCAGAAATTAAAATTACCCCCATGGTGGCATACCATTTGCAATCGTAGACAAACCAAGGTATTCAAAATGAGGTATGTCTAGTCTTTTTTAGTAGCCACTTTAGTATCCCAGGCCAAAGGTAGTGTTCATATTTTTATTTATTTTTTGCATTTTTCACACAAACTGTAATTTCACAGGATATTATTTTACGGTTTTAAAACACTCATATTTGTGTTCAGTGTAGCCTCAATTAATGTACACGTTTTATGGTGTTTTGGAAAGTTACAGGGTGAAATATAGGGATTGAAAATAAAATTCTCTTTCTGACTGCCCTGAAAGGCAGGTGCCTCAAAATATAATAAAATCACTATATTAAATAAAAATAGCAGCTAGCATATACACATAGAATAAAATATTTATTAAAATAAATAAAATCATTATCTATGCCTAAAATAGATAATTATTTTCAGGTTTGGGGGACTGCCTGGCAATTATGATAACCCAGGCAGTCTTTCTGCAAACAGTGATTGAAACTGTGATCACATGGCTGAGAAGGGCTGGATTGGCTGCAGTAGTACTGTCTGGGTTGTCACGATCGCCACGGTAGGCAAGTATATGGCACTGGGAAGGGGTTCCAATCTGAAGGGTGTACTATACCACCCTCCGGCAATATAGCCCACATTTTACAGGACAGCATAGTATGCCTGCTGGCCTTAAGGGGCTAAAGACACCTAACTGAGTATTATTGCTTTTTAGGTTTGTTACACATTCTAAAACACCAACAATAATCTATCTCTTAGAATAGAAGGGCAGATTGATCTTGGCCCAAAATAGGGACACCTGGGAGATATGTAAATGTATTTGGAACTCTTTCTTCTACCCTACTCATTCACCTCTGTCATGGGTGAAGATAGATGTTGGACTGTAGCACATTTTCCTGTTGCCTAGCAGGCATTAGGTTTTTCTCTACTGTGATTTTCCAACAAAAATGTCATTCTACTGCTTAGTTTGTACAGATACATATTCATATGTGAGGAGTACTGAATCTTACTCACTTTGTGCTAAAATACAGTCACTGGGAAAACAAAAGTACACCCTTTGAATTCTATGGTTTTACATATCTGGACATAATCACCTGTTCGTTAGCAGGTCTTAAATTGGTTATATACAACCTCAGATGAGCAATAACACATTCCATTGTGTTATGATTTATTTAATAAAAAATAGTCATATGTGAAAACAGAATTATTCAACTCCCATTGATAATCAGGTTTGTCAAAATTTACAGACTTCAGCTGTTTGCAATGAACAAAGCAAACAAGAGCAGTTAAAATACCTCAACAAAACAAATCCTTCAAGTGCTTTCCCCAAATTCAACTGAAAATGACTTCTCCAGTCTCAATTATTAGAGGTGGGACCACCTCTATAAAAACCAAGGTTTTAGCAGTTTGCTGGTCTGGAGCATTCAGGTGAGTGTTAACACAATGCCAAGTAGGAAAGACCTCAGCAGTGATCTTAGAGAAGCAATAGTTGTTGCCCATAAAACTGATTACTCGGCCATATCAAACAATTTAAAATCCATCATTCTATACTGAGAAAGATTTTTCAAAAGTGGAAAACATTCAAGACAGTTGCCAATCGGCCCAGGAATCAATGTCCCAGTAAATTCACCCAATCAGTTAACATGTTAAAGTTCATGACACTACAATTAGAAAAAGACTGAACAAGTACGGTTTGTTTGGAAGGGTTACCTGGAGAAAGCCTCTACTCTCTAAAATTAACACGGGAGCATGGCATATGTTTGCAAAGTTGCTTCTGAATAAACCACAATATTTCTAGAACAATGTCCTTTGGCCAGACGAGACCAAAGTGGAGATGTTTCACCATAATGCACAGCGCCATGTTTGTGCTGATATGCTGTTTGGTTTTTGCCAAACACTTCATTGTCAAGCACAGTGGTGGATGGTCTTTGGGCTTGCTTTGCAGCCACAGGACTTAGGAATCTTGCAGTCATCGACCGTGAACGCCTCTGTATATCAAATTATTCTAGAGTCATATGTGAGACCGTAGGTCTGACACCTAAAGCTTGGCTAAAATTGGATCATGCAACTGACCAAAAGCACACCAGCAAATCTAAAACAGAATGACTGAAAAAGAAAATTATTAAGTTGTTGCAATAGCCCAGTCAAAGATCATACCTCAACCTGATCGAAATGCTGTATCAGGCACTTAAGACAGCTGTGTATAAACAAATGCCAGCAAACCTTAACCCCTTCAGGACGGAGTCAATAGTACACGTTCTGATCAAAACAAAACGTTAATAAAAAACTGGAATTTGCACTATATGTCTGTTCAACCGTAATTCACCTCTTTCATATTAAATGCACCCACACTTATTATATATCATTTTGTTAAGGAGAAACAGGGCTTTAATTTATCATTAACTATTCATATATGGTACATAATTTATTATGAATTAAATTTAAAAAAAATTGAGAAAATAAGATTTCTTTTTTTTTATTTGTATTTCCGTCTGACATTTTAGCTGTTAATGTCATAATACTGTTAGGTATTACTGCAAAAAAATGCCCATATTTGTAATCAGCGATGTCTCACGAGTACAACAGTACCCCCCATTAACAGGTTTTATGGTGTTTTGGAAAGTTACAGGGTCAAATATAGAACGTTCCATTTTCACATTGAAATTTGCTATATTAGTAATGTTACCTTTGAGACTGTGTGGTAGTCCAGGAATGAGAATTACCCCCATAATGGCATACCATTTGAAAAAGTAGACAACCGAAAGTATTGAAAGTGGGTTATGTTTAGTTTTTTTTAGTAGCCACTTAGTCACAAACACTGGCCAAAGTTAGCGTTCATATTTGTTTTTGTGTGAAAAAAGCAAAAAACTAATATATGGCCAGTGTTTGTGACTAAGTGGCTACTAAAAATGACTGGACATACCCCATTTGCAATACCTTGGGTTGTCTACTTTTGCAAATGGTATGCCATCATGGGGGGTAATTCTTATTTTTGGGCTTCCATACGGTCTCAAAGGCAACATAACCAATCTGGCAAATTTCAATGTCAAAAAAATGAAATGCAAGCCTTATATGTGACTCTCTAACTTTCCAAAACACAATAAAACGTGTACATGGGGGTTATTGTTATTCTTGGGAGACTTCACTAAACACAAATATTTAATATTAAAACAGTAAAACATATTACAACAATAATATAGTCCATAAAAGAGCAGTTTGTTTTTAAAAAATGCAAAAAACTTCACTTTTACTTAAAATATCATCGTTGTAATACAATTTACCAGTTTTAAACACTAATATTTGAGTTCAGTGAAGTCTCCGGAGTAAAACAGTACCCCCTATGTACCGGTTTTATGGTGTCTTGGAGAGTTACAGGGTCAAATATAGTGCTTACGAATTAAATTCTCTGCACTTTCTCCCTGTGTTGTTAGGCATGTCAATCAAATTTTAATTAATCAAATCACATAATTATGTTAAAAGTTACTTAAATATACACGTAGAATTTTAATATATATGCATTTATAGGTATTTAAATTCTACGTGTATACTAATGTAATCTTTTATGTAATTATATGTATTTATCTATGTATATATATTTGTAGTTATTTGTATTTTATATATAGATAGATATATAAAGAATGTCATTCTAAGTGTATTTTGTTACATATATATATATATATATATATATATATATATATATATTAATTAATAACAAAATACAGTTAGGATGAAATTACATATGAATATATAATTTATATAAAATTTTGTTTCAATATTTTATTTTATTTATTTATTGTAATTATACGTATATATATTTAACCCCTTAAGGACTGGACTGTTTTTGCGATGTTGTACATTTGCGACCAGGCATATTTTTACACTTTTGTGGTGTTTGTGTTTGGCTGTAATTTTTCGCTTTCTCATTTACTGTTCCCATACAAATTATATATTGTTTTTTTCAGGACAAAAGGGGCTTTCTTTACATACCATTATTTATTTAATCTCATGTATTTTAATTTAAAAAAAATAAAAAAATGATGAAAAATTGAAAAAAATACATGTTTTTTGACTTTTACTTGAAAAATCTTTTACTCATCTACAAAAGCGAATGAAAAAAACTGCTAAATAGATTCAAAATTTTGTCCTGAGTTTAAAAATACCTAGTGTTTACGTGCTTTTTTGCTTTTTTTTGCATGTTATAGGGCTATAGGTACAAGTAGGATATTGCGGTTTCAAAACATACATTTTTAAAATTTATCAATAGTGACATTGTAACACTATTATCTGTCATAAATCTCTGAATAACACCCCACATGTACATATTTTTTTTAAAGTAGACAACCCAGGGTATTCAATATGGGGTATGTCCAGTCTTTTTTAGTAGCCACTTAGTCGAAAACACTGGCCAAAGTAAGCATTCATATTTGTTTGTGTGTGAAAAAAGTAAAAAAACTAAATTGAACGCTAATTTTGGCCAGTGTTTGTGACCAAGTGGTTACTAAAAAAGACTGGACATACCCCATTTGCAATACCTTGGGTTGTCTTCTTTTGCAAATGGTATGCCATCATGGGGGTAATTCTCATTCCTGGGCTACCATACGCTCTCAAAGGCAACGTAACCAACCTGGCCATTTTCAATGTAAAAATATTTGACCCATATATTTGACCTTGTAACTTTCAAAAATACTATAAAACCTGTACATGGGGGGTACTGTTTTACTCAGGAGACTTTCGCTGAACACAAATATTAGTGTTTAAAAACTGGAAAACGTATCACAACAATTATATCATCAGTAAAAGTGCTGTTTGTGTGTGAAAAATGCAAAAAAAGTCACTTTCACTGACAATATCATCGCTGTGATATGTTTTACTGTTTTGAATCACTAATATTTGTGTTCAGCGAAGTCTCTAAAACAGTACCCCCCATGTACAGGTTTTAGGGTGTCGTAGAAGCGTTACAGGGTAAAATACAATGCTAGCAAATTAAATTCTCTGGAATTTGGCCTGGGTTGGCAGGCAGGTCCCTCAAATTGCAATCAATAAAATTACTGAATTATGTAAAAATATTACATAAAATACGCACGTAGAATTTAAATATATATGCATATTTATATATTTGAAGTCTACGTGTATATTTATATAATTATTTATGTAATTTTGTATATGGACATATGTATATTTCGTATTATTTTTATTTATTTATATATACATAGATATATATACAAATTCATTCTAAGTGTATTTTGATATAAATATATATATATATTTTAAAATACAGTTAGAATAAAATTTCATATAGATATAATTTTTTAAAATTGTTTTATTATTTAAAAAAATGTAATTTAATTTAAATTACTTATTATTTATATTATATATATACGTGTGTAATTTAATTATAAGTGTATTTTTATATTAATATAAGTACATATTAATATAAAAATACACTTAGTATGGCATTATATACATCATATATACACATATATAATTATTATTTTTTTTTAATTAACATTAACTTTATTTATTTTTTATTGATTTTACACTAGCAGGGAGACTGCCTGTCAGCACAGGCAGTCCCCCTGCAGGCAGACACATGGACACCTATTGTGACCATGTGATCGCTCTGTTAAGCGATCACATGGCTACAGGGGTCCTAATCCAGTGTGGGGAGACTGTATGGGCTGCAGGCAGTCTCCCCACAACCGGAGCCACGCTGATCGCCGCCGGGGGAACGACAGCGATCAGGTAAGTAACTCAGACCGTTAGGACGGTTCAGGACCGTCATCGGTCGGCAACGCAAAAATGCCGATGACGGTCCTGAACCGTCCTCGGTCGTGAAGGGGTTAATATAGGTGTATATATCTATTATATATATATATAATATATATACATATATATGTAACGTCATTCTAAGTGTATTTTAATACTAATATATATACTAATATTAGTATTAAAATACATTACGTATGACGTTACATATATATAATATGTATATATATTATACATATATGTGTGTGTGTGTGTGTATATATATATATATATATATATATATATATATATACACACACTTTTAATTGATTTTTAATTTAATTTAATTTAATTTTTTTACAATTTCCACTAGCAGGGCGACTGTCTGATATTTCACAGCCAGCTATAGGGGGCCTCACTTGCTGGAGGAGGGCTGCCTGGGCGGTCAGGCAGCCCTCCAAAAGAGGATCGCAGCGGAGGTAAGTAGCTGCGATCCCCTGGAGCTGCAAGCCGTTACGGCGTTCTATGCCGCCGCAACGGCTTTAAAGCCGCGACGGCATAGAACGCCGTAACGGCGTTAAGGGATTATAGAACTGAAGCAACATTGTAAAGAGTAGTGTGCTAAAATTCCTCAACAATGATGGAAGAGGCTAAAAGTCATACGGAAAACGATTACTTCAAGTTATTGCTGCTAAAGGTGGTTCTACAATCTATGGAATCATAATATGTACTTTTTTACACACTGCTTCTCCATTTTGTTAAATAAATCATAACACTGTGTAATATGTCATGTGGTGGTGCTCATCTGAGATGACATTTACCCATGTCCTGATATGTAAAACCATAGAAGAATAATAAAATAAAAAAATACACTAGTACAAGCTTTATCTACAGTCATGGGGACAAGTAAGTACACCCTCTTTTTCCCCATGACTGTAGCTAAAGCTTGTACTAGTGTATTTTTTATATTATATATAAATATATATATATATATACACACATATACACTTTCTTTTTTTTTAAGCGTTATTCATTCATGGTGAATGAAGGTTTCCTATCCCAACTCCTCGGACATTTTGAAAATAAACACTGCATCTGTAAGTGTATTGGTTTGCTCTAATAGATAATGCTTTTTCTCTGCTCGTACAATTAATGTACTATCACAAAAGACTGCACAACCGAAGCCTATACAAAAAGAAAAAGTGTAAAGCAAATACCCCTGATGTACAATGATATAGGAGTTAAAATGTCATGCTCTCATAGAAAGCTATACTTACATCATAATTGGGTATCTTACTTCCAGTCTTGCCCATTGCAGGAGAGGTAAAACCAGAAGAAGTGTAGGAAACAGAATCATCTAAAATGTATCGATTTATTAAAATGTTCAGTACCTGCAAAAAAATTTTATGCATTTTTTATAGGACACACACACACAAAAAAAAAGTGTCAGCTCCTTTAAAGGTGGTTATTATCAGCAGCTTGTTCTACACCAAAGCAAATATTCTGTTTTCGTTCAGCCTCTCTCTCGTCGAAGTCAAATCTCTTCCATTCGTTCATTATTATGGTATACGTACCTGGTGCTTCTCACATTCCTTCCTCAATTATATCTTTACTAAAGCCCCCCTTAAAGTGACAATGTTACATTTAATGAAGCAATAGTGGTTTTGTAATGAAAACTTTATTTAGTAATAAAAATAGCATTCACAGACTCGCTTTTCTAGCTACATACATTGTGTTTTGTTTCATGTAAAGAAAGCCTGCACTGTCAGAATCCAAAATCTATTTGAATCAAATACCATGTATCGATTCACATAGGTTATATAAATCCACTGCATGAATAATGTTGAACTGATAAATGCATAGAGTTTTAGATCGGAGGGGGGGGGAAAATAAGGTTTTATTGGCCTGTATGTTGCTCTTCATCAAGGCACAGAAGAGCATCATATGTATATCACTCTGCAAAATATGGAGATTTAACAGTGGATTGCATACAAGTGCATTGTAATTAGCAAGCAGGTCCACAATTATGAAATAAATTTAATCAGATTATCAAGGAAACCAAATTTTCAGAATTATATAGTTTGCCATTTTGAAATACACCTTTACATACCTGATTCAGTTTACATTAAAATATATTCCCAATGAATCAGTTTTCTCCATTTTGTTTTCAGAAATATAAACACTTATCACATTCCTCACATGATTTTGTCATAAAATATATTTTTATACAAGAAAAAAGGCAACATTTTAATTTTTTTTTTTTTAAAACAGGCTGTAATAATTACAATTTAAACTCTGTACACACAATGATTGGCCTTTTTTTTTTTTTGTCTTGTATTTTTTTTTTCTTTACAGTACCATAGCGACAGTGATAGACTTGCTAAGCTCATTCACGTTTGTAGGAAAAGATGAAACGTTTTAAGTTTACACACCAATGCACTGTAAAAGCAGCAGATCGTTGTTTTGTTTGCTTATCCGAAGAGGTCCAGCGGAAAAAAAAAATGTAAATAGGTTGGCTCAGCATGGCAGTAATGCAATTATATGTTGGATCTAAAATACAGCAGGGTTTAAAAAAAAAAAAAAAATTCAAAACTTGTCATTTAGTTCGTGTTGAAATTGTTAATGTACAGAACAAATGTAAGATATTTAGGTCATGCAATGGGACTCTGTATACCACTCGTGTAATGTGTCTTTGACCAATTCCTCTTCAGCTGCATGGTGCTTGACTGTAAAACCTCTAATTTTATATGAGATGAGAAAAATCCATTCAGGTTGAGGCCCTCAAAATACTAGACATCAGTGAACTTCTGATAGCTGACCTCATTTACTGGGTATTTTAAATTTATTTCGTGTTTTAGAAAAGCACTATAATGTATCCAAAGACATAGCAAAACCTGGAATCCGTGTCTTTTTTTGGACAACAATCAATCAACCGAATGTCCACTCAACAATACCCAATGATAATATAAAAGAAAAAAAAAAAAGTGTGCGGCGTGTGCTTGTACGATTCCTTCATTGTAGTAGTATTTAATCATAGTTACAAACAAATTTCCCTTCCACTAATCCAGCCAAGCTGACTATGCTCACTTTCCTTCGTATAAATAATTTTTTCATTAGATCCCACCACCATCATATACATTCTTAATTACGACAATTGCCATTTGCAGATTTCTATTTAAATCAGGAAAAATGTGTTAATCAAGTATAGCCAAAAAAAAAGCCTAATTTAAATTAAAAAAAAACCAAAAAATAAAAAAAAACGCCCCTTTTCATTCCAGTGCTTTAAACACAGTCTGCACAGGAAACATCTTAAAAAGCGTGTTCTTAAAAGAACATTGTCAAAAAAATAGTTTAAGGAACACATTGAATCATTTTAGGGTCAACATTTGGCAAATAACTTAAAAAAAAAAAAAAAAAAATTACATTGAAAAATACTCTTTAATATACATCAGGCACAACACTCTGTAAAAAGGTTTTGTCTGCATAAAATGTTTCATGGTACTATAAGATCATTAAATGTCGAGTGTTTACACCATGGTAATACACTATAAGCCATTCATGTCCTCAGACCTTCTTTAGAACCTTTAAACACTATAAAAGGCTAGAGCATGACAATGCATTGGATAGCTATGTCAGATGCTAAGGTCAGTACTGCATTCCCTGTAAGCTCTCCTCCGCTGCTCAGTGGGGTGTCGAGCACTTTTCAATGTATCATGTTTTAGATTATGCTCACCCCTATCTCTGTTGGCTTTTTGATCTCTGTTCCTTCTTTCAGGAGATCTCTCTCGTCTTCTATCAGGAGAACGATCCCTTTTTCTCTCAGGTGACCTTTCCCTTCTTCGATCTGTTGACTTAGCTCGCCTTCTTTCAGGAGAGCTCTCTCGTCTTCTGTCAGGCGATTTTCTTTGGTCCATGAATCGATCTAATGATTTCCTTCTTTTGCTGGGTGAACCATCCCTTCTACGTGTAGGAGATCTCTCCCTGGTCCTTTGAGGAGAACTCTCTCTTCTTCTTTCGTATTTGTCTCTTCTCTCCAAAGTATTTTCTGCACTACGTGCTCCTTCATTTCTCTTCTCAGGAGATGGTCTTTTTTGGCCATTGACTACCATTCTGTCTTCTTGTTGTAGCCTTCTCTCATCGGGGGAATGATCCTTTCTGCTACTTTGTACAGTATAATTTTTAGAGGACCCATTCCAAGTGTGGTTGTCATTATTTTGTCTGTTGTGGTCCCAGTTGCTTTTAGGGTCTTTATTATAAGTCAGTTTTTCACCATGCTGTAATGATTTGTGAAGATCTGGTGGGTAGCTGAACTCCGATGAGGTGTGATATCTATCAGATGGTAGCGTGTTCATTTTCGATACGTTTTGTGAACTGGTTGAGAGGCTGCTCCGGTCACTGCTGGGGTCTGAAAAAAAAAAAAAAAGTTAGTTTTTGTACACATTAAGCGGTTTTAATAGATGGTCTTCTCATTAAGTATTTGCAACAAACGTTTCTTAAGCATTATAAATAGTAAATAACTAAAGCTTCTTGTTTGGAATGGCGAAAAGTAGATATATGCATTATTTTGTGCCCTGTTTTCTTTTTTCTAAACAAATCTTTGAGATGTCTCATTTTATTTTCATTTTTAGCCCTGTGAATGTCATAATTTGACTGTAAATTAAACTTTTTAAGAAAACTAGAATAGTATTTAATTTTAATTACAGCTTCTCCATGGTGGATATGGTCATTACCATTTTGAAGTGGAGTTGACTTTTTTTTTCTATCATTTTTTTTATTAGCCTTGATGGGAACCCCGTAAATTATAAGACATTTCCAAATAGTACTGAATTTATCGCACCTATAATTTAGAGTGAGGATAGAAAGAATGCAAGAAAGAGAAAAGAGTTTTCAAGTTGCCAAAAAATGCACTTCTTTGTGTGGTTACTATTATCTGTGCCTTTGTTTATGCATGGACATGCATACTGATGTCATATTTAAAAACATATACAAGGGTGCTTTTGTATTTTTTTTCTCCAAACGCGCTTAATGTGATAGGCTGGACGTTTTATTTTTTTCCCTTCCCTATAACTCAAGATAAAAATCTTTATAAAAATACAGATATTTCTGTCTTTTAAATTAATCTCTAATTTGAAATGTGATTGCAATGAAGAAATAAGGCTTTTCAATAATGTACTTACATGTACAGTTCAAAGAATGCAGGGTGTTCATGAATTTGCTGTACATATGTAAATCTAGCGAAGCAAAAGCAGGGTGCATACTAGGCCACAGCACAGAAACACCTAATATTGATTTAGCTACAAACCGTAGTTTGATTATGGCCCGTTAGGTAGAAGCAAGGCTCCACGAGCTTTTCATTTCTCATACATGCAGCAATTTTAGGAGGTATCATCGCTGAAGAAGGCAGCACCAAGTATAGTGAAAAGAAAAGGAAAGAGAAAAGAGCAGAACATTTAGATTCCCTACATAAAGAAGAGGAAAGAGAAAAAAATAATAATCTTCATATTTCAAGATAGTTTATTTTGTTTCCGGTCATTGTTGTCTAGGTGACATCCAAGTAAGGCCGTGAAATCTGCAATTTCTATAGTGACATTAGGCATCTAAAAATGTGACGTAGCAACAGACAAGACTACTGCATCTAATAGAACAGAGAAACAGGATGGAAGAAATAAAAGAACAGTTACATTCAACAGAAAGTCCACAGCAGACCACAACATTAAAAATAAAGTACAAAAAGAAAAAAAAGAAAAGAAAAAGTTATAATTACAAAATTATACAGCCTCACATTGAAGCATGTTCCATCAAAGAGGTAATATGCTGGAACTTCACATTTTTTTTTAAATAAATAGGATCAAAATAACAAACTGACCCCATATATTTTGTTTTTACATCTGTACTATGTAGCAGCTCAACTTTCAAGTGTCAGACTTCAGATAAAAAAAAAAAAAGCAAATTTAAAATAAATTGGGCTCCAATTTCATCTCTTCGACTCATGATTATGTTGTTACATATTACCTCGCTAAAAGATAATACATACAGTGCATCTTTCAAAGAAACCATGAAAGCAATGGACAAAAATATACACAAAACTAGTTGACAACGCGTTTCACATTACATTTTAGCGGGGTATGTATTTCATGGTTTAGACTTGAAAAGGAGGATTTTGTGGTGTATCTTAGGGGCTGGGCTTTGAAATAGTCCTTTAACATTGTTATAGTTCTTCAGTCTGGTTCATAAAAATAAAACAATGGCCCTTATGTCCCAATATCTGAGAAATATAAGACTATTTCAGCCTTTTCAAAACTTGTAACAGCACTAAAATCCACTTTATTTTAACACATTGTCAATCCAAGCACTTTCAAGCAAAATTCTCAAACCATTATTGGGTACTGGTTGCCAAACATCTAAAACTTTAGTATTACCAGTATCAACATGCAATCCCTGTACACCATAATTAAATCCCCTGCAGGAAGCATCTGGTAGGAATCTATGCATAGAAAGACCAAAAGCTACCAAAGATATTTACATCATCAGGGGAATAGGCCGCCAATATTTCAGCATTCAAGAAATTATATATCATTTCCTGTTTTCTAGAATGGCCAAAGTAAAAAAAGAACAAATGATTAACAAATCATAAATAGTCTAGTGTGCATTTTTGTGGCTATTTGTTTTGCTTTCTTTTCATGTGCGCGTGTGTGTAATTTTTTGTATGTAATGGCATGGGTAGAGATCAAGAAGCATAGTGGAAATAACCCCAAAAAATGGGAAGAATACAATTAAATCCTTCAAACACAGTTTCTATAGAAACTTCAAAAGACCTTTGGTTGGGAAAAAAAGCCCTATATATAGGGCATTTTATGAGCAATTCTCTTAAATAGGACTATTTTACAATATATTTTCTTTAATACAGTATTTGATAGAACATTGCCGGTTCACATAAAATAGAATTATGATCAGAATGTTCAGTTCCCTGATAACACATCTTTTTCCATATTCTCTTAAATAAATCTTCTTCCATTTAGGACTTTAAACAAATTAATATTTATCTTATCTGGTATACACTGCTCAAAAAAGCAGGAACTGACAGTTTCACAAACTTTATGTAACGGTGCACACAAAATATGAAGGCGTTTATGTGTGTGTCGTTTCAGTAAGAATTATGCATACAATTTTTAAATTAATTGTGGTTCCTTCAATTGCATTACAAAATAATCAAAACAGTTTGGCACAGTTCGATATAGTGTATTTTTAACAAATTGATGAGTTTTTTCCCTTCACCAATGATGCTACGTTGAGGATTCCTCTTGCTGAGCCCACAGTCCACAGAAGCAAGAAGAGGGTGAGAAGAGTGGAGAAAATTCAGTACAAGCGAGGCAATTAATCATATTTCGCAAAAAGTTGGTAAGACACTGGTGATTGATAAAGAAAAAAAGAAAAGAATTTCCTGCTCCAGCTCTTGAGATAGAGATCATTCATGGAGTGATGGCAGGAAGCAAAGCAATGGTTTCAGAGTTTGACCCACCATATTCTGGCACCGAACCATCTCCACGTTTCAGATTCAGACGCACTCTTCGGCCACCATTTTTAATCAGTTCAATTGCCCGAGCATGCTTCATGTTCTTTGTTGTCTCTCCATTGATTTCTAGAATTTCATCACCAACCTAGATAAAACAAAAACCACACAAAACAAAAACCATGTAATAGTTGTAAAACACGAAACAAAATCAAGGTAAAACTATTTAAAAGCAGTGACCCAGCATATAATAAATAAAATTAGCACATACTGTTTGGAGCTGAAGAGGAGGATAGCAGCACTGTGGACAGAGTTATTTAGGTAGTAAATATATTTACTTAAATAAACTCTCCACACAGCATAATCTTAAATGAAGGTGTTATGGTGCTTGTGAGTTCTCAATTACCTTAAAAGGTTCAACAGTTTACACTTGGTTTATCCCAAAAGTTAGTGTAGACTGTGCCCCGTCCATTCAGCCCCTCTTCTAGCGGCCAAGTTCTTGGCTTCAATGTAAGCTTTGGAATGGGCCTGGTGATAGGCTGAGAATGTCTGTTGACATTCTCAGCCTTTCAGTAGTTGTCGATTGAGAAAACTGCATGAGAAAGGTTCAGGCCTTTCTCACACAGTTTAATGAGATAGTGTTGGGTACTGAGTTTGCATTTTTTTTTTATATCATATGTGCTTTTATGATGCAGTTAGAGGGTTTTTCCAACACTTTTTTTTCCTGTTGAAATAATGCCCTATTGGGCATTATTCTGTTGGTCCACCAATCCCAAAAATGTTGAGGACCTACTGCATTACTTAAAATTAAGTTGTACTTACCTTACGTCACAGGAGCCACACAGAGTTCCAATTAAAGACTTCTCATAGAGAAACATTTGATCGGACCATTTAACCGACTCAGGGCCCTGAGCCAGTGAAGGAAGGGTTAAAGGAAATTGCAAAGGAGAATCTGTTACGTCTGTCGGTAGAGTGTAATGCACACTTATGACAGATGTCTTTTATGCACAAAACTGACATTAGGCAATCCAAAACAGAGTTCTGGGCTGCCTTGTTACATATGCTGGGGGTCAACTAGCCCAGCACACAATTAAAGGGACACTATAGTCAACCAGACCACATTAACTCAATGAAGTGGTCTGGGTGCCAGGTCCCTCAGGTTTTAACCCTTCAGATGCAAACATAGCAGTTTCAGAGAAACTATGTTTACATTTGGGGTTAAGCCGGCCTCTAGTAGCTGTCTTCCTGACAGCCACTAGAGGCACATCTGCGACGCTGGAGGCATATTATGCCTCCATCACGCAGAGCGTCCATAGGAAAGCATTGAGAAATGCTTTCCTATGGACACTTTGAATGCGCGCGGCACTTGCCGAGCATGCGCATTCGGCTCCGCTGACGTCGGCGTGGGTGGAGAGGTCACCAGCACAGGAATAAGGTAAGCTGCTGAAGGGGTTTAACTGCCACGGGAGGGGGACCCTGAGGGCACTATAGTGTCAGGAAAACCGCTTTGCATAGTGATCCTTTAACAATATATCTGGATGTGCAGTGTTTCAAGCAGAAACACTGCCCCTACTGACTCCTACCACCATGACCATGTTAACTTAAAAAGTTTTACAATCACCATTTTTTTTTTAAATTTATTTTTTAGGAGTACTCCAAAGGATCCTCCTGAATGTAGTTTCTATTGCCACGTCCTTCCTAAATATAAAACTTAAAGAAACACGTACCCTCATTTTCCCACACCGTTCAGCTGGTCCTTCTTCTGCGAGACGCAGTACATAAAGATTCATGTTGTATTCCCGACCGCCTCGGAGACTAAACCCAAATCCTTTGACTCCTCTGTCTAGTTCCACTGCGTAAAACTCTTGATCCTTTTACATGAATAAAAAACAGAAAATAGCAATTTACAAACTTTGGATAAAAAAAAGCACCTGTTTCTATATTTAAAAAAACAAAATCAAACTTCATTATAAATCTTTGCAATATTTGATGTAGCAATTCACATTTATACCCACCAAATCTGAGAATCCCTCAATTAAAGTAGGTGCAATTCTTTACAATTATACAACGAACATTGCAGCTTTTGATTTTCAAAACACAAACAGTGGTACCAGCTCACAGAAATGACACTAGTGGTGATATTTTATCCAACAATTATCTGTGGAGTTATGTGGAAAGTCTGATGTGTGTTACAGTACCTACACAAGGCGAACACCACAGGAAAACATTTACTTACAATGTATTTTGCTTGTTGCCAATTGATTTTACCATGTCAGTCTTAATTGAATACTACACTAAAAAGTCCCCTTAATCTTCACTATTTGGTTTTAAGGATACTTCTACAAACTTTCACTTAAACTTTTCATTTTATTTTTTAAAGTACTGTTCTCTTAAGTTAGTATAAAAAGGTACACAAAAATGTTAAATCATATAATTAATTCCATCATACTAGTAAGTAGATCATCTTACATACTTTTGAACTTGTGTAAAATGTGGTACATTTCTGCACGATTTAATATTAGGAACACTATAAAATATATCTAGCTAACAATTTAACACATTTATTCTACAGTAGCAGATTATGGTTCTTAAAGCTTTCTGGTAAAGGCTTTTATTGTGTAAATGGCAAATAGATCAATATATAGATTAATGCTCATAAAAGGAAGCTGGAAGCATTCAGAATTATCCTTCACTCTAATTGCTTGTTAAGTGAAATCAAGTGAAGAGCATGAATGCAGACAGACAAGGCAGCCAATTATCCAATATCGGAAACGGAGAGGTGCCTTCTTCTATCTGTCCCAATAACTCCATTTTAGTTTTTTAACCAGGTCTAAAGGCCTAAGGGTGACTACAGTGGAATCTTCCCCCAAGCCTTTTATTAAGAATTATAGTTTGTAATTTTAAATTCTGTAAGCATCGTATGCAAAACCAAGTACAAAAAGAGCCATCTCTAATCACGTATTAATAATAACAGAAAAAAAGCAAATTGGTTAAGTAAAAAGTCAAAGACTGACAGAGTTTCAACATGAAAACAAATATTGTGGAAAAAAGCCAATTAGAACATTTCATTTTTCCCATTTCCAATGGAATAGAACCAGCATTATTGTCATTTTTTCAGGACCGCACTGGATTTATCTCAAATAGTTTTGAAATTCCATTGTGTTTATCTGCCCCTTATGAAAATCAAGTATATGCATAACCAAATCTCAGTGCACAAAGAACTCAGTAGAAGGGATGGTTGAATGTGTTTCACTTGCCATTGGAGCTCTCTCAACATATCTCCGCTCGAGAACATAAGGCCCAGTCCTCCCTTCTTCCACTTTTATCTATGAAGTCTTTTTTTCCCCTCTAGTTTTTTTTTGTATTTATATTATTCTAGAATAAAGAAACGGTAGACCAAGATAATCAACTTTTTGTCTTCAAGTCACTGTCTGGTTTTGTAGTATGCAACATGAAAAATACTTGTCAAGTCACCATATCCCTTCTTTACTCGAAGATACCTATTTGGGGCTTTAAGGCTCCTACATATGTGCAGTTATGCAGACCTTGAGTACTTCTAGTAACCATGGTTTTAGCAGTAATTGTATTGTAGGGTTCATTCTTTGCCAGGTTTCCAGGCTCAAGGGTCCTCTTTCTACGCCAAGTGGCTCTCCGTGTAAAAACGGCCTTATATTGCAAAGGTAAAGAAGATTTTTATAAAGATGATATTGACCTTTTGACATGACTGGAGCAGCAGGAAAATATATAGCAACCCCTCCTCCCCCTTTGGAAAACAAATTCAATCTTCACAAGCTTCTGAAAAATATATTCAACTAAATATAAGAGAAGAAAGAATACACTAGTGTCAGCTTGTATAGGACAAGATCGTCCAAGCTTGGCCCTTCAGGTCCTAGGGGACTGCATGTCTCAAACTTCTTTACAAAGATGAAAGGTTAAATATATGTGATCAGCTTTTGTAACCCTGTAAACTAGAACACAAATAAACTACCCTCCAATTGGTCTTACATATCACCCCATCTATTAACCTGTACACACAGTTCTGCGAGACAGGGGAATATTTTCTAAAGCCTCTATTTTAGCAAATTCATTCTGAATGGCAAAAACGGAAGCAAAATAGCCAACATGTGACTATAGCAAATTATTTATTATAACTGTTATTTATCTGCTCAGTTTTGCAATTCAGAGTTTATTGAATAACCTTGACAGTATGCCTATTCCTATTAAGGGAAGAGTGTATTTTTATATGAATTCTGTTACATATGTTCTGGTAAGACTTGGAATGTGTGTTAATTCAACTAGTGTATGTGTGTGTATATATACACATACATACACACACACCCATATAGATAATAAACACGTTATATTTTTAATTTGTTTTTTTTTTTAAATCATATATGTAAACGATATGCTGGATGAAAGTTACATCCATAAAGGGACATGAATGTGCAACGGTTTGTAAATATTAAATTTTCTGCATAACCAAGTGATTCTGTTAATTGCACGTTATAAATAGGCTCAAGAGAATCCTATTTATAACATTATCTTTTCTTGAGTATAGTATTCATACTTTGTAGAAATATCTAATCTTTTATGAAAAAAAATTGTACACAAACACACACTTTATGTTTGTAAACAAACAGGCCACTGCTAAAATATCCTTTTCTTTTTCAGAGATTATAGTCAATGGTACATCAATCACTGAAGCAGAACAAATTAAAGGGTTACTTCAAGCACCGTAACCACTTTAGTGATTTGAAGTGGTCATGGTGGCTGGAGTCACCAAGTGAAATGCTGCACATATAGAGATTAACCCTTCTGCCCACAACAAGAGTTTCAGATTACCTATTTTCAATTTACTGCATTGAACATAATTGCATTCAATGGCTGAGAGCGGCTAGTTGATGTTCTCAGCCAATGAATGAACAGCGGAATTGGCATCCAGGCTCTGCAGCACTGTAGAAGCTGGACATGGTAAGCCAGCACTATCACTGTTGCTCAGAGGGACTGTTGCAAAATGGTTGGCCCCACTACCAGTGAATGGGCCAGGGTACTACAAGGCATCATAACCACTACAGTCCTTTGCAATGGGTAAGATGACTGGAGTAACCAATTAAGCAGGAAATTGGATGGGGTACTGTATATGATGGAAAGTTTTTAGTGTACGTAACCAAAAATATTGCAGCTTAAGGGACTAAATTGTTTGTTCACGAAATGGAGAAAAACTCTGAATGGTTAGCTAAAAGCCCATAAATATTTTAGCAACACATACAATAGCACTGGCTATCCAGGCAAGAATAAACATGCTGAAGGGCACTGCACATCTTAAAGCAGGAGCCTAGAAGGGATACAGCTACAAGACCAATATGTAAGGTCTGGGTACATCTTTTAACAGCATCCTTTGTTGAAAAATATTTAACAGCAGTAATTTTGTATCAACGGATTTCAAAGCCGATTATTAACTGGTACATTAGCATTACTTTATTTTTCTTGCCATATTTAGATTTACCAAACCAATAAGACTTGTAAACCATGCCATATACCCATGGAAAAAGTAAATGCTTACCTGTGTGGCTGGCGGGGTTTTAAATTCAAACTGGTTTTCTTGCTTTGGTTTTGAATTGTTCCTGTATTAAATAAATATATATATGTAGTTATTTAGAAAAATTATTCTCATGCCAAATATCTAAAGCTAAATCGATTGGATTGTGTCTAACATCATCCTTTATATTATCACACTGGAAAGGGGTGTTTATTTTTGATGGGTCATATCAATCGTCTATCGCCAAATCATTCCAATTGAAATAATTCAGTATTTTGTAGAACAAAACATGTCAAAAAAATAAATAAAATAATAAGTATTTGACACCCCACTGCCATCACCACTAGTTCATATCTTACTTTGTTTCCTGTGGCATTGTCTGAGGAGTATGTGTGGTCGTAATTGTGGCAATTTTCTCTGCGTTGGTCAATAAAGAGGCATTAGAGGATTCTGGGGGAGAAAAGATATGTGGTGACTATACAGAACATTTAAGACAAGAAAGGGAGACGCATATAAAAAAAAATTACACATCGTAACACTATCCATTATAAAAAGTTAAAAATTTTATTCTTTTGTGGTCTAATATCTAATACAACCACTTAAGATTACCAGAATAGTAAACGAACGTCTCCACTTGCATTTCTTGCGATGCCAGTATGTAGATTTGCATCAACTCCATACACTGTTAAAATAAGTTTATTTCTACTTACACTACATCATATTGCAGACACACAACCACGTGCGTTGTCGTCCCAGCACAAAACCGCACACTTTCTGAAAATAGAACACTAATGCTCAGCTTTCTCCTAAACACTCTATTTCATTGGTATGATGGCCTTTTATGGTTGTCTACTGACCCAACAGTGCTTTCCTATTGCTCTCCAATTGATCTAGACCCAGCATCTAAAATCTTATTTCAAATGCTCTGGCATCCCTAACTCTGATTTCTCAGTCTGTCCTCTCAAGTTCCTGACTTAGCTTTCTGTGTTTCTAACCTCTTTGGACTAAACTGCAGAAGGTTTTCTGACCTCTAATAACAAATTAATAGAAAGGTTGAATGTAACTACAGAATATGCAAGGAATACATTGGGAACTGGGCTTGAATTGGTCTTAGAAGGTCAGTTATCTCAATATCTTACAAACCAACCTATCAAATACTGAAAGTGAGATGCAGCCAACTACGCCATTAACACAATGAAAAGCAACATTTATGTTGACGTCTTACAGTAGAAAGGGTAAAATGATTTTTTTCTAGTTTTTTTTTAACTTGGAATATGACGTGATATGGCCAACCCTATATTTCACGTTCTCCTTTCTGCAGAGAATTTAGATTTATAATGTATGTTGTTCTTGTTTTGTTTGTTGTGTATGATGACGTCTTATCTGTTTTTAATATTATATAAAATTGATGTTAGCAGATAAATTGGCTTAAAGTTGTGTATGCCATGAAATGTTTGTTCATTCATTGGTTTACAAGCAGTTGTATCAATCTTACCAGAAAAAGTTGCCATGTATAAATTGCCAACTCCTTTAACAACATGGGTTACACTCTCTTTGTAGCGTAACATAGTGGACAGACTCAAGTAAAGCAGCAATGGTTATTATTCACTTTGATACAGACATTTCACCAAATTTCTGATTGTTTGTGGATATGTATTGCAGAACTTTCTTTTTTTTTTTTCTTTAATTTGGTTCCCTTATCCTAGCTATATGTTATAAAAGCAAATGAATAACTGTGTTGGCTATCAATTTGCATTACGAGTAATAGAGGAAGTACAGAGGGTTTTTTTTGGACTTGCTCCATTGCTTTCAAAGCCAAATTATGTTATAAAAGCACGAAGCCTGGTAATATAATGCATATTTTATTTTATGTAGATTAAATTCTGTCTCAGATAGCTGTACACATCAGCAATTACATTAATCTGTAATTTGGTTATGAGAACAGTACAAAAACACAGTGCATTAGACAGATTTTGTAATTTCGGTGATGATTTGAAAGAAAGCCTTGAAATAACTGACTCATTAGGTAATAATATGAGGGTCGACATTTGGTGGAATGTTCTGCTAGGAATTAACTGATGCATCAGATCTAAAAACCTTACAAGTAATCACTTTACCAATCAGTTAGAGCTTGTTCTGTTTCTTTTATTACAATAGGATTTTAATATAATGCATTTAATAATAGACAACACTTTCTGCAGGACAGGCATGTAAAAAATATCAAGTGTGTGTTTTTACAATAATTATAATAAATAAAAATTTGCTAAATGTACTATCCAGCATAATGAGGCTACTGCAATTTAATACTGATAGTAGGTATAAACATTTATGTTTTAAGTGGAAGATTTTTCTTCTCTGTAGTCACTGTGGCATGTCCTCGCTAAACAGGTATAGTAGTAATTATGTGACAAATCGTTACGCTTTAAAAGACTTCTTAATAATGATGAAAGCTTCAACAGTAACACTAATCTTCAATATGCTACAGAATATATATACAATATTCTACAGAATGTATATTTATGTGTGTGTCTCTGGGTGTGTCTCTGTGTCTGTCTCGCTCGCTCCAGGGTTTGTCTCCCGTGTGTCAACATAATCAGAGCTCACAAAGAAAAGATTTCAAACAGACTAGAGAAAGGAGTATTAAATGCTGGTGAAGGTCACATCACTATTGTTCAAAACAGCTCTGCACAAATAAATGTGATAGTTTGTAATACATATACAATATGGTGCATTTTTTTCTGATGGAAAATACAGAGGCTTTTAGAAGTGGTAGTTGATCAGGAATAAAATCAATATTGATAATTCAAAAGCCAAAGCAAGCCAATGAAATTGCATGGGAGGAACGAGCAGATAAAAAAAGTGTAAAGGCCTATCTCTTATTTTTTATTTTTATTTTTTTTTTTATCCATTTGACAGAAGCATGGTTTACTTTTGGGAACAATAATTTTTCAGGTTTGTTTCATTTCTTTTTATTTTAGAAGCCCAATTCAATGGTCAGAATGGCTTGAGTGGTATCAATTAAGACTAGTAATTTTAAATATGATTATTATTTTTTTTTTTACCAATTCCTGATAATGTTTATAGATATGGGAGTATAGGAACACGATGTATTGATATTTTAGAAGATCACATTTAACAATTACGTGGCCATATTGGGAATATAGGTGGTATTGTGTCATCAAGGGGGAATGTGAACAGCAGGTCTGTTTAAAATAGTAGCAAGAAATAGGACCATGGTTCAGTTCCATCTCAATATCCCTTTACTCCTACACATGGGGACTATTTAACATCCATTATTTTTAAGGTAGAGGTTTGTTTTATATCCTATTACTTATTGATTGCATAATTATTCAACCCCATCACTGTAAAAATGTCTGGTTTAAAAAGGTTTAACACAGTGTACCATTAAAGGTTGCTATCACATTTTCAAGATCTAAACCCCTCTGTTAAAGTATCATTGTTCAGGCTGTGGGCCTGAAGGGAAATTAAAAAACAAACAATATATTACTTGCTTCAGTACACTAAAAATGGAAATCTTGTAAGAAATTAACCATCGGGCAGGACAATCATCCCAAGCTATCTGTCAGTACAAAATTTATGTGGTTCAATAACAAAAATACTACTGTCCTATTTTGGTCTAGATAAAGTCCTGACAACTGTCCAATTGTTAACCTGTGGCAAACAAAATGATCCAGAAGCAATGGAAAACCAATCTGCTCCTTATTTATCTCAGATTTTTCAAACGCTCTATGCATTCTAATGGCACTTGTAGAAATCTTGTATAAATCAAAGACCTGTTATTGTGGAGAATGCGGATTCCACCAGATTTTAAACATTGTTGTGGGACCGAATACTTCTGCAAGCAGCATATTATTTTTTTCTTTCATTTGTCCAATAGAAATGTTCTAGCTTAAACCCATTGTCTTTTTTTTTTTTTTTTTAAAGACACATTTTTAAGTGAACTCAAATATACAGACCAGTATTTTCAATTAAACATTATAATTCAGTAATAAGAGAGGATTGGTCACGGATAAGAATAATTATACACTTTTTAGAATGTTGGTAGGCACAGTTTACACACATTTCTATATATATATATATAAAACCATGTAATGTGCCCTGGGATCCTTTCTAATGAATTGATGGTTGTATTATCTTTTAAAGCACAGTATCACTGCTTTGTATTCACAGAAATGTTTATAAAAACAAAATGATCCTGTGATAGGAAGGACAATAAAACCTTCAAATATCTCGAAAGTATGCATAAGTACTTTACTCTGCACTCTCAGGAGGAAAAATTATAACATTCTATTTGCCGCTCCTTGTTAAATATATTTACTTTTAAGTATCAACGACAAAACTTACTTAGAACACTGGGATTATTTAACAGGATTATTTACTAAAATGAGAAATGAAAGTGAATTTCAAATTTAAGGACAAAATAGCCAAACTAGAAAAATTCTAAGTCAGCTATGCTTCCATTTTAGCAACCTGGGCCTAAAATTTGACCTTCACTTTGGATTCTCGCTTTAAAGAATAACCTTGTCAATATAACCAGAAATTTAATAACAGCGTATATAAATATAAAAAAAAAGAAAAGTTGAAATACCATCGCCAGGAATTATACGTAGAGTAACCGTGTTTCCCGCTTCCTTGATTAAGTTGACAATGTCCGAATGCGATTTGTTGGTGATGGAACATCCATTTACGGCCAGGATTCGATCTCCGACTTTCAGCTTGCCACACCGATCGGCAGGACTCCCCTCTATTATTCGACCTATTTTGTGAGGCATGGCTACACATGCATTGCCTGCTTTTTGAATTTGTAGTATGTGTTACAGTCATGAGATACGGAAGAGGACAGAAGAGAAGAAATGAAAAAGAGAGAGAGAGTTAAGGGTTAATGACGCCTTGAGCATAAAGTAATTAGGAGACTTCTGCTGCTCAGGGGAAAAAATTGGCAAAGGAAGGTGAGTTAATGTGTTGGCTCTATGGCAGGAATACCCAACCCCGGTTCTTCAGTTGTCTGACAACATTTATCAGCCTTTGGCCGACTTCTGGGAGCTGTAGTGCAGAAACAGCTGTTTTACCAGACTTTACTCTTTTTTTTTTATTACTCTTATATCATATACTAGGAAACCGTTATGCATGTTGTTTACAAATGCATTTTTTTTTTTACTTGTACTGATAAAAGAATCACCATCCATACAAATACAAATTTAGAAAGCAGCAAAAGAAATTTGATATTTACATTCACTCATATGCATAACAAATTCAGATCCCAAAACGATATTAGACTTGAGTGTATTCTTGTAATGTAGCTTTGAAATGTAACCACAAAAAATATTCAGAGGTCCCCATTTTCTGCCCTTCCTTTGGTAAAATGGTCCCTACCAGCTTATGATTAGATACCTCCTCCTTAGGGTAATGCCTCATTTGGATCCTGATCCTTACCATTACTTTTTTTTTGGTTTGTTTGTTTTAAGGTCAGAATTTTTGGAGTGTATAAATGTAAAACACATTAATTGACTGATTGGAAATTAATGTCTTTATGAAGGTCAAACACAATTACAAAGGACTATTAGGCAAATTACACAAGGTTTTGAAGGCAACTAGGTACGATAATACTATAATTAAATCCGTGCATCTTTGTAAGATATTTTCTGGAAATGTTTAACCACAGACTGTTCATCATGCAGGTGCCTAAGTCCCCATTAATCAGCCCTATGTGAAAAATGAATGGGGCCCCAAACCTGTAACCTGTGTAGGGCCCTGAAGGATCTTAATCCTTCTCTGATCCTAATTTCAAGAAGATCTAACCTAATTTGATTGCTTATTTTTTGTGACTTATCCCACATAATCAGTAATTCACAACAATCCTTCAAGTTGTTTTAAACATATACAGGCACTCCGAATAAATATATTAGATAGAGTGTGTGCATGTGCGCGAGAGAGAGAGTGCGCACACTCAAGTGTGAGAGACCGTGTGTGCATGTGAGAGTACGAGAGTAGGTGTGCAAGAGAGTGAGTACGAGAGTAGGTGTGCAAGAGAGTGAGTACGAGAGTAGGTGTGCAAGAGAGTGAGTACGAGAGTAGGTGTGCGAGAGTGAGTACGAGAGTAGGTGTGCGAGAGAGAGTACGAGAGCAAGAGAGAGTACGAGAGCAGGTGTGCAAGAGAGTACGAGAGTAGGTGTGCAAGATAGAGTACGAGAGTAGGTGTGCAAAAGAGAGTACGAGAGTAGGGGTGTGAGAGTGCGCGTGCAAGAGAGTGAGTGCAAAAGTGCGTGTACGAGAGAGCGTCAGCAAGAGTGCGCTTGTGTGCAAGAGAATGAGTGCATGTTTGTGTGTGTGCGCAAGAGTAGGTGCATGTGTGAGAGAGAGTGTGACTGCGGGTTATAGGTTTTCCAATGCAAATGTTGTTATTGTTCCTGGAGTCATTCTTTGCATCCAAATCATTTGGACTGCATTAGAGAAAGACAAATGCCCACATGCCTTTGCCAATATTTTGTTCTCTGCAACGTGTGAAAGATAATCGTTGCATCTAAAAGGCTGCCCCTACCACCTCAGACACTTAGTAATGCATGGGCAAGCAGACGGAAATGGTTTCTTTCATTACTAGAAAAGGAACATTAAGCAAGAGCGCTCACACAAGACCGGGATAAAGTGCAGATAGGAAGGCAAGAAATGAAAGCCAAGCATGCAGAATACAAGACGAAGGAAAGACTTATTCAATATCAACACTAGGCATATAACTCCATAAATACATTTTGTCTTTTCAGGTTCACATACATCAGTAATGGTCTAAACGTGATGCTGCTGATGCTTAGCGAGAATATTTCTCTTAATGCTCAGCCAGCCTGTAGGATCATGGGAAATGCTCATAACCATTTGCTGGTCAAATGTAGCCTTTATCCACTGAATTAAAATCTCCCAAGGCAGAGGGGGAACAATGGATTTTAATGCAAATACAGTTATCTGCATTCTGGAGAATGAGTTAACCACGGCCTTGCATAATATATCAAAAATACATATCTAGCAATGACACAGACTCTGAATCATTTGGGAACATCAATGCCTGCATTTAACCCCTTAAGGACACGTGACATGTGTGACATGTCATGATTCCCTTTTATTTCAGAAGTTTGGTCCTTAAGGGGTTAAACATAATTAAATCCTATTTATTATGAAGTGTAATTTCCCATTAAACGTTACAAAACATAAATAAGTGCAAAAATTATAGTATGTAGCATGTTAGACTGCGGGCAATGCATTGTTACTCTGCAACGGTTTATCACCAACTACTTTTTTCCCCATATTGTATGAAGAATAAAACACTTGTAAATATTTCACACGGGCATCCTGCATTTAGATAAGGAAGCCCTGACAGCTTCATTCTGGTATGTTGTTTAGTACAGTTAAAATATTTATATTCACGGAGTACACTTCAGTTTTAAAGTGCTTTATTAAAAAGTCACTTTGATTTAGACTCTTGGATCAAAGCTCACAAAATATTACAAGGTCTGAAATATATATTATTTATATTTAGAAGAGAACTGAATACTGTACCTTCAGATATTCTTTTTTTATCTATATATTTGGATTCTTTTTTTTTTTTTTCTCATTTTGACTAGGGTTGAGATTTTTGCATTGTTCCATTAGGTATCTATAACAGCTCACTAGGCTCTGCAAATGTAAATGTTAACCAAGAATTCAAACAACTTGGCTCATTAACTGACTAACCTTTAACACAAGAGTGTGCAAATTCTTAAAAATAAATAAATATATATATATATATATATTTTTTTAAAAAGGTGTCTTCTGCACAATAGTAATTTTGTCAGACTTGGAAAATGGATTTTAACAAAGCCGTTTCAAGGCTTCATTTTAAATTTAATTTTATTTCAGTTATCTAAAATATGTAAATGTAAGGAACTGGCATCAGTTAAATAAATAAATATTCATATTCTTCTTCACTTACCAAAATTTGTTCCAGCTTCTGGCCTACTAACAGATGATACAATAACAAATCCAAATCCTTCATTTTCACCACGTCTGATTTCCACATCATACGGTTGGATCACGGTACTGACCATGCCACTTCCACCACCGCCACCACTGCCAATCCCACTGGTACTTCCACTACCAGAGCTAACCGTGTTTAGAGAGTTCTGGCTGCCTTGAGGTGTACGTTTCTCTTCCGTAAGCGAGGCTGGCTGATTACTGCTATGATGGGAGGATGTAGGTGAAGCAGGAACCTCATTTTCTGCTTTCGGAACTGCACATTGAAAAAAATAAAATAAAGTTAAATTACAAAATTATAATACAACACAACTCTGAACACAATCCTGAAAACTTTCCTATTTTTAAAACCAAATCGACAGGTAGTAGTATTGCCTTGCCTTGATCAAAATACTATTAGATTCTAAAATTAAAAGGGGCAGTCTAAGCACCACGGTTACATTGCCTGAACTCCCAACACACGGTCCCTTCTTGAGGATTAAGTAAGCCAAAATGTGAACTTCGGCTCAAGAAATGTAAAAAAAGAAAAAGAAAAAAAAACCCACAAGGATACGTGGAGGAACCTGGTTGGACCACGTAAGTAATTTGTTTTAGCTTTAAAACATATAGCCACTTACCTATATGTTTTAAATCTAAAACAAATTACCGTATATACTCGTGTATAAGTCGATCTCATGTATAAGTCGAGTGCAGTTTTGTGACCAACAATTGTGAAATATGCTATGCCTCGTGGATAAGTCGAGGGTAAAACTTGGGGCTATGAAATTCTGTGATTTTTATAATTATATACACACACACTCATACAAACAAACACTCTGCATTATATATACACACTCATACAAACAATCTGCATTATATACACACACACACTCATACAAACACACACTCTGCATTATATATACACACACTCATACAAACACACACTCTGCATTATATACACACACTCTGCAGAGTGTGTGTTTGTGTAGTGTGTGTGAACTAGGTGGGGGGAGGGCATTTTTATTATTTTAATTTTTATTTTATTTTAATATTATTATTTTTTTATTATTTTAATTTTTTTTTTGTCCCCCCTCCCTGCTTGTTAACTGGTCAGGGAGGGTGGCTATCTTAATCCCTGGTGGTCCAGTGGCATGGGCTATGAAGTGGGGGGGCCGGCAGGAAGCATTTACTTACCTTTCCTGCAGCTCCTGTCAGCTCCCTTCTCCTCCGTTCCGGTCAGCTCCACTGTAAGTCTCGCGGTCTGGTTGCCGCGCGGATCGTTGGCATGGCTCTGACGGCCGCGGCTCTCTAAGTTGCTATAATACAGACAGTGACTCGAGTATAAGTCCAGTGGGGTTTTTTAAGCACAAAAAATGTGCTGAAAAACTAGACTTATACTCGAGTATATACTGTACTTCTTACTGCACCAGGGACATCTGGTATCATAACCAGAATGATGGGCTGCATTTGTTTTAGTGCTTAAAGGGCATTTTTAATGGTTTTGCAAGTCATATGGGATATTCATTTTTAGATATTTTTTACACACACAAATTGTAGTTGTAGTTGAAACCTTTGTTGCTTTTTTTTCCAGTACGTCTATATCCATGTAAACATTTTTTTATTTTTCCTAGGCTCTCAAACAAATAGATAGTTGTTATTACATCAAAGCATCACACAAACGCTAATGCCACACACCTGGATATACCACTTTGCGCCGAATAGTTAAATTGACATGGCCCTGCTTTGCTGCCTGCTGCATTAGCTGTACAACAAGCTGATGGGATTTCCCAACAACTGCAGTCCCATCCACACAGATTAGTTCATCGCCAGACCTCAGACGCCCATCGGCGTCGGCTGAGCCCAGAGGCACAATATGACCTATATATATCTGTTGAGAAGAAGATAAAATGGTCAGAATCGTATAGATATTTTATGACACTTTTTCATAATCAGATAAAATCAGTTTTTGTTAAATAAATGATAGAGGCATTTCTAATTTATAAAATTATCTAGACGAATTACAATTCAAAAAAATTAGAAGCTATATAACAAAATAAGTTTAGTTTACAGTATAATTGCATCTTTCTCACTTCCCATATGCCAAAAATAAAGGTATATAAAATGTGCATGTTCAAGATTACTTTTTTCCCCTCAGTTGAATGTGTCCCTACTAAACTGTCACCAAGGAGATTTTGTGATTAAGTGTGGCTGAACTAGTTACATGGCTGCGAAGCTAAATGAACAAGGGTCATACGGAGGGGATAAGAGATAATGAGGGTTACTAAACGACATAATACAACACCACACAGTTTCTACATGGAATTAAATGGTTAATAAAATAGTTTTGGTGCATTGATCATGCACTGGAATCTTCTGCCATTCAGGACTTAAATTACTTTTGTTTCTTTTAATTCAGACAAAAATGGTTTAGTTTTCAATCTGATCTCACAGCATAGTTTATCTGTAATCCTACACATGGGCTTCGGCAGGCTATTAACCCCTTAAGGACACAACTTCTGGAATAAAAGGGAATCATGATGAAATATTTCCGTCATGTGTCCTTAAGGGGTTAATGTAAACACACTATGCAATAAAGGAAGTTTAAAAATTGGATCTCGCTTTACAGGAAGTGTGTCGGTAGGCTCTGTGAATCACCTAAATGTCAGATAATTGAGCAGTAAGACTGCAGGTGCATGATCTATACAGCAAAATAATTTAATTAAGCTAAACATGTTTTGTTAAACCTGCCATTGAATAATAACGTACAGTAACTGTAATTAAAGCAAATGTTACATGCACACTATTGTACAAGGAAAAACAAATATAACCACATAATCCACCCAAATAATTTTTACTTACTGGTTCCCCTGGCTCATTTCCACCAAGAATTCTAAAGCCAAAACCAGTTTCTTTCCTCCATAAAAATATATCATGTTCTTGGAGATCTGGAACTTGAAGAAAAAAAATAAAAAATTACATTAATCAATAACTAAAACCTGAAATCCAACAAAAGATTTGCCTATATTATAAAGGTGTTTAGCTCTCGCACTAGTTTTGTAGAATAATAAAAAAAAAAAAAATAAAAAAAAAAAAAATCTGTGTGTACCCTGTCGTAAAGGCTACACAAAGCAAACATATTATGGTAAAAACGACTTGCATACAGCATTGTTGGTAAATTGGATAAAATAGTAGATGCAGTTTATCCTTCTTACAAGCCGAAGGACTGGCCCACCAATTTGAAAATAATGACTCAGATCTTTTACTTCTTAGAACACTTTAGAATAAGCTAAAAGCTTAAAGGGATACTATGGTCACCAGAACCATTACGGCTTAATGTAGTGCTTCTGGTGTCTATAGCACGTCCCTGCAAACTCAGCAATGAATATGCTGCCTTTTAAGAGAAAAGGCAGTGTTTGCATTGCTCCCCATTAACACCTCTTGGTGCAGTCACTCAGACGGCCTCTTGAGGTGCTTCCTAATTCAGTGCTGCATTGTGTGCAGCACCTGCATTCAGTGTATTTAATTCTCATGAAGACGCTGAACACTCCCCATTGAGATGCATTGATCCAATGCATTTTTATGAGGAGGTGCTAATTGGCGCAGTGCTGCGTTTTGCTGCAACAGACGCTCGATGACGCCTGTGGAAAAGCAGTAGATTGGCTGAGATTGATGAGCTTAGCCATGGAGATAAAGCATGAAGATGATGCCGGGTTCTTACTAAAATAAGAATGGCCAGGAATGCAAGGGTAATTTCAATATTTAGACCAAAAAAAAAACAACTGAATTTGAAGCTTTTCCAATTCAGCTATCGTGACCTTAAATTTGAAATGGACTTCGAATTCACAAAAATTCTCACTTTAATAAATAACCCTATATGTGCCTATAATGTATCGAAAAGGCAATGAAACAAATCATATTTTGAGCAAGAATCAGAAAATAAAGCGTTTATATACATGTTGTTATATGATGAGAGATGTGATAAAAGAAATGGCAAAATCCAAATAAAAACTACATTTTTGAACTTTTGATAATTACAAATGTCATATTTCAAAATATTGTAACATTGAACATTTTCTGAATAAAGCATGTGTTTAGATTTGCTTCTCTCTTGGTAAAAAAAAAAAATAAAAAAAAAAATGATACCTGCTGTGAGTCAATGTGAGAGCTATGTTGATGCAAAATCACTGAGGAGATCTCTAAACAAGCAGGAGAACCAAATGAAAAATACTCCCTGCTAAATATGTACCTATACACCAAGAAAAAAAAAAAATTGGTTTTGCTTTTTCTACCTAATATTAAAAAGGTCACGAGTAACAACCATAAATGACGACCACATCGATAATGCAGAATTAACATTTCTCAATAGCAATGTCAATTTTGTCCTTGACAGCATCGTTTGGCTGAGAGTGCTTGGGATAACCTGTAATCAATGCAAAGTTAAACAAAACTGACATATAATGTGGATGTATAAATTCTGGAATATCAGTGTGGCTGACATAGAGAAGTGCCCTTGGTGCCAAAACAGCCTTACATTATATCAAGCAAGTTGTAGTGATGAGGTTATTATCAACCTGTATATTAGAGGAAGAATATCTTAAATGTGCATTTTCCACTGGTTGTGCAATGTTCTTGGTTAGAATATTGATATACATTTACAAATTCTTCCGGTTGTAGATTTATAGATTTCAAGGTCATAAATAATTCAATGATATGCATGACGTACACATTCCCCGTTTTCTAAGATGTGCTATACTAAGATCTAAGAAAGCCTCATTAGCATGGACATCAACCTCTATATTTCAAAATGTCTTCCGGAACGAATACATTCTCATTAAGAAGCCTTCCGACAAAACTAGAATTCTTAGCTACAGATGTAGCGCATTCAACAGTATCTCAATTAAAAGAGTGTGCAGCAAATGAGCCAAGTCTACAAGTTTGCAGATTGTCTATGAGTCCCTAGTGATGGTGACTGGGGAGTTGGCATCATATCATGGTGACACTTATTTCTTTTCGTACTGAAAATACTTGTGCTTGTCTGTAGGTACCCACGGCAACACAACCCTGTAGGGAGTCCTCAAGAACATTACCGTGAATGCGTATTGTGTTTCCTGCTTGAATCTTTATCAGCTCAGCGTTTACCGACAGACAGAATTTCAATAGTTAAGTTTCATGCAGCCAAATTGACAATTACTGGAATATCCTTAGTAATTTTTAGACGATCTGCAGAAATATTGATTAGGACGGTGGTCTCTTAACGTTAATACCATTAAGCAAGTTATATGGAGAGGGTGATATGATGTACTTTCTTTAAAAATCAATGTAAGGAAGAGGGCAATAGCTTGTGGTCAAGCGATGGGCTTGTTCAATGGCTGAGCAGAGAATTAGGCTGCACGCCAGTTTGCGGTGCTAGGACATGCTATGTCAGAGGATCTTCAAGTTAGTCTTTCCACATTGATTAAACTCCACTTATAACCCAAACCCTAAAAGTACTGTAATAATCTGTGAAAATATGTGGAAGTATGTATTTATAAGTTTAACTATATTTGGTTCAGAAACATATGCTTGAAAAAAATAAAAATAATACAAAAAAAATTCTTCCTCTTAGCTTTAGGACCTTAAGGCTAAGTTCTAGTGAAATTTGTCAAGTAGTGGAATTATAGTAAACGCTTGCCATCCAACATTAAGAAAATTATATAAATTTGATAGAAGGGGCATTGTTGGGAGGCAAACTGCACATGTTATATTGTGGGGTTTTCAGTCTAGGCCTATGCATATATTGCGGACTAAAAGCTCCGACAGTCAATCCCACCAAAGGAAAGGCGTGGCAAAATGCCATAGTTTGCGAAGCGTAGTACAAGCACACTTAATGATGGTATCACAGGACAGGGGCTCAAAACTGACTTCCTCTCTGAAATCAGAACAGTCTGAGCTCATACAGTCTTGCTTATTCAATTAATCTGTCCTTAAATAACCTGCCAGATAACTGTAGCTACATGAATTGCTGATTCACTTAAATGGGGAACTGTTACTTTTTCTGAATCACATAATTTGTGTTAATCTTTTTTCATCAGAAGCGCAGTTTTCATTTAAATATATATTAAAGATTTAGCAAGTGACATTATAATCCAGTTCATCTGCACACATTGCAAATGAGGAGGAGAAATAAATATTGTTTAATTTCTCCTCTTCTCTATGCTGACTGCCAGGTGCAAAGGACAGAATTTGCAACAATGATTGAGAGGGAGCCAAGATGGCGGCACACATTTGCGGCATGAAGAACGTTTATACATTTAATTTTCTTTTCACAGCAAATAACAATATTCGTTAGCTTTAAAAATAGGTAAACATAATATTAAAACTCTGATAAGTGATAGTACCCTTTTAACATTCCAAAAGGACACATTTTCCATGTTATTAAAGGACCACTATAGTGCCAGGAAAACAAACTTGTTTTCCTGGCACTATAGGGTCTTTAGGTCCCCCCCCCCCACCCTCAGGCTCCCACTCCCGCCGGGCTATAGGGGGAGGAAGTGTTTAATCACTTACCTTTCTCCAGCGCCGAGGGTGGGGAATGCTCCTCCCTCTTCCGACTTCAAGAGCCGCGCACGCATTCAATCAGTCCGTGGGAAAGCATTTCTCAATGCTTTCTTATGGACGGCAGCGTCTTCTTACTGTGATTTTCACAGTAAGAAGCGCGGAAGCGCCTCTAGCGGCTGTCAATGAGACAGCCCCTAGAGGCTGGATTAACCCATAGGTAAACATAGCAGTTTCTCTGAAATTGCTATGTTTACAGCTGCAGGGTTAACCCTAGATGGACCTTGTACCCAGACCACTTCATTGAGCTGAAGTAATCTGGGTACCTATAGTGGTCCTTTAATTAAAAAGCTTGCCCTCTCAAAAGCAGTTATTTCTATATACACTAATGTGAATCATGAAGTCAGTCTGTATTCATTAACAGTCTACAATCACTTATCTGCATGTTTTCTTGATAACCTTTATGCACAATGAGCAGTATGTTGGACTAAACCAAATTCATTTCAGCTTTCCATAAATGTAATACCTCCTTAACACCTAAACAGATTTCAATGTAAAGGGTGGTGATTAGCAAATGGATGTAAAGGAGATCATTTTATGTTTAATTTTGCTAAAAATGGGTGTTTCAAGAAAAAAAAAAATAATTGTAATTTGGATTTACTGAATACATTTCTGAAAGTAAAATTTGCATTAAGTAGGGTACTTTGTTAAATTGAAATTTGAAACATATTTAATCAAACAGTATTTTTTAGGTACCTCTGGGACAGACCGCCTTTATTTCTGTGATGGCAATGTGTGAAAAACATGGCTGAGATTCATCTAAGGGATTGCTCTGGAATATTTAGGATGTGTAATGATACGGCAGCATTTTCCCGAGGATGTTGCTATATTGGACTACAAATATCTTGTCTAGTCCTGAACACTGGAGAAATCATTTGACAAATCATTCACGTGACTACTGGATACATTTAATCTGGCCCAAGCAAAATTTTAAATGGGGAAATATGTTACATGGTAAATGAAAAAAATATATATTTGCATGGCTTAGGTATTGAAAGTAAAAATAAAAGTTACATTCATAGTACTATATTTAGTTCTAAAAGTGCTATGTTCACTTAAATGACCACTATAGTGGTCTGGGTGCCAGGTCTCCCTAGTTCTAACCCCGGAGCTGAAAACATAGCAGTTTCAAAGAAACTGCTATGTTTACATTGAGTGTTAATCCAGCCACTAAAGGCCACTTCCGCGATCCTCAATGCGAAAATCGCATTAGACTCAAGCCGGATGTCCATTGGAAAGCAGAGCTGACTTCGGCAGGGGGAGAAGAGGTCACCAGTGCCGAGGGAGCCCGGTCCTGAATTAAGGTAAGTGGCTGAAGGGGTCTTAACCCGTTCATCCCAGTGGGAGTGGGGCTCCGAGGGAGGGGGGGGGACCTAATAACCCTATAGTGCCAGGAAAACTAGCTTGTTTTCCTGGCACTATAGTGTTCCTTTAAGTGAAGAGCACAATTTAAGAATAAACATTAAACAACAAAGAAAATCAATGTTGCCACATATAGGTGCTAAAACTGACACTTCTGCAAATAAATATAGCTTTAGGAACATCATCTCTATTACTTTTTCGGGGTCTCTGCAGCTGTGTAGAGAACACAGCTTTTCATAGGAGGACATGTAGAGAAAGCAATAACTGACCCAGCTATTCACACTGCTGAACCTGCTGCTTTCTGAACTAACTGCTCTGGGGGTCTTTTCAGCTGCAGACATTCTTGACTGAGTAAAAAAAAGTTAGCTTCTCTGCAGTTTCCAGAAGTTATTATATTATTAAAAAAAAATAATAAAAAAAAGTATTGTATACTGGTCAAATACTGCTTCAAGATTATTCTCCTTGTTCACGGCAGGTAGCAAATAATTTATCACAATCCTTCTGGATAAAGCTATCTACACCTAACATCCATGTTGCTGTCCATCAACATACCTGCAGGAAACCATGAGATACCTGGAGATGGAACTTTGGTAACTGAATACAGTTTCTCTCTACTTAACGTTATAAATAGAGATTTTGTAAACTGCACTCCTGCTGCTTGGATAGGCTAGGTAGCAGCAAGGACTATATTGCCAATTAAGAAGACAATCTAAGTGCCAAAACCACTCAATTTTTTGTTAGTGATTCTGGTGCATTGATGTAGACCCTTCTTTCGGACAATGTAAAACATGTTTGTTAATGAGTAATGTCAATGTTAAGATTTAGTGACCGAATGTTCTATACTACATCAGAGACCTGCGATTCCCCTTGATGACCTTCTCTCGTTCTGCTTTTAAAAACAAAAAACATGTTTTGATTTAAATGTTTAGATTTATTCCAAATCCTTCCTCTTGTGGCACTTCCTCCTTAAGACCATTTTTGTTCCCCCACAGCACGATGATGCCGTATGCAGCTATTGCTTCAGAGCAGACTGACGGATCAAGGTGGTCCCTATGTCCCCCAACACTTTTAACCATAGTGAAAATTCAAAGTGAATTTAAAATCCAAGTCCAAAAAAGCTGAACGGGAAACAAATCTTTAAGTCTGCTAAGGCTCCCAGTTTTGCTAAATGGCCTAAAATGTGAACTTTGATTTTTGTATGCACTTTACTGAATAACCTTCTATGAGAAGTACTGGATTAAACAGAGAAAAAAAATAATTAAATGAACAGTTTGCAACACATATGTTGGGAATAAGACAAGATCTTGTGCATATGCATTGAAATTTTCCTCTGCACATTGAATATCAGTTCCCCGAGTTGACTGGTGACATTCAAGTCACAACAGTGAATAATAGAGAAGTGATTCAGTGACATACACTAAACTACACACAATATCCACAATGAAGCCAATCACAATTTATTTTTCCAAATGCAGTGTTTTTTCTTTTTTTTCTTTACAGTCCCTTTAAATGTTTTCTGTAAAAATATGACTTCAGGAACAATCTCTGCATGAAATGCAATTTGGAAGCAACATTCAAAAATTGTAGCAGTCACCATGGAAACCAATATTTTTAAAAATGCAAATAAATCAAATCTGTAACATCAAAAATCTATTTTCTTAAATCAAGTTCCCGAAGACCTGCCTCCTACAAATTCATTTCGAAAATCGACTGTCAATATTGCAATTACTGAAAATCTCCTCTTTAATCTGGCCTTTTAGACTAATTGGTTGTTAATTTCACTTTATCGAGATTAAATGCCTATAAAAACCCAAACAAAAACACCAATAGCAATCCACTGCTTTCACTTTATTGCTGATGAGCACTAGACATTTTTCCTTGTGTGCACATTTCTAGTCGTTGTTAAGTAGTATTATAAGCCACTTTGTAGGTCAGAGTAACATTGGTTTTCAATGATGAAAAAAAGTCAAAAGACTAAAAGGTAAACCTAAACAGGTCTGACTGATTGTGTTACAACAAAATAATGGGTAATATAAATACACAGCCACCAACCAAGAGCTGGGTAGGTAAGTATTTTATGCAATCAAACGTTACAGCTAATGCACCAACATAATTAGTAAAGTAATTGTTACGAGACCCTAATTTGTCTGGGACAAAAAAAAAAAAAAACATTATGTTGAAGGTGTTCATATGGATATACTCACTCAACTCAATTTTTGGAATTCTGACATAAATTACTTATTTTCAAATATGCAAGCCAACTCAAAGTCAGATATTGTAATCACAGTCAAGAAAATATTCCTAGCTGGAGAAATTATTATTTATAAAGCACCAACAAGTTCTGTAGCGCTGTACAATGGGTGGACTAACAAACAAGTAATTGTAACCAGCAAATGGATGCACAGGAACAGAGAGCATAGTGGGAGTGGGGTATAATGACACAAAAGTTAAGGGTAGGGTAGGTATTCCTATAAGGATCACATTTGTTCAAACTTTTTGGCAAGCTTTATTGAGAGAATAAATGCAAGCGTCGAAAGCGAGTTATGTCAGGGATTTGCACTTACTATACACACAGTTTTGTTTTTAACATTAATTATTTATACCTGAATTGCCACCTATCTGGAATTGCAACAGAAAATAATACAAGCAATAAAACCAGATTTCGTTTTTGTGTTTGTTTTCCTTCCCATTTTAATAATACTTTTTATTTACAAAATGAATAATCAATTTACACAAAAGGGTTGTCAAACTATGTCTCCATCCAATTGTTGGATAATCTCAAAAGTATGACTAAAGTTGTACTCCAATATTATCTGAAGTGCTGCATCTCGACATCATTGTTTTACAGTAATCCAAGTCTTAATGGTAGAAACACACCAGCCGCCTCTTAGCAATTGTCAAATGTACCCTTAATTTTGCAGTCACTTCCCAGAAACTACTTTGTATCAAATCAGTCTGACATTCTTGGAAATCCTCTACAATACATTAACAGAATAGGTAAATAAAGGCTACTTACGTCTGCTTTCATACATGCTCCTGGACTGGGCCCAGATTTTGAAGGGATCAGGCTTTTTTTGCCCTGATCCTTCTACTTGGTCCACAGGTGGAGGTTCGTTTGTTGGATAATCGGGGAGGACAGGAGCAATGTGGAGAGGGGATGCCGTGTGTCCACTATGGTGACTTGAGACGCTATGGTGAGAACTGTTTTGACTATCTTTTCTTTCAATCTGTTGCTGTTTAAAAGAACACAAATGAAAAATTAGAAAAATAGATTTTTAATCCCCGAAGGAATTGCTTGCTTGTCATTCATACTTTTGAGAAGCAGAGAAAATACATTTAAATGGCCAACCGTATTTTCTCAATATACTTTAGTACACACGCGCACACAAATTTCAAGCATGCTTCAGAGATTATTTACTTGCAATTATTAGGATAATTAAGATGTAAAACTCCCACTGGCTTGACAATATCTCTTCAAGTCTACCATAGAACCACCTCTCCATTGACAGTTGTTCTCACGTAGAACATTAAGATCTTAAACGCAACCACCCATTTTACAGAAGTTCTTGTTCTTTCAACACACATATCATCAGTAAGCATAAGTTTCAGGGCACTGATAAGTCACCATTATTAATTAGTAGACAATTGCAAAACTGCATTTTCTAGAAGGAATTCCGAACAATATGATCTGTTGAGATTTGTTTTCTCAAAACAAACATATACACAAACAGGTTATGGGTTTATAGGAGAAGATAGGAAAAATTATTGTGCAACACATATTCCTTGCAGAAACTAGAATTTGGAAGAGTAGAGAAATATTGGTAAGTAAGCAAAATGTATCTAGAGTTGTATAGTAAAAATATACCACCCGTAATATTTGAGTATTCAATACCACTCTGAAAACGAAATAGCAGTTCCCTTTTAACATACGTTGAATATCTAGCACTAGCAATTTTTATGTATGCTGCAGCCAATAATGAAGACAATCTTTTAATAGTTTAATGGAAACATTTGGTGGTGCTAGCGAAGTAGATATTTTGGAGATCATGATTACTTGGAAACGCAGACTAGAGATGGGGGGCAGGAACGACAAGCAAAACAAATTTACTTAATGCTTACTTTAAGAGACTATATAGTTCTGGTGTCTACAATGAAAAGCCTGCAGGGCCAGGCTATAGCCACTGCCTTTTGAGAAAAAAGGCAACATTTACATTGCTGCCTAGTAGCATCTCTAGTAGCAGTGACTCAGACGGCCACTAGAGGTGCTTCCTATTTCAGTGCTGCATAGTGAGCAGCACCTGCTTTCAGCATCTCCAAGCTCTGCATGGAGAGGTTGAATGCTCCCTATAGAGATGCACTGATTCAATACATCTCTATAAGGAAATATTGATAGGCGCAGCACTAAGAAAGCACTGGATAGGCTAAAATCAGAATGATGCTCTCAGCCATGGAGGCAAGGCCAGCAATGACAAGACTGGCGTAACGAGGAAGAAAGGGTAAGTAAAATAATATTTTCAAAGCAATCTAAGGGGGGCCTGAGAACTAAACTGTTCATTTAACATTATAGTTTAAGGAATACATGTTTGTATTTCTGACACAACGTTCCTTTAATGGAGAGGGAGTAGTGATATGAACCCGCAGCTCTTTTCTTCCTTGCTGTGTTGACCTCCGTCCTTCCAGTGCCCTGTGTACATCACGTTTTACACTGTTGTCATCAAAAGACCACCGACCACATTAAAAGAGCACAGAAAAATAAAACTAAGAAAGGCGGCATAACCTTTGTGCCATTTTGAATAGACCAGCAAGTGCGGAACTGATACCTCCATGCCAGGGCAGATAGACAATACTGGTGGAAGTGTGGTCAAAACGTATTGAAGAAAGCCCTGGCATATCACACAGCATTGTGCTGCAGTAGTAGTGGCTTCCTGAACACACTCATCTAGCAATACCAGGGTTAAACGAGAGGAGGAAAATTAAAGAAAAACAGCAAGGTTTAGTAAAGGGATTCTGAAGAGGTACCAATTTCCTGCTCGAGTGCATTCTGTCTCCCTTAAGGAGAATTGAAGACGTGTGTTTCAGTAATAATCTGTAAAGAACGATCTTGTTAACATTGCAGATGGAGATACAGAAAAAAAAATTATTGGATGTAGTTTCAGGAATTTAATGTTTACTACAGCATATGGCGGGTCAGTGAATGTTGCCTGGAAAAACAACAAAGGTAACATTTTCCAACTGGGATATTTTTTTTGCATAAAGTGTTTTTCGGATTGTTGCATGGGCACAGTTTTTGGGGGAATCACAGCAGAGAGCGGTCATTGAAATTAACACAATTTAGAATGGATAATCTATGAAAGGATAAAGGTGTGAATGAGTCTGAAGAATAGCATCAATGATAATTATGTGTTTCACATATTAAATGTAGAAAGTTTCAGTGCATTTACATCTGTGAGGTTTACATCAGGTCACAAAGTTGGCAGTACAATCAGGTCATTTGCCCTAATTGCTTGTCCTGTCAGGAGCCGTAAACAAGGTGAGGCTTGGTTGAATCCGTCAATCACTAAACTATTAACTTAAAAATTGACAGCAGGGAACTTGGAAAGCCTTGCAGATTTTTTTTCTCTCATATAAAAAAAAAAAAATTAAAAAAAGGACTGCATGGTAAGAGGACACTTTGTGAATAAAAAAAAAAAATCTCAAAGCAAAATGTAAAAGGAAGCACACAGCAGAAGGCCAACGAATGGGGAATATATTTCCATAAATTATTGAGCGTTGTCATGACAAGATATACTTACATAGAATAACAACTTCCTTAACTTCTCAGCTCTGCAGGGACTGTTAATCCATTGTAGAGTAATGGAATGGACCACATCAGAAAATCAAAAGACCAAGGATAATGTTTCTTATTTGCAAAACGTCTTGAGCAAAATCCTGGATTTCTAAACTATGCTATTTAATAATGCAATATTCATCTCTACTATCTATCCTGCAAATTAAAGCATCTCCTATAAATCAAACTTCCTAAATTGTTTATTTAAAAATGCGGTTAAAGAAAATGTATCCTGCAGGTTGGAAATGGTATTGAAGCCATGTAATATGGCAGATTGTGGGACACTGTATTTAACAAAGTGATTTTGTGGTCACGATTAAACAAAAACTAGCATGAAAATGCTTTATCATTATTCATTTACCATTAATGTTAAAGGACCACTATAGTGCCAGGAAAACATACTCGTTTTCCTGGCACTATAGTGCCCTGAGGGTGCCCCCACCCTCAGGGACCCCCTCCCGTGGGCTGGATGGCAAGGGAAGGGGTTAAACTTACCTTTTTTCCAGCGCCGGGCGGGGAGCTCTCCTCCTCCTCTTCGGCGGAATGCGCATGCGCAGCAGGAGCTGTGCGCGCATTCAGCTAGTCTCATAGGAAAGCATTCATAATGCTTTCCTATGGACGCTGGCATCTTCTCACTGTGATTTTCACAGTGAGAAGCACGGAAACGCCTCTAGCGGTTGACAATGAGACAGCCACTAGAGGCTTTAGAGGCTGGATTAATTCATTTATAAACATAGCAGTTTCTCTGAAACTGCTATGTTTATTTAAAAAAGGGTTAATCCTAGAGGGACCTGGCACCCAGACCACTTCATTAAGCTGAAGTGGTCTGGGTGCCTAGAGTGGTCCTTTAAGCAATTTCAAAATTATGGTAAAATGTTTTAAAAACACAAAGATCTCAAATTTAATACAATTGTAACTTATGAATGTTGCCTACAGTGTTTGTCAAAGCTGCAGCCTCTTTTTTCCCCCCAAGCTGTTTAACAAAAGCTGTAGGATATCCCAACACCCTTAGCCTACCTCTCAATTAAAGAGGTCACAAAAACGCTATTTATCTAGATCTACCTTTGCGGTAGAAACATCACTGCAAATCGTGTGATTTCTGTGGGAAAAGCAAGTCTTACAGCTTGACTGATGTGCAGATTGTTTTTTAACATTGTATTAACTATCCACAGACTTCAGGTGGAAGGTGTTTTCAATCACAATTTTCCCCACCATACCTTTTATTTGGTTTTTGCGTCACAAGCACTGCCAAGCCTCACTAGCCAGCCAGTAACCAACCTCATGCTGATGATTTCCATTAACAATGAAACAGCTGTCCATGAGTGGTTCACTGGCTTTCCATCTTTTCCGAAGTTGTGTTTCAAAGCTGTTGTATACAGCAAAAACAGACTCAAAGGAATCCATGTTTAAAATGGAATGTGATTCTTTGTTAAACTAATTTGCATATGCACACCCAGAATCCCTTGCGGTAGTAACATCACTGCAAATTTGTGATTACTGTGGGAAAAGCAATTCTTATTAGCTTGGCTGGTGTGCAGATTTCTGCTTAACATTGCACTAACTATCCAAAGACTTCAGGTGGAAGGGGTTTTCAATCACAACTTTTCCCCACCATAACCTTTTTTGGGTTTTGCTTCACTATATCTATCTCAAGTATGGCTGAGCTGAAGAGATTCTTTGAGGAAACACTTCCTATATAAAAGTGCTCACACTGTAAAAATACGTTGGACAGATAATGAGGAAGTCAATTTTCTTATTATGATTTTTCTTAATGATGGTGAGGAATAAGGGTGCCAGGAAATCCATCCTTTTTGCCAATTAGACAACAAAGGAACGTTACAAGTAGTCTTCCTTGCATTATTGCAACGATAAATAAAACTACAATCTTTCTGATGAGTTTTGTACAATATCAACAAAATAAAATGAAAAATCAAACCAAACTAGTAATGTGAAACCGATAAATATAAACCACTTGGAAACAACATAGATATGCTACAATTTTAAGAACAGAGTATTGATCAAAAGGCTATTTCACTGTATTATAGACTTTAAAGTTAAATGTAAATCGCAGAGATGTTGCTGAAGCAGTACTTTAGATTTTATTTGAATTCTGTAAGTCTTAATTCATCTAATCCTGCACATAATCCTGACTCTGTAAAGGCTGCCTTAAGACCTCAAGAGCAAATATCTGCCTGTCTATCCAAAAACTCAACTTGGATTATTTTCATTTACTACAATTCCGAGTTTACTAAATTAGTCTTAAAAACTATAAAAATAAATACATTTTTAAAAAGTTCCTGCGATTTTGTCTTTTTTCCATGTAGCTTTCTATGTGTCACAATACTAAAAGGTGAATGACAAAAGGTTATCATTAGAGTCAGTGATGAGACATAGTGTGACTGAGTGCCAATTGAGTGTTTCGGTGCAATCGTAAATAATGCAGCTTGACCTCTGCTTTGAACCTGAGATGTCTAGTAGGGCCTAAACTGGCCAGAGAGATCTTCATGCACAACTGGAAGGGAATACATGGTGCCTGGCCCTGGATTTGCAACATTTGTGGAGCAGCACACTTGTGAATAGCTCCTAAGATTGCACCATTGCCAGTTTTGTTACACCGTTTTAAAATGTCTGATAACAATTATGACTTCCATATAATGTGTTGTGGATCCAAATATAACAAATAAGTTCCAAGGTAAGAAAGAACAAAAAGATTAGAGAAGAGACATCTCAGGTGTGGACTCTGCTCCCGGAACTAGACATATGGTCTTAAGTGTTGTGTTCAGCATCAAGAATTTCCTGAGTCCAAGTTAGCCAATTTTAATATAGGATATCATTATATGACCTTTATAAGCTTGAGCCTTGGAATCAAGATAAATTCTATCACAAATGCTACCGGAATTCTTATTTTTACATACCATTGGTGGCAATAAAAAATACACTTGCCACCCCATTTCTCTTTTTTACACCCCATTAGTGGTAGTAATGTATGTATGACTAAAGGTAACAAGTTGTGCAACAAGTTATATTAGGCATCTGGTATGTGAGAATTGTGTCAACAATAAGTAGCCTATATCCATATATTTGTAATTATTAGAAATTATAACTGCAGGTTTCATTTTTTTTCCCTCCTATTTATCATTCTGGTCAATACATTGATTTGCATTATAAGTATGTCAGAATTGCTCCACAGGCTGTAGGACAAAATGCAAACTGGAATTAAAGCAACACTATGGGGTCAGGAACACAAACATGTATTCCTGACCCTACAGTGTTAAATCCACCATTTAGGTGGCTTGTCCCCCCTTAAAAGGAATAAAAAAAAAAAAAAAACTCACCTTATTTCCAGCGCACCGCGGGTCTGCAAGCGCTGGCCCAGCCCCCGATACTTGATGACATCATCAGAATTTACGCTTTTTAGCCAATCCAATGCTTTCTTGTGGGTAAAGCATTGGATTGGCTAAAATCGGCAAGGAGATAGGGCCAAACGCCGTTTTGGCCAATCAGCACTTCTTCGTAGAGATGCATTGAATCATTGCATTTCTATGTGGAAAATTCAACGTCCCCATGCAGAGCGTGGAGACGCTGAATGGCAGTGCTGCCTACTGTGCAGCACTGCCCCAGGATGCACTTCCAGTGGCCATCTGAGGAGTAGCCACTTGGAGGTGTCCCCAGGAGCAATGTTAACACTGTCTTGTCTCTGAAAAGGCAGTGTTTGCATTGAAATGCCTGAAGGCAATGGTTATACTCACCAGAACAACTACATTAAGCTGTAGTTGTCCTGGTGACTATAGTGTCCCTTCAAATCTAATTATTTCTAGATTCTCGCCTTAACTCACAGATGGGCCTTGTTCTGTTTTCACCTAATACTACATCTTTCGGCAATCTCTTCCATCTTTTGAGCAATAGTCACTCTTTACCCTCGCCAGCACAAAGTGCAACCAACCGGTTATCTTAACTACTGGAACTTTTAATTAACCAGACCATACTTCCAGCATTCCTTATATTCTCTCACCTCACGCCTTTATGATCCCTTTTTGTTAGCTCCCTGCATCCTTTACATTTCAAGTGAAAATCGTAAAAAGTAGTCAATAGTGATGTCGCGGACCGTTCGCGAACTTGCCGCGAACCGTTCGCGGCGAACTCCGGTCAGCTGACACATCCCTGCCAATCTCCGGCAGACCCTCCCTCCCAGACCCTCCTACTTCCTGGACTGCATCCATGTTGAAGGCAGCTTCAACATGGATGCTGTCCAGGAGGTGGGAGGGTCTGGGAAGGAGGGTCTGCCGGAGATTGGCAGGGATGTTACAGCTGACCGGAGTTCGCTGCTAACGGTTCGCGGCAAGTTCGTGAACGGTTCGCGACATCACTAGTAGTCAACACATTCATATAGATATCTTCTAGAAAGTTGCCGGTAGGCCCTTACCTTAATCTTATATTTTTTTTTTCCCAATGTATAATTTTCGTTTAGTTGTACACATGATATAGAGAAGAAGGTACATGAATAGTATAACTAATTTAAGTACATAAATACAAACAGGATGTATACCCTCGAGATCAACTATACCTAGGTATCTTGTAATGCACCGTTTTAGTAAGAAGGGAGAGTATCTGGTAAACATTCCCATTGATCATATGTAAAAATGTATAGTGTTTAAATATAAAGGCTGTGACAAGGGATGATTTTCATGGAAATAAAATGTATAACGGGAAAAATACAAGGGAAACGTGAGGTTGGAGGAGTAGAATACAGTTTCAGGACACCAAGGTTGTGAATGCATATTAGGAAATTCCAGAATACTTTTATTATTGTACGCGCTATCAATATCTTAACAGATGTCGAAATGTTAGGATTAACAACTTTTTAGAACTAAAAGTAAATCAATTTGTGGTTTCAATAGTAAGGCATACCCCGTATGCATTTTTATCAGCTTCAGAATCTCTCCTCAAAAAGATCACAGGTTAGAAAATGACCAAAACATGTGAAGTAACAAGTAACAATGGCATGTGCATCTCAAAAGTAGTACCGAATTGTGGTACCATATACTTGCATTATGTACTGCATCTGGGGGGTCGAGGGGGGTCAGGGATACATGGATTTAAGTCCAAATCATGAAACAAACCAGCTGCTCTTCCAGTGCACATTTTGTTATTCGTCCATATGGAGAACTCGGGATTTAGGTTGAATCTCCGATTGCCCAAAATTTGGCTGATAATTATTATTATTTTTTTTTTTTTTAAATAAAGCTCATTCACATTCTGCAGTGCTGTACACAAGTGTACCACATACCATTACAACTGTATTTCTATAATTGTGATGGAAGACCCAAAATAATACAAATATTATAAATTAAAGTCACAAACTGGTTAGCTCAGACAGTAATTCCTGGAACTGGCTGAGTGAGTTTGGTCAAATATTAAACTCTATACGTTTACTTTAAAGCAAGCATGTCAAACTTGAGACCCGCGGGCCACTGCAGCCCACAATGGATATATCTGCAGCCCACCTGCCCTGGGGTCACATTGTTTTGTGGCTGCAAAGATATTTCCTGTCTAAATCTGCTCTTCCCTCCCACCGCCGCTCGCATGCCCCCGCACTCCAGCCACTCCCCCTTCCTTCCTGCTCATAGTGCCAGATAAGTGTCTTGCCTGCTTTAGCAGAGAAGAGCCAGGATGGAACTTGAGGACGGGAAGCTCATCTTAAAGTAGGGGAAGAGGGTATTGGAGGACCTTCCTGTGTACCGTGTTAAATTGGGGAGGGGGGGCATTGTATTAATTTGAGGGAGGGGCAGTGTATTAATTTGGCAGAGGAAGGGGGGCAGTGTATTAGAGTGGTTGGGGAGCAGTGTTTTAAATTAAAGTGCTGGGAGGAGGGGCAGTGTATTCAATTAGAGTGGAAGCAGGAAGGCAGTGTATTAGAGTGAAATGAGGAGTGGCAGTGTATTGGAGTTGTGGGCCTTGTATTAAGAAGTGGGCAGTCCCCATGATGAACGCTCCCCATGCAGATGCTGATTGGCCGCGCAACTTTTTGCCATACATGCACAATAGTCACCCAATGCTTTCCTATGGGAAAGCTTTGGATTGGCTGAGATCATCAAGTTTAATGATCTCAGCCAAAGTGAAGAACACACTCACAGGACTTCAAAATCAACTTGATGGGGGAGCGTGGCTACCAGCAAACAGCACTAGACATGTTTCTGTGGCGCTTTGATACAGCTCCGATTTAAGCCAATAATTGCCGCAGCCAAGAGCCACATACCACGCATGATTTTACAACACCACAGATGACATTATGGGGCACAAACATATCAAATCTCGCCGTCCGAAATGCTACGGTTTACCTGATATCAGGCTTTCTTTTTAAAAGGACTGTGCAGCATGCACCCTCCAAGATGGCGCCCGAAACTGAAGCCTCAGAAGACTCCCAGGAGGATGAGGAGTCTCAAGCCTCAAATGAAGCCGATTGAGTGTATAAGGAATCAGAGTCAGATGAGGACTCCTCTCCTTCCACTAAAGAAGATATTAAGAAGTTACTGCTGGACCCAAAGCAGGTGTGGAAATCTGACCTCAAGGAAGTCCAGGCTGAGATGAAGACCATACATGGGAGACTGGATGCCACTGAGGAAAATGCAAGAGCAAGAGACAGTCAGATACAAAAAACACAAAATCAAGTGACAAGTCTTACCCACCAGGTTAAACAGTTAAATAGCTGAGCAGAACAGTGGCAGTGCTGGAAGTAAGGCACAGACGAGGAACATTCGCCTAAGGGGGTGCCTGAAAAAGTCAGAGGTGAAGAACTGCTACACTTCACCCAGAAGCTAGTGGCCTCAATAGGCCTTAAGAGAAAAATAGACCCCTCTCCGGTGATTTCGGCATTCAGAGTCCCCAAGGCGGCAGCGGCTCCAGAGGGGGCACCCATGGACACTATCATAGTCACCAAGGACATTGCAGCAAGATCTGATAGTATGGCCAGATAGAGAACCCTGGGGACGGTATCATTTGAGGTCTCCTCAGTGGCACTATATGGAGACCTCCCGTTCATGGTTCTAACAGAAGAAGACAACTGGCCACCATTGCAAAGAGGCTGCAAGTCCAGTCCATAAGATATCTCTGGGGCATGGAGGGCTCTTTCATCATCCCACAGGGGGAAGAACTACTCACCTTAAGCTCTGCTGACAACCCAGAATTCTTCTTTCAGAGGCTTGGTTTAACGGCTGAACTGCCCAAGATCATTGGGCCCACGCCAGCGGAGACGGGGTTGATAGATAGTCCTAAGGAGGGGACCTCTCGGCCCCGGTCTGCTCATTCTGAGACTGCTGTCCGCCGACTGAACTTTAAACAGTAATCTTGGCTTCCAAATAAGATAGCACAGACAGTAAATGGTCTATCTTGTAAATATCCACAGCAAGGGTAGCCCTAATCTAATACATAAGTCAAGCTATTGTGGTTTAATCATCTTTTTAGAATTTTTTTTTTTTGGGAGGGTGGTGTCGGGGTACATGGATTTAAGTCCAAATCATGAAACAAACCAGCTGCTCTTCCAGTGCCCATTTTGTTATTCGTCCATATGGGGAACTCTGGATTTAGGTTGAATCGCTGATCGCCCAAAATTTGGCTGATTAATTTATTATTCTTTTTTTTTTATATAAAGCTCATTCACATTCTGCAGTGCTGTACCCAAGTGTACTATATACCAGCACAACTGTATTTCTATAGTTGTGATGGTAAACCCAAAATAATACAAATATTATAAATTAAAGTCACAAACTGGAGGCTTAGACAGTGAGTTTGGTCAAATATCAAATCTAAATTTAGATTTTAGTTCAGTATAGTTACATTTCATACAGTGTTATTCCTTCCAGTTGGCATATTGCCACGACCAAGCCTAGCTTAAAAACGACCTAATCCCATCAGACGACAGCAAGTTAAACATGAAAGTCACTCTACAAATACTATGTTTTATTATTGATTTTCCTTTTTTTACTGTTGCATATAGATAGTCGTATGATGTGTTCTTTGATACCATGTGATTTCGATGTAACGAATCCTTTCCTAGATTATGACATGATGTATAATTTGGGTTTAAAACTCCAATAAACACAAAAAAAAAAACACATTAAATGCAAATAAGCTCCTCCTTAAATTAAATTTGCTCTTTCGTTTACTTTGAAGCCCTACGAGCGTGAGCACGTACAGTGTCAGTTAAGCAATTTTTTTAATACTGTACTTTTCAAAATAAACCTACATTTCTATGAAAACTGAAGTTTTTGTTTTTTACGGCCCACATTAACCTAACACTTGTTTATTTGGCCCGTGTTTTCTTTTGAGTTTGACGTGCTCGTTTTAAAGTGTATCATTGAGTTGTGTCATTTAAGTATTTTATTTATTTTTTACCTAAATTTAAAACAATATTCCTTAACACATATTATTAACCAATTCAAATAAGCCATAAGGGATTATAGGACTATTTTCCAGTTTGAAAAAGCTAATCGTAAAATGTTAATTTTTAAAAGATAAATGTAGTTACTGATCTAAATAAAGATTACCAATGATATTCAGTAGCATTAGCCAATAAACAGGTGATATTTCCGCACATGAAATGCAGCATTTTAAATTGCTGATGAAGTGAAAAGCACAACAGCAAAGCAGCTACACGGAATTAAAAAGTCACGAAAAAGACATAGGTAATTCTCGAAAAGCTATACGAGACTGCAAGGATACATTTTGACAACAGTGCCACTTTCAATGAGATTTGAAAAGGTAAATGCTGGAAAACTTTTCACAAGGTACTTTAATTAGGTTAACGCATAATACATATTCCATCTCGTCCGCATTTGGATGCTCTGCGGAGTCTTAACTGTATTACTCTTGTTTTTCTTCTTCTATAGAACTCCTTTAATATTTTCTTATTAAAGGGGTTTTTTTCCATAACATTTCCATCTCTAGACCAAGTCTAGTTTTCCCTAGCTGGGATTTTATTTTTTTTTAGAGAAGAAATATATTTTACCAGATATTTTTTTTATTCTAACAAAACTGGGCTGAACATCATTCATAATATTTTTAGCAATATGCATTCACAAAGTTTTCTGTACATTCCTACTGAAAGAAAAGGACAGAAATGATTTGAACTTTTGAAGACAGTGGTTGAAGCGCCTAAGGTGTTTTATGTTCTTCCAGGATGGTCCAGTACATTTGACTGAAATTAACAAAGACACTTAATGGGTTGAAACAGTGCTGGAGCCCCTTTTTAGTGGGGGTTAAAAAAAAAGAAAAAGAAAACCACAATGTAACGTTACTGCAACTTTTATTCTAGTTTCTCAGTTATTACTGTTGACATACTGGACATTGGAAAGAAAATTAATTAGCATTTAAGAGCATTTAGGATGGAGGTACGTAAAACGCATGTTTGGCTAATTGGCCCAGATTGTTAGAGAACAGCTGGCTACAGGTTTTTATTTAAAATAAAGCTATTGGTTTTGCTCCTGCTTAGAACATATGAAAGAGTTGAGTTAAGAAACTGAGTATATATTCCACTCACGTTAGCGATTGGGTAAGTGCATGAGTTCAATACTACATTTAGAGTCTCTTTATTTTACATATAGGGCATTGTAGTCTTGGTGTCAAAATCTCTTGCCTTATTCCACCGTGCCCACGAGGTGCAGGATCCAGGGCAGACTCCTCTTCCAAGGAGTTCAGTATGCCCCAAGCCGGTCATGCCCCTTGTCATTAACGGGATCCCGCGTCATCAATACCAGCCCAGAACATTTTGGGGGCGTGGCCTTAAAGCAAGAGACGCCCCCTTATAAAAGGGGTGCCTTTTGCCTTGTTCCTTGCCCTATTGTGGTTTCTTGTGTTCCTTTTCATGATATTTGATTATCCTTGCGTATTTACGGTTTCTGTGTACTGACCCAGCTTGGCTTTTGACGTTCCTGTTTTCTGGTTCCCTGACTCAGCTTGTCTTTTGTCCTCCTGATTTCTGGTATCCTGACCCGGATATTCTTGTATCATTCTCCGGATCTCTAGTATTCTGATTTTTGGCAATCCTCTGACTACTCTTTTCTACCTACGCTAAATCCGACTATTCTAGAGTTCGGTAATACGTGCTTGAGTTTTCAGTGGGTTTACATACTGCGTGTTGGGTTATCACACGACTGTGATACTTTGTGTTTACAAGTTGTCAACTCTCTTGTGGATATATGATTCAATCAATTAAAAGAAAAAAAATGCTTCAATGGGCTGGCTTTGAAACATAGATAGAAACATAGAATGTGACGGCAGATAAGAACCATTCGGCCCATCTAGTCTGTCCAATTTTCTAAATACTTTGATCAGTCCCTGGCCTTATCTTATAGTTAGGATAGCCTTATGCCTATCCCACGCATGCTTAAACTCCTTTACTGTGTTAAGCTCTACCACTTCAGCTGGAAGGCTATTCCATGCATCCACTACCCTTGCTGACCAACAAGAAGAAGAAACTTGTTATAATGACATGCTGACCCCATCCCTTCACCAATGATTTCCAAGACAACTATTCTTAAAATATTAGTAAATCTTATGCAAAACATTATTATAAGGACATGAAGAAAAGACTTCAACCCTCAAGATAAACAGCCAGGCTAAATGACAAACAAGATGGCTGGTCAACAGTCAGGGAATACAGGCCAGGCAAGATGGAAAGATCACTGTGAGATAGGATGACACACAAAATAAGTAGGCCAACAGAAAAAGTGGATAGATGGAGGAGATGGATAACAAGAAAGACCAAAGGACAGATGGACAGATGTAGAAGATTACCTAAATGACTGTTCCTGATAATTAATGATGAGATTATTTATCTGAAGGAAGTAGGACATGCATTCCAAAGTTTACATTGAAGCGAAAATAAACTAGAAAGCTTTCCAAATATTAATATTCGTGTCTTGACCAACACGTCAAAAATGTAGATTACAGAAATGGGATAAGCTTGGGCAATGCACTTTACCTGTTGATTGAAGGAGTGTAGCAATGCACTAATGATTAAACAAATTTAAGAGAAACTGCCTTGCCATTAACATTGTAAGGATTAGTTTACATAACGACAGTGATGGGAAGCTAAGGATTGGTAAACTTCGGGAACCCAAAGCTGCTGTAACATGCAAATAACTTCTACTGGAAAACACAGGAGATTGATTTTTTTGTGTGTGTTAAACTCCATTAGAAGGATAAAGGAGTCTTGGTAAGCAGTTCAGCCACGTTCATGACCATCTGGCAAACCAACAACTATTTGTTATCTTTACTTTAATGTCTTTAGCACTGATAGCTTAGCTTAGCACCCCAGATGTTTGTAAACGATTTGCCCACAATGTTCTACCATCCTCAAGGTTGCACTTAAGGTCAGTGTTTATTAGGGGGCACTAACCCGCAAGCCACCGTGGAGCTGAACTTCATATAACTTCAATGTACTGCACACCTGCATCCGCAAATTAAAAAAAAAAAAAATACCTATTAAACTGCAAACTCCAACTCATATTAATATTAAGTATATTAATCTTCTGATTGTCATCATTATATGGAGCAGCAGTACAGAGAATGCAATGGACGTTAAAGACTGTTAAAGAATATCTTGGGACTTTAGAAAGGATTTAAAGCTTTACTGGGGATGCACAGAAATTAAGGACATAACCTTACAGTCTAGACATGAAACAGACAAACTTTGTTACACCAAAGGGGTGTATTCACTAAACAGTGTTACAAGTAGGAAAAAAAAAAAAAAGACAAAATTGGGGATAGAATTTGCTTCCATGCTATTTTGAATTTTTAGAATTGTAGCCCACCTCACTGTTTTGCAAATCATCACCCAGCGGATGTAGACGCAGCTCATAGAGCATGCAGAATACATTGTTGGCGAGAATCATGGGAGTTCCAGTTCACGGTTTCTGTTGAAGTTAAAGCGAGACTACTTTGTTTCTGTATTTCTCCTCACCTGACTTAGGGTGGAGCCTAAGTGTTTAAGCGTGAGAGTACAGCAGTGACGTTGGCTCTGAAGAAGACCTGCTAGATCAAGATGGATCACCACCGAGTGAGAGAATCAGGTAAGTAAAATCACCCTTACCTGCACCCCATTTCTCCTCCCAGCCACCAGACCACCAGCGGTGATGTTACTACCAGGGGTATTTGCGAAATGGCAGACTGTGACAATGTTGCTTTAAGCTATTAATGCTCTAGCCCAGGCATTGGCAACCTTTGGCACTCCAGATGTTTTGCCAGCATTATGGGTGTAAGAGCATTATGGGGGATGTAGTCAATAACATCTGGAGTGCCGAAGGTTGCCCACCCCTGCTTTTAGCCAATCTACAGCTTGGTGACGGATACTAGATTTAAACATTGTGTTTAGTTATGTAACATTTTAAAATCAGTACAAAACTGATGGCTGCAAATCTAATTTTAAAATGAAAGCTGGGCCATGTTTTCACGAGAATTGGAGCGGATAGAGCAGCAATGCAAGTAAATACAGCCAATAGAATATTTATCTCGCTTGGACCTTCTAATATACGAGTACTTTAACATTGTTGTCTCCTTAAAGGACCACAATAGACACCCAGACCACTTCAATGAAGTGATCTAAGTCTGGTGTCCCTTTGTTTTAGTCCTGCAGTGTAAAACTTCTTGCCATTTTCTACATATTGCAATGTTTACATTGCAGGGCTAAACACACATATAGCGGTTGTCTTCCTTACAGTCACTAGAGGGTGCTTCCACTGTTATAACAGAGTCAGCCTTTGTTCTTCAATCAATGCTTCTCTTAAAGAGCGTTTGATTGGAGGAGCACAGCCATCTGCTTCTTGTCTATGAGAAGCATTGGATGAGACTATGGAAGACATCAGCTGGACTGCGGATGAAGAAAGTGCAACGATGGTGCCTCAGTGATAGAAACAGTGAATAAAATATATTACCGCTACATTTTTCTACAGCAATTGAGTTGGACAGAGGTTACTTTAATGACAGGGAATTTATAGTCAAATAAATAAAATAAAAAGATTTGTGGGACTATAGGTTTCCTTTATCATAACATGGTCAAATGGTGTGACCAAATCATCATTTATTATGCTTGAAATAGTTGCTTTCTAATAACATTGTAATAAATATATTTTGTGCACTGAATACTGTATTGGTTTATTTATTTTAACAAAATTGAGGTCATTTCAGCAGCATCACCATTAAGAAATAGATTTTCTGGGTAGATCGCAACCTACATTTTGCATTTTTCTTAACCTTTTAAAACAGCTGTCCACAGCTCAGTTCCATCAGTTTGCCAATGTTCTATATGTTGTCAAGTCCCTGAATTCAAAGTTAAATACTGTGAAATGCGAGTTTGGTTTCATGGTTGCTATAGCCGGCTGCACATGACCCTGCAGTTGTCATAGTGAATACTGTGTTGTCCATTTAAGCAAAGAAAACGTCAGTCTGATTCTGCCCCTTCTGGACATGTGCAGCAAAATACAAACACTGGTATCATCATCATATTCTATACGTTAGCAGGGATAAACAACCACTAGTAGTTCGGCTGCAGATAAAGAAAATGCCTGCTGTCATTGCACGGTAGTTGTAAATAGAAGCTTGGTTTATAAACAGGATTTGCTCTGTATTGCGAAAAAAAAAATATATATATATATATATATATAAATATATATAGGGAATTATTTCTCCTTGACAATTTTTTTTTTTCAAATGTGTTATAAAGTTATGGATCTGATTACTGAAAAACAAAAATATAAAATAAAAATTTTAAAATTGCAAGCCAGACCATTAATTACACCTTACTGAAAGGGCTTCTGAACATTCCTTGTAAAGGAGCTTAAAACTAAAGCCCAAGGATTTATCTTGCTTTGCACATCACAAATGAAATCGGGCTTTTTTGGGGCAATAGGAATGTAATATCGTCAATAGAGCACTCACAATTCGTAAGAGCATCTCTCATTGTTGAACAAGGGATTATTTAAATGGATTTTTTGTTAATTATAAGAGAAGACACTTTAGGTTTATTTTAAGTACTTGAGTCATTGTCACCAAAGGCCAAATTATTTCTGACTACAGTGCAGAAGTATAAGCATAGAGTTTGACATTTTTGTGATTAGGATTGTGAGCATAAACTGCTATTCTCTATCTTTGCATTAATGTAAAGTGACACTAGCACGGGCCCTTAGTCATGTGACTACCCAGCAATGCCCCAAGACAGCAGAATTATATCAATTATTCTTTGTCTGCAACTGCTATACTATTTATTTGCTGTTCCAATTACACAGTAAGAACTTGTCGATTGGAGACCGATGCGCGGTACATGAAAATATACTCTACATATATTGTACACCAGGCATGCCTACAAGTGCAGTTTTCCCACAACAAATACAAATAATGGGGAAAAAAAAAACATAACAAAACTAACACAGGTGTCATCCAAGGCGGATTTCAGAATAATTAAAAATCTATTGATTTTAACAGACTGTAATTTTATTTGATGCATAAAAATCTCTTAATCAGAAAAATTAACTATGAGACAAAGTTTGCATTTTACCAAATATGAATAAGTCAGCACATATAAAAAACCTCTGTGTTAACCATGTTAGCCCTATATCAGTGATTTCTCCCCCCACCCCCCAAAATTATTTTTGACTGTGTTGCAACAAAATATCAATAAAGAAATAATTACAGTGTTAAAGTGTGCATAATAACAGAAATGCTTCTCGGTTTGATAATAGTTTAACCCTTAACGAGACAGAGTGCCTACCCTGTGCACTGAAATGGTTAACGAGAACGTTGCACAACTGGAATGGTGATCATGATAACCACCAAAAAAATACAATACATATACGCCTAAACAACTGCACAAACACACACAAAAAAAAACCCCACAAATATAATCCATCAATTAGCTGCAGCTTGTGAATTATTGATATGCACTTTAAACAAACGGGCAGGATTTTTTTGTGTGTCTATATTCGCTGCCTCTTGCCGTTCTCTCTGGGAAAAACAGAAAGGCTACTATTTTGTGCTGAAACAAGAAAAAAAAACACAAAAATCTAAATATGTATAGGACAAGAATAAAAGATAAATGTTTAAAGAAAGCCCAAACCTGCAGGCTCCCGCAGAAAAGATTCAGAGACATAGAGGCTGAGATAGAAACAAAAAGCAGTCCTTCTTTGGTTAAATTTACTAACGGCATCTGACAGTGACACTATCCTGCTGTATTTTAAAGAAGAAACGAAATAAAATACACTGAAGCGCTGACGTGAAGCTTAAAAAACCTTGGGAATTTATTATCATATTTAAAGTCCCAAAGCACCAAGGTAAGGTAGCAGGTGTTTGCAACCCTTTCATATTGAAAAGAAGGTGGAGTCATTTGATATTTTTTTCCCTACCTAAGAAAAGGACGATGGCTCACTCCCCCCCAACCCCCCTTTCCAAATTAAGCTGCCACAGAAGTCACCCTCCGTGATTAATAGATATGATAAAGACATAGCATTTTGTTGATGGGTGGGTTCATTGTTGCTTACTGCATTCTGCTCTTTAATCATGCAGTACTGAATAAGCTTCGCGAACATCGTACACCCAACACAATGCATAAAACAGTGCTAAACACATTTTAATTTGCAAATCACTAAAACAGCTGCAACATAAAGATGTCTTAATCTCAAGATCAGCACAAAGGGAAGAGAGAGAAGAGAGATAACAAATAAATAAAAAAGAATTTAGCTTACCGACTTTGGGCTCTTTCTTGGGACCGGCAGTCCTGAAAAATGACAACAAGGGAAAAATAATCATTACCATACAAATGTTCCGTTCATCTAAGGAAAATCCCAAGGTATATCATCCTAACGTAGCCATCTGTACTGTAATACCAGCATTCTCTTAAGCATCAGGAGTTATCAGTCTGTTTATAACGAATCAAAGCAGAGTGTGTGTGTGAGAGAGAGAGAGAGCGAAAGGAAGCGGGGGAGAGGAAGGGGGGGAAAAAAAGAGGAAAAAAAAGGGGGACGAGAGAGACAGAAATCTATCTGCATTAGCTATGCTGCCTTGTGCTGCAGCAGCCTACAGGCTGGGGAGAATAATTCAGACCTTAGCGGCCTGAGAAATTGAGCACTTGGACAGAATCTCAAATGCTCCCCTGGATTATGAGAGACTTGGCAAATAATTAAAGAAAGATATTTCCTTTTCGACGCGAGCTGCTTGTCAATTTTATTGGACCAATGAATGCACAACAAAAACGAGCTGGTGTTAAAAAGGTTTCTTTTCCAGCAAGTGAGAGAACAAGGAATTTTTTTTTAATTTTTTTTTTGGTGAAAGGGAGATATTTCATCAAGGTTAATAAACATGTAGCAGTCACAACCCTGGAAACAAGAGCTTTTCATGCTGGGTTTTTTCCCTTTCTTTTGAGTCTAGCGGACTACATTACGGAGATTTTTTATCATCTACATAATCTGACAGCAAGTTCATATTTGACTAAATTTGCTGAAACTTCCAAATTTTTTATATATATATATTTATTCTCATGAATATGGATAATCAAGATTATACATACAATACATATAGTTCTTAAAACCTTAAATACATATTGATTAAGTACTTTATTAAGATCTTGATAAAGCCTGGTTTGTCTGCCGAAACGTTGATCTGTATATGCAACCCTGAATACACTTTTTTTTCACTTTCATAACCATTGAGTGCTCGTTTACTATTTAGATATATTGATTAAGTACTGCACGTATTATGTGCATAATCATTATCCATGAATATATGTATATTCATGGATAATGATTATATATAATTTTGAGTAGACTAGAACAAACAAAAAAATGAGTGCATTCTTTGTAATATGTTCTATTTTTTGTAGTGTACCTATTTGTTAAAGGGACACTATAGTCACCTGAACAACTTTAGCTTAATGAAGCAGTTTTGGTGTATAGAACATGCCCCTGCAGCCTCACTGCTCAATCCTCTGCCATTTAGGAGTTAAATCCCTTTGTTTATGAACCCTAGTCACACCTCCCTGCATGTGACTTGCACAGCCTTCCATAAACACTTCCTGTAAAGAGAGCCCTATTTAGGCTTTCTTTATTGCAAGTTCTGTTTAATTAAAATTTTCTTATCCCCTGCTATGTTAATAGCTTGCTAGACCCTGCAAGAGCCTCCTGTATGTGATTAAAGTTCAATTTAGAGATTGAGATACAATTATTTAAGGTAAATTACATCTGTTTTTTTCATGCAGGCTCTGTCAATCATATCCAGGGGAGGTGTGGCTAGGGCTGCATAAACAGAAACAAAGTGATTTAACTCCTAAATGACAGTGAGTTGAGCAGTGAAATTGCAGGGGAATGATCTATACACTAAAACTGCTTTATTTAGCTAAAGTAATTTAGGTGACTATAGTGTTCCTTTAATTTAACCAATGAAAGTAGGAATTTGCTAGATAGATAGATAACCCACATGTTTTTGGGAAAATGGTACTCGACAATGCTATGAATTTTAAATTACGGTAGATTTAATTCAAATTAGATTCAGAATAGACTAAAAAGACTATTTAAAATATATTTGTCAAGTTCACATGTTGTAAGAAAAGTTGCATTTTTAATTTATCATGTACAGAGTATGCTATTTGGCATATGCCCTCTACGTCTGCTGCATCTTACAGAATATTTATTTTTGTAGAAGAATCAGAAAGAGCGGCTAAGATTGTTGAGTGCATTGGAAAATGGGTTTCCTCAGCCAAAAAAAAAAAAAAAAAAAAAAAAAAAAAGATTTTTCAAAAGTCACATTTCTGAAGTTCATTCAAGTTGTAGCACAATTTACAAACATTGTAGTGAAGATTCTAAAAATATACTTTTGTTTTTGAGAAACATAGAAGCTAGTTTTTAATTGTCCACAAATCTAACTTTGAATAAACCTATAGTCCTTGTCTCCTTCCCTTTAATTGAAAACTGCTTGGAGATGACCCCAATTTGTAGGACAGAAGCAATATATTAGTCAACCGTTGCTTTAGGCATGTGGCATTTTTTTAAATGTAGAAAACTAGCTTATTTTCATAATATCACAATATCTCCTACATTTCCAGTTAATCTTGGAAGCTTACTATATACCATTAATGAGATATAAAACTATTTCCTGCTATAAACATTAGCGCTACAATGGAATCAATTACTACATTACAATCGTTCATATTGCAACAAATAATCGTCTTCAGTTCCACAAAAGTGAATGAGAAGCACCGTGATCACCATGAAATAGAAGCTTTAAAAAAAATGTGCTTTTGGTTCCATTCTCCTTGTGTTTACAAAAAGTAGCAAATACATGTTGGAAAGTCTTCACAGCTCGTGTTAGGAATGTAATCAACTATCTAGATTCAATAACTATATTTTCAAAATAACCATTAATATACAATGTCTTGATTAGATACTAGCAAACTAAATGCATTTCTGATTGGTTGCATCAAGCACCAACTATTTCTTGGTGCACAGTACCAAGCACATTAGCATGGGTTTTTGCAAAACTATCACAGAAGAAGTAAAGCATCACAGATCCCAATCCCTATAAAAGAAAAAAACAAAACCTTTAACTCAATGTACTAGAAGGATTACAGTTTATTGCGAAATGTGAAAGAAAAAGGTCACCTGCACTTAATGCGGGACTGGACTGCAGTGATGCCATTAAATGTCAATTCAAACAAGCATTCATCTTCAGACACCAATACTTTTTTTTTTTTTTTTTTGTTAAAGAAAAAAAAAAAAGAAAGATAACTTATGCAACTGTAATTCAGCTACATTTTAAAGGACTTAACGGATTCTCATTTCAATCTGCTAACAATTGCATCTACAGATTCCATAAACCAAATTAAAGGCAAATGTATAGTTTGGTACATAAAATTCCAGTTTATGATAGTTAGCAGCAAGCTAGCCGAACAAAAGCTCAATGCCCACCTGAGTCACATAGCTCCCAAGTATCTGATTAGGAGGGACAGTCCAAAATCACACACTGCACTTTCCTGGTTTCCCTATTTTCTAGGCATATCTCCCAGCAGTCCCTATTTCGAATGGACAGTCCTTACTTTGGGGTCAGATTATTTTCTCCATATTTTCTGCCATAATATCTCTTTTCTAGGAGGGCCATATTGTTGGTGTGTGAGTGTATAACAGAGCTCCACAGCAATGATGCTCACAGTACTCTGTTTTTGAATACAATACTATTCATAGTATAAATGTGTGTAGAACAAGAACAATGTATCCTATTTACACAGCTTGATTACTAAATTACATTCTAGTTGCATAAATTGTTATTAGAAAGTCACCTCAAATTGCTCAGCCTTGCCCCTGGACACACCCATCAAATTAAAATGTCTTCCTTTTTCCATTTGAAATGTTTGGTGGTATGTCTAGGAATGTATAACAGAGCTCCACAGCAATAATACTCACAGTAACCGGTCTTTTAATCATAATTGTGTCGAGAAATCAGTCTGTGCAAAATGAAAGATACATTGTTCTTGTACTATACTACATTATAGTTTCAAACATTTGCAAATCACTTAAAGGGACATTATAGTCACCTGAACAACTTTAGCTTAATGAAGCAGTTTTGGTGTATAAAACATGCCCCTGCAGCCTCACTGCTCAATTCACTGCCATTTAGGAGTTAAATCCCTTTGTTTATGAACCCTAGTCACATCTCCCTGCATGTGACTTGCACAGCCTTCCATAAACACTTCCTGTAAAGAGAGCCCTATTTAGGCTTTCCTTATTGCAAGTTCTGTTTAATTAAAATTTTTCATGCAGGCTCTGTCAATCATAGCCAGGGGAGGTGTGGCTAAGGCTGCATAAACAGAAACAAAGTGATTTAACTCCTAAATGACAGTGAATTGAGCAGTGAAATTGCAGGGGAATGATCTATACACTAAAACTGCTTTATTTAGCTAAAGTAATTTAGGTGACTATAGTGTTCCTTTAAACTTTATCAGTACAGCTCCAGGCCCGGTCACACCTCCCACAACCCTAAAATAAAAGTGTTCATCTTTGACTATTTGGACATTTGTGTGGTATGGAGTCACACATGATTTTTTGACCTTCATAGTCTGTGATGTGTCCTCAACTCGAGACAGATAACAAATTTAAGTAGCATGCAGTTCTATGGTATATTTTGTGCTACAAGACACCACAATAATCACTGTCAATAATTACAATAAATAATGACGACATCTGCTTTTAAAACAAACTTGGTGGAAGAGTAGAAACCAAAGCAAGATTTCTGTTCTCCCTCTCATTGCCTTTTATGTGCACGGGTGACTGAACCGGATTGTGTTGTCACTTGCTGAATCTTCATACCATATAACAAGAAAATGGAGCATCATATTAAATAAGCATACCTCCCAACTGTCCCGATTTCAGTGAGAAAGTCCCAATTTTCAGGTCCTGTCCCACCATCATGACTGTCCCTAATAGACGTGATTGTACTATGATCAGGGCACTAAGACCCTGAAAAAGTGCACCCTGCAAGGTCTGCTCTCAGTGGGCTGGCCTGCATTCACTTCAGACCGATCTGCTCATAATAGGGCAGACCCCGCCTCTCTCTCATTGGGGCAGAGCCAGTGACGTGATTGCATTACTGTTCTGCCCGCATTAACCCCACCCACCGCTATCCTGATTCTCTGGACATCACAGTTGGGAAATATGTGAACACGTTATATCAAGCTATATTTTATTCAATTATGCAATTTCCAGGGAAGAGGCAATTCTCCTTTAAGAGACTACAGCATCATTAGCAATGGATATATTGCTTTAAAAAAAAACAAACAAAAAAAACTTGAAAGGTGACAGTCACTTTAAAGAGATGTAAATGAAATGCTTTTCTCTGCTTCACCACTGCCATCATCCAGCAACAACCCACTCACCTAATCCCACATTTGTCTTTCCCTAAACGTATCCAATTTACAGAGTACACCTCCCACGAGGAGTGCAAAACGTTACGTCATAAAAAAGCAATTTTCTGCACTTTCTATTCATTTGATGAACATGATCATGTACATGAATTGTGAGACATTTTGCTTTTCCCCCCAAAAGCATATCAATGACAAAAAAGAAAAAAAAAAACAAGCACTTGCAAAACTTATCACAATTAAATCCAAGGACTTGCATTCTAGTTGACTGAACATGCTAAAAAATGGTTGAAAAAAATACAGAAGGCTATTATTTGCTGCTGCCCCACAAGAGCTATGAATCACAAAATGTCATTCCATTGCTAAAACTGTTTACTGCAAAAGCAGCAGTAATTGACTTAAAGAACAAGGTTGTATGAGCATGTATAAAATGTCAACTGCTCTTTGGGGAAAAATCTAGAACATGTGTATTAAATCATATTAAAGCATGTTCCATAGATTAAACCAAGAAAAATAAATAATAGTTAATCGAATAAAAAAAGGTTTTTAAAAAGATATATATATATATATATATATATATATATATATATATATATATATATATATATATATATATATATATGAGTTTGCACCTATATACCATACATGACAATTTGAAGTCAAAATTTAAAAGTTAACATTTTTTGGAAAATGTCCATTTCAACAGGTTTACAATGGTCTCATTTTTCAATACCACACCTCCAAATTGCACGTTTTCCTGCCATCCTGAAACAGTAATAAAAGTAGTCTTTTAATTTACATATTTGTTGGAAAATGTTATCTTTATTTACAGATATACTCAGCACTCTTCTTACTGGTATAAGTCTCTTAATGCATAGGTGCAAACCAGAGTTCAATATATGTAACTCATGGAGAAATGGGGTCCTCTCATAGGACTCAGTGATCGTTTTATTGTTGCAAAAAATAAACTACATCAACTGCTTATTAGGGCATTGGGTGACGTGCCCAAACCAAACTACCACGGATTGACTGGCTATGAGGGCTCCATGCGCCCGAACGGAACAAACGTAGAAACTGAATGGACAGGAATGTTGGCACATCTCACTGAAACTTCCACTCAATGTAGCTCGGACCCCCTGTGATGGATCACGGGACTATTTTGCCTGTTGTGGAGGCGCAATCTGGGGTTACCACATGTGTGGGGTTTGTTAATATATAAATGTATGGTTTTAGGGATAGTCAGTTAAGCTGCCCTTTTGTCTGTCTTATATTAGCTGTAATTTATCTGGTTATCTCCCAGACACAGCAGCGCCAGGGAGAGAACATATTGTCACGGTTGATGACCCCCTGTTGTGATTGCCCCTTATAAATATGCGGTTTGTGATAATAAAGGTGTGTGCCTATTACCCTACACCAAGTGTTGTCTGGTGTTTGGGGAAAGGGCTATATCACGCCCGTGTTGTATTCTCCAGCGACAGAGAACTTTTAATGGAGATAGAGTAGTGGAGCTCTTTTACATCAACAAATTGAACATTTTGACCTATTCAGGTCTTTTTCAAGATCTTTCTTGAAAAAGACCCGAGTAGGGTGGAAGGTTGATCATTAATTTTGGATGTAATTGATTCTTTGCACCAAAAAAACCTATATATATACACAAACATATGTATGAAAATGGGGTGCACTCACATGACTTCGTAATTAATATATATATATACATACAGTTGATGCTACCTGATGATCTAGCAGTAGTAATTAATATTAATCAACACATTTGTTTTAAACAATTCATCAGAACAGAATCCCTGACATTCAAATGAATCAATTCTGAAAATTAAGTTCAAACAAACAGAATCAGAATCATCTGAATTAAAAAGGTTTTAAAAAAATATTTTAATTAGGATAATTCTGATCTGGTTCAGATGGCTTTAAATTTTCAGAATTGATCCATGATTATTATTAGGATATTGTATTCTGACAAACGGCTTAAAGGGACTCTCCAGTGCCAGGAAAACAAACCGTTTTCCTGGCACTGCAGGTCCCCTCTCCCTCCCACCCCCCATCCTATGTTGCAGAAGAGGTTAAAACCCTTTCAGGACTTACCTGATTCCAGCGCCGATGTCCCTCTGCGCTGGTTCAGGGTCCGCCCACGCTCCTCCCTCGCTGAAGTCATCTGGCGGGGGAGACCGATTGTGCATGCGTGGCTGCCGGCGGGGGGAGACCTAATGCCACGCACGCGCATTAGACCTCCCGATAGGAAAGCATTGAAAATGCTTTCAATGCTTTCCTATGGGGATTTTAGCGACGCTGGAGGTCTGTACTAGAATCCCGGAAGTGCCCTCTAGTGGCCGTCTAGTAGACAGCCACTAGAGGAGGAGTTAACCCTGCAAGGTAAATATTGCAGTTTATGAAAACTGCAATATTTACAGTTGCAGGGTTAAGGGTAGTAGGAGTTGGCACCCAGACCACTCCAATGGGCAGAAGTAGTCTGGGTGCCTGGAGTGTCCCTTTAAAAACCAAATGTCTGCACATTTCTAGTGGTAATAAGTAAAAGGAGCAAGCTGGGTGCCTGAACTCCCGTGGTCTACTTATCCTAAATCTACATTACAACTGTGCACTAAGGTATTAAATCAAATCATATTGTACATATTAAAGGATAACTGTACCCTAAAAAATATTTTAAAATCTCCAACAAATTCCGCAGCGCTGTATTAATAGAATGACAAGTGATAATGTAACTGTACTGTGCAGGGAAGAGAGCAGGAAAGTTTATAGACACAAACTGTTGGATTGTCCAACCAAAGTTGCACGTATATGGCTGTAGATGCGGACATAAACTAAAGACAGGGATCTGGTTTTCCGCTTTTTTTGTTGGTTTTAAATTACACATACTTTATTAAAAGAAATCTATTTTCTTTCCATACTTGATGAAAGGATTATTATATTAAGAATATTTTTTTTTTGTCCTTTAATTACAGAGTAGGGTGCAATTTGACAATATCACCACCAGGGATCAGTCTACATAAAATATAGGTCTAGTCTTGTCATTGAAAACCAAAGATATAGCTTGTGGGATGGAGACAGAGTCATTCAATAGAAATTCTGTATCTATAGGTTTACACATTATTAGGTTTCAGTCCTCTCTCTTTTTTTAATTTTGTTTTTTGAAACATCTGTTCTATGTGCTAGGTGCAGTATACTGCTGGTCTCTGGTGGTCCATGCAAATGAAAATCAATGAGGTGTTGCCAATAATTTATGAATTTATTGATTTAACAGCATAATCTTCACTGACTTGAATTTCAACTCTATGAACAGATAAGAGGCCAGGCAGATTTTTTTATGGCCTATAATCGTCCAAAAGCCACATAGAACAGGGGTTTTGGTCTATTTAAACCGTGTTAAACTATGTTAATATTTCATACATTTAGTCAATACAAAATCCAATCAGAAACTGGCATCATTTGCTAAAAGATTTTATTTCTCCTCAATACTTGCATCAAGCCGAGCCATCTTTATTCTTTTGCACCAGGTAAAGTTCCAATTTCTATTGACATCTGCACTTCAGCAAAATAAAGTGATTTAAGGTTCTAGAATATTCCTATAAAGGGACACTCCACTGCTCAAATAAAAAAGAAATCCCTATTTAGTATAAAAAAAAAAAAAAACATGCATTCATTTAATTGTGTATTTTTTCTATAGGGTATGTATAATAACAGCTTGCAAAAGCTGCAGGTCTCTTGTCTAGAGCCTTTGCAAGCTCTCCCCTTCTTCTCCAACCCAGACTTAAAACACATTTGAAATTCTTTGTAATGTAGGTGCTCTGGACAATCGCCTGCTTCTTGAGTTTAGTTCCACTGAGCTAAACAATCAGTAAGTAACAGGACTGGTTGTCTGACTAACTGGTTAAAAAGGTTAAAAATTTAAAAAATTGGGGGGCGGGGCCTGGCAGCCATGCTGACCGGTCGCATGCTGCAGAGGCTCCTGCTGAGCTTGGCTTTTTAAGCAAAATTTATAGACTCACTGCGAATACTTAAGCTGCGTAATGTACCCAAGGGTGCAAGTAGCTGTTGGTGACACCGTGGACTCCAAGATCGGGAGTTTTGAGGGCCCTTTGGGGGGTACAAAGCTTTGGAGAAGGCGGCCTACTCGGGAGAGGAGCGGGGCAGACGGCCGCTGCCCTGTTTGCATGCCTGACAATCACCCAACGGCTATGTGATACCCCTCACAGGCCCTGGTCCCCCCCCCATGGACCGGCGGGGGTTATCCCGGTCCCCACTGGAGGCAGCCGACACTGAGTGGGCCATCTGTGCAGAGATTCTCAGCCAACGAACCTCAGCGCCCGACCAACAAGATGGCGGCCGCATGGCACACGCTGGGCCCGACAGCGTTACCAGCACTCATATGGCTTCCTGGACCATGCCGCCCCAACTCTTAACCCTGGGCTATTGTTGCTACTACAACCTGCTAAGCAGCGGAGCTGCCTCATCTGACCAGCCCTCATATCAAAGTCCGGTCCTAGCAGCTGCCAACTTGGGCCTAGAGCACCCTGACGACAACCCCCGAACCACAGCCCGATGACATCTCACCTGGGAATCCCGATATTGACCATCCATGGCAGGGGAACCGGAGGCACAGGTGACAGGCGCACATGGAGCACGGGACTGGCAACAACCCAACTTTTCACAGGGCTTGCAGGTCGGACACGAGAAGAGGCAGGAATGAGTCCGTAAGATCCAGCAGGACTGTCTATATGTCATCTGCGGCACACAGAGAATGGCGCCTGGGGGGCTGCGTGGCCTTGAGAGACTTCAGTGGCACATTTTAGCTTCAGTGCAACCTATTAGAATGCTCCCTTATATTAATTTACTTTGTCTTTTATTTTTCTCCACATTGAGTACGGTATAGCATGCTTATATGTTTCTAATGGGCTAATACTCCTACACCCATGGGCTTATAGCTATATGAGGTCAAGTATTATTGCCTGTCAGCGACCGCTTGGTTGCTCTACCCTATAACAGGCATGTACCTGCAGGGTATCATTATTATAGCATACATAACCTGTCACTTGTCACACCCTGTTTCCCCAATCTCTAACTTGTACTTAACATGCGCCCAGAAAAGTCATACTGATGTTATGTCACACAGATAAACCTTAATTACATCATACATCTCGAAAGGGATGTCCCTTTGCACCCACTGTATAGAACCAAAGGCTCCTCATTACCACACAACACTACAAATGACGAGTTAACTCTAACAATCAGGGGTTTATTACAATCAATCTCCATGTCCTTACTACTTAAGCTAATGGGTGTATCTGTTTCTCCTGACTAAACATAAGCTGACAGCTTCCCAAAATAGTAATCTTTGCTCGTTTTATTTTCCCTTTTTTTCTTTAAAATGCAACAAACGTATGACGTATCAAAAGTTAATCTTAAAGCGTACAAAATAATCTTGTGAATTTCCCTGTATAAAAAAAAAAAGTGCAATGTTTTTGATGCCATACTACTGTTACCATGTGAATTCAAACCGGTTTGCACCAGCTGATGTGGCAGTGCTAATCTACATGTAAAATATCTGCACGAACAAAATAAAGAATTTAAAAATTTTAAAAAATTTAAAAAATTTAGATTTTCTATTGAAAACTGCAATTTTGTGAATGTGGGGTAAAAGAAAAAAGGAGATAGAGGTATATTAAAGGTATATCCATTTCTCTTCAATTTCACATGAAATTCTGCATACTTCAATATCAACAGGACGATACGGAGGACAATTCCTTGGTGTCGCTAGATGTACATATTTTTCATTTGTCCTGATTTGGTAGGGACTATCTTGAATTTGGGCAAGGGTTTCATTGCATGTGCTCTGAAGTGGCAAAAAGGTCCACTCAAAGGCTTCTATACGAGCAGCTTTGATCTGTCTATGCAAGGTGCTTGGCGACATTGGATGGAGGCACCGGAGGCAGTTCTGGGAGGTATGCCCAGCCTTGGATTTTTTGAAGGTTTTATTATAAAATGTACAGGGGAGACCTAGTGAGTAAGGCCGAATAGTGCATCTTAAATAGAAAACAGACATGGGGGGTGGAGAGGGTGGAAGTAACACTTTAAGGTGACGTCCTATAATGCCTACTATAATATATGGTATTTTTGATGTATATTTTATTCTCTCTCTATATAATCTGTATAGTGGATATAAGAACCATTATTTGGTTTTAATTTTTTTAGGATGCAGTGTAATTAATAAGCTCTAACTTTAAAACAAAAATCAAAAGCACAGAAAATATATCTGCAGGGGAAAAAAAATACAATACAAAAAAACTGAACTAATTTGTGTTGCCGAATGTTACTACATCTTTGTTCTCTCTGTTTGATGAAAAGTATGCAAAAATCTGTTGACTTTATTTCTTCCAGTACAGTGAATTGGAATACCATCGCAAATTATTCCTTCGTGAATAATTTTGCATCTAAATAAACCGTCAAAGAAAGCAGTGGCAGGTCTGTTTTGAGAAACTGCTTTCCGATGGCTTGAAAAAAAAAAAAAAAAAAAATCAGAAAGTTTGAAAGAATGAATGTTTGAATGATCGGGATGGTGGCAAGTTACAAAATGTGTCAGTAATGATCCAGACAATCTTTGATTCACAATCTTTTCATGGGGATGAATTTATTTAGGGAAGAATCTGTACTATAATATGCAGGCTGTATAGCTTCAAATTAATTAAGAATCAAATGATTATGAAAAGAGAGTACACATTTTACTGGAATTTAGAACAAAAACAGGCTTGCAAAAAGAAAAATTAAATATGATTTTGTTTTTAACCATTCGTAATGATCCACTAAAGTCACCCAGGCCTCTTCATCTAATTGGAGTGGCTATGTTCTTTTAACCATTTAATGTAAATAATGTAAGTTTTTATAAATATGCAGTGTATACATTGCAGCATTAAATCCTACTGTAATGCCTATCCAACTGACAGCCATTAGAGGCACTTCCGCAGCCCCCTCCCACCCATCTCCCAAAGATAAGCATGGGTTGCACGCTACCCTACCCTGGGATGCTCTCTTAGGAGCATTAGATTGTACCAACTATGGAGGAGGCCATGTCCCTTCCATGGGGTTGTGGGAGGTGGACAAGTAAACAGCGACGAGAGCGCCTCTGCACTGGAAAAAGAGGAGTAAATTATTTACTTCTTAGCACAAATGGGGGGACGACTAATACCGATCTACAGACAGGGGGCTATAGCATTAGGAATACAGGTTTGTATTCCTAATGTAATAGTATTTCTTTAGAAATTATTGTGGCAGACCGTGACAAAATTTAGTCCATCCATTTTATGCCGCATGATGATGATTTTTGGAGAAGCGACCCTCCAGAAGCACAGTTCACTTCTTTACTTCACTCCATCATATAGGTATATGACACAATTCTGAATAGGGAGTTAAACAGTTCTGTGTACCTGGAAGAAAATAATTTTAAGGAACTTGGCTTAGAAGACCATGAACTGTGGCCTCTTGACTTCCTTTCTCCCAGGTAGCATAGCTGCAGTGCTGTGCAAAGCAGAGGGGAGCACACCAAAATATATGGTTCCAAAATTAATTATAACACTGATTCCATACAGTTTTATGATGGAACATGCAGCATTGCCTGCTTATCCTGTCTAATGTCCATATAGCAGGTGATTTGAGAATATAAAATAAAATAAAGTAACATAAATAACAATTACCAGAAACCAAAATTAATTACAAGTAGGAAAAAAATAATTATTGTGCTAACCAACAAAACGATCAACATTACAGATTTTGCTAGTAAGGTCATCTACAGTCAGCACAAGACAGTCTGCAAGAATGACTCATTTCCCGGAAAACTGGTTTGCACAAGAACTACCATATTAATCAGCAAAAGTGCCAATTATCATACAAAGGGTTTTTATTTATCATTGAGTGATTTATCAGATTGCAAAAATTAGACAAAGCTGATTAGGAAAAATATTCAACTAAACTGCAGTCACTGCTTGTCTAACTTAGCCTACATTTAAAAAAGATTTTAATTTTCCCATTCATAGTTTAGTGAATAAACCTTTTCACAATACGGTGGCTTCTTAATGCTGAAGGAAATGTAGCATTGTTTCCTGCTTAGTACATCAAAGTTGGGAATTCTGACCCTATCCTGCTTCCTTCAACTTCATTAATATGTGGATATCACCAAACCTTGGCTCCCAGACATTTACTATACTTCCTATGACATCAGCCAGGGAGATCTCTGGGTAAGTCGATTTCAAAAGTCCCTATGTGCTCCATCAAATCTTGTCTATTAGTACAAGTCTAATTCACAGTTATATATTAAGGCATTGAATGAACTGCAAGAAAATTCCCCGTAATGTGCAATGTGTTTCCAAAGCAATAAGCCTACCAGAAAATGTGCAATGTGTGTGAATGTATCCCAGAGTTCCACAAGAATAAAACTGCAAGGATTTTGCACAGTGTGCCAGGGCCCACTGCATTAATACCCCCAGTAACGTGATGTGCAATGTATCTGAATATATCCTAATGAAATGAGCTGTGAGGTCTGGTGTTATACGAGTATATCAAATGCTCCAATAGAATATGCAGTGTTCTAACGAAAGCCAAACCCCAGCCAACAGAGAAGTTACTCAGTACATGTGATTTTATTTGAAGGAAAAAAAAAATTGTTACTACTAATATTATTTACTGTGTGTGACTAGAGTGTCCGCTTATTTGCATTAAGGAACCTTTTGATATGCAGGTAAAAAATATCTATTAGGGATTTAACCTACTGCCTTCCAAATGCACCATACATTGATAAGCAGCTTCTAGGTTAGTACATTTTATGAGGTATATCAGACATGTGCTGACAGTGGATCTGCAAAATATACTAGAAGACACCAGATTTTCATTGGTAAAATTTTTTGCTTAACCTACATTGAATATAGAGTGCATATGCAAATATTACCTTACTTGTGGAAAACCTGCAAGAAATTACATAGATTAATATTTTTTTTAAATTGTAATTTGATGTGCTATATTTTAGTACTGGGGTAGCTTCTTTTGGTTGCAGTTACCTTGTTTGTCCCCAAGATGGTGCTGTAGTTCACATAAAGTAGACAATGAGTTAGCCAAGTCATTTTATACCAAAACCAAGTGCCCTGTGCAGTACAAGGCACGTATAGATAATATTTAACCCCTTAAGAACTGAGCCAAATGTACACGTTGTGATCAAAACAAAACTTAAACAAAAACTTGAATTTGCGCTAGATGTCGTAATTCGCCTCTTTCATATTATATGCACCCACACTTTTTATGTATATATATATATATATATATATGAATGAGAGAGAGAGAGAGAGAGAGAGAGAGAGAGAGAGAGAGATCTATCATTTTATTCAGGGGAAACAGGGCTTTCATTTAACATCAAATATTTAGGTATGAAACAAATTAATATGAATAAAATATTTTAAAAATGGGAGAAAATAAGAATTTTTTAAAATGTTTAGTTCCACGTGACATTTTAACTGTGAATGTCCTAATACTGTTTTGCTTTTACTGCAATAAAATACACATATTTGTATTCCGCGATGTCTCACGTGTAAAACAGTACCCCTTATATACAGGTTTTATGGTGTTTTGGGAAGTTACAGAGTCAAATGTAGCATGTTACATTTTTCAGTTTTTTTACATTGAAATTCACCAGATTTGTTTCGTTGCCTTTGAGACTGTATGGTAGCCCAGGATTGAGAATTACCCCCATGATGGCATATCATTTGCAAAAGTAGACAACCCAAGGTATTACAAATGGGGTATGTCCAGTCTTTGTTAGTAGCCACTTGGTCACAAACACTAGCAAACTAATTTTAACGCCAATTCTGGCCAGTGTTTGTGACTAAGTGGCTACTAAGAAAAACTGGACATACCCCATTTGCAATACCTTGGGTTGTCTACTATTGCAAATGGTATGCCATCATGGGGTAATTCTCATTCCTGGGCTACCATACGGTCTCAAAGGCAACGTAATCAATCTTGCGAATTTCAATGTGAAAAAACTGAAATGCAAGCCTTATATTTGACTCTAACTTTTGGAAACACCATAAAACCTGTACTTGAGGGGTACTGTTATACTCTGGAGACTTCAATGAACACAAATATTAGTGTTTCAAAACAGTAAAATGTATCACAACAATTATATTGTCCGAGTAAGTGCCATTTGTGTGTGAAAAATGCAACAACAAAAAAGTCACTTTCACTGACAATATCATTGTAATACCATTTACTGTTTTGAAACACTATTTGTGTTCAGCAAAGTCTTGTAAATTATTACATAAATATATACATATAATTATTATATATACACGTGTGTATATATATATATATATGTATATAATTTTTATTTATGTATAGGTATATATTGATATATACTTATGCATATAGATATATATTATTTCATTTTACTTGTATTTTGATATCAATATATATTAATTTTAAAATACAGTTAGAACGAAATTACACATATATTTATTTATGGCACTGACATGGACGGCTATGCCATCCATGTGATCACGAGGTCCTCGCAAGAACCTCGCAATCACATGGCTCAGTCGGGCCAGAATGGACACAGGGGTACTCCCTGGGCTGCCAGGCGAGTCCCCACACCGCAATCGCCGGCGACCGGGTAAGTAGAAAGCAGGAATCCAATTGAGAAAACCATAGGAGAAGGGCAAACATGTCTTGGATGATCAGGACGACTATTTGGGACAGTATTTTACTGGTATTTGGCTTGCTTTAATTTTTAACTACGATAAAGTATAATAGCCTTTTTAACAAGGCCAGCGAGTTCCTGTATATTCCGGCTACCAAAGAAGAGTTGTGCCCTCTTAAAGGCACAGTGCTTATTACACTGAGAGCACAGCATATTTGGCTCTCTAGAAGGTGAACATTCAATTTGCATCACTTTTTATTATATATGTACTAAGGATAATACTAGGAGCATTGGCTATATTTTTTAACTTTTTTTCCTGACTACCCGGATATATATAGATATAGATATAGATATAGAGAGAGAGAGAGAGAGAGAGAGAGAGAGAGAGAGAGAGAGAGAGAGAGAGAGAGAGAGAGAGAGAGAGATTCTCCCGAAAGCTTGTCATTAAAAAATTCTGTTAGTCCAATAAAAAAGGTATTACAAGATAAGAATTTTATCTGTTTTTTACATCTATATATATATATATGACAAGGGTTTGGTATTACCTGAATATACCCCTGCGAGTGTGATTTGAGCCTATCCACCTAAGGCTCTAAGCCAGGGCTGTCAAACCTGCGGCCCCCAGATGTTGCTGAACTACAACTCCCATGATTCTCTGGCTATCTGTTTCATTGAAAGAATCATGGAAGTTGTAGTTTGGTAACATCTGGGGGGCCGCAGGTTGGACAGGCCTGCTCTAAGCCATGTGAGTGAGTTATATAAAATCTTTTAACCACCCCAAATATCCTTATATACTACACCATATTTTGCTATTTTATTTCATTTCAGTTATTTGCTATACTCATTTATTCCGCTATAGAGGGTGTTAAATTGTTTTTAGCGCTCCACTGGGTGGTTTATTCTGAAGTGGTTTATTCCTTCCACTCAGTGCACTCCACTTTTTGCAAGTCGTTAATACTAGCCTGACATTGTAGATCTTGATAAAACATTTTTATTTCCTTCCCAATCTAAATGGGAAAACTCCATCAAAACAGGGCAACTGTGATCCAACCACCATTTTATGGCCTATAATTACCATCATATCGTGGCATGTCTTTAAAATGAACTATATTCATTCAAACATCTTTAGAATAAGTTAAAGGGATTCTATAGTGACAGGAAAACAAAGCAATGGGTGTCTACAGATGTCCCTTTAAGGTGTTAGGGTGCCATGAACAAATGCAGTAATCCCAAATTCAGTTCTATCCCACAACTCTTAATGTGCACCTGTATGTTGGGAGGTTAGTGTATGGCAGGCCAGGAATTTTTTTAATTTTTTTTTAGGAGACTCAAAGAACCATAACCACTACCGTATGCTGTAGTGGTGCATCCAAGAGGCACCTTCCCCTGGTTTTGTTTTGTTTTTTTATTGGTTTGTTATATACTGTGGCCATCTGGATGCCTGCTGTCCAGCACCGTGCTGTACATAAGTAATTAGATTACTGGCATTTATAAAGTGCTAACCTATTCCACAGCGCTGTACAATATCATTATTCCAGAGGTTCCACGTCCTCATTAGCAATATCGATTCCATCAATGTTTGTACAGTATTCATTGGCTGAGCACTGACTGCTGACACAGCCAAAAAAAAGCCACCAGAACTTCAACAAACCTGATATTGTTAATTCGGAAATGGAACTGTGGGAAGCCTGGCAGACCACAAGCTGTAGAATGTGCAGTTTATATTGTTGTTCCACTGAAATAAAATACCAATTTGCTGTATTGGCGTATCACTGAACTCCACAGCAATAAAAAGAATAGATCCATAGAGAGAGATCCACAGAAACAAAAAACTCAGTCTATGGTAATGTACAGTGGGTCATATTCAAAATGTCATGGGAGTCCCATGCTTCCAATGGATGTTGTTATCTCTCGTATTATACTTTCATGTTAAACCTCAGGTAAGCCAAAAAGCAGCCACAGCGCAATTGTTAAAGACAACCCAGTCCTTTATCTTTACGTATTACAATCTGATCTGACCCAAACATGTCATGTGCTATGCCTTGCTCCGGAGATATTGCCTACATCCACTACTCGTTAATAGAAAACATGTCAGACGTCATTCGATTAAGGACAAAAGAATGCAGCTCATGGACCAATATATATCGGAGTCTGTTAATGGAGTATTTGTGCTAGGCTCCTCTTTCCTGGAATTCTCTTTCATCTGACACTTAGACTTTCCTGGAATAAGCTCTAATTATTTTCTAGTCACTTTAAAGCAGCTTGATCTGTCAATTTGAAATCTGGTAACAAAAGCTCTTCGAAAACAACACATACTATCACCACCCTTTTCAGTGAGCCTTTACCATTCCTCAATGTGTGGCTCACACACTACTGCAGTGAATTGATTCAACTATTTAATATTTGTTTTATGCTTGAATAAACAGAGCCGTGAAACATAATTTCAAGATTCTATCGCAGAATCATCAGAAAGATTTCTTAAAATGCACGTTCCATCCCAAACTAAATTATCTCACGCATTTCAAGCTGATATTTGGTTGCCAGGCAATCATCTGCCCCCGGTGGTTTACCTCAAAGTTTGAGTCATTTTAGATGAAGCACTTCGAAGAAATCTTGACAGTCAACTAGTGAGTCCTAGTAAGTCTGATGACACTGAATCCAGGTAAACCAGATGACTTTACTGGCAAGATTTGTGGTAGGGCAAGAATAGCAATAGAAAAACTAATGCCTTTCACGATGTGGTTAGGCATCCCATACGACCTTCCACCTGGGCTCTGTTCAAGTCCTTCATGGAATGTTTTCTGTTGATCAGAAGTTTTTCTTTTTTAGGTCTTCATCCCCAGTAATGGCTTTGTAGCATCATTACCACAGATTAAAGCATACAAACCTGAATTGCTGACAATATAGTGTTAAAAATAAATTTTAGGTGGCCAGCCCCCCACCCCCTCTCCTTCCTTAAATGCCTTTAAAAAGGTAAACTTGCCTTTATTCCAGTAGCGCTGGCTCCACCACCGAGCTGAGCCAATCAATGCATCTCTATGAGGAATGTTCAGTGTCTCCATGCAGAGAGTGGAGACATGAAGCTAGGTACTGCACATTGTGCAGCACTAACCCAGGAAGCACCTCTAATGGCTGTCTGAGTGACTGCCACTGGAGGTGTCCCAAAGCAGTAATATAGACACTGTATTTTCTCTGAAAATGCAGTTTTTAAATTAAAAAGCCTCCAAAGACTGGTAGTGGACACCAGAACAACTACATTAAGCTGTAGTTTTTCTGCTGAAAATGGTGTCCCTTTAAATTGTCTGGTTTATGAGCTAGACTGCTACTACAGTGCAGTTTAAATAATTCCACTCACACAATGGATATTAAATCTTGACTAACATTATAACAAATATTATTGCTATTTTAAAACTGAAGTTTCAAGGATGGATAAAGGCAGATCCATAGATTTTGTAATATTAAACTTCCCTTTTAGTTTTGCCAGCTTGTGGATGCAAGATTCACCTCCGTAAAAATGGTAAACTATGAATATGCTAAATAAAGATATACCCTAAGATGTAGTGGTTATGGTTCCAGGAGTCCCGTGGTGTCATATGTCAGTAAACCGTAAAACCATTTAAGAATAGGTTTGCTATTTACGTTCATATTCCCCGATTCTGTCATGCATTTACAGTTCTTCAGTCTGAGCAGGTATGGTAAAGTAGAAGTCAGCTCATATCGGAAGAACTGTAGGTGCAAGAAGACATGTGGCAAACGAGTCATGAAGGATTTGACCATTTACTATTAAATGGTGCTAGTGGACCCCTAGCATGTTGTAGTGGTTATGGTGTTTGAGTGTCCCTTTATTCATTAGGAATACACGTAAATACCTGAAATTTTTTTATTTATTTTTTTTTTTTTAGAATATTTAAACTGCCAAAATAAAAATCTGTACAAACATTTTATATAGGATGTCCAGGTTTCAATTTATGCAGTGACGCGATTTGATGTCACACACAAGTATAATGCGGCTGATGAGCTGTAGAGAAAAATTGTTCCATTGCTAAATGCTACTTTTTTAAGTATCCCTGTGTAAATGGAAGGTCTGGTAGCCCTATTTATAGTTGATAAGGCTGCAGTTTGCAACTCCGCAGAAATATAATCAACAATGTTTATACAACTTCTGTGGAACTGTGACATGCTATAATTAAGTACATTTTCAAATTTCTATTAATAGTTTCAGCGATGCCTTTAATCCAGACTTGGAGCACAAGCTCAGCTTTACCAAAGGGAAATATAAAGGATCCGTTTCTTAGCTGTTCTCTGAATAGGGATGGCACATTAAGAATAACATACAATTACAGTTAACAGCAAGAACATCCTTCCATTAGTAGAGCTATGTGCGGAAACAGAATCTCAAGCCTAAGAGACAATATCACTTTTCTATATGTGGATAGGTTAGCATGTTCAACCTACTACCAAACGGTGAGACTTTGCAGTGTCCAAGACATATTGACTGGCAATGGTTTAATTTTTCACCCAGTTGAAGTTTAAAGGGACACTATAGTCACCCAGACTACTTCAGCTAAATTAAGTGGTCTGGGTGCCAGGTCCCTCAGGTTTTAACTCTTCACATGTAAACCTATTACATAGCAGGGTTAATCCAACCTCTAATGGCTGTCTTCCTGACAGCCGCATCTGCGATACTGGATGCGAAACTCGCATCCAACGTGCAGAAAGTCCATTGGAAAGCATTGAGAAATGCTTTCCTATGGACTGTTTGAATGCGCACGGCACTTGCCGCTCATGCACATTCCGCTCCACTTGGGAGCTGACGCCGGTGGGGGAGGAGAGGTCACCAGCGCCGAGGGAGCCCAGTGCTGGATTAAGGTAAGTGCCTGAAGGGGTTTTAACCTCTTCAGCGCCAAGGGAAGGGGGCCCTGAGGGTGGGGGCACCTTTAGGGCACTATAGTGTCAGGAAAACGGGTTTGTTTTCCTGACACTATATTGATCCTTTAAGAAAGACTAGTGTTAGAATCCCGTTGCGTTTCTGCATAGAATGTTCATGTTCTATTTCAGATTTATAACTTGAAAGTTCTTTGAAATGTATACAATTACAAATACTTATTTAGCGTCAACATAGTCCACAGCATGGAGAGAGGAGCTCTCATTTCTCACAAATTTAAAAATTCTGTTAACTTATCTTCTACATTTATCGTTTGGATTTAGATGTCTGTCCTTTGTTATCTTTTAGTTCCATGACTAGCTATTTTCTATGCCCACCCAAAGAGTTTCCTTTGCAACCTCTTCCAGGGACTGCCAAGGCTGGATTTTCCATTAGGGAGAATAGACACCTACCTACAGAAGCCTGTCCTGTAGAGGGTGCCTTCTCTGCCCATTGAAATTCCTCTTCTGTCCTGTGTATGCTGGCTGCAGTGGGATCACTGCATTCAGTTTAAAGAACCCTTATTGGGATTGATCTCTATGGCAGACACAGTCTATTCAAAGAGTTGTCATAATTAATAGACAAAGCATTCAAAACATATAGGGATATACTATCTAAGTGGTGATACCATACCCTGCCGCCTCATTTTCCTTTTTGCTTAATTTTTGGCTGATTATTAGAGGCTAAATTACTAAAGGCAACGAGCAGCGTTGAGACTGCATGTGCAAAATCATTTTTTTTCATGGGGGTATATCTAAAAACAGCTTGAAAAAAAAAATGCAGTTCTCTTGTCCACTGCCTTTGCAAGTCCTTCCCTTTCTATGCCTGCCCAAACTTTCTGTGACTGTCCAATCACAGACTTTCCAATGCAGCTCAATGAGAAGTCTTTGCAAGGCAGGTGCTCTAGAAAATTGCTGACTCTTGAGTTCAGTGCAACCAAGCTAACCAAACCAGGAAGTAACAGAACCTGCTGTCTGATTCAAAGTCAAGGGAGTGTACCCAGTATGGTTTATAATAAAAATAAAATAAGCGTCCATTTCTATAAATATCCATACTTTTTGCAAAAAAAAAAAAAAAGTACACACTATTCACATGTCAAGCTTTTCAAGAATCTAAAGTCCTTTAGAGGTCTGGAGTATCCCTTTAAATGCTGGACTTACTGAGAATTACTGATCATTTGGAAAGGATGCAGAAAGGGCTGGCAGCTTCCAGCCTGGGGTATACCTCCTAACAATTAAAATGGACAAAGCGTTAAGGGTGTCGGTGGTTGTGTGGCCAGGGGCGCGGCTGTTCTGTGAAATCTTATGTGACTTATTTATGACAGTTTATGCAATTAAAATGTAATTTAGAACAAGAACAATGCATCTTATTTACACAGACTGATTTCTAAACACATTTATTCTAGTTAAAAGGCACATTATTGGGAGTATTAAATGCTGTGGATCACGGTTACACACCCAGACACACCACACACCATCAATACTGACTTCCTAGAAGGGAGGGACACACTGTTTTTGGTACAACATAAGCACTGTCCTTCCTCAATAGAGACACTTGGGAGGTATACTGTGTGGTATGCACAAATCAATTGCATTGTTTTGCACATAACACTCATGCATTCCATATCTCATGAAATCTAGTAAAGAAGCAGTTCAGGCCTGGAGAGACCAAAGATAACAGACCACCAGCCCAAGCTCACGCACAATTAGTGCTGGACTATCAGAGGCCTCTGCCAAAACACATCCCAAATAATCTCCAGTCACTTTTTTTTTTTTTTTTTTTAAATATAGAATATCAGAAGGGCACTGGTGTTGTGACCTGCAGTCAATAAACCGGAGGACGATTTTCTTTCAGTCCCTTTGCCAACCCTCCCATGTTCAGTGTACATTTCATAATTTTCATAATTTGTGCTAAATTTGTTGGTACGCTGATGACATTTAATCACATTTGACAGACTAAACAAATGTATCTCTGTCCCTTCCACTCCTCAACTGCTAGTATTGCCTTAAAAAACAAAACCAAAAAAATAAATAAAAGTCTATCCTGTAATAATTTTTTTTTGATGGCTCATTGGTACTTACTTTGAAAAATAAAGCCTTTCAGGTCAATTCTCTTGATTTGTAATATATGTATTGCTTGTTCAAACTGCAGCCAACTGGCATTACTTTAAAAAAAAAAAAAAATACATTCTGTGTGGGGACATCGCAGAGTTTGCAAGAAAAATAAGGCAAACTTAAAATTAATTACATCAGAGTTTGTACTCGGTGTGTAAATTCAGCTAGTTTACAATCACACGGCTATGGCTGATTTTTGATTAGTACTGGTATGGGGTATCTGTTTCAGTCGCTTTGGCCACAACATGCAGCAACCATAAAAGGCACGGACTCAGCTGGGTCTCAGCGCCAGTTTGTATTTTGTCTTTCATGTAGAGGGTAGGCTGCTGGATGGTGATAAATCACAAACGATTTTATGAGTGATAGAACCAGCAGGTTTCACAATAATTCATACATTTAGTATCCAGTATAACTCATATCAAACTAAGATTTGGAGCATAGCACATTTCTCAACTTTAACTCTTTACGTTTACAGCAGTAAAGGCAATATGGTAAAAAAAAAATAATAAGCAAAGATAAAATGGTTTTATGCATGTGCCTATTCAAAGATGACAAAGCATATGTCCCGGTTGCATTGTTGTTATAGTGCTGGACAATTTGACAACTGTCGCCTAAAAACTATTCTTTAATATAATAATCCTTAAATCAAGTTTTGAGAGGCAATAGAGGGTTTTATTTTTAAATTAAGTATATGTAAAAAAGAAATTGAGAATCTCAACCCTACTTTTAGTATGTGACAGTATCCCTATGCATGCACCTTGGGTCAGACAGTGTTTGAAAACCGCCAAGTTAATCTCTATGGTCTTTCCTGCTTCTATGCAGGAAGTGAAGCAGGAATGACTACACAGACTGTCAGGTTTTTAAACACTGACCCAAGGTGCATGTATATGGCTGAAGGATCCAGTCAAATACTAAAAGTAGGGATGAGATTTTAATTTTTTTTTTGTTTAACACACAAACTTCATTTAAAGGGACACTATATAGTCATCAGAACCACTATAGCTTAATGTATGGGTTTTGTGGTCTATAGGGAAAGCACTGGATCAAGATTGATGATCTAAACAGTTTAATACAATAGTTTCAATTTCCTTTAAATCTTGATGAAAGGATTATTATATTAAAAAATAGTGTTGAGGTGACAGTAGTCCTTTTTTGTAAGTTCCAACATTCTTTTCCACCAAAAACATATTTTAAACCTGCCAAGTTGTCACGTGCGTGGGCTATAGGCCCAGCCGAGACAGTGGGGAGAGTGTGGAAGTGACAGGGTTAATGACACCAGACCCCTGGTTACCTGTTGCTAGTCCCAGCAACCACTCAATTAACCCCTGCAATCCCTTCTACACTATCCCCCTTAGTACTACTGCCACCACCAAGACTTTTAAACCCGGGCGTCTTAGGTTACCCCAAACACAGGAGAATTATAGTATCACAGTTCTACTTTTACTGATAAAACATATATAGTTAACCCCTTTTGGTAACGTGTTTACCTGAGCTTTCCTCTGGAGAGTGAAGCTCATAGAGAACAGAGACACAAGCTGATTAAGTAAACATTTAATCTGACAAAAAGGATTCACAGTGCAGAGTACAAAATACAGAAATAAATGACATACAGAAAACAAATTGTAAAACAGTACATAAAATAAAATAGGAGAAAACACAAGAAATTCCTTACATATATTTACCCCATATAGAATTCTTGTGGGAGTGTTAGATGGTATAGGTCTCCTAGAAGTTACTGACAAAAGAAAAATGAATAACTGACTTCCCTGGATAGTCCAACACCCTCATATATCTAAACTAGTTGTTTCTCAGTGGGCAGACCCCTGGGGGGGGATCAGAGGGGGCTGGTCTGGCAGTCTATTGCCCACTCTATGAAATTCCTTGTGTCCAGCTCTGGTGATGGCTATCTAGATGTTTTATGGTCTAGGCCTGGTGCAAGATCAAAGACCACAATATATGTCATCCCAAGGTTTACAAAAAAACAACTCTTAACATATATAAACACACATCAAACACCAACTCATGCTTTTGGTATGACACCTCCCCCTTAAGATGGTGGACAGAAAAATGCACCCACAGGCTGATTTATCTGTCTACCATTAACCCTCTAGTTGCCGAGACAGGCCATCTGCATTCTCATGCAAGCTGCCGTTTTTGTGCCGGGCAGTGAAATTATACTGTTGGAGGATAGGGCTCCAATGGAGCAGTTTATCATTGTTACCTGTCACCTGCAGCAGGTTGTGATCAGTCCATACCACAGCTACCCCCTCAACAAACATGCCTGATTTGCCTGTTTCAATTTTCCATCGATCTCTGGTAACATCCCTTAAACCACACCCACTGCGCTCATGTAGTAGCTGTAAAGGGAAGAAACCAATGGATTTCTGCAGCACTCCCCGGTAAGCAAACAAAAAAAGCAGACAGAGAACACTCCCAGGATAGATGTGCTGTATCAACACCCATCATCTCTTTCATTTTGCGGTCTGTCTGCTGGGCTTGTTGCACTATCAGACTCTGAACCTTTGGTTCACAATCAGAAGGTTGCTTAGGTGTATGCGTGAGTTGTGATAAACTGACAAGGTTCCTGGTTCCTCCAACAGTATGTTTCCCTGCAGCCATCCTTCCTGGACCCACAGGCTGAGTCTGTCCGTGCCCCTCACTTTCACTCCAGGTCATCACACATACAGAACTTTGGAAACTGGCTAAGTCTGGCGCACAGTAAAGCTCACACACCCTCTGCCCTCCCTCATAGCCTTGCTGTCCCTTCACATTTTCACCCACCACATCACATACATCTGCTTCAGGCACATATTGGCACATATATTCATTCAGCCCCCTCTCGCTGGAAGGCTTTTCCCATACATTTTCACAGGACACATTTGACCCCCCTTGATCAGATACAGAATTTTGCACACACTCACATAATTTCTTCTCCAAGGCAGGCCATCCTCTCGCAATCTCACATAGCCCCTCAGACTCTGCAGCTGTGACCCACTGCTGACTTGTTACCACTGCTGACTTGTTACCCTGGCTCTCACCTTCCTCCTCTCCCTTACTCTCTGACATCCCAGCCTCACAGTATTTTAATACAGGCACATCACTACTCACCCCTATCTCACATTTGGTAGACATCACTGGTTCAGTTACAGGTAGATATTTATCCACACCCTGCTCTCCCTCCCAGCAATCACACTTCACAATGTCTCCCAAAGTTTCACACAATACCTTAGGTGGAGCAGTCAGCCCTTCTGGCTCACAAACAGTGTCCGCTGGAGCATAGTGACAGAGCATCCTGCCCAAATCATTCCCCAACAGAACATTAACAGGGATATCCTCTGAAATCACCACTTCCCGCAAACCTTTGCCCACACCCCAATCAAGGTACACACGTGCCAAGGGCACAGCGGGACGCACACCCCCAATTCCTTTGATGGACATGGTCCTTCCAGGGATTATGTCCTCCGTATTCACCACTTCAGGGCGCACCAGGGTGAAGGAAGCTCCAGAATCTCTCAGTCCCATGGTCACTCTGTCACCCACAATTACACTCTGCAGGTTATCCTCTCGTTTCCCCACGGACCCACCCACAAGCAATACTGATGGTGCCCCTCCACGGACTGGTGAGGGCATATTCCTAGTGGGGCAAGTCCTGCTCAGATGACCAATCTGGTTGCATCGAAAACAATGGCGGGCATCTGACTCACTTGACATAGCCCCGGCTACGCTGGCAGTCGGCGGTGAAGTTCTCACTGCAGATCTTACAAGTGGTGTTTGAACTGTAGCTTCTCTCCAGGTCGAAGTAGCAGCTGACACAAGTCCACGCCTGGATGTGGGTGCATGGATGTCGGCATAGTCATCTGCCAGTTCTGCAGCATTTTTTGGCTTTCTTTCCAAAATCCACTCTCGTACATTAGGGCTCCGGGTCTGCAAGAACTGCTCCAGGACCATTAAGTCATTAAGGGCTTCATAGGTAGTAGCTTGTACTCCTGTTACCCATTGCCGGAACGTGGTTTCTAATTGTGCAATATATAGAATGCAGCTGGATGATGGGCATTGCTGCATACTCCTAAACTTTTTCCTGTAAGACTCAGGAGTAAGGTTAAAAGTTTTTGCAATGCAGATTTGATTGCCTCATAGTTGTTATCAGTCTCTGGGGGAAGGGACACAAACACATCCAAGGCTTTCCCTTTCAGTTGTGGAGTTAAATATCTGCCCCACTGGTCTGAGGGTAGTTGATGCTGCCTGCATACTTTCTCAAAACTTTTTAAAAATACATCCAAATCTGTCCCTTCTTCGAGGGAAGGAAAATCATCCTTACGGAGCCTACGTGTGCTGGACTCTGATGCATTGCTGTTCAGTGAGGACTGAAGGGTAAATTGCAGTTTAGCAAGTTCCAGCTCATGTCTCCTTTGTGCCTCCCTTTCGGCTAGCCTCTCTGCAGATTCCCTTTCTGCAGCCTGCTGTTGGATCATCACATGCAGGGCCTCCTGAGGATTTGCAGCCATCAGTTGCCGAAATAAATCAGTTGAGCAAATGTCCTTAATGTTTTGAGGGGTACAACCACCAGGCATTTCAGTAAGCAACACTCCTGCAGTAGTAGGGAGCTCGGTAACCCTTTCAGTGTCCGTCTCTGGCTGGAAAATATGGCTGTCAGCCTCCACAAGGTCAGCAATAAGTTGTGCCTTATTTTTGCCAAAAGTTGGTAAATTCTTTTCTTGGCACAACAATTCCAAGGCCTCTTTTGATTGTTTGCGATAGGCCTCCATATTCACAAATAGGATAGAGAAAGAAAAACAAAAGATGGAAGGGGACAACTGTTTTGCACTTTGTATGTATTTTAAATCAGCACTGAGCTTGGTCTTTGGAAATTACACAAAAACAAGTATGCAATTTCTTTTAGTGCTAAGACCCCCTTTACAGGTAAAATCTAGCAAGCACTAAAAATCTCTAAATATATCCCACTAGCTGCCGCCAGTTTGTCACGTGCGTGGGCTATAGGCCCAGCCGAGACAGTGGGGAGAGTGTGGAAGTGACAGGGTTAATGACACCAGACCCCTGGTTACCTGTTGCTAGTCCCAGCAACCACTCAATTAACCCCTGCAATCCCTTCTACACTATCCCCCTTAGTACTACTGCCACCACCAAGACTTTTAAACCCGGGCGTCTTAGGTTACCCCACACACAGGAGAATTATAGTATCACAGTTCTACTTTTACTGATAAAACATATATAGTTAACCCCTTTTGGTAACGTGTTTACCTGAGCTTTCCTCTGGAGAGTGAAGCTCATAGAGAACAGAGACACAAGCTGATTAAGTAAACATTTAATCTGACAAAAAGGATTCACAGTGCAGAGTACAAAATACAGAAATAAATGACATACAGAAAACAAATTGCAAAACAGTACATAAAATAAAATAGGAGAAAACACAAGAAATTCCTTACATATATTTACCCCATATAGAATTCTTGTGGGAGTCTTAGATGGTATAGGTCTCCTAGAAGTTACTGATAAAAGAAAAATGAATAACTGACTTCCCTGGATAGTCCAACACCCTCATATATCTAAACTAGTTGTTTCTCAGTGGGCAGACCCCTGGGGGGGATCAGAGGGGGCTGGTCTGGCAGTATATTGCCCACTCTATGAAATTCCTTGTGTCCAGCTCTGGTGATGGCTATCTAGATGTTTTATGGTCTAGGCCTGGTGCAAGATCAAAGACCACAATAAATGTCATCCCAAGGTTTACAAAAAAACAACTCTTAACATATATAAACACACCTCAAACACCAACTCATGCTTTTGGCATGACACAAGTCTCATACCAGTCCATATTATTGAAACTGCACTATGTATGTATATTCCTGACATTTTTTGCAAATATATTCATTAGTGAGAAAAATAAAATTACATTACATCTGCTCACACATTCAATTAAATAAAACGTGTGTGTGGGGGAGGGACGAGGGGGGGCAGGGGAGGGCTGAGATGCCAAAGCCAAACCAAGTGCTATTCTCAGGTAAACGGCTAAATATAGAGCAATCACCATGAAAAACAATAGAATGCGTCTCAATATTTAGTATTTTGCACCCAAAATAGCACCTGCTTTGCTTAGATAAACTTCCCCAGAGTTGGCAAATACTTCAACAGTACCTGCCAGTTACATTTTAAACACTAAAATTGGAGTTAAAGGTGACACCTCCCAAAAAATGTTTTTAATTTGTTGGACATTTTAGGCATGGGCATGTCAGCCTGCTTTCTCTCAAAATCATACTGCTAATAGGAGATTGGGTATAAATCTCAAAGGAACACTAAGCACCATAACCACCACATAGTAATGTAGTGGTTGTGGTGTCAGAGGTGCCCTGAAAAACAACCACCACCCCATCTCTGTAATCAAACCATTTTATAATCAGGCATCACTCTACGGCTTCAGTTCCTCAGCTGTAGAGCGGAATATGCTTAGAAGCTTCCATTATCTCCTCTAAGCTAAGCCATGCTGTGTGTCAGCTGATCGCTCTCAACCAATAGGCTATGCCATGCACAGCTGGCATTAGCGCAGACTAAGGTTTCCAGATCTCTGACTGAGGTAGTGTAGATAGGGAGCCGTGCCACAGGTACCCCAGATACGTACATACAATGGGGGAGGAGAAGGTGCCGGGCACATCTAGCAACATAACCACTTCATCATGCTGTAGTGGTTATAGTGCTTGGAGTGTTTCTTTAACCACCTCATATTCACCATTTTCTACAACAATAAGAAAGTATGTCACAAAGATTCCAAAATTTGGAAGATGGTATTTATCAAGTCAAAATGTGCTATTTTGGAGCAAATTCGTAAAATATTATGAGGTATTCTAATGGGTTTCATGCTTATATTTTTTGCTCCCTAGTAGCACACATTGTTCATGTAACCCAAAATGTACAGCCTGTGGGAAACGACTCATCAGCCAAAGAAACTGGGAATGTCAATACAAGCACGTACTGATCTTAAATATAGCTAAACTTAATAGGAAGTTACATACACAGTGTTCTAGAATAAAGCATGAATTTCTCAAAAAAGAAAAACAAAAAATTTAGCTAGCTTGGAGGATATTTCCAAATCAGCCATTTATTGTTGACTAAAATTTTAAACTCATTGCAAATTCACTTCGGTAGCAATCAAGTTGGGCATTTAAAAAAAAATAAAAAAATATACCTGCACAGTTGTGATGCCACAGACCATGAACTAAGCTTTTAATTCCACCACCCAGCTAATTTGCATGACAACACTCCGTGAGGTACTAACAGTGAGCAAGGACAAAGACCCTCTTAAACAATGCATATCAGGCTGCCGGTGTTCCATAAAGTCAGAAAGATCATCTCCAGTCTCTAGAATACTCAGGAAATAAAACAGCTTGCACTAGAAGGATAATTATCCCGAACTAAAACCCCCAATATACTTTTAATTGAGAACTGTATTGAACATAAGTAACTTATTTTGATATATACTTATGTTGATATATATACTAAAAGTTACATTTTTATGATAGAAAACATTTAGACCATGCTGCTAAAGGACAGTGCATGTATAAGATTCATTACTACGTCTATATATTGTTTTGAGAGAGTGTCTATAAATCACACAGTGAGGTGATACAGACTATTGATTGTGTTCCTATGCTCAGAGTGAAAAATAGAATGATAAATCATATACGTGCCAAGAATCACACATGCTTTGTTTTCAAATTCTAAAACGCTTTGCCTACTTAGGCTAAAAAAAAACAACAAAAAACAACCAAGAAAAAAAAAAATACCATCAATTAATGAAATTTGAGAAACCTACCTCCTCTTTGTACCAATAAGGTGACTTCACTTCCTTTCGGACATTCGATCAGTAAATCCACGACTTGGTTATGAGTAAGGTTCTGCACATTTTTCTTGTTCACTTCCACAATAAGGTCACCTTCTTTGAGGCCACGGCATCTTGGGCTGTCTACAATCTGTTTCACTCTCTGTCCTCCCCCACCAGGACTATCTGCTATGGTAAACCCAAATCCCATAGGTCCTTTCACAATGTGCACAGTAATAAGTTCAGGTTGTGTTGCTATAGAGGATGCCAAAGAGACTGTATCATTAGGGTAACCATGGGAACCATTTGAAGAAACGTCAGCAGGGCTGCTAGGCCTTGGCTCCTTTAAGTTATTGGCTTTCCTGGTTTTGCTGCTGCTGCTTGAGGGAGAGTCATAACCTTCTTGCCCATTGACAATTATTGGGTCTTTATCCAAAATGGCCACAGAGGTCACAAGGCTTGTATTGGGGTCATCGGGATCAAAGGGAAGTGGGTAACCTCTGCAAAGTTCAAGGTCAACACTTTCACCAATTGGAATTGATTGGAAGATCTTCACAACTTGAGCATGAGTATATCCCAGGACACAAGTCTCATTAACACTAACAATGACGTCTCCTGCAGGAAAGGGACAAATTGGACATGTTGAATGACTTGTTAGTGCAGGGAAAACAGCAGAGTAATGTGCGCTCTCTTTGAGTTGTTAGCTAAAATTGTAAGAATTAGTTACTTAAACATGGTCTGTGGTAAATTTCAGAACAGTTTGCAAAATTTAGACTACAACAGAAAATTTCTCAGACTAGGAAAGTTGAATTTTTTTTTCCCACTTTGCTTATTTTTGGACTAATGTCTGCAAGCCAGTTTGTCAACTCCCCAGAGCCAACATCTCACTAAATAAACACCTATTGATGAAATTATGGGTGCTTTAGCTACACGCTCTCATTTCACAGAAGAAGTGATAAGAAAACAAAATACGTCAGTGACCGCGCACAGTTGCAAAGAGTTTCACTCCTGAATAATATAAATTAAACTACAAGAACAAAAAAAAAATCCATCACACTGGCTTAAATTTTATTTATGCAAGTAGCTTCATTCATTTTATTTTATTAAACAAAACTAATTAGGACAGCTGCATGTTGTGCCATTTCTGACAGAAATCTGAAAGCCAATGTTTATGAATTTCATTTATTGCTTTATTTGAACGACCATAAGTAATTGAGAGAATTCATCAATTTTTAGATGTACGACATTAAAAAGTATATTATACTTTTTTTTTCTATTTAAGCGTTTTTAAATGTTTAATACATTGTCAATACTCTATAGGAGTCAGCTATAGCTTGAGTTTTTCCCTGTGAGTGTCCATTTAACTGTAATGATTAGTTCTAGAGTGATTACATACAACATGACCAATTGACACAAACATGTATAATGTACCTGTTTCCATTTTGCCATCTAATGCTGCTGGACCATCAACCACTAAACTCTTGATTTGCAGAAATTCATCTGGTTCGTCACCCCCAACCACAGTGAAACCAAATCCTCTACTGCTTTTTCTCAGTTTTGTGCGGATGAATTTTCCTTTCAATTCGGAGGGATTCCTTGTAAAGAATGGCTTTGCTGATACAGTGAAGAAAAATAAGATGATATAAAGAACAGCCTTCTTTACTAGCGGTCTTAATCAATTTAAAACACAGAGTTATTTTCAGGCAAACCGTGTAGTACTAAGAAGAAGGGTGTCTCGAGTTGTCCTGGATTGTAGCGTGGTCGAGCAGGACCATGGCATAGAATAATCATGTCCCTCTGCCAGGTCTATCACTTAAGAGCACACCACATGCAAAGTAGTGGTGGGGTGGTAACATAGTAACATATCCTACCTTACCTCTCTAGCCAATCCTATCACATGTGGAAAACTTGAAGCTGCATTGGGCAAAGGACTATGTTCACCCTCTAGTGTGGTTCCCCTCTGACACGCTACAATCCATGTAGGTGGGGATATCTTGGTGGCACAGGATGAGAAAAGGTTGCAAATACATACGGGGATTGGAGAGGGCATGAAAGACACACAAGGGGATGGATTAGGGTAAAATAAAAGTAGGAGGAAATAAGTGGTAAGAGGGGAGGTCAGAGTTGCACATGTAGGGATACATAAGTGGAAGTGAGGCCTAAGTAGATTGGGAAGATATAAGTGGAGAAAAAGACACACACACACACACACACACACACACAACTGGTAGGAGCAAAAGTGTGCAGAAAAAAATCCAGAGAAATGTAGCAATGGGGGATATAAGAGTGAAAGGGGAACAAGGACAGGGAATTAAAAAACAAACAAACAAAAAACACATGCAGTACTACACAAACACACTTGCAACACAAATACATATCTGCATTCACACACTAGCTGTATTCCAAGAAAACACACACACAGATACACACTAACCTACAAATAAGGCACTGTGTCAAGTTGTTGGAAATAAAACATGTAAAAAGCATTTTGTGGGATGAGTGACAATGGAAGTATCAAGCTGGGTTTCTAGTTACGCCTTTGTAAAAACTCTCTCATTGAACTTTGTCCTGGGAACATATGTGCTAAAGATGGTGCGTCAAGAGACTACACAAAGAATGTTAGAAATCATGCGTACATTATGTTTTACGAGCAGGACTGACTCCTAACATGACACATGAGAATCTGCTATCAAGGGATCAAGGTTAATGTAAATACAATTAATAGTAAATATGATCTTTTAAAGCAGTATTGTGATTTAATAGTAAAATATTGCAATAAATATATAAGCATATACTGTACCATGTGCGGGTATGTCTCTTGTAGCTTCTTTCTTTTTTGGAGTGAGATTGTTGGGAAGGGGTGCCATAGGCGGAGGAGCAAGTGGTGGTTGGTCTTCTGTCCATTCTGTTTGGAAGAACAAACACTACTTAATTAGTTCAATTTAAAAGTATCATAGTGCACAGCTAGGCATAATTACAAAGCATGAATAACATACGTGTCAGTTGAGAAAATTATTTATAGATATTACCGGGTACTAGGCAGGATCATTAAAAAGATGTAAAACAACCAAAAATTCCAAGCAACGTACTGTAAGGCACATGGACACTGACGTACATATACACACACCTCAGTCATACAAAGCAAATCTAAAGTCAGGAACCAGACAAATAACTTTATATTAATTGTGTAATAAACCAGTAGATATAGCTTTGGCATATATTGTCCAGCATTTAAAAGCCACCATCTTTAATGTGCTAAATTTAAAATGGCCTACCATATACGAGTAGTTTATGCCTTTGATTCAACCAGTATAAATAATTGTATGGTAGATCTGCAGTTGGTGAACTGACTGATCTATATCCCCCTGTTCTTTAAATAGACTGTCTTGTGGTTTTATAAGGGAAATTTGTTACTCTTAATCCACTGAATAGTATATTGGTTTATCAAGGTTATTATTGCAATATTATACGCTGTTATTTAGAACAGACATAAGTGAGAAGGAGCTAGTTCATGCTGCTTACATCCTTTATATAGAATGCATACTATTAATTCCCATATCAGTTACATAATTTGACTCATGGTGCCCCCCTGTGGAATTCATGCTCATATGTAAAATATAGCAAAATGTGTGGCAGAGTAAACACACATCCAAGCACATGTATTCATGGAAAGGAAGTTCTTACAGCAAGTATAAAGTTGTTTTATTCAAAAGTGTAATGATTTGAGGCCTGTTTGTCCTTACTGATTCAATTTATATAGGTTTGCCTGAACATATATACAACACTGGACACTTTGCTATATGTGAAATTCGATTTCTGTCTTCCCTATATTATTAGACAGAACGTAAATCTTTTGCATAGTACACAAGAAAATAGACTAATTAAAACACTACTGGTTTCTTGAAACAAACAGCAAAAATGTATCCGGCTTTAATATGTATGTGTTTGTTAATGTATGTGTATCTGTGTGTCTAACAATGTATGCATACATGTTCATACATTTGAACATTCAAATGCCATCACCACACACAAACACATACCTGAATTTAAATACCAATGCCACACACAAACAGACCACTGCATCCAAATGCCAAAACTACACACAAACAAACTGCATTCAAATACAAACACTACATACAAATAAATACAATCTTGCATTCAAATGCCAATACTACATAAAAATACACCCCGCTGCATTCAAATGCCAACGCTGCACACAAATTTAACAGTGCAATCAAATGACACCACACACACAAACCCCTGCATTCCTACGCGAAAACTACAAACACAACTGTAGTGAAATGCCAACACTACATACATATTATTATTCAAATGCAAACATGTCCCTGCCTTTAAACATCAACACTACACACAAATACACACCTACAGTCACACACATATTTCATATAAAACATGTTAACATGCAAACAGTCACTGTTCATAAATACTTCCTACAAGGAAGGACAAATGGTAAATACCCAGCTGGCAAAGCACTGTGGGAGTTGTATGGGAATTGAAAATGTACCCTGCACTACAGGTGGAGGCTGGGGCTGCATTAAAAAAGTATTTGCACTTCTGCCACTGGCTCTTGATATGTAAAATGTGTCATTAAAGGAACCGGTGTTCAAAGTGCAAAAACAATATCTATTGTATTAGACAAAAAAAATAAAATAAAAAGTTATTTAATGCATAATTAATTTAAAAACAAATGTGGACATGTTTAACTCGCCTTCTGTTTGATGTTGTCCAAGTTGTTTCTTTCTTTTGGCTTCTAGGACTGGATTTTCATACTGCGTTTTTCGGTTTATGTGACTGAAAATGGAAAGAATAACATTGTTAGAAAGTAATATATATATATATATATATCAATGGAATATGCTGAATACAATGTGGAATCAACACAGTGCTACTGAAGTCAGTTCAGCTCCTGCTAGATTAGACAGCTTAATAGGGCAGCATAACATCAAGTAATTGAGAACACACACACACTTGGGAACTCTCCTAGTGTGCTTTTGTGGGTGCAAAGTTGTGAACCCTTCTTTTGCAATAGGAAAATTGAGAACACTGGTCAAATTCTTTGATGCTTAAAAAGACACTCTAAGCGCCACAATCACTTTGTTTTACTAAAACGATTATAGTTCCTGAAGTCCCCTGGCACCGGCTCATGGTTCAGTTTTAAACTGTTTTTGAATGTTTTAGCACTGAATGAGAGTCCCTGGGTATCCTGAGGCCAGCTTCTTTCTGATGCTGGGGCCATTGCTTCCACGTTTGCCTGTGCAGAGGTGGATGGTAGTGCCTGGCTGAGTGTGTCATCTGACCACTGGTGAGAGTTGGTATGGTGGAGTGTATTTCTGCCTTATCCTCCCATAGTCAGACTGGATGAGAGACAGCATTAAACCATTTAAAAATAGGTTAACACTAAACAGTGCGGCAGTTCTAGGGTAGGGTTCTCCAGGTGCCAAAATAACCTAAATCAGATTCCTTATGATGCCACCATCAAAAGTCTGGTTATGCAAAATATGAGGAATCATAAGGAAGAAGGTTGAAGGTATAAGATCCGAAGAACCATAGAAGGAGCCATGTGATTAAAATCGCAGATATATGTTTCTATGTAGTTTGATAGATCTCTTGCTTGTTTTGTATGGAATATGCTGTACCAAGAGAAAGAAAAGAGATGTATCCTATATAAATCCCACGCCTGCACCAGATGTGCCCCTTCAATTAATACCAGTCCTATGAAGACAGCGAGAACCCATACGATAGAGGATACGATGAAGCTGCAATGCAATTTGTGCCACATATCCTTCGGGATCTAAACATCTTTGTGTTTTAGGTGATAGACTTTTTTTTTCTCAATACTTAAATTAACATGGTAACAAAAACTATAAATAAGTTAACAAAAAGCATAGGATTCTGCGAATGGACTTACTCTACATAGTAGATTCCGTAGATAGGATCTTCAATTTTCTCCCATCCAGCAGGTAATTCTGATGTTAAAAGTAGGGGAATAAAGAGAAAAGTGGTAATTGTGGAAATTGTAGAAAGAAACATATATATTAACAATGACTCAACAGACACAAACAATAAGTGATAGAGAAAACAGAGAAAATTTTAGGAAACAGATACTGTATCAATTTTAAGCATGCAAGTGGGTTCAATTAGGAATGGGAAAGACTATGGACAAACTGTTAATGCCCAGCTTGGGAAACTAATTATATGGACCTGTAATAGACATATGTATGAACACAAAATACTAAACAGTGAGTAATGTCAAATGTACAGAAATAAAAAATAATAAAAAGTATAATAAAAAGTTTATCAAATAAGATACATTCTTTAGAAATCCTAATTGCGAGAACACAGAGAGCAGAAATATTTGCTTTGCTAATGGTCGCTAAATATCTGCTGGAACTGGTTATTAACAATAGCCAGTAGATATTTACAGCCAAAAATTACAGACAAGACTCCAACCTCTTATTGTCTACCACAACTGTGAAAATTTAGGAAAATAAAAAGGAACACTAGATTACCATAGTAACATCAACCAGTTTCAAAATCAACACTTTTAGTGCTGTAGCAGAGAGTAACGCAATATGCTGCTTTCTACTATGCCAATAACATTTACAAAATATAAAAATAATGGGGAGGAGGGGATAAAAAGCTATAGGGCAATAATAATGGATAGGAGCATGGCAGAGGGGTGAAGGGAAATAAATTGCAGCAATATTGACATAATAGGGTCCAGGAGGTGCCCAGTTCTCCTAAGCCATTTATTTCAAACAATAAGGATCCAATTGGGCACAGGAGATGCCCAGTTTCCATTGCTCTTTTATCTAAATATTATAATCTAATTGGACCACAATTTCCTGAGCCCAAATATCTAAATAATAGGCATATCGAGCCTTGGCTAGGAGACCCCCAAACCTTTAATCATCTTCACACATTACTAAGCAAGTCTCATGAGAGGCAAGACATGACCATCAGAGCCCTGTGGTTGTTTTCCAAACCAACTAATCACAGCGCTCTTGTGCATTCAAAACACGGGACAGCCTTTCCCCACTTAAATACTCCATTAGCATGAAGCCCTTGATGGGTTTACTTTGAATTTGGATTTATTTATTTTTTGCATCACTTTTTATAATCAAGATTTTTTTTTATATATATATATATATATATATATATATATATATATATATATATATATATATATATATATATATATATATATATATATATATATTTCAAACTGTTTTATTGTTATATGTTGATATTTTTTATTTAGCTGATGACCGCTGAAGGAGGAAAACAACAATTGGTAAGTACAACAATCTTTTAACAGTTTGTTCCCCCCATTTAGATTTATTGGCCCCTTCACTATTTAGCGAGAGGGTGGTAGGTAGGGAAAGTTAGAAGGAATGGGAGATACCAACTATTTAGATACAAAGACCTGCCTGGAGAATGGTCGTCTCCTGATTCTAATAAGAATTATTTTTTTATATAAAAAGACTGCATCTCCGGTGCCATACCAAGGGTACAATTTTTTTATTTTTTTTATCTCCTGGGGTCAAGGCTGTATTACATTACATAAACAGTCCGGGAGGTTGATTATTTTTTTTCCAAACTTAATTTTATTAAAATAGAGAGCTACTCAGACATGCATTACCCAAATGGCACTTTCGAACAGATTTCTGCCTTAATGGATGCTACAACCTCACATCAAACACATAGAAACTAATTACAAGGTTTTTGCATTGGCATCTTTCATGAACCTAGTTTAGAAAAAAAATAGATGGTGGTGTTAACACTATAGGGTCAGGAATACATGTTTGTGTTCCTGACCCTATAGTGATCCTTTAAACAGTTTAATGTAATGAGTAAATTTAGGCCATATTATCACAGTTCCTACAGGAAGCATTCAGTTATTTATGTTTGCTTAAGGTGTGATATTTATTATGTTTATGTCCCACAAAATGTAGCCACTTCTGATATCTGCACATTGTGTTAGCCAAACATCTATGAAATGTTAGAAAGGTGCAATGTGATACACAGCATTTATTCCCTGACATTGTCATACAAGTCAATTAAATCAGCTTCCATATATATTCAGTACCAGACCCAGCCACTAGGGGGAATGCACAGTCAGTACAATGTGCACTCATCAGCTAAGTGCACGATATGTTTTTTTTTTATTATTATTAATTTTATTTTATAATATAGCACTTAGATCTCTTTGGTGATCAAGTTACTTTCAAGAAAGATTAACAATTTAAGAATAAGTTTTTAAGAAAATATCCATAAAATATTCCATGTTTTCTATGTCATTGGAACTACTGCCTTTATTGTATGCAGTCAAAGTACAAACAAATTAGCTCTGCTGCAGTTATTGCTATTAGTGGCATTTATAAAGTGCCAACATAGACTGCAGCGCTGTAGCTCAGGGTGATTAGAATTATCAACTTACTGACATAATATACACACGCATGCAAACATGTCCCAACTTCCCATTTTGCCAGATCTTCTCATAAAAGTTTAGGCTTGTATCAGATGCCAGACATTAGTTGAAATTATAAAAAAAATAAAAAACGTACAGTTAAAAACAAAAAATACACCAAAACCTCCAAGTTTTCGTTCTTAAATATTTTTCCAACAATGTGGCAGTTTGTCTTTAAACAGGTACACATGTCTCAGCACACAGTACTTGCGTGACAGTGAATATGATTGACATTCTATACATTGTGCTACAATTGGTAGCAAACACAGATTTTGCGAAAAAGCCATTTAAAAGATATTGCCTCGGCCCTCTTTTGTCAATCAGTTTTCAGCAGAGAGATCTGACCACTACACAGAGATAAACCTCTACACTCAAAAAACTGCCAGACGTCGAAAAGCAAGAGAACCTTCTAACAGGAGGTTCTCCTTTTTCTCTTCACAACTACAACAAATGTACGTGTTGACGCCCTTAAAGGTCTAGCACAACAAATTGACACATATGTTGAAGAGCTTTGTTGCCATAGCAGCAGGGAATGACGTTTTATAATACAATGTGATTAGCTGGCTGTTGTGCTTATGTTGCCTAGAGTGCCATGGTAAAATATCACCATTTTAATGTCAACCCATTTAGGAAAACATTGGCATAAACCAGGGCTCATCTCGTCGTCCAGGGTCAAATCCGGTCTCAACCAGATTGATAGTGCATAATTAACTAACAATTTTGAGCAATTTTGCCCAACTTGCATGACACTGATTGGCTAAGAGTGCTGGAGGAAATGGCCAAGGTTTATACACACAGCTTGCTCCATGAGTTGAATGGCAAGTGAAAATTAGAACAATGGTCTTCTTCAAACTTGCTTATTTTACAAAAACACTCACTTTATTGTGAAACTGGTTTAAGAAAATAAAGATGTGTGGAAAAGGTGAAAAAGACATAAAATGAGACATGCAATAAGTCCTTAAACCAATCAAGGGTCCCAACTCCAGCTTTGGAATATTTATGCATATCAAATATATGCCTTAAATAATCTTATAAGCACTAACATTGGGTTTGAGTGTGTGTACTTATGACTGGACAAACTGTAATTGTAGGAGGCACACGCACTCTCTCTTACATGCTTCCTCTCTAGCATGCTCCATTACAGAAAGAGGGGACAATGAGGTTACATCTTAATGCCACAAGTCTCTAACAGAGGAGCCACAAGAGGGAGCACGGAAGACAGATCTGCACCACCATGAGATGCAGAACTCATGTTCCTGCTAAAGATCATTGGGCATTCACGGACCAATTACCTAAGAAGTACATGAGGAATGGACGACATCTGCTCGGTCAACATTCACGGTAAGTCAACATGCCAGAAGACATGAAGTCTATATATAGTTTTAATCACTGATAATAAGAGTTGCAACACATGGAAAACTGGGTGAGTTAGTAGTATTTACTTTAAAGTAAGATAGGGAGGGGGAAGGGAGGGAAGGAGACTTAGATGAAATATACACAAAGGTGTAATAGCATTTATTCCAAGTGGTGTACTATCAGCATGGCCTGTCTTGTTCTATAACTATGATATATTACTATAAAGTGTTTGTGTTTACTAATTAGCAGGAACTTTAGAAGTGAACATTCCCATTCCCATGTTTATCACATATCTCTGCCAGATTTCTGGTGTTGAGATCCCTTGTGCTGGCTTGAAGAATTAGAGAAGAATAAATGCATAATAATTAGCAATAAATTAACCTATTAAAAATAAATTGACAGTCTAAATTAAAGATTTGAATGCATGGTCACATGATGCGTTGACCAGTAAGTTAATTTCTATATAGATCACAATATTATTTTTTCCAGTAATTTAACAGATTTTTAATAATACCATACATAAACTTGTCACCTAAAAATGCATAAAAAATTCCGTCAAGTGTTAAACAAACTCTTTTATTCACAAAACATAATTTTTCACGACAGAGTCCATTTAAATCACACCAATCACCAAAGAGAAAGTCACACATTAATAGCAAAATTAAAAAGTCTACAGGTTGTGTTTTTTTTTTCCTCCATACATAAAAAGATAAGGAAATACAGTTAATCCTGCATACTTATTAACCCCTTAAGGACACATGACGGAAATATTCCGTCACGATTCCCTTTTATTCCAGAAGTTGTGTCCTTAGGGGTTAAACAGAGAGAGATTAAGAGGAGGCCAGATGTATACTGTGAGGTGCAAATGAATGCCAATGTCATAAAGCTAGCAAAGTCGATTATAAAAAATGTCATTATGTTTAGCTCTAAGTTTTTACAGTTTCCCTCACAGGACAATAAATGAAGCGGTCAGTAAGTGGATAGCAGCCATTGTGCATCTGCTATCAGCTCGGGCAGTAATTCTCTTCTTTAAAAAAAAGGCAAGGAATTGTGCCAAGCGATCAAGTATATTTGCCATATGGGTTTGCTGGAAAGGGTTTGATGGGATACACACAGCTTGCTCTAAGTTCAAAATCTCAGCAGGGTCGGCAATGATTAGATTGCTGTCCAACATCACCTCTAGCGGCTGTAATTAACAGCCACTAGATGGACTTCCTGGATGCACGACCAACATGGACTCATGCATCAATTGTAGCGCATGTGAACTAACTCCCCAAAGCCTCCAAATAGGATCCTCAATATGTTGACCTCAGCAAGCAGAGGAATTAAGTGGGGAATAAACAGAATTATTTTGTTTTACCTTTGGCAGGGGGTAAACATTGTAATGGATAGGCCAATATGCTAGTATTAGGGATATACGTTTGTATTCCTAACACTATAGTGTTCCTTTAAACCTGGTATTTTTTTTTCATTTTTTTTTTTATATATTACAATAGACATGCAGTTTTGTGTGCACCGAGTATACATTTTTAGGTGACAAGTCCACATTTAATTTACCTTGTTTTTGTTTTATAATCAAAAATGCTTGAAATTTTGACCATTTGTGCCTAATTTTCCTGAACATCCTCCATGATAACTGGAGAATAATTAGAGTAAGAAAAGGAGATTCTCAAAAGAACACCAAAAGGTAGAGTAACAATTACCTATTTCACTGTCGAGTTCCTCGGTGTGTATCCCTTCTTCTCCAAGGCAAGAGCAGTAAATGAGATAGAAAGATTAAAAAAGAAAAAAAAAATTCAGACACCAAAACCAAATAGGAAAAGCCCATCAGAAAATAGACACCATTTCCATGTAAAAGGCCAGAAGTAGCCAATAGTCTGAACTGCAAGTTCCATGATCCTCTGTTTGCCATTTGCTGCTAAAGGATAATGGGAAATGAAGTTCGGAAAGAGCCGGTGAACTGCAGATTGACAACCTCCACAAGAAGTGAAATATAGAGAGGTAAGTTGGGTCTGGTCTATGGTTCCAGACTCCTGCATAATAAAAGGTCAACTCAACACGAAGATAAAAATAAATATACAGCATTATGTGACCTTGCATTTTATCTTGAGAAAACAATATTGATATAAATATACGCTGAACAGTTTAAACTTGTAAGTGGGAGAAAAAATATATAACAAGACATAAAATGCTATAAGCACCAACACCACCATTAATACCTTACTTTGTCTATATATACACACACACGTTATTACATAGTACGAGTACCCATGATGTCCATGACAATCAGTAACCCAAGCACATGTTAACTCATGGATTCCAGCACACTATGTTTGTTTAATGTGAATATTGGTCCAGATGAATGAATCCAGCCTCAATGACCACCAATGGTCCAGAAGTCAGCAACAGCGCAATTTGGCCTTCCTTACGTCTCGGGACCAATGTTGGCAATTGGAGATTTACTGAACCAATAACCTAATCTTATTTTAACAATAAACAGTGATCATGTTCCATACGCTATATTACAAATAAAGGTTTCCATTCAAACGGCAAAGCAAAAAGTAGGAAAAGGGGCAAAAACAAATGCAAAATAACAGTGGAATGTCCTCGGAAACAAAGATAATTTTAAAGACATGAGTGAGTTGCAATGCTCCATGAATCATAAGGAATACTGCGATATGTTTTGACTGAAATTCATCCAGACCATTCTGTAACCGGAAAGTTTCATTAAACTGGCAGTTATAGATGGTGATGTTGAATTGAATCACATCAAACTGTACCCCATTCATATTTTTACTGAATTTCTGATTAGTTCTACTCTGTTTTCATGCAACGCTGGGAGAGGACAGAGATACGTCAAAAGGCATTGTTGCCAAAGCACAAAAAAAAAGGGTGATGCGGGCACTATATTATATATATATATTTGGTAGGAATTTAGATTAAAAAAAAAAACACAAGGAGGCTGCAAAAATAAATTTTTATATATATTCCCTACCCCTCAAAAACAGGACAACCTTATCAGGATACTCCTGATGTAATTAAATGGTTAAAGTGACACTATAGTCACCAGAACAACTACAGCTTATTGTATTTGTTCTGGTGAATAGAATCATTACCTTCAGGCTTTTTGCAGTAAACACTTTCTTTTCAGAGAAAATGAAGTGTTTACATTACAGCCTAGTGATAACTCCACTGGCCACTCCTCAGATGGTTACTAGAGGTGCTTCCTGGGGCAATGCTGCCATTCAGTGTATCCACCCTCTGCATGAAGACACTGTGCTTTCCTCATAGAGATGCATAGATTTAATGCATATCTTTGAGGATATGCTGATTGGCCAGGGATGTGTTTGACTTGTGCTGGCTCTGTCCCTGATCTGCCTCCTTGACAGTCTCAGTCATTGGCTCAGAACAACTCTGATGTCAGGCATGTAGGCAAAGGCAACAGCTGCAGACTTGAATACAAGTAAGATTTTACTATATGTACTATATGTAGGAAGGCAAAGAGGGGGGCTAGATGTGGAGATTGTCTCACGAGCTCTGACACTTGAAGTCTCAGAGCGTTGCCATGGTAACCCGCGGCAACGCCCTGATTGGCTGAGCTCGCTCACAATCATGGTCTGTACCTGTGGAGGCAGATCTGCAGACAGGAGTCACAGGGATTTGTGCACTGCAGTGCACTGTTCTCTCTCAGAGCGTTGCCATGGTAACCCGCGGCAACGCCCTGATTGGCTGAGCTCACTCACAATCATGGTCTGCAGCTCTGTACCTGTGGAGGCAGATCTGCAGACAGGAGTCACAGGGATTTGTGCACTGCAGTGCACTGTTCTCTCCCGGCAGCCTGACGTAATTGCTGAGCACTCTTACATGGGGCCCAGCATCCAGCGGCACAGAGGCCCGACAAATCAGTCTGTCATCTCGAGTCCTGGCCCGCTCTAGCGACCCAGCCATGGGCCGGGCCCCCCAGGACCGTCCGGCCCGTGACAATAGAAATAGAGTTTTACTCAGCTACTTCTGCAGAAGCACTTCTAGTGACTGACTGTATAACAGCCAATAGAGGCAGGTATATTCTGCAATGAAAACAATGCCATTCTTGCATTAAGACAATTGGGTTAAGACGGGCAGTGCATGGCACCCAGGCACCGTCATTGGGATCAAGTGGTTTAGATACCTATAGTGTTCCTGTAAAACTACAATCAAAGAAGAATGCTAACTAGTACAGAAACTGAAGACACTTTGAATAATTAAATATCTTAAATCCCTAACATGGACTTAAAAAGAGGTTTATCACTACTTTTCTTCCTTCATCTCACATTACTTTTGTAATGCCAACTGCCATAGAAGCTATAGTGACTGTACTTTAATGTGGTCATTATTATGCGTTTGCAGAAATATGAATGCCTGTACTGCGGATACACAAGCGGCTGCCCAATTATTCCAATGGGCAAACGCTCCACACATGCATATGACATCATGTTAGTACATATATAGAGCATTCAGCCATTGGGATATTCAAAGGACAACATAATTTAGGAAAATATGGAGTGGACAATAAATTGCCAGGCCAAACCCCTTTGATCCACCCAGGTGTCTGCCCACTTAGAAACAGTTAGTTTGAGATATATAAGGATGAAGTGGATTATCCAGAGATATTTATTTTTTTCCACAACTACTTGGAGACCTGTAACATCCAAATCTCCCACAAGAATTATGTATATGGGGTAATACGTAAGGATTTTTTCCTATTTTATTTTATGGACTGTTTTGCAATTTGTTATTTGTGTTTCTGTATGTCATTTATTTCTGTATTTTTGTACCCAGCGCTGTGAATCCATTTTGTCAGATTAAAAAAGTTTACTTAATCAGCTTGTGTCTTTGTTCTCTATGAGCTCGCTCTCCTGAGGAAACCTCAGGTAGACACGTTACCAAAAGGGTTAATCATATATGTCTGATCAGCAAAGTAAGGTTGAGATACTATAATTCTACTGTCTGTGGGGTAACCTAAGACGCCCGGATATAAAGTCTTGGTGGTGGCAGTAAAATGTGTACTAGGATGTTAGTGTAGAAGGGATTGCAGGGGTTAATTTAGTGGTTGCTGGGACTAGGGGGTCTGTTGTCATTAACCCTTTCACTCTCTCCCCACTGTCCCAGCTAGGCCAATAGCCCACGTTAGTGACTTCCATCCTGATGCGTCTGTTTCACATAAGCTAAAAAGTCCTATGTAATCGAAATGTAAAAGATTGACTAAGTTTCCGGTGCTGCTATAGTAACCAACATGCGTCAATCTTCCTGATCCCTCCCTCCTTGTGTGACACCACAGCTGCTCTGCAGCAACTAAACTAATCACTTCACTGCCTACATCATCTTTAACATGCTGGCCGAGTTACACTTACAGTAATGCCTGCAGCATCCATCTTTTGAGATTAACCCCTTTAACACAAGTAAGGTATGTCATATTAAGGGATAAGGCTACACGCTTCTCCTTAAAGGGTTAAATCAGGCATTACTGCCAATATTTAGTAAATTATCCATGCAAAACATGAAGCCATCTGATATGGCACTTTGCACCAAACGGCGCCTTCCCAAACAACATATAGCCCATCAGGTTCAAAACAGATTACTAAAGGAAAGGGAGGGGCTGAATTAGGCATTAACAACAATAACTAAAATACAAAGATTTGAACAATTCAAACAACTCACAAGGCTGGGAGTACAAACAAAAATAAAATAAAAACAGTGCTTTATTACAAAAAAACCAAACATACCAAAACAGGGAGAACATCAAGTTAATAAGCACGATAGACAGGTAATTTGACATATTGTTTCACTTCTTACCATCATCTTCACATTCTTCGAGCGGCTTCTGCTGCTTGTTCAGGCACCGAGGATCTAACCAAGACGTTGTTTTTGTGTTGTGACTAAAATAAATAAAAAAAATATGAATATATATATACATAGAAATCTAAGCATCTTAAACATTTTAAGATTCTTTATATTACATGTTTGAAATTTATGATGCACTATATCCAGCTCTCTCATTTGGCAATAGTATCCGATATATGTTGCTAATCTGCTTATAATACATTACAACACATAGTTAAGTGAATAAGCCCCAGGTTATTTCATATATCCTCAACGCCTTCTAAATTACATACTGGGTAGAAGAGATATTGCACGATAGTTTATCTCTAGCAGGTATGTAATAGAATTGGCGACTTGGCTTTGGCAGAATTGTAATTAAGCTGAATTTAGGCCGATTGGCAAATCTGCAGAAAAACCAAAATCCGCACAGTCCCATAACTTGATCCCCAATCAACTGAAATAGCCAATGACCATATTGTCCCATATTAATAAAAAAAAAAAAGATAGAAAAAAAAAAATGGATTGCAAAAACAGAATGGGCTCAGCTCCGAATGAACTAGCAAGGCATGAAAACTTTGAATGGTTGGCTTCCAAGTGAATTTTTTTTAAGTCTTACTACAGTGATCTGCCAGTGGTTGCTTGCTGTTTAGTAGACATGCCCCCACTCAGCATGGTGAATATTATGTGGGATATATAAATTCTCCCTTATATCAATGTGGGTCATATTGACCCTAATAGGATTCTTTTTTCCCTATAATGATGTATCTTGGTGGCTGGCCTGCAAGCTCTCGCTGGTTGCCACAAGATTAACCAGCATGCCGCCCAAGACTCTGGTTCAGCCGAATGGGTTTTCACAACTGAAATGGCGGAACCAAGCTGGCACATTGCCGACTGTCTGAGACCCCTAACAAATTTTTAGTTGGGAAGAACCGAACAATCATGGAGCGCACAAGACAAGTATGCAATATAGTAACGGCTCTGTACATTAAAAACTATAGTAATAAAACATTTCACATTACCACCATTGAATTAGAAGTTACATGTTAAAAAAAAATAGAATTCTATAAATACAGCTATTCTGCGCAGAAACAAAATCACTGAAATAAAATCCATCAATTTGGAACAATGCCATTGCCTGCTCTATTTCCATACAAGTGCATTAGAGATGGGCCGATTGCAGAAGAGTCTATCCTTGTGCAATATACCTAAACACCAGATAGAGGGCCCCAGCCTTCACTATTTAACATTTGAATTGAAAAAACAAAAATATGCACAAATTCACCATCCCCCACTAAAAGCAGTTGTTAAGGGATTTGCTAAGCTTCTTGCTTCAGCAAGCAGTATTTGAGCTGCACAGATGACTAGTTTGATCGGTGTGTGAGGAATTAATATCTCCTTCGGAAAAAGGCAATGTGTTGAAAGCTGGCCAGTTTGGACAAATACCACTTAACACACAAAAGGATATAACACTATAGAATTGGGGGATGTCCCCCAAATTGCTTGGTTAACACATCTCCACAATAAAACTAAAAAGTGTAAGGTTTGGTTAAAACAATAAAAAGGTGCTACAACCACCTATGTGGGTCACTTCACCATATATAAGTGCAATACAGTAAAATCATAAATAAATTGGTGAGAGCACACTAAAAAACATGCATATTACCACTCATGTATATATAAAGAAGTCCTGCAGATAAAACAAAACAGGAAAAACAAACATAGGGTAATAACGTTTTAAATAAATGAAACCTTAAATAAAATTTGTCTCACTCACATGGTGCTGAGCAACTTAAAGGGACACTATAGTCACCAGAACAACTACAGCTTATTGTATTTGTTCTGGTGAGTAGAATCATTACCTTCAGGCTTTTTGCTGTAAACACTGTCTTTTCAGAGAAAATGCAGTGTTTACATTACAGCCTAGTGATAACTCCACTGGCAACTCCTCAGATAGCTGTTAGAGATCCTTCCTGGGTCATGGCTGCCTAAAATGCATCCAAACATTCAGTATCTCCTCCCTCTGCAGACACTGAACTTTCCTCCTAGAGATTCATTGATTCAATTCATCTCTATGAGGAGATGCTGATTGGCAAGGGCTGTGTTTGAATTGTGCTTGTCAGTCTCAGCAATTCCTATAGGGAAGCATTGTGATTGGATCAGGCTACCACTTCCGACTGCTTGTTTTGTTTTTAGGCAAACAGCATGCAGAGTTACAGCTTCTGGCTTGAATACAGTAAGATTTTGCTATATTTATGGAGGCATGAGGGGCCCTGTGGGGCTAGATGGTGGTTTTAACACTATAGGGTCATCAATACATGTTTGTGTTCCTGACCCTATAGTGATCCTTTAACATAAGCTGGCTCAGACTAAAGGTATTTTGATTAACGTAGGTGGTCTCAAGGTGCCAGACTGTCGTTTCGTGTTGTCCTTATGGTATTTTACCAGATATTCCAGGATGCAGGATATCAGGAAAAAAAATAATTTATTGAACAAACTAATATGCAAAGACAGAACAGAATAGACTTTTGAAAAAGGCTAACGCCGAAATGCGTCAAGTAATATGCATGTTTTTTAGTGTGCTCTCACCAATTTATTTCTGATTTTACATCTCCACAATAGTACACTTCTCTTCAAAGCAATAAAATATATAATTGCAGTTTATCAAAAGCATACAAAACCAAGCAATTACCTCACAGGGTATGAAAGGATTAAAAACTACGACATCCAAACAAGTTTGCTTTTGGATGTACCTGTCAAAAATATTACAACCTGAGGTTTTAGGCAGACTTAAGGTTGATGTAAACATCTAAAGTGTCCCTACAGTCTGCGATTCCAGGTGGACAACCTTGAGATTGACTTATGTGATAACTGGTATAATTTGAGTATTTTTGAATCAGTAAAGCAAGCACTTAAATCCATATGTGGCAGTAACCCTCCAAAAATAGATCAACATGCAAAGCCTTCTATATTCTAAATCAGGGGTCAGCAACCTTAGGCATGTGTGCCATGCATGGCACTAGAGGTACCTTTGCACAGCACTCAAGGCTGCCAGAGCCAAACAGGCTCTGGCCTATCAGGAGTTCCAGTGGGACTTCAGATAACTGCTAGTTCAAAATGAGTGGTGGTTGCAGGTGGTGAGGAACAATCCTCAAGTTAACCATTGCAGCACTTGGGATCTCAGAAAACTTCCTCCCAGCACTTGTGAAAGGTAATTCGCACTGGAGTAGAGCAGCCCACAGCAGCTACCGCAGTTCCTTCCATTGACTTGTACCTAGCCTGGCCCGGTCCCCACTGGAACCCAGGGAAGCCACTCACACTGCTAGATATACACAGAGCTGCAGAATACGCCTCCCCTTCATATAAACAAAACAGCTCACACACAGTCCCCACAGACACAACACAGCTGACAATCAACATACATGCACATAACCTCACAAGCAGCCTCTCACATGCAATAGGACAAACAGCCCCACACATACACAAACCACCAAACAAACTATAATCCAAACAGTCCAACATTCATAGGTATCATACAAAATACCACAAACCACTGATGAACATATACAATTTAACAGCCCACATACACACATATAAAATGCTACAAAACAACAGCAGCACCCATAAATAAAATTAGCAGAATACAGCAACATACACACCTCAATTTAAAAAAAAATAGGACTGCCACACCAAGGGACTTGAAGATCTTGTTTTGGCTCATACAACCAAATGGTTGCCTTCCCCTGTTCTAAATGGTCTCCTCTTGTATTCCAGATTAATAAATCCACCTTCTTAAAATGCCACTTAATATTAATTATCCTAAAACTGCTATACAAAACAAATTGCACAACTTTACCATCTATAATTCAAATTTATAGAAGACCTTGTTTAATCCGAAACTGCCCCTGAATCCACGAGGCATTGCTTTCACCTTCGAAAATTACCATCCCAAACAAAAAAGAAACCTTCCATCCACATTGAACAGAACTCATTTTTCAGAGTCTATCATTCTGAAATTTTGTGAATCGCCACAATAACCAAATTGGAAAAACTCAGCCGTGTTCAATATGGCTGCTTTTAAATTCACAAATTCTACATTAGTGAATAACTCTGAATGTCTTAACACTTCTAAGCCACTTCCAAGATCCAATCTGCCGATCACATCAACCTCTTAACCCACAGCTGCGGGGAAACACGGAAGTGGCTGCTACCATATGTGATCCTGCAAATATCCCCCCGTTTCACACTTGCAACCAGAAGTGTTAAATGGTAGTTGCCTGAATTTTGCAACCTTAGTGTTGGAAATTGTCCTATTTTAATGTTTATCTTTATTTTCACTTTTTAAATTTGCCAGCTGACCTTGATAGATAACCACCCTATGATATGATCACTAACCTCCCCATAATATTGGATGTCTGTTTTTGTTGATTTGTCACAGTGTTTACTATATTTTACCAAAAATCCATAGTTGTACAAACTAGCATTTTATTGATATTGTGCACTACTTATTAACCTATATACATCCTATATGCTATGCTATGTCTATCTTATATGTCACTGTGGAATAAAGAAGAATAATAAACAATAAATAAACTGTATATTCTTTTTTGCAAAAAGAAAAAAGAAAGTCCAATGCTTGGTGTATATTATTTTGTGTAAATTAAGAAAAGTTTCCCACAAAACAAAAATTGCGTTTAATTGCCAACCAGGGAACTCTCACCAAGAAACACTCTATAACTGTAGATAAATAGCGCTTTTCTTACAGAGAGGGAATATTGTTCCGATCTATTTTCCCATAAACCTCTGTTATAATAAAATACTTGTTTTGAGGAGTTTTCCAGCAAAAATTCAAGTTAAATTTCATAGGGGTAAGCTTGTAAATCCATTTCACAGAAAGCTGGTAACAAAAATCCAACTCATTAAATGCAAAATATGCACACTAACACAATTTAATTGCAAAAAAATATATCAATTTGCATGAAAAATGTTCAATACTACTTGCTAAAGAAATCTCAACACATCAAGATATTTTATTTTGTTTGTTTTGGTTTTTGCTATACTTCTATTTAATATTTATAGTAGAATAGTCACTTGGGTAATGTAATAATTCTGGCAATCCTTCGTAGCATGTTTGACGTGCATGTCCTGGATGTTTATTCCTATTGGCCACATTTTTAGTCTGGTCCACACAACTTTAGTGTTGCTTGGTAAAAAATATTTACCCGATTTTTGGGTGCTGTTCTGCCATTCCGTTTTAATTTCCTAGTGTCCTGCATCTGTAGAAACCACAGAAATGTCCCCAGGCAGCACAACATGAGCATATCATTACACGCTCTCGCAGCATGCAGTAGAACCGTGCAGGGAACACTCTCTGCATAGTCCTGATAGCTGGAGGCCCGGCCAGGTTGCTTGTCAGGTGGCAAAACCATCCGTTTTTAGGGCACGGTCTGTCCCCTTTTTGGACGAGCCCACTCTCTTCAGTATGGCCCCACCCATTGTGGGCATCACTAGTGACGGGCCTCATATCGCTATTGACACCCCCTCCCAACACTGCCAATCTGTTCCGGTTTACAAACGGGACATGTTGGGTGGTATGCCTCTGGCAACTCATGAGGTTGTTATAATATAAACATGGACCATGTATTATGGAATAATAATTCCACTGAAGGTTTCTTGAGACATCTCAAAACAGCAAAATGGCAATTGTCCCCAGTAAAGGTTTTGCCATTAAGAGAACGAATAGTGTAAATGTTAGTATAGTGTAGGCAGGGGATAAGAGTTACTGTTGAGGCAGTGTAGGATTTATGGGGAGGACCAACTGGAGTTTCTCTGACTGTCAGAAAGCATGTTCATATCCCAAATATAACATAATTGTATGTGAAATCATTAAAAAACTTCAGATGAAATTCTTTATCCAAAGTAAATTAAAAATGAATAACTCCTCTCAAGACACATTTGATAAGAAAAAATAAAGATAAAATAATAAGTAATGTGTAACATACTATTCGTTATTAGTTATAGCAGGAGGGACTGCAAACTTGGTTGTCAATTGTTTTACAATTAAATCTATAACCACAACTACAGAGCCCAATGGCTGCTTAGTCTAGCTAAATTCCCACATAACTAGCACTGAATGCAATCTTGGATAATGCATTTTCATGATGTCTTATAATCCCGATTTTGTACAATTTCTACTTAAAAACACCATACAACTGGCTGACACAATATGTATGTTACATTTTTCAAATTAATTATTTTCAACATTACATTATCATATGCTTTCTATAGCCGGTCAATATCTGCTTAGGAAGAATGGTGAACTAAAACTTAGAGGAGTTTTAAAGCTATGACCGACAGCCATGGAAAGATGGGTTATAAATCCACCCTGGAGTGTTCTACTTATTGGAAATGATTGATAGATAATGGACTGAAAGACAACGTAAATATAATTAATAAATTACTCTATAAAATAGACTTCTCCATTCTCCGTGTAGGCCATTTCCCAGTTAGCAGGCAGGGGACCAAGACTTTCCTCGTCAGTTGGAGGTAGGTAAAGAGGCAACTTCTGAGATGCTTCCGTGATGGGAAAAGTAGGGAGGGTCCGAATCACTACAGGAGTTGTCTCTTGTGAATTATTAATTGTGTGCTCGTCTTGTTCACTAGAGTCTGCTGGTGAAAGAATAGGAAGTCAATGACAAATAATCTTATCAAATAACTTAAGCACAGTAACATCACATTTTAGAATAATACAATATTTTGGAGTACCAACAAAAATATTACATGTGCACAATAAATCCTCTCGAGAATGTCTGCAAGCATGCTTTATTAAATAAATAAATAGCAGGTAAGTGTGAAACAAACAGCATAACTGGTGATGACAGTCTATGGAAAACAAACCGCACGTGCTCATGGGAAAAAGTTTGCTAATTTGCATGGAATGCCTTGAGACTTTTGGGAAGGCAGTTATGATGTCAGAGCACCGATTTAGCAATCAAAACCAGAAAAAATGAGGGCCTTATGTGTAATTATTTTAGTGTGCTGTGACTTCTTTTATTCTTAAACTATATACTATTGGGGATTATAGATTTTGATCATCTATTCTAAATCGTCAGTATCTTCACTCTACGACAGCTGCAGTCATGCAGTTACATACTGTATTACTATTTTAGAGTGTTTAAAGTCCATTAATATGCTTTCCGTTACCATTGGAAGTAGTTGTTTATTTTTTTGCAACACAAGCAATCTCAAAGAAGAAATGCACTTAAAAGAGAAAATATCAAATATAGATTTGGGAAAAATTCCCTTGACACAACCTTTTATATTTGAATGGTGCCAATGTTTGTTAAAGAGACTTTGCATTCTCACTGAGAGTAGCGTCATGCAGAGATTAGGAAAGCCACATTGTTTCTTAAGATGCTTACATGTGGATATTTAAACAGAAACTACTCTAACAATGGGTGCTAAGCTTTCAAGTTGGTGGCCATGGGAAACTTTTTGTACATTGATTGGACGGGTATATTCTTCTGGCCTTAAACTCCTGCATGTCAGTTTCATTCCAATGCACAAAGAGATCTGCGAACAAAAACTGGGAGGGGGGTTATTCCCTAAATCACGGACTTGTAGTGAGCTGCCAACTGAAACTGGCTCACTCAGAGGTTTGATTTTTATTTTTTTGTTTCCACCACAGCAAGTTAAGAAATGTAGAGCAAAATAGCAATCTCATAACTTATTCACAACTTTTTACTAATAGAATGTTGCTATTTTAGCTATTTTTACAGAAATTTGAAAATCCCTGGCCATATTTGCACAGTTCCGATTTGGTATAAACATCCTGGGAAATTAATAAAATAGCAAATGGTAAAATGAAAATCGAACATTCGGACTATAACGGACAAGCTATGACCAAGATCAGTGGTTCCCAACAAAGTCCTCAACTACCCCCTACCAGTCCAGGATTTAGGGAATATCCAGTTGTGTCTAATGTGTTTTTAGAAAGAAAATAAACCACTGACACAACAGGATAATCCCTAAATCCTAAACTAGTATGGGGCACTCGAAGACTGGGTTGGGAACCCCTGACCTAGCTGTATAGCCTGTGATCGTAGCTGAATAGGAGCACTTTTCAAACGCAGCCTATATTTCGTCTTACATTTTACAATCGGGTTTTCATTCCACCAATGTTTGCTGTTTAGTGAATAAACTCCAGAGTGTTTTTGTGAATAATATATTCCTAGAATGCAGAGTATGGCCTAAATGCATAAAGCAAAGATGCGATTAGACAAGTGACTTTCAAGCAAGTTGTCCTGAAGCACATCCTACAGTGTCAAATTCCTGTTTTGCTTTTAGAAAGAAAGGGAAAGAAAATAAACACACAAGGCTAAGATGTATTTTAGGGGCATGGCTTTTTATTTTATGATACACCAGCCTTTGACATGGTAAAAGCAACTTATTTACCAGCTATTAGGTTTTAAATTTAAAGGAACACTACAGGGTCAGGAATACAAACATGGATTCCTGACCTTGTAGTGTTAAAACCACCATCTAGCGCCCCTTGTCCTCCTAAATATTGTAAAATCTTACCTTTATTGTAGTCTGCTGCTGCCGCCTCTGCCCCTGACCTGCCTGCTCGGCTGAGCAAGTCAAACACAGTCCTGGGCAATGAGCAGCTACTCATAGAGATGCATTAAATCAATGCATCTCTATAAGGAAAGTTAAGTGTCTTAATGTAGAGGGTGGAGAGACTGAATGACAGTACTGCACACAGCAGCACTGCCCCTGGAAGAACCTCCAGTAGCCATCTGAGGAGTGACCAGTGCAGTTATCACTAGGCTGTAATGTAAACACTGCATTTTATCTGAAAAGACTGGGTTTACCGCAAATAGCCTGAAGGGAGCTATTATACTCACCAGAACAAATACATTAAGCTGTAGTTGTTCTGGTGACTATAGTGTCCCTTTAACCCCTTAAGGACACATGACATGTGTGACATGTCATGATTCCCTTTTATTCCAGAAGTTTGGTCCTTAAGGGGTTAAAGGGACACTATAGACACCAAAATCCTGTCATCTCAATAAAGTGGTACAAGACAACGACAAGCGTATAGGAGAAAGTGGCTGTAGATCTACAAGTATAACAAAAAACAGAACATAGCGTAATACTATTATGAGAATAATAAAATGCACAAAGATAATATGCACTCACAAGATGTAGTGGAATAAAACGCAGAAGGGTGCCTCCCCTGATGGTGTGGGGGGCTATAGCCAGGACGCCTCTTCCTTTAGGACAACTGCTGCAGATATGAAGAGCCGGACTCAGGATACAGGTAGAAAACGGCTTTTATTTATCCAAAATTTAAAATGAAGCTTAAAAAAGCCTTAAAAATACAAAGGTTGCTTACGAGTAATCCTACAAGAAACAATAAAATTATTTAACAGAACAACAAAATGAAACTGGACATTTTTTCCTTTATAGGATTTTGTTATTCTGTTAAATTATTTTATTGTTTCTTGTATTATTTTGCTACAAACTTTGGGTGATTCCCTGAGGAAGCCCTATTTTGGGTGAAACGTGTAGGATTACTCGTAAGCAACCTTTGTATTTTTAAGGCTTTTTTTAGCTTCATTTTAAATTTTGGATAAATAAAAGCAGTTTTTTACCTGTATCATGAGTCCAGCTCTTCATATCTGCAGCAGTTGTCCTAAAGGAAGAGGCGTCCTGGCTATAGCCCCCCACACCATCAGGGGAGGCACTTCTGCGATTTATTCCACTACATCTTGTAGATAAGTGTGTTTTTTCCATTATTGTCTTTCTAAAGTGTTGGATATATTTTTTGTGTCAATCAAGTGGTCTGGGTGCCATGCTTCACCCAATCACATTTTAACCTAGCAAGTGAAACAAATGATTTCATTGCAGGATTTAAATGCCTACAGTCACTGTTAATAAGAGAGCAAGTAGAGGTGTTTCCCAGCAGGGTAAAACGTTCTCATCTGATTGGAGTTTGATTGCATGCAGGCTGAGATCATCAATATCAATGAATTTACAAGAGGGCGCTGGGAACCAAACAGCCAACAAGGCTGTATATCACTGGTTTCCATGCACCATAACCACAAACAACAAACATTTGTACTGGTTATGGAGTTTATAGTGCCCATGTAAGTTTCCCGTCATTTATTTCTATTAAATTTGCTTGATATTACAGATAATTTAATATAGCTACAAGACGTATTCAGAAAACATTCCAAATGGCAGCAGACTACAAAGCGTCAGAATAGGGGAGCAATGCAATGCATAAAATTTATCAAATTTTATTTTTTGTAATTTTGCACATTTTAATATATCATTTCGGTTTCCTGGTTTAGTGCAGCCATTACACCTAAATTATTGTTCTGGCAGTAGCCACATTACCAAAATACACAGACATGAATTCTGTCAATTTTCCGCTACCTCTTGCAATGTTCAACTCAATACATCTTACCTCCCAATGATATGCAATTGAACGCCGCCACTGATCAAACATATTGTTTACCTGTAAAACTACTGTTCATTTCAGGTGCGTCATCATAGTCATCGTTTTCTGTATGCACTATGCCAGCATTTTGCATATCATTGTAAGATTTGGTCCGTTTCGGAGTCGACTGCTTAGAGCCGGCCAGTCGATTTTGCAAAGCATCACCGGAACTTAATTTCCCACTGGTGGGTTGGCTTGGAGGTTTGGGTGTCCCATAATAGTTACCTAGACGACAGAATCACATTTAAATGTCAGAAAGAATAACTGGGCTCCTTAAATTCCTATGTTTCTATACAAAATCCCCCCTCCCCAATCTCACTGAATGGCACAAGGGAGGAGGGGACATTTGATTTCTGGACATGAGCACATATATAGACACACAAGAAAGAAATAGCAGTTTCTTTGTTTCCTCTGAGTTACTTAAGTTCCATTTATTAGTAGAATTGAGGACTATTGTCAAGGACCATTCATTTACGGAGATTTAAAACAAAAGGCAGCTGGATTGAATAGCAAAACGTCATCTCATTACATTTGAATTTCAATTAGCAGCCTCCATCCAAGTGTGCTTTTATACAATGCCTTGTCAGACTTCGAGTGAACCCAACAGAAAATATAAAATTCATTACCCCTTCTAGCCTTGAGGATGAAAAAGAAAGAATGACACACATTATTAAGCTGGGTTTATTTCTGTCGGTGTCGAGATTTTTTATTCTCTCTTCTATTTCCCTTCTTAAAAAAAAACTTTGAACAGGAACCGTGCAGAGCTGGGATTAACTATTGAAAATGTAGGCAGCTGCTGTGGCTCTTTAGTAAACTTTATTTCCAGTTATTTGCTTCAGTTTTTGTTAAAATGTAAAAAAAAAAAAAAATAGTAAGTTGCGCCAAGATTGGGACTGGAAGCCTTTTTAGTTACACTGGAGGAGAATTTCACACTCACGAGGCATAGAATGTCAATTGTGGACCTTCTTACCAATTGCTAGATTACTGTACTCTGTTGTATGCGATTTTTTATTAAATACACCGCTAGGTAGCTGTTTAAAAGGTTGGTAAAAAGCCCATTTGATAATTGTTTAAAATGTAAATGTTTAATTTCCACAATTAGTTATTATAACTGAAGAAATTAAACATAATATTTTTGGAAGAGACCACATTTATCTAAAGTTCTAGGTACAATTTTTATCTTCCTAATAATAGAGAATTTAGACGGTTAAACCAAAAGCAACCCAATTTAACATTGAGCACGTTCAATGTTAAGGCCTAAAATTCAGATGAGACAGCTTCTATGTTAAAATATACTGAACACTAATGAGGGTTCTAATGGTAATCGAACGGGGGTAGGAATAGTGTGTTTTGTCCAGACAGTGTAAATTGCACAATTACAAAATTACGGGTTCCATATGCATTTGTAGGTATCAGTTGATGGTTTAAGGGAGCTGATCATTGTGTTCTTTGGGGTCACTGTGCAGCATAGTTTGTGGCAGGGGTCCTCAAACTACCGCCCGCCAGGTTGGCCCAAGCACTCAGGGCCACCCGATAGGCCCTATATCTTCAATATCCATGCAACATCGCGACCGGGTCCCTTTTAAAAAAAAACGCAGCCGCAAAGTATGGTTGTGAGGAAGTGACAGTGACACGCGGGAGGGAAGAGAGCCAGGCCGCGGGAGCCAGCCGATTCCCATCAGCCACAGCCACCCTCCTGCAAAAAAAGGTAAGCAAAATTAGCTATGTTTGTATGTATGTGTGTGTATGTATGTATGTCAGTATGTATATGTGTATGTATGTCAGTATGTATGTGTGTATGTATGCATGTGTATGTCAGTATGTATATGTGTACGTATTTCAGTCCGTATGTATGTCTGTGTGTGTGTGTATTTCAGTATGTGTATGTATGTATGTCTGTGTCTGTCTATGTATGTATATGTGTATTTATGTCCTTATGCATGTGTGCAGTGTGCATAGGAATTCGTTAATATGTTTTATAGCCCGGACCCCAACAGTGTCTGAGGGACCGTGAACTGGCCCCCTGTTTAAAAAGTTTGAGGACCCCTGGTTTGTGGGGTACATAGCCCACCCTCAGTAGCTCTGCACAGGTACACCGTGGCTAGGGATATCCTTGCACCATAACTTATGCAATGGGCCTAGTTTGTTGTGATGGTTAGACTGTCCCTTTATAATTAAAGCCCTCTGGCTATATTGTGCTGTACTATGCACTCACCAATGTCCACAGTCTGCACATTTCAAAACATCCAATCAATCAAAACACGACTAGAAAGCATGGTCAATGTCCAGGAAATTAAAGATGGCAAATATGTAGTAGCCACTACGTCAGCAAGTATTTGTTAACCATGCTCCTGCCGCCATTCCTGTGGCCTGGCAACAAGCTTACAGAAGACGAGTAGCCACAATCAACAGGCAAGGTGTGGCCAATCGGTAGGAATCCTTGCTCTGTCTGGCAATAGCATAAACAAGTGCCAAAATTTCACCTGGAAGTGCAATTATTTGGAAAATTAAACCTTGAAATAGGAATTCTTTTGAGCAAGACTGCCAGAACAAGTATAAATAGAAGTGCTAAGAAACATTTTTTCTTTATCTCAGTCCTCGTTTTACTGCCAAATCTCCTCATCAAGCCCCTCTGGCCTATCTCCTACATATTAGTATAGCTCATCTCCTTTCTAATATTTTATATTGCTTGCAGCCCCCATCAGCAATGGCTGCCTCACACCCCTCCTCCCTCCCCATTAAATAATTTCTCATGCTCTTTTTTTAAAACTAGCCTACCTACATAAATATTTCATGTAAACTACGTGAAATATTGGGCGTTTTATGCGCTCAGGTTCAGATGGTTATTTTGAAATCTGGATCTGGAGATTGAAACTCAATAAAAAAATATATATATATAAAAAAAAAATAATATCTGTCTGCACATATCACAAACTTGCAAATCCGCGTTGTTTCCGAGATGCCTCAAGGAAACTCTAGTATCTAGGCAACCAGGCTAAGACCCAAGAGATGGCAGCTGGAAAAGAGATGGAATTGAAACAAAAGAGGTGAAAAAAAACCACCACAACAGAAATCACTTTTTCTGCAATCTAAAAATTGCCTATGGAAATGTACTGAGAACTAATCAGTGAGTGCCTATTTTGACCCTAATCTGCATATTAAATACGCAAGACACTTGTTCAGGATGTAAAACCACTCTTGTACTTCACACGCCAATTCTGGTATAAACAGTCATGTGAAATTAAACATTTAATGTTAAGCAAAACATAGGGAAGGGGTTATTAATTAGCATTTCATTATTTTTTTAGCCTCAAAACGCATGCGCTATTTTGTGTAAGAGCAACTACTCCTATTTACCACAAAAATTATTTTCAGAACCTGCTGTGGTTATGGTGGGTATTCTGCATCTTTAAATGGGTCTCTAAGCCACAAATAGCCAGAACAGGCCAATGGCTCCTGTAGCCTACCATCATAACCACAAACTGGCAGCTGTGGTTAGGGTGCTTAGTTTATAAATATAGGATTTTCACCTTCCTTTGCATTGTTGGAGTTAATTACATCAAATGAGCAAATCTATGCATCTCATTGGCTACTGCCAACACATGCCCATCGCAGCATTTTGTTTAATTTGGAAGAGACACGAGTGAAATAGGTCTAGGACAGTTCCAATCAAAATAATCTTACACTCAAGTGTTATTTATATACAATTGTGCTATATGAAAATCATATGAAACCTGAATAGTAATTTATGTAAAGAATTTCAGATGAGAGAGTCACTTTAATGAGATCTAATCAGTGAGCTGTGGTTTTAGGCCGTAACAGTCAAGTTGGGAAAAAATATCAAGCTTGGCTAAATTGGAAATTTTATATAATTTGCAATATACAAGAAAAGTTCTCAACACAACTTACTAAAGCTTATCTGATATAAAAATGGCAAGGTACCAGTTAACGGCTGATTGAGCAGTGCCCTCATACCCTCTGTTCCTGTGCGTCCAACTTGTCTGGTTACAACGACGTGTCTGTTACTTCATCTATTGTACAGCGCTACAGAACTTGCTGGCGCTATATAAATAGTAATAACTGAAATAGAATGCCAGTTGGCATACTACACTTCTGCAATTACACATTGCGACAAATTCAGTTGTTAATTTTATTACATACCTATACACAGAGTCAGATATACATTAGGCGGCCATGGTGGACAATGAACGCCCGGCCTCAGACTGTCTGGGCCCGAAGACCTGGCTGTGACGTTGCCCTCCTTGAACCAGCAAGGATATCAAAATATCTCCCTGCTTGGCCCTGAGCTCTCACAGAAATAGAGCCCAGGACTTTAGCAAGGGACACCCTCTCAATGAAGTGGGCTGGGTGCACAGGCCCAGTCGTATTCGTCCTGTGCCAAGACAGTCCCAAGAGGGTACTTCTGCTCCTACAAAATACTCCGTTTTTGGTGCAGTGCACACAGTGGTACTGGGAGATTGGTATTAGTACAATGCATCAACAGAGCAACACCAGAATGTCGCTCTAATGCTGGATGCAGTTTTTTAAATTATGCCATGCCTACATAATTTTTGGTATAAGAGAGGCTGAAGGTGAAGACGTCGGCATCACCCTTGATGCCAAAATTATGCACTACGTCATTATGAACTTGTCCATGATGATGGCAGGGAACATAACGCTTAATGTCAAAGTTATCAGCAGTCTAATGCAATGCATGGGAGCTGGATTGACACCAGGAAGAAGTGGGTACCATCACAGTGACCTCAAACACTAATCTAATTTAGTTAGATTTAAGAGGGGAGGCAATTTAGACTCCAGATTTGAAAATAAAGAACATTTTTATTTTCTCTTCCTAAGGTTTAAGTGGACACTATGTATCTTCTGGTGAAATAGTATTTGTTCTGCAGTGTTGATGCTGCCTTTTCTAAGAAAAAGTAGCATTTACCTTGCTGCCCAAATCCACATCTAATGCCTGTCACTCAAATAGCCACTAGAGGGATTTCTTGGACGAGGTCCTACAATCTTTGCTGAGCCTGTAGAGATGTATTGATTCAATGCACCTGTAGGAGGAGATGCTAGGTGGCACAACCTGTTCCCTAAGAAGGCACATTGGGTTGGCTGAGATTCATTAAATACATTTAATTTTATTTGCACACAGGGCTGGGGTGGAGGGGGGTGATGATGTTTGGATCAACGGAAAAAAAACAGATGAGACAAAGACTGAACTTGATGGACCCATGTCTCTTTTCAGCTATGTAACCATATATTCAGAAAATTAGAAGGTCCATTTAATGTGCAGGATTAGCTATGGATATGGGTATATTCTGAATGGATTTATATAAATAGTACATTAATTAAAATTTCAAACTAGCTTCTTTTACAACTAAGAATGTAGCCCATGGAGCATCGTAGCTAAGGGGAGTGGGCCTTGACATTGCTAGGAGACAGGCATCTAGTTACAGTTAGCTGGGGATTGGTCAAAGAAAATAGAAGTGGGGTGGAGTTATAAGGGGAGTATAAAAAGAGGCCATTTTAAGTCTAGGGGACATTTTAATCTAAGTTGCACTTACCTGTTGTTGTGGCAGGATTTGTGTGGCTTTTTCTTTGTCTCCTCTGCAGGTTTCTGGCAAGATGGAAGATTGGCTGGCAGGAGTCCGGGCAGCAGTGCAGGGGCGTTGAGTGGCTGAGAGACCGCCTTGGTGATGCCTTGCCGTCCGGCTCTGGGAGCTCCCTGGGACAGAGGCCTGCAAGGAGGACAAGGCCCCCACAGAGGTTGAGCCCCAGTGCGGTTCCGGGTTCCCGGCGTTCGCGGAGCCGTTCTGGAGGTTCCGACGGCTGCGGTAAGGCTGCTGGGGAGAAGGCCGCAAGTGGAGGTGCTCGCGGGAGGCGTCGCAATGCTGCCGCACGAACAGGGCATCAAGCGAGGTTGGAGTTGCTGGACGCTGGTTCAGGAACAGAATCCGAAACTGCCGACAGTTCAGGAAGCGAAAGTGGAGGTAGGGGAAGTGGCGAAGGGGCTGAAACTGCCGAACGTTCGGGAGCCAAACGCAGAGGTACAAGAACTGCTGAACATTAAAGGGGCGAACGCGGAGGTGTGAACACTACTGACCGTTCATATGCCGAACGGGGAGGTAAGAAAACTGCCGAACATTCGGTAGTTGAACGTGGAGGTAGCCATACTGCCGACCGTTCGGTTGCCGAATGGGGAAGCTGGAAAACTGCCGAACGTTCGGTTTTTGCTTCCTCTGTTACAGGTATTGCAGGAGAAGTGGCTGTTGGAGGCAGGAGTTCGGGCAAACGACCTTTACAGAAGATAATCAGCAGGAAAGGGAGGATCGGCACGGCAGGCTTGGCAGCAGGACCTGGGAGCGCTGGAAGTGCAGTTGGCAGGAGCTGGGACAGGTGTGGTTCCTCGTCTGGGTGAGTCGACCTCTGACACCATTGTCCCTCCAGTTGCAGGTTCCCTGAGGGCGGAGTAGGGTCTCCACTGTCAGGACGGGTGGTTGGAGGCAACAGGAGGACAGTTCCATGAGTGGGAGTTCCCCAGAAGGAGGTTACAGTTCCCACGAGGGGACGGGGCAGGGTTATCACGGCCAGCCTACTCAGGATGTCTTCTCTTCGGGGAGGGTGAGATTGCGCACCGGGAGGACAGCAGGACTGTCGCCCGCAGAGGAGGTGGACCGTGTCGCTGGACAGGCGTCTTCGCAGTTGCCCGTGGATCGGGTGAGATCTGGCACTACACGAGTAAGGCTCGAAGCAGTCGGCAACTCCACGGCCTTCGGCAGCAAGGGGTTCAGAAGGTGAGACATTGTCTTTGCAGCAATCAGTGGAGCTGTAAGAGGGCATTAAGCATTTTATGGATTCTTGGGGAAAAGGGAGAGTCGGGGATTGCAGTCAAGTGTGGGCTCCGCAGGGGGAGGTTTCAGGGTCTAGTCCGGTGGCGGTTGTGGTCGCTGGGGGCAGCATGGATGGGGAGTTGGGCGCGAACTCCACGGTAGCGGAACCTGAGCCGGCGAGTGAGAGGGCCAGTTTACTTGGGGGGAATCCCAGAGGCCGCGCGGCAGAACATACACGTTACTTAAAACTGGAGGTGAAGGAGCGTATTTGGAAAGGGGAGTTCATGTAACGCTTTTCACTTCTCCCCCTAGAGGACTACCTTGACCTCAAGGAGGATAAGAAGGACGCTAAGAAGGAGGAGGAGGAAAAATAAGTGGCAGTATAGAAAGATCCCTAAGACTTTTGGGAATTGGTTGAGGGCATTCTGCATTTTGGCCAGCGTGATGGGCGAGAAGGCGGCGGAGCGCTGTTCGCAGCTCTTTTGCTATTGGGGGTCTCGCGTGGTGGTGATATGACGAGCAGTTTCGTCAGTGCCTGGCGGCTAATCCGCGGATGCGGTGGGACCAAATGGATCTTCCCCTTTGGATGAAGCTTATGATGGCGCAGTAGGCGCCCTTTCAGAAGGGGCGGGCGCGGGCGCTTCCACCACCGTGTCGGCCAACCAAAAGCGTTGGCTCTATAATGAAGGGCAGTGCAAATGGGGGGCTACGTGTCGTTTCAAACATGAGTGCTCCGGTTGTGGAGGTACCCACAGATTGCACAGGTGCTTCAAGAAAGGTAAGGCAGCGCCACAGGGGGGGTGCCCGGGGGTTCGGCCTCATCCACTGCAACACCGGTGAAGGTCAGCGTGATGCTAACGTGGCTAAGCCGCTACGTTAACAGGGAGGATGCAGTTCTGCTCAAGGAGGGCTTTTTAAAAGGGTTTGTGATCTCGTTTCGGGAGCGGGTAACAGTAAATTGGCTTTGCAACCTAAAATCAGTGGGGGAGTTTCCGGGGGTGGTTCCCATGGAGGAGTTGGGTAAGTACCGCCTAATACATTACCTTTCTTACCCCAAAGGGTCGGCTGTTAACGACGACATTGACAAGGTACTGTGCTCAGTGTCATACGCCTCATTCGACCAAGCGGTGAATTTGGTGCAGCGGGCGGGTCATGGGGCATCATTGGCGAAGGCGGACGTGGAGGCAGCTTTTTGCCTGCTTCCAATTCACCCCAAGTGTCATTACTTATTGGGGTGTCACTTCGACAGCGAGTATTTTGTGGACTTATGCTTGCCCACGGGGTGCTCTATATCGTGTGCGTACTTTGAAAAGTTTAGCACGTTCCTCGAATGGGTGGTGAAGATGGAGGCGGGCACTATGCTTGTTGTTCATTACCTGGATGATTTCCTATGCGTCGGGCCTCCCGGTTCGGAGGAATGCCGCATAGGAATGAGGACACTGGAGTGGGTGGCGCACGTCGTTGGAGTTCCCTTGGCCGGGGATAAAACGGTGGGACCTACGACATGCTTGAGTTTTTTAGGCTTGGAGATAGACTTGGTTAAAGGGGCGTGTAGGCTGCCGCCGGATAAGTTGCTGGCACTTCGGAAGGCAGTGGCTGAGGTGCTGGGTCGGCTAAACTTGCTTACTTCACGGGCAGCTGGTGCACGGGAACGTGGTCGGTGGCATTGGAAGGCCAGCCCGCTGATCCGCAACTTGGCATTCTTGGAGTTGTTCCCATTGGTTGTAGCACTGTCATTATGGGGTCCTCAGTTGTGGGATAGGAAGGTTGTATTCTTTTCGGACAATATGGCGGCGGTAGAGGCAGTAAATGGGCTTTCAGCGTCCTCTATCCCGGTAGTGCAGCTTCTTCGCCGTTTTATCTTGTTCTGTATGCAGTTTAATATTGTTTTCCGGGCACGCCACATGCCCGGATTGTTGAATGTTATAGCGGACGTGTTGTCTCGTTCGCAGTGCGAGAGGTTTAGGCAGGTGGCGCCTGGTGCGCAAGCGGAAGAGATGTCATGCCCAGACGAGATGTGGCGGCTCGGAACCTCATGCTTGGCAGACTGATCAGGGACTCTCTGGCACCCACTACCTGGACGGCGTACAGTAAGGTGTGGGGGGAGTGGGTCAGCTCTCGAGGGAGGCTCGGCTGGACTAATTTGTAGGTTGTTCGCCTCAGGGGCATCAGCAGCGGTAGTCAGGCGTAAGTTAGCAGCTTTAGCCTTTCTGTTCAAGTTTTCTGGTTAGGAGGATGTCACAAAACATTTCCTTGTCAGGCAAGCTTTAAAAGGTTTTAGGAGGGGCAAGGTGTCGGTTGATTCCAGGAGACCGGTGTCATTCAAATTGCTTCAGCGGGTGGTCAGTGTGCTGCATGAAGTGTGCTTTTCAGGGTATGAAGTCGCATTGTTCGCAGTGGTTTTCAGTTTTGCCTTTTTCGGGGCGTTTCGAGTAAGTGAGCTGGTCAGCAGCAATCGTCTTGGGGCTGGGAGGCTTCAGGCGGTAGATGTGAAAGTATGGAATAATAGGGTGGTGAACAAGTTGAGGAGTTCCAAAATCGACGTGTTGGGGAAGGGTAATTTGGTTACGTTGTGGGAGCTCCCGGGCGGGTAAGTGTGCCCGGTCAGGTGTGCAGTAGCCTTCCGCGAGGCTCGGGCGAACACCGGGGGGTTTCCTTTTTTAGGCATGCGGACGGCTCTTCCCTATCAAAGTTTCAGTTTCTCAGGGCCTTCCGGATTGCGTTGTCAAGGTTGGGGGTGGACCCTGGGCAATTCGGGACTCATTTCTTTAGGATTGGCGCAAGACTAGGCCTGGGGGAGAGTTGGTGAAGAGGATTGGCAGGTGGGAGTCGGTGAGGTTTAGATCCTATGTCAGGCTGGATAAGTTGGTGTAAGCCCTAGGGGTGGTTGGTGGTGGGCAGTGGTATTATGTTGTTTTGTTTGGTGTTTGTCTATGTTCTCATTATGTTTTTACAGGTTGGACGGCATGGCTGGTCGGCCACTCGTGTGTATATATAATACATACATATATATATATATATATATATATATATATATATATATAGCGCATCAGAGAGCTGCAGTTCGCTGTCATGGTCTACAGCTGGGCTTTCCACGATCCGTGGTTCATGTTTAACAAAATTCGTTTTGGGCAGGTTCTGGACATGGTTGTGCTTCACGCAGGGGGCAATGATGTAGGGCTGGTACCACAGAAGGAGTTGATTGCGAGTATGAAGAGAGATGTAGACAAGCTGAGAGAGTTAGTGCCGGGGGTTATGGTAATATGGTCGGAAAAATGGTTCAGAGGTTGCATTGACGGCATGCGCGGAAGTCCTCCGCAGTGGCCAAGATTAAGGGGAAGTCAACAAGGTGATGGCAGCGTATGTGAAGCCGTTAGGGAGGGGTTGTGATTCTTCATAGGGAGTTGGAAGACATGCTTCCAGGTTATTATAGGCATGATGGGGTCCATCTCTCCGACGTGGGTTTGGATTTTCTGTTAGCTTTTTAGGAAGGCGTACACAGGGCAATCTATTCCCTGGGTGGGGGAGGAGCTCAGGAGATTGAGGAGTCAAGCGCTGAGCTGTGGCGGGGGATGGAGAGTAAAGTTGGGGGGAGAAAAGAGTGAGATGGGGTAAAATTGGAGTTCAGGGCTAATAGGTAGGCCTTTGGACTGGTTTGGTAGGTTCGAACTCATCGGTATCTCCAAACCTGGGTGTGTAGGGGTGTCTCGGTATGCCCCTACACTTGTGGTGCCCTTTGCTGGCAATGGGTGGAGCGTTCAATGTTAAGTACATGGTGTTACAATGTTTTGGGTATTATGTTTATGTAGGAGTGGGTCATTGTCAGGGGGTTTAAATGGTAAAATGCAAGATGGAAATTGTGCAGGCCAATGTTGGCATGCTGTTGACAATGACCTTTAAATTTACTGTTAACAATTAATAAAGCTGTGATATAAATTGCCAAAATTATGGTGTCAGTGTTTTATTGGGAAATGGGTAATGGTGGGGTTATGCATAAGCCGATAAGGCGACTATGCAAATGTCATGAAATTTAAATGGTTACATATTTTAATTTACTTTGTTTTACTTTTACTTTGTAATAAATTGTTCATGTGCAATATAGCGATCTGTTTAAAATATAGATTTATATTATTTAAGCTCTCAAATCATTGCATATTTTCTGTCATTGTAGAGTACCCAGGAGGAATATGAATGCATTTATATCTGAGAACTAATAACATTTGTATTTCGTCTATATTGTGCAATATAAGATACCCTAAGACTTTTAACTTTTGCAGCTACAATATCTATTTTTCCACTGGTATTTTATAAAACCTGTTAGAATGGTTGTTGCTCTGTATGATTATACAAGTCTGTTAGAACTGCTGTATCTTTAAATATTTTGGTTTTATATGAGCAATAGTTTCCCCTCCATTTACAAATAAATTATGTGTATTTCAAAAAGTGCTATTGCACAAAATATGTCAGGCTGTTTAACACCCCCTTCCCGTCCCCTCTGATGCCCATTTTGTTTCTTTACAAAGGAATAGGTGATATCACAAAATGATGTGATCAGGGCCGGACTGGGAAGAAAATTCGGCCCAGGCATTTTTTAATTGCAGCGGCCCACTAAAAAGGGGGCGGGGCCAGATAGGGTGTGTTTTGTCATCACCAATGACAAGCACGCCCCATCACAAAGTGAGCATGTTGGTTCAATGCTCTTCCAGGGTAGACCATGCGCAGAGCTCTGCTGAAGAGCTCTGGCATGAGAAAAATACCCTGTATTTGCTCTGCACAGCGCAAGCAAATTTAATAACATGCTTGCACTGTGTTTGCTTGAAATTTGTCTCTGGTGTCTCCATAGTTGGGATACCAGGAGACAAAAATGCCAGGAAAGCATATTGCGCAGTGTGTGTGAGGGTGCTCTGTGTGTGTGTGTGTGTGTGTGTGTAAGGGGTGCAGTGTGTGTTTGAGTGATGGGTGCAGTGTGTGTGATGGGTGCAGTGTGTGAGTGGGTGCTGTGTTTGCATGAGGGTGCTATGTGCATGTGAGGAAGCTGTGTGTGAGGGTGCAGTGTATGCATGTGAGGAAGCTGTGAGTGTCAGGGGTGCAGTGTGTGTGAGTGAGGGTGTGTGCTGTGAGTGTCAGGGGTGCAGTGTGTGTGAGTGAGGGTGTGTGCTGTGCGTGTCGGGGGTGCAGTGTGTGTGTGAGGGTGCTGTGAGTGTTAGGGATGCATTTTGTGTGTGCTGTGAGTGTCAGATGTGCAGTGTGTGAGTGAGGGTGCTGTGAGTGTCAGGGGTGCTGTGAGTGTCAGGGGTTCAGTGTGTGTGTGTGTGTGATGTGCGTGTCAGGGGTGCAGTGTGTATGTGTGAGGGTGCTGTGAGTGTAAGGGGTGCAGTGTGTGTGCTGTGCGTGTCAGTGGTGCAGTGTGTATGTGTGAGGGTGCTGTGAGTGTAAGTGGTGCAGCGTGTGTGCTGTGCGTGTCAGGGGTGCAGTGTGTGTGTGTGTGTGAGGGTGCTGTGAGTGTTAGGGGTGCATTTTGTGTGTGCTGAGAGTGTCAGGGGTGCATTTTGTGTGTGCTGAGAGTGTCAGGGGTGCAGTGTGTGTGTGTGTGTGTGCTGTGAGTGTCAGACGTGCAGTGTGTGTGTGTGAGAGTGCTGTGAGTGTCAGGGGTGCAGTGTGTGTGAGGGTGCTGAGAGTGTCAGGGGTGCAGTGTGTGTGTGTGAGGCTGCGGAGAGTGTCAGGGGTGCAGTGTGTGTGTGTGTGAGGGTGCTCTGAGTGTTAGGGGTGCATTTTGTTTGTGCTGTGTCAGACGTGCAGTGTGTGTGTGAGGGTGCTGTGAGTGTCAGGGGTGCAGTGTGTATGTGAGGGTGCTGTGAGTGTGGGGGGCTGCCATCCATCCCTGGTGGTCCTAGTGGTGAGTGACCTCTAGCCTGTTGGGCTAGAGTTCACTCTCGCAAGACCCGGAGCGTTGCCATGGCAACGCTCCGAATCTCGCGAGAGGAACCCGGCGGAGCTGTAAGTTAAAGCTCCGCCGGGGTTCCTCTCCTGGCAGGCTGGCTCCCTCCCTCCCTCTCTCCCCCGGCGGCCGCACTATCCTGCATGTGGGCCGGTGAGGGAGATCACTGATCTCCCCACCGGCCTGCTGTAGACTACTGCAGGGCCGGCGTTCAGATAGCGCCGGCCCTGCAAAGACCGGCAAGAGAGATCCTGTGATCTCCCTGCCGGCCTCGGCCCCACAGCCACCGCGACCCACCGGGCATTTGCCCGGTGTGCCCGATGGCCAGTCCGGGCCTGGATGTGATCATTGGGTAAAGCTGCTTGTTTGGCATTCCTTTTGTGGGTTCCGACAAGATTTTGTTGCTGCCACTTGACTAAGGGCTGAATGACCTCAATGCAGTTTGCAATGTGCATGCCTAATGATGTGCTTGCAGTTGGCTGTATGAGGACTTGGTCACTGGTGTTCCCACATGTGCAGTACTAGAGAGCGAACCTGGGATAGCAAGACAACAGCCCAAATTCGGGACTATTCCACCAAGCGTGGGACTTTTGGGAGGTACTATACAAGAGCACAGATGCATGGCTTCAGTTTTATCCAACATTAGGTAATGATGCACATAGGGTTCCAGTGTTGTAACAACATACAGTCAGTTTCAGGTGTGCAAATCATTTAATCCAATAAGCAGGGCCGGTGCAAGGATTTTTGCCGCCCTAGGCAAAAGTAGGGGATGTGTTATGTGTTACTGTAGAGCATCTAATGTGTGTGCTTATGGAATGTAGTGTATAGGGATACCAGTTTGTGTAGGTGATGCAGTGTGTTTGTGTGTAGTGGAAGCAGTGTGTTTTTGTGTAAGGGATAGAAAGCAGTGAGTGTTTGTGTATAAGGGATGTATTGCGTGTTTCTTGTTGTGTGTAAGGGATGCATTGTGTGAATCTGTGTTTGTATGCATAAGGGATGCATAGTGTGTTTCTGTGTATGTAAGGGATGCATAGTGTGTTTCTGTGTATGTAAGGGATGCAGTGTGTGTGTCTGTAAGGGGTGCGTTGAGTGTGTGTAAGATGCATTGTGTTTATGTGTGTGTGTAAGAGAAGCAGTGTGTGTTTACATGTGTGTGTAAGGGATGCATTGTGTGTTTCTGTGTATATGTGCAAAGGATGCATTGTCTTTATGTGTAAGGGTTGCATTCTGTGTTTCTCTGTGTGTAAGGGAAGCATGTTGTGTTTCTGTGTGTATAGGGATGCATTGTGTGTGTGTGTGTGTGTGTGTGTGTGTGTGTGTGTGTGTGTGCGCGCGCGCACGTGGTGTGAAAGAGCTTCCCCTTTCCTGCCCCCTGTCCTATAGAGCTCTCCCTTCCATTCCTTAAAGATCTCCCCTGCCCCTTAGTGGTCTCTCCTCTCCCCCCCACCTCACTTAGTGGTCTCCTTTTCTCCCCGACTTTCCATTAGTGGTCTCTCGTCTCCCCCTTAGTGGTCTCTGCTCTCCTCTGCCCCCCTTTCCATTAGTGGTCTCTCCTCTCCCTCCACCCTCCCCAAGTGGTCTATCCTCCACCCCCCCCTCCCTTAGCGGTCTCTCCTCACCCCCCTCCCCTAGTGGTCTCTCCACTGCCCCCTCCTTTCTTTAGTGGTCTCTCCCTCCCCTATGTTCTCCCACCCCCTGTGTTCTCCTCTTCTTCTCCGCCCGTGTTCTCCTCTTCTACTCCCCCCTTGTAATCCCCCTTGTAATTTTTCTTCTTTCCCCCTTCCCTCCTGTAATCTCTCTTTCCTCTCCTTCCCCCCCTTTTTCCCCCTGTAGTAATCCCCCTCACCCTCTCCTGTAATTTTCTCCCTTCTCTCCACCCTCCTGTAATCTTCTCCTCCTCTCCTGTAACCTCTTCCCCCCATAACTTTCTCCCACCACCCCGTAACTTTCTCCACTCCCCCCACCCCAATCATCATCTCACCTCCCCTGCCCTGTAGCGTAGGCCGAGCTCCTCTCCGGTCCGCGACCAGGCGGGACTGACAGGAAGTGCACACTGAGTGCACACTCTACAGAGCGCTCAGACGGTTGCAGGATTTAAAGGGCCTGCGATGGGGGCGCAGGGCGCCCCCTCCTATATGGCGCCCTAGGCGGCTGCCTAGTTTGCCTTATAGGAAGCGCCGGCCCTGCCAATAAGGGAAAACAGTAGATCCCCAGCTAGGAGTCTACACCTCACACCTTTACACGTCATTTAAAGTGGTATTCTCACCATAAAACATAGATGTAGATTCATCAAGGGTCAAAGATTTGTCTTATATGTGGCAATATGTGGCAATGGGAAAAACTTAAACCTTCAAATCTTTTCCTTTCCCAACAGGGTCCTCTGGCGCAAAGTGCAATAGAAGCCTATAGCAAATCCTTATGTATACACATAATCTATGGAATGTTTTCTGTGATATTTTATAATCCCCTGATTTTGTTCTTTTATATATATGCGTAAGTGTTCACTAGTGACATTGCTCCCAATATATTAAGCTGGATCGAAGATCGCTCAGAGGAAAAAGTGACTTACCCTCTCTTTCCCCCAGGAACCACCTTGAAGGTTCTTTTTAAAAAAAATAAAAAATAAAAAACAAACAAACAAACCAACACATGATCGTTCAATATATTTATAAAAATATATTAAAGGTTTCACACTAAAAAGAAATTCTCCTTTCATTCTCACCTTTTGGTAGATGTCAAAATTACTTTAATTTTATATTATTTAAATAAGGTATATGAAATCTAAGAAAAGCTTTGAATTCACACAATCCTTGATTCAATGGTCACTGTGCATCCCTTTCAGAATGATTCACTGATTAAAATGCATTGAATTCCTTTTTTAAATCTACAGTTTTAGGTATTCTAAACTCTTTAGCTCACAATGAACCCACAGTTTCACTAGAGAGTGATTAAATTCCATCCAGTTACAAAAAGAGTTACACCTTTTATAGACAGGAATAATATGCATCCAATCAGGAATAATGGTTTGGGGATAGGGTCTTTGTCTGTGAATTGCTGTAATAGATACCAGGAAATCAGTAGTTTTATGTGGCACTTAACCTATAAAGATCCCTCAACTTCCTCTTTAAAAAAAAAAAAAGAAAAAAGTTTATTTTCATAATGTTTGGTGGTGTAAAAAAATTAGTTTTTTTTTTAACACTTACTCTCAAATACCCTTATGCTGACAGACTGGGGCTTATTCACTAAATTGTGAAACAATGGAAATGCATTTACTCCAAGATAAAATAGATTGTAGAGTTCTTGTTTTTTCTTTTTCTTTTGCAATTTGAATATTTTTTGTTCTGAAATAAGCAGTTCCCTTGTTAATCCTACATCATTCCTGGTTTATTGAACAGGCACTAATGGCGCTTATTGAAGGGGAATGTTGGCATAGAATTTCAGCAGTTATTATTTCCCAGGTTGACAATAATTATAACCTGAACAAACCTACAGCAGTCAAGCTATGACACTATTTGAAAAGATATTCACAGCTAAAGGGACATTTCAGAAGGAGTGCATTTTTTTTTAACACATTGCATAGGCCAGGAATAGAAAACAACCAATTGAAAGAATAAATAAATAATTTTTTTAAAAACTGCTCTTGGCACAGCCCAGACAAGAACATTGTTAGCCAATCAGGATGCTACAATAGATTGTCTATGGCATTCTTCAAAGTGCCGACTTCCCCACAATTCCTTGATCCTCAGGGCTGTGTGGGAAGAGCAGTGGTTTCTAAAAACTGGAGTTCAGTTTGATTTCCATTATGGACGTTTTTAACTGGACTAGAAGCTTTGCTTACGGATGGCATGAGCAACAATGTTATTGAAGAAACGCTGCAGGTTAGGGAAAGCTGTGACACCTCATACCAGTATTACTGCAACCAAAAAGAAGTATTTGAGAACGGGGAGATGGGACAGGATAGGCAGGGTAAACATGAAAACAGATTTTACCACTGGATAAATGAATAACCTACAACTAAGAGAACATTTGCTGTATTCCATCTATCAAAGTCCACCGTATCAGCAATGGTGTTACTCGAATGCCAGATCTATTAACTAAGAGAAATAATATAAAGAGTATAGCATCTAGTTATACAAAAAAATACTAAAAAAAAAAAGAATTATATATATATATATATATATATATATATACACACACACACACACACACACACACATACACACACACACACACTATATATATCTCCTATAAACCATAATAAACCAAATATCAAAGTTATAACTAATTAAACAAGAAAAAAAACACTAGTTCACCAGCACAAATACCCAACTCGATATTGTGCCAGGAAAGAGATGTACAACCCTATTAACATGTACTTATGATAAAAAATGTGTATCATGGCTGATAGGCGGGGTTTCGTCCGGACCAATGAGATGTGAGTCTCTATTATGATGATCCAGCTGTTAACAATGTTCAATCATGTATTGGACATTTAAGGAAGTGGGAGAGACCGGTAGCTTTTGTATTTGCCCCTGACGACGGCTATGTAGTGTAGAATGGAGTGTCTATATGCCTGCTAGATACCTACAATCAGTCTCTGCTAGATCTCTTTATTCAATTCAGAACAGGCTATATCTACCTCTTTTTCTATCTTCCTATTGTTACCTATAGCTTTTTACATAGACATTTTCTACCTACTACACCTATGTACCTAATGGATAGGAGACTAAGGTTTTTAGCTTTATTAATAAATTATGATACACATTTTTTATCATAAGTACATGTTAATAGGGTTGTACATCTCTTTCCTGGCACAATATCGAGTTGGGTATTTGTGCTGGTGAATTAGTGTTTTTTTCTTGTTTAATTATCTTCTATTAGGGTTACCCCCTGCATCTGTACAACCTGGTGGCATTTTTTGCTTTTGACTTCAGGGCTCTAGGAGAGATATTTGCCTTTCTTACCCCAATCTGGGCTGAAAGGAGATTCCCAACTGGACTTGGATTCTACTTTTAGATAGTCAAAGTTATAACTAGTTTAAATTCAGAGTTAGGATGTTTAAACCAAAATACAATATGACCAATTAACAGAGAAACCATTAGGCAGGAGAGGGTTAAACCATTATTTAAACCCCACGTGTACAACATATGATCATGCAGGATTTAAATGTCCAGATGTGGTACTTAAAGAGCTGCATGCAAGAGACAACACACCATTCACTCACTGCTAAGCAGAAAAAAAAAAAAAAAAAAAGGTCATAGATGCATAATTACACATCATATTGATTGCTACGCTAAGCCTTTGGGAGGGCTGCAACAAATCCTTGTGGGGCAACCAAAGCCCTTACCACGATTTAGACTTTTATTTGACCAGCCGCATATGCAAAGCTAATTTAGCAAGAAATCAGCAGCATGTATTCAAATATAGTTTTTAATTTCCTGCTTGAGCCAAGCTGTCTATCACTAAAATTAAACCAAATTATGTCAAGTGGGAACGATGCCTGCAGACCATGTGTATTTTCACAATAAAAGGGAAAATCGAGGGTAAATATTCAGGCAGACAACTGTTCGTGGCAAGCACGGAATCTGTACAGTATGACTAGAATAATCCCTAGAAACAGCTGCTTGGAATATAAAACTCTGGATATTCCAGAACATGGAGCCTTTAGGCTTCAGTCACCTCAAATAAAATCAAGGAATATAATACTTTTAAATGGTCACCATCACTATCTAAAATGAACAGCATTTAGAAATGATTTGATGGCATTTAACTTAGGTGAGACCAAGAGGCGACACTCACCTGAACATGCATACATTATAGGGTGCTGCTGGGGCCAATTGATACAACATACAAAATCCAGCGCACTCGCTCATTCACTGTATTAGTTTTATTTACAAACACCTTGCCTAGGCAAAAAATAATGGGGGTTTAGTTACAGTACATGATCATACATTGCATAAGCTTGCCACGTCAACGTACCCCATTCTATGCAGGTCCTACTCTAGCACCAAATGCCTGCTCTTCTGAGATTAATCCACTCACTTAGGACATTCTTCCTGCTGGGACTCTCTGCAGTTTAGGTTAAATGCCCTGTGCGCTGCATCTTGTATGTTATTTAACTTGGGTGAGCCACCTCCCTTTTGACGAAGCAAATTCACCATTACCTAAGCTCAACTCATTATAAACTCATTGAAAACCAGAAAATTATTCAGAGTTGAACAAGTATTTGAAGCTAACCTATCAAGGGTCAAAGCAGAGGTGAAGTCAGGCACTCAGGACAAGTCCTCACCCCAAAACCAGTTCCATGCACCTGAGAGATTGCTGGTTCCGTGCCAAGGATTTTATTTATAGTAATAAATGTTTACAGACCAATTAATTTTAACACCAAAATACCTACTTTATATGAGTACATTTGTATACTGAAAGAGTTTATTAGTTTCCGCTAAAAAGTGGAGTTGGACTGCTCAGAAAATATCTAGGCCAAAGTAGATGACTGGAAAAATTCTACAATTTAGCTTCTCGTGTTTGGCTATTTTGGCCTTGATTCACCACAATACACTTTTTACGGTATTATTCACTAAAGTGAGAATGGACGGGACCAGTATATTCTATTGGAGACTGTTCCACTTTGCACCATTTTTTAATAACACAATACTTTGATATTTTCTCTTGCTGCTTCCAGGGACGCATGTTAAAAATCTTCCAACCACCATAACCAAACCAAGAATAACTAAAAAGGTCATAAAATGCTTTGGGAACCGACAGACATATGTAAGAGAATGTATTTGTGTGTGTGTGTATATACACACACACACACACACAGATTCTTAGCGCAAAGTGGCTTCCACTGTTAACAAGAGTGGTTCACTGAAGTGAACCTGACATGCATTAACATTCCGGTGGCAGTTATTACAAATATCTAATCTACTACTTTTGGCAAAATTGTCTTTACAAAGCAAACATTGGTGTCTTTCATTAGAACTCGTCAGATACTTGACATTCCTTAATTTTGGCCTTCACATAATTAATAAAAAATTATTAGCGCCAACAAATTCTGCAGAGATGTGCAATGGGTGGACTAACAGAAAAGTATTTGCAACAAGACAAGTTAGACGCACAGGAACAGAGGGTATTGAGGACCTGCTCAAGCGAGCTTACATTCTAGATGTAACTTTTGAAAGTAATACAATATTGATTTTATTATAATTGTTTTGTAATGTATATCTTCTCTTTCAAGGTTAGCAAAATGCATAACCTGTATTAACATTTTATTTCGACATGAGAATTGCACCCATTTTTCTTTAATTTTTTTATTGTTGCGATTGATAAACATGGTTCCACTCACAATTATGCATTCCTACAATGGGGTGTGTGAGATATTTTATAATCCTTGGAAAGCAGCTACATGTTCGGTATTATGGGATGTTGAGCCATATGTTCATATGCACACACAGTCGACAACAATGAGCAGGGGACAAAATTCAATTAAGCAAAAATCTGTAATCTATATTTTTACTGGCAGTTTTACTAGAACACTCTATAGATTTCATTCTAATACTCGTCTGAAAATGACTGTCAACCGCATATTTAAAGTGGACACGCCAACCATAAAATATTTACTGAATAGTGACTGCAGGGATTTAATTATGTTTTAACTGTCACACACCCATAGTACTGTAATAAATATTACAATTTCCAGAAAGGATGCTTCTGATAATCACCCAGAGGAATTCTGCTTCTAACTCACAGAATTGCAGTTTTCTGCAGTTCTGAGCCAGTAACTATGTAATCAGGTATTACATGAAATTCTTTTCAATTTATGATGCCTAATATAAAGCAGAATGTCCAGCATTCCATCTATATTAGCTGGTATAAAAGCAAACTAAGAATCATTCGTACAGCATTCGCATCACTTTACTCTGACATCATCAATCATTTTATTCCTACCGTCATATGTGCCAATTTCAAGTAGTGTTCCGCTTTGTTCAAGAGCCAAAAACTCCTGTACAGTTAGAAAATTATAGTCCACTCCGGGGATTTCACCTTCTCGAGGGGAGCGTGTTGTGCCTGTACAAAACAAACAAAGCAAAAATCATTAAAGTAAAGTAATGTTAAAAAAAAAAACAAAAAAAAAAAACACACCACACAAACACTTGAATAAAGCATAAGACACTAGGCCTGGAATTTAAATGAGGTTTAAGTCAGAATGGTACCCATCATTGTAGTTTTCGCTTGATATCATTTAATTTGTCCCTTAAAACAGCCTATATTGTACTAGTGAAATCGCTAGACAGTGACTAGATCTCGGTAGAAAATGCTGTAAAAATTGTGCGCCATAGTTTGCACTACAGGAATCATTTGGCAGTTCCAGGAATCCTTTTGAACTGCCAAATGATTCCTACAATGCAGACAATCGGCATAGTCTCTATGCCTACTGGCCTTGCGCTTCTTTACACACTAATGTCGTCAGTGCGCATGCGTTATGCTCTCAAAATAAGTCTCCCCTTCATCCTTGGTTAGTAAGCGAAAGAAGGCTTCCCAAAGAAGGGCTATATCTGAACTGGTTGCAGCCCACACAGGAGGGGTGATGGCGGTGCTGGAATGGTTTAGCAGGAGGCGAGTAATCACGAAAACTAACTAAGAAACATTCCAGGTTAGCAAAAGCAGTTTATTCGTGGACTACACATCAATATAATAATTCAAAGACAAGTTCACTTTAAACCAGATTTAAATAAGTCTGTACGCTTCACTGTTCTAGGATAGGGATGGCAAAAATGGGACTCAAGCTGTTGCAGAACTACAATGTACCTGGATATTTTGGCAATTTTCAGTCTGGCAAAGCATCATGGAATTTGTTGTTCATTATTGAATATCAACATGCTATGCCCAATACACACTTTTTCAGAGAAAGAAAAAAAACCTATCCCATTTAATACACAATGCCTGAGCAATAGGCCACACACCAGAATTACTTCTGATACAAACGGATACACATTCATAAAGCAGCAGGCAACATTGTACATTTTTGCCAAATTAATAGTGTAATTATGAAGCAATAATTGCTATAATCTGCTACATAAACTTAACACACTTATTTTACTGTATTTTGATAAATATTTTAGAAAAATAAATAAATAAGCCACTATACTTTCATGAAAATAAAAAATAATTGCAACAATTTATGTAATTGTAATCAATATTCAATGCAATGCAATGTGGGATGAGGGCAGGGAAGTAAGGCAGCCTAGCTTTAGACTAAAATGCTGCTCTTTTAGGTGTAGGTGAGAGACGTTGGTTCGATATCTGATCAGCTGTACAGTTTGCAGAACCCTTTCCCCCCCACCATCACTGACTTCTAATTAAAATCACAAGCACAATGTACTTGAAAGAAGAATCTTCAAATAATTTTTTTTTAAAAGTAATAAATTAATGGCAAACGTGGGTTTGCATGAGATCTGCGTTTAAAATGTGGCAACTGAATAGGATGGGTGACCAAACGGATGTACACTTTATAAGCTGTATTCCTGATGGGGGATCAGTGATAGGCTCTCACCTAATCACGCAATGGCACATGCACCAGGATAGAGTATGGAGAGTACTGGAGGCACCATAACCACTTCATTGTGTATTAATTTTAATATTTACCATTCTCCAAATCTGACACCACTGTTGCATGCTGAGGTCAAGGGTTGCTTTTATTTAGATTAGAAATATTACTAGAAATATTTACCATTATTACATTTACAATTCAGCTAGGTTACGCTCTTGAATTTAAAAAATAAGTTTTCATACCCTGACAGGTACACTTTAAGGTGCCGTGTTCCCAGCCTGCCCCTGACAGCAACAGTAAGAGGTTACAAATGAACAGCACGGCAATGTAAACATGTTATATTAACATATCTTTCAGCTAGAAATGTATTACATGCGGCCCACTGACTAAATGATCAGCTTATTACAAAAACACTTAAATCAGGTTTGCTTACTTTAAGTACAGAATGACCTAAAAGGAGCATAATGAATCTTATAGCTTTTCAATAGAATCATCTGTATACAGCAGATTCTATCATGTGCCAGTAGGGTTTGTGGGTGGAGCTGATCTACCAGGAACCTGTTGAAGGAATTTCAAACATCTGGTCCAGGAAAGGCAACAATGACCGTACAATGACACCAGCTGTCAGCGCCAGACATTAGTGAGAGTCATGTTGCCTTCAGCTAAGGAAGGAGGGCTGCAGTTCTTGTCTAGATTTGAATTTTGAGTAAAAAAAAAAAAAACTTCCATTCAATTTAACCTTTCGGGGGTCATGTGAAAAAAAAAAAAGTCTTATACAGCTTCATGTTCAGTGTCAAACATGAAATTCAAAAGCCTATAGAGATCAGACATCTAATTTCCTGAATAGATTTCAAGTGTAGCTTAATGCTCAGATTATATTCAAATTGTAGAGCTGTACAGTTTGCAAAAAAAAAAAATTTTATTATATATATATATTATCCAATTTATTTGTTGGGTTTTATTATAGCGGAAAAGTCACATCTGGGATTTTTACACCGCACTATGAAAAGCATGTCAAAGCGTGCATGCGCTTGAGCAACATTTTTCTGAAAATTAAATCTCCCTGGATATAAATGGGAGGTGTACTGTTCAATGCTTAACCTCCCCTGCTTTCATTATATTTACTGTTATGAGGAAAAGACGAACCGACAACGTTAAAGAGAAAAGACAGTTACGCATTAAAGCTACTAAGATTTAGCAAATGGCCAATACTGAAAGTAACTTAGTATTAAGTAAATAAAAAGGCATCTCTAAGAAAGTGGTAATAGGCCAAAACTGAGGCATAGAGCAGACTTCTCAATAAACATCTTCGAAAGTTACCTGATCTGCCATGGAGTTAGAGAACCTGAATATAAAACTACATAAAAGTGATTGTCACATCACCAAGCAACTCTACTATCACATTTCTGATGATACCATACAAAGACCCCCTTCCACCGATCTTCGCACATGCAAATTGACGTGACGGTCAAGCAAAATTTGTATCGAATTGGGTCACTTGTCCTCATACAGGTTAGCAATAACTAACCCCTCTTATCAGACTCTCCCACCCCACTTACATAATTCCCAATATTAAGAAGAAGGTAATTAAAGCTGAAAAAAAGTGAATGTACTCTACAAATATCATCAGCACGTTTGGAATTTTCATATGTCACGGTATACAATATGTTTTTAATCTGTGTGGCAATATCTAACACACATGTTGTCTAGATGACTTGGCAGCTTTATACATTACCAGTATCTTTGATAAATTGTCTTTGGTGGAAAAATCATAAAATTATATATGTACCTACCTATCTAGATATCTATTTTTCCATGGATAGTGCGAATCACATTTCCTTTCTAGGTTTCCAAAGAAAGAAAAAACACTTTATGTGCCAACTAGGGAAGGGATTGAAGTGAAGATTGAGTTTTTACTGAGCCAACACTAGAGTCCAATTAACATACAACTGCACAGCCACCTTATCTGTATCTGTGTGTGCTAACTGCAGCTATCTGGTGAAATAAGATGACTAGCATCCTTTAGATAATTGCTTTGAATCTGAGCAAATGTTTAAAATCCTATTAGATAAAAAAGGGAAAAACCTACCACCCATACACATACAGAAGAAAGGAGGAAAATAAATAAATAAATAAGGTAGGATGGCAGCCAGCCTGCCCGCCCCCAACCCCCCTCTCTCCTGAAACAAAGTGACAAGCTGCCTACTGGACACACGCTCCGGCAGATGGCATATCAAAGGGTTTTTCTAAGCCGTCTGGATGTGTACAATGATTACAAACCTCACTTAAAACAAACCCACAATGTTTACCTTCTACTGGCAGTAAAAGCAAAATATACTGTAAAATAAAAATAGACTTACAGGGGAAAAAAAGAGATACAATACGGAATGTGACAATTTGTGAAGGATTTATAAGGATACAGGTTTACATTTATTCATATGGCACTGGTGTACAATGTAATATACATGTGATTTTTACGTATACAAAGTAAAATCGACAAAAAAGATAGATAGAGATATATGAATGACTGTTCATAAGACAAAAAACAGTGAATTTAATCAGCAAGTAACTGATCTCTACTTGTGCCCTTGCAAATAGTTTCACTTTCCAACTAGAGTCTTCCCAGCCTGTCTTCTGCCAGCATTTACACCACTACAGTGCTTGAAAGCCACCAATATCTCCCCCACTCCCCAGCTATGACAGGTCACTTGTTGATACCATGTCACATGAGGCTAATGTTTAGTCACTTCTCCAGTATAGCTGGGTAGACTGTAGATAAATACAGAATGCCTCCTCAGAGGCCTCTGATTGTACATTGTAGCACCCATTGTATAAATTCACAGACACCATCAACAGCTAAATAAATATTTACGTCATCCGTCATACAGTCATAGCAAATGTTCCCATTTTAAGGCACTACAATTCAGAGTTTAAAAGGAACATTATTGTATTAGAAATACAGTTTAAAAACACACAAACAGGTGTATAAAAAGGTTTATAACGCTTTCTCTTACTTACTGGTTTTCAGGACCGAGGTCTCCCCCTCCATCGACATTGCGCTGATGGGGAAACCCAATGTGCATGTTCTACAAGCGTTGTGCGCATGAGGGCTTCTTATAGGAGAGCACTGAATCAATGCTTTCTTATGGGGATTTGGAAGACACTGGACATCCTCATGCAAAGCGTGAGGACATTAAAATGAGTTAAACTCTCAGGCACCAGGAAGCGCTTCTAATGGCTGTCTGGGAGAAAGCCACCAGAGATTTTCTTAACCTTGCAATGTAAACACTGCAGTGATGCAAGGATTAGGGGGACAGAACACTTCAATGAGATGAAGTGGTCTGGGTGCCTATGGTGTCCCTTAAAGGAGTAGCAGGAATGTTGCAATATTAAGCATGCACATTTGTATCTATGTAATGCAACTAGATCGCAAACAAAATCTATACATAGTAGGCAGAGGCAGCATGTGTCATTTTTCAAGCCTCTTTCCAGAATACGTACCAAGGTTCTATATATTTATATTCCAGAACTATAAAAGCAGATTCCGGATTGTGATAATTACACAGCTCTACTGTACATTAAAATAAAATAAAAAATTTTTTTAAAAAAGGTTCCAGTGGTAGCTTTGTCTTGTCTTGTGTAAAGTCTCTGATGTTGACGTAAATGGACTTCTTCAAGACCGGAGATAAAGAAATCAGCCTTTCTAAATGTTAAGATGCAAGTTGTGAATAGCACAGACTTCAGTATCTTGTCTTTGATGGCAGAGAATTTCTGTATTCTGTGAAACAGGTTACACAGCAATGCTAATTACAATGACTTTCTGCAGTCACAAAACATGTTCTCTGCCAGTGGGTCTCCAGTTTTTATCTAACAGTGCTTAGGTCGGTCTTCCAAATCTAGCACTAGTAAGGCTATACACTAAACCATTAACTATAGATGGTTAAAAACCAACTGCTTTGGGTCTATGCAATGGGGCTTCAAAGCTAGCAGAGCTGGGGAGTTTGGTTTGTTTATTTTGCCTAAAAATGTGCTATTGCCTTGGCAACTGCACACAACTTCATAGTTCACTGAATAACCTTGAAGGTACATGTATTTTCTTGGCCTTTACAATATCTATTCCCTGTCTAGAGCTGTATCTTCATATACCACTATAGGAACCAAAACCACACATCTTAAAAAGCGTCACGGTCTGTGGACTTTGCAAAGACCCCAGACATGGACATCGACTTTTGGGGTCCGGTGGCAGGCAAAGGTGAGTTATATTCATCTGAAACTGTCCCTTGCGGGCACCGCCATCTTTCTCCGGTGGGTCTTCTTCAATTCCTGGTGTTGGCACCAGGAGTCAACACGCTTGTTGTACTCTATAACATTGAGGTGTATGATGGATCCTGCGAGACAAGATCCTCCATAGTCATTATCATCACCATTTATATAGCACCAACAGATTCCATAGCGCTTTACATTATAAGGGGGGGGATTTAACTATAACAATTACAAGATAATTTACAAAAAAAAATATAGTGTGACGGAGCTCCCTGTACCCCTGGCTGGGTACCTCCGCCAAGTACCGCTTCTTGGCTGGAACAGTCGCCGTGACTTGGCTGGGGCCCTGGAACCGCGCTCTCCTGGAGCCGAATGAGAACTCGCTCTAGCAACCCCCAGGCACTGGACAACACTCCTGGGAGCTCTAGTCCTTACAAGGACTTTCCCCGTTGAATCCGCCACACTGGAACAGTGATTAAAGAATAGCCCTTTCCCCTCCCATTAACCAGACGACACATAGTTCTGGGAGTACAAGCTGGAATACCTTTATTGGCAGCCACAACTGGCCTTATATGCAGGTCCCATGCAAGGGGCACTCCCCCCTGGACCTGAGAGTAGACTACAGTAATAACATACACACGATTACATTAGCTCTCAGGTCCAGGACACTTCCATGCAAAACAAGATAATCCCTCCCCTGTGCCTGGTAGAGAATCAAGTCAAGCACTGTATTAAACTCTATCCCCAAGCACAGAAAAAAAAAAAAAAAACACATTTCCCAAATACCCCAATAGTACCTTAAACTTAAGCCCCACAAAAGTTACATCCCCTGGGTGACCAACATATATCCAAAAATAACCCGATGGGTTCAGGAATTCCCTGATAGCCATAATTTTACCGACCGCATGGTTCACTAGCCGAAAACAGTTCCATAGAAACGCGAAGTCTTCATGCCGGAAATAGTTCCAGGGCTTTCGCGGCTAAGTCCCCCTAAAGTCTATTCGCGGTTTTGGTCCATGCGAATGGCCACCAGGGAGCGAACGTTCGGTTCTGTGTGCACTAATGCAAAGTGCCGTACCAGGGGAACCAAGGGGAATAAAATATGGTTCTTTACAGTCGCTGACCTGGCCCATAGTCAGTGGGCAGGAGGCTGGCAAGCAGGCTCCACCAGGAGCTTGTGGCAAACTCACAAGGACAGGGGAGTTTGTCACATATAGGTTGAAGAGGACCCTGTTCAAACAAGCTTACAGTCTATAATCAAAAAGAGACACTATAGTCACCATAACAACTACAGCTTAATGTATTGGATTGGCTAAAAATAGGCCATTTTGATGTCAGAAAGGGGGCGGAGCCAGTTCCGGCAGACCCGAGCAGCACTGGAAATAAGGTTAGTTTTAAACTTTTATAGGGGGGGGCAAGCCACCTTATTGGTGGGTTTAGCACTATAGGGTCAGGAATACATGTTTGTGTTCCTGACCCTATAGTGATCCTTTAAGCTAATTTACTGCATTCATCATCGTTTGACAGCTGGCGAAATTGACACTTCTCAACGACGGTAGCTCGTCCAGTGTCTATAAGTGTCAGGGGTAAGAGAAGTAGAGAGTATATCTCTTGAGTAGATTGAAATTTCAGTAAAATTTCAACACAATCAATATGAGAAAGTCAGAATTCACCCATGTTCATTTTTACCCAAATTAAAAAATAAATAAAATAAAACACACACATACCAATTGTCTCATGTGTCAAGACTTCCAAAAACTAGTATCTCAAAATAACAAGTCAAAAAAAAGAAAATATATTAAAAAAAAAAAAAGTCATATTCAAAAAGTAATGTAACAATCATCTTCTGCTTCCATCCACGCCAACATACATAATGGTTACCTAGATTTTAACCAAGTTTACAACATACAAGTCCTGTGACAAAATATGTTGAACACGAAATATTTTCTAGTCAGGGAACGTTAATTGTATTCATTCTAATCTGCAAGTCAAAACAGTATTTGCGAATAATTCAGCTGCTAAAGTATACAGAGGCAAAGAGGCATGCTAAGTGCCATATCAACTGCAGCTTATTGTAATAAATCTATGGGTGTCATCTCTCTGGATTATATCAGGCTAATTTTAATCAGTTTGTCAAAAAATCAGTGCATTCCCAGCATCCAAAGGTCAGCCTTCTCACCGCAAACATAATCATGTGGCTATCCTACCCCCAGCACTCACAGCCTGTAATCGCTCAAGGTCAGACAGGATAAAAATACCCATGTTTAATTCCCACATTACCTAAGCAGTAGTTGAGGAGGTCAGACAGGTGATGGAAGTACCCTATTTTTTTTATCAAACTGCTTGGACACAGCTTGATATAAAATAGGACACTTAAAGACTCCTGGCAATAAGCTGTAGTGATTATAGATCTTAGAGCAGAGATAGGCAACCTTCGATTTTGCGGACTTTATCTCCCCTAATGCTTTTCCAGAATGCCAAAGGTTGCTCACCCCTGGCTTAGAGTATCCATTTAAGAAGGGTCTAAAACATAAAAGTAATAAGCGGTCTAAGAGCAGAGCTTTGAGATTTATGAAGGAAATTTTAAATCTGAAAGTTGAGTTAATAAAGTCTTTATGTAAAAATATCATGCATTTTGCAGTTGAAATCTCTCTAAATAAACAGATTTACTACTGCAACATAATAAAAAACAAGAATCTGTACCACAAAACAATATCCACAGAGTTCCCAAATAAAAAATATATATATATGCAAATACTCATCAAACATTTAAATTATAAATGGCAATAATAATAATAATAATAATAGTCCAGTTTTGCTTTTAAGAGTATGGCCCACCAAGTAGATGCATAGAGATCAGGAATTTACTTGAATAATTCTTGATCAAAGGACATCTTTACAAACCAAGGTGAACGCCCCTGAATGCCCAAGCAATACAGATAGGTGTATTTACCAGCGAGAATTAAAATTTAATTTATAATGTAAGGTCCAATTATCCAAAGTGAAAGAAAAGCAGATTTAGATTTCAGCTATTGTTACCTTATATTTGAAAATCACTTTGATTTCTCCTTTTAGTGAATAAGCCTTTTTCAGCTACAAATGCAACATAACTGGAATGTATTAAAGGAACAGTCTAGTCACTAAAACAACTACATTTTGTTATATTTGTTCTGGTGAGTAGAATCATTACCTTGAGGCTTTTTCTGTAAACACTGTCTTTTCAGAGAAAATGCAGTGGTTACATTACAGCCTAGGGATAACTCCTCAACTGGCCATTCCTCAGATGGGCACTAGAGGTGCTTCCTGTTGTAGTGCTGCACAATGTGCAGCATTGCCATTCAGAGTCTCCAACCTCTGCATGGAGGAGCTGATCATTGGTCAGCACTGTGCTTGACTTGTGCTGTCTCGGCCCCTGATCTGCCTCCTTGACAGTCTCAGCCAATCGTATGGGGATGCACTGTGATTGTCTCAGACCACCACTTGTGATGATGTCAGCAGACAGGTCAGAGGCAGACAAGGGCAAAGGCAGTAGCTACAGACTTTAATAAAAAGTAAGATTTTATTATATTTATGGAGGCATGAGGGGTTTTGGGGGGGGGGGCTATATGGTAGTTTTAACACTATAGAGTAAGAAATATTTAAAAACAAATGTAGACTCTACTTTTACACTGTGGTTCATTGAGGGAAATCATATTTTGCTTATGAAAAACATGAAAAGCATGAATAATTGATCAGAATGGGAATCAGAAAGGTGATAAGTGTGATCGAAAAGACTGTGGAACGATTGCTGGTGCTAGACATTGTGGCTTAAGTACCTATGTGATAATCTACTGGTTTCGCACAAAATATTCTCTAGCGGGGTTGGAAAAATAGTAGATCTGCAGAGGTCTGTAGAACTACAGATGCCATGATGTACCACAATGTACCTTTCAGCCAATCGTAACTCCCCATGCCCTATCCTTTTCTTCTTTTGAAGTTCACACTGTACGCCTATTTAAACCCACTCCTTTAAGAATTGCTATCCTCTACCGCCCCCCCCCCAATACCTAAGACCCAATTGACACCAACATCTGAACATCACTCTCACAGAAACCTCCAATGTCTTGACCTAGAGCATTTCTCCACTAATCTCCAAACTCTCATTTTACCTATCTCAAACCTCACCTGTCCTAGTTCTGCATCCTCCTTCTACAATTCCACCCTCTCCTCTCAACATCATGGCACCTTGTACATTTAAACGCCGCAGGCCCCTCCAACAACAACAACCCTGGCACACCAAGCTCACTTGATACCTCCAAAAATGCTCCAGAACTGCTGAACGCTGTTGGAGAAAGTCTCACTGTGCATCTGACTTTCTCCACTATAAATTTATGCTGAGCTCATACAGCTTGGCTCTCTCCTCTGCAAAAAGTTAATTACTTCAATACCCTCATAACCACACTCTCCGCGAACCCAAACGACTATTTCACACTTCGCCCTGCTGTTCCTCCTCCGCCTACTAACTTGACAGCCTCAGACTTTGCAACTCACTTCACTGACAAGATCTCTACAATCAGAGAAGAGATCTCTCATCTTTCTGATTCCCCTTACAACACTTCCCCTAACTTCACTCCCTCTGCTGTTCTATGTTCATTCGCACCCGCTACATTGGAACTCCCCATCCAACTATCGTCCTATCTCGCTACTTCCTTTTGCATCCAAGATCCTTGAAAAAATTGTGTATGCGAGATTGACAGACTTCCTCGAGTCCAACTCTCTGCTAGACCGCTTCAGTCTGGTTTCCGCGCTAAGCACTCTGTGGAAACGGCACTGACCAAAGTATCCAATGATCTACTCGTGGTTCACTACTCTATCCTAATTCTCCTTGACCTGTCTGCGGCTTTTGACACTGTTGATCATCAACAGCTTCTTCTCATCCTCCGCAATATCGGTCTACAAGATATTGCTCTCTCCTGGTGCTCCTCCTACCTCTCCCAGCGCTCTTTCAGTGTTTTTTTCTCTGGCTCGGCTTCTTCTCCCCAACTCCTCTCTGTTGGTGTCCCCAAAGGTTCAGTCCTTGGTCCCCTACTGTTCTCCATCTATACTGCCTCCCTTGGTAAACTCATTAGCTCCTTTGGCTTCCAATATCATTTCTATGCAGATGACAAGCAAATCTACCTGTCTTCTCCTGATCTCTCCCCGTCCCTCTTGACTAGTGTATTTGACTGCCTCTCTGCTGTTTCTAACTGGATGGCTGCCCACTTCCTTAAACTAAACTTGACCAAAACTGAAATTCTGGTCTTTCCTCCCTCAAGTGTTGTTACTCCTGTGTCTGTCTGCCTCCAAGTCAACGGTGCTACCATCAGCTCCACCACGCAGGCTCGCTGCCTAGGTGTTCTCTTTGACTCCGACCTCTCCTTCAAGCCTCATGTTCAATCTACCGCCAAATCCTGTCATTTCCATCTAAAAAACATTGCGTGCATCCGCCCCTACTTAACGCCAGATGCGACTAAGGTGTTGGTCCATTCCACTGTCCTTTCTTGCCTTGACTACTGTAATCCGCTTCTCAGTGGTCTTACGTGCTCCCAACTAGCGCCGTTACAGTCCATAATGAATGCGGCGGCGAGGCTCATCTTCCTGTCCGCCCGCACCTCCCATGCCTCACCCTTCTGTCGGTCCCTACATTGGCTTCCTATAAAATATAGAGCTCAATTTAAAATTCTGGTTCTTGCTTTCAAATCTCTACATAATGCTGCTCCCACCTATCTATCCTCCCTTATACACAAGTATGTCCCGTCTAGGCCCTTACGATCTGCTAAAGACTTACGTCTATCTTCTGTCCGTACTCCCACCTCTGATGCTCGCCTTCAAGATTTCTCGAGGGCTGCACCGTTCCTGTGGAACTCGCTTCCCTCTTCCGTTAGATGCTCACCCAGTCTCCACTCCTTCAAAAAATCGTTAAAAACCCACTTCTTCATAAAAGCGTATCAATTAAACTGTTAATAGCTCCTGACTGATTCCTCTTCTGCAACTGTCACTAGTCTAATACTATCCTTACCTTTTTTGTGTCATTTTACCCCACTCCCTCTAGCATGTAAGCTCATTGAGCAGGGCCCTCAACCCCTCTGTTCCTGTGCGTCCAACTTGTCTGGTTACAACTAGATGTCTGTTCGTCCACCCATTGTAAAGTGCTGTGGAATTTGACGGCGCTCTATAAATATAATAATAATAATAGTAATAATAATAATAATAATAATAATAATAATAATAATAATGCTTTCCCAGTGTACAGAAGGGCAAAGCATCAAGGAAGTTGCAGTTCAGCAACATCTGGGGATCTGTCATTTGCCCAGCCCTACCATAGTTTACAGATAATAGTGCAAAATACAAAGTAGAATGTTTTAAAATTAACTAAGGTTAAAGCTAAATTTTCCACGTTTTCCTGTTTCTCTTTCCAGCATGATTGATTTAGCTTGTCACATCCCAGGAGATACACATATACCTTTCCTTGAACCTTGCCATGTGAACCACAAGCTGGAAGTTCACATTTAACTACTGAAGAAAACAAGAGTCCGTTATATAAAGGAATTGGTATGCACAAGGGATGACAGATCCATCTCGTTTTCAAATCTCATTACTTTCTCATAATGATGGGCAGCGCATGAAAAGAACTGCCAAGTACTATGCAGTACAAGATGCACAAAGGGCAATCAATCCCTTTAGGATTGAGCTTTAATTAATGGATTTTCCTTCTGCAGCAATTCTACATCCAGTAGTGTGGCACATTTCATGTCCTGTCTAGCAGCACCAAGGAGTATTAGAGTTCAGAATTCCATGGAACTTGCAACCCTAGTGTAAACAGAACATTTAACATTCACCACAGCCCCCTCAGAACTGCAATGTCAGCCGCTTACTATACAAGGTATCAAAGTTTCTGGCCTCCCACCAGCCTCTACCTGCCCGATTACAGACAAGCACGTCTATACGTTTTTCAGATTATCCTCTGCACACAGCCAGCAGAAAGAAACTACCCCATGTCTGAGTGAAGGATACAGAAATAGCAAACAGATGAGTCTGCTCTAATCAGGGAGACCTGCAGCCAGCAAGCAGACAGTGAGTGACTGAGATCTGTATACAACATGTTCAAACCTGTAAGGGGATTTTAAAAAATGAAAATAATTCCAAAATAAAAGACGTGTGTTTCACTGCGTGCGAAAAGAGGTCCTACTATAATACAAAAAATTTAGAAAAAAATACAACATAGCCAATTCAGGAGCATATAGTGTGTCTATTAGCACCAATTTAAACTAAATAAAATATATTTATATGAAAAAAAAAAAACAAATAAGGATTCTGTTAAACCCTATAGTTGTTTTAAGTCTCAAATAATACCCCAAAAATAACTAAAATAGCACCTACCTAATTAAAATTATTCCATACTAATATAATATACTAAATATATCCCATATAGAATTGGAAGCCAGCAAATAGCCAAAAGTGACCAAGATGGGTCTCTTTAGGACAAACACTTCTAAATTACACAATTCTATTTGCAAAATCAACAAAACCATGCAATGATTGAGCGTTCCGTCTTCTATAGTGAATGAGAATCAATTATTAAGTTCCAGGTTGCAGGTGCATAACATTAAATAATAATAAATAAAAATGCAGAAGAAATAAGAAATACAAATATATACAAATGATAAATAAAACAAAACCAAAAAAAAATGTGCTTGGGGTGGAAAACACAAAACATCTACTGCAAAGTTGTGTAGATCTGATCGGCAATATAAACCCTTAGTCTCGACTAGAGTATATTTTTAGTGCTGAAATTATTCAGTTATGGTATACAGTAGGAGAGACATCACATTTGGTTCAAGCTGGAAGGCATCACAGTGCAAGGCCTAAAGAGTACTCATCTTTCATCTCCACCATAGTTTGAACCAACTTGTGTGATATTAATAATTCATTTTGCAGCTTTCAACTCCGAGTGCACCGTAGATCCTTGTAGCAAGGAAAGGGTTAAGTACTGTTCCGCATAAATTTTATGCTGTCCTTTCCAATGCTATATAAAGCTCAGGAGACTATACCAGTACCACCTGTTGTCTAAACAGATGCAAAGCAACAATGCTCCCTTTAGACCCACTAACCAGGAAATCATGAACTTCAACCCTGGATGGTTTTCTGGCTCAGCAAAAGAAGCAAGGGCAATGTGCAAGTAATGAATTTAGATTTTGCTCATTCAGAGAACCGAGAGCCTGTGACAGACTCAGAAACCCTTCAAGATAAAGATGAAAAGTTATGAAAATAAAATACACTAAGAAAATACAAGTGTTGGGATGCCTTAATAGCCAAAATTTACTTTCTGTAATTGTAAAATAAGAAAATTTTAAAAATTAAAATAAGAAAACCTGCTGATACACTGGTTTTCTGCTGTCTAGTACACAATTTGCATTTTTTAACCAGTACTATACTATTCTAGGTTAAGACTACACAAGATGAAAAAAAAAAGCCCAGAATATCTGTTTAATAACCATTCTGGAAGGTTTAACCCAAACGATTGTAGTCCTGCACCAAATCTCCCTGCCACTCTGTCGTTACCTTTTTTCAAAATTGGGAAACTAAATGGCTCTAGCAGAACTTGCTTTCAGCTGGTTTTATGAATAGCGAGTAACCGATTGGCTGGAAGTGTCAGCTAACCGTTCTTAGCCAATCTGGTGTGATGCTGCCAAATTCTGAAAGAGCATTCCAGTTTAAAGATTTTGAGAAAGCATGAGGACAGAGAGATTTAGCACTGGAACACAGACTTTGTGGTTAAACTGTTCGATAGCGGTTTAACCCCAGAGCCAGCGCCATAACTTCATTTTGATTCAGTAGTTATGGTCCCTAAACTGGCTCCTTAATAAGGCACATAAATATGATATGAGAGGGCACAACTACAAAAAAAGAAAAGCCTAAGTCATCAGATTAACATGGTATATGAATATCAAGAATATAATGTGATGGAGAAGTTGTTTAAATAACCATCAGTGGACTTACTGGGGAACAGACGGCCTGTAATAAGTAGCTGGAATTAAGTATTAAATTCCCGAAGACTATAACCAAGTAAGTCAATCAAAAAAAAAAAAAAAAGTTACCTGCACACTAGCCCAAATCTCTATGCATATTTAATGGAGGTTATTTACCAACTCCAATGGCCATTAGATGCAAGCCCACCTGCCACGTCAAGGCAAACCTAGTGTTCAGGTAGGACCCACCTAAGAAGTTTGCCTTGACATGGCAGGTGGGCTTGCATCTAATGGCCATTGGAGTTACTTAATAACCTTCATTTTTTTAAATATGCATAGAAATTTGGGCTAGTGTGCAGGTAATTTTTTTCTATGATTGTTCTGTATGTATTGGGTCTGATGTATGCTATGTTTGTTGCTGCCAACCAGGAATTGTGGGAGTTTAAGCGCAGGACTTATTTTTTGTATAACTGAGTAAGTGCCAAGTGTAATCACGAAAAGCAAGTAGTTATTAGGGATCATGACTGCTGACTCCTTCGATCACCAAACCCATTTACCCTTCCATTCCCAATAAGTAGCTCAACACCATGCTAAGTGGGTAAAGGCAATAGCCAAAGCTTTATTTAAACCAGCACAACCAAATACTGACTGCTGCTGGTTTTACCCAGGATACAGGAAGACTTTAAACTTCTTCCAGAGCCTCTTCAGCCTGTCCTTTATCAACCAAATTCAGGCTGTGACTCCCCAAGCCCGTCCGGGCATTATTCATTTACCAAACTTGCTGGCGCAGGAAACCCGCCACCACAGACCCCCCCATCCCTACTAGAGGGTGTGGGGAGGGGGGGGGAGAATACATCCCCCAAAGCCAGCACCTGTGTAATTATTGATTTTAAGCAATATTAAATGTATCCAAACCGACATGAGTAAGAAGTACAAATCAGTACGCATAGAATTATGGTTATCTCCTTCTAGTTCAACATGAGAAATCACCAATCCACCCAAGCATTGTACGAATCATGATATGGTCATGTTGAAGCAACATGCACCTTACTATACCTTTTTGCGTTGCGCGCTCTTGGCCCAGGTAAATTACCACCAGCATGGATCAGCAAAATCAGCAGTATAACTGGTTCAGTCACATATCGCCAAAGCGATCACTCCAGATAAAATTGCTGCCAGAGCAACCCCCTGATCCCACACCACCTAACATTGACCTGGTGATGAGTAATCCAAGATCCTGATCATACGACCTCTGGTCTACGTGACAAGCTGCCCAATAAATAGAAGAATGCCCAAGGATCCAAACATTTAGAGAATATCTAGCAATAAAGAAATAAAAGTTCTTATAAAATAGTCACTAATCTCTTATGTTCACATATTGATAAATGAGATAATAAACACAGGATTGGGCAACATTGGCACCCCCGTCTGCTTTAACACTACAGATGCAACTGATGGGGAGAGTTTTATCCCACCAGTCCAATAAAGCAGAGGTCTAATGGTGCAATTGTGTACCATGTTCCTGCCCATACCCTCCAATTTATCCCCTTACTTTTCTCCAGATTCCACCATGTTTTTTTGTTTGTTTTAATTCTTTAGTTTTGAAGTGCAGAGTTGTATACAGGTTAAAGCAATGACTTGTACAACACAACACAATGAATCATAGTAATTAGATATCGCTATAAGAAGTCAATTAATGCTGTACTTTTTTTTTTCTGTTTTTGTTAAAAGGTGAAACATGAGTAAGACAAAACAAGCTATAATAAGATGATATTTTCTACCTACTGGGTACTGCATTATTATTAGAGTAAACAGGTTAGCTAGCAAGACAAGCAGATAGATTACTTAACCACTGGCATCAGTATCACTAGTGTACAGCTCCTCCTACTAGATTCCACCATGTTTTACTGGAAAGACTGCAGCATGTCCAAAAAGAGGTTCCCAACCTGAGAAATCACTTTTATAGACTACTTTTAGGGGAAGGTTAGCTACATTTTGCAATTACAAACAAACAGCCTAATAGAAGTACAACAGAGGGAAAGGAGGGCGAAGAGAAGGTAAACTTAAGGCTACGACCCAGCCCAGGAACATAAATATACCCAAGCTCCTCGGGACCATACTTAACACATGAGTTTCGTATGTGTTCTCTTTCTAATGAGGACCTGCGCGTCCCACGTGAAAAACTTCTTTGTCATCTATTACCTCTGTTACCATAAACTTCAATAAAAACAGATTTACAAAAAAAAAAAAAAGTAAAACCGTCACAAGGTCTCACTTCCTTTCCTGATTCTACTTAAAAATGTTTTCTACCACTACTTCAAATATTGGAATACAATAAGAATAAAGGAATATAGTACATATGTATCACTTCAGCATCAATCCACAAACCTCTCTACACCAGCAAAAGTCCCCCTGCCAGCCTTCCCCCTGACCACTTTATATAGAAAGCACTCAAAGGATTCCAATCAGAAGCAACAGGAATAACCTATTTACAAAGGATTTATGTGAATACCGAAAACAATGCAAGATATTTTAATGCATTCTAAAATTATAAAACATATTCCTAGAATCATTATATTATTAGGTAACCTGCATTTGGTTTAATTTTCAAATCTGAACCTATAATTAATGGGCAAGGAGAAATGACCACCGGTCTCTCCATCGCCACAACAAAGCAGGACGAAAGAATCCGTCACTGCATACATGTATCCTTTGAATCTCCTCTTTGGCACTCGATGGGTTAATAATACCTTTCAAGATACAGCCAATGTGTTCAGTCCCATAAGCTCTGCTCCATTAAAGACCGTAGTGTTACACCGAGATATATGTTGTAGGGTAATTAAGCTAAGCAAGCTGGCGGCAATTCATTACCCAGATGCACATTCGTCTATCAGCGATGACTCAGATATTTCAAATTATAAATATTCAAGGCACACGCTTGCTATGACAGCTCCCATACATACATTAAGATTCACAACGTGAGTACAAAGTGACAGTAGGAGAACAATCCTTCTATTTTGTTCGGCACGGCATTAACACAGATGTAGCAGGTAATCTGGATATCTCCACTACCTTTACAGAATCCATCATTGCTCAGGTAGAAGTGCAGCATCAGATGCCATTAAGCATGACTGGGCAAATAAATATTCTTGTAATGTTTCAAAAGGTTAAGAGATGAAGCAGTAATCATCGAATCAGCAGCTGTTTGCTCCCAGCCTTGACATCAATCATCAACTACTGTCAGAAGCTACTGTGAGCACCACAGAAAAAGAAAATTGTGCACATATAGGATAGGAAAGGATAAAGACTAATGAATGGAATTAATGAAATCTGAAGAACACGAATCTACACTTCTTGCCAATCACACAAACCCACTCTTGGCAGGTCAAGGCCAGACTCACATAGTCTACTCTCAAATGCTATTTATTCTCGATCCTTAACATTTTTAGGATTTGAAAGAAATTATGCTTTATGGACACCCAGCAAGAGATCAACAAGAACAACCAACCATTTAATTATCAAAAGCAGTTGGGCCATCATATGAAAGAGAGAAGGCCACTCGTGATTTTCTTCTGGTCAGTGACCGACTGCTATCATGCTGCATGGTCGAAGACCAGAAGAAGATCATGGGAGCTGTAGTATGGCAGCAGAGATATAACTGGCTATTTGATATAATGGCACAATACTAGATCACACAAAAATATACATGCATCACAAACTCACAGTCAGGAAAGAAATTTTATGTAATTAACACGTAAGTTTATTTGGGCAGGACCCACACCAGCGCCTTCTGTTTCTGTACTGCCAACGTGCCTTGTTAGAACGGTTTGCTTGTTAGTCCACCTATGGTACAGTATTGCAGAATATGTTGGGGCTTTATAAATAATAATTACCCAGTTGTGTGTGTATGCATGTGTGTTTTTGTCTGTGTGTATCAGAGTAGTAATAAGTGCGAGAGTATGGCTAGTTAAAGGACCACTATAGTGCCAGGAAAACACTCGTTTTCCTGGCACTATAGTGCCCTGAGGGTGCCCCCACCCTCAGGGTCCCCCACCCGCCCGGCTCTGGAAGGGGGAAAGAGGTAAAAACTTACCTTTTTCCAGCGCTGGGCGGAGAGCTCTCCTCCTCCTCTCCGCCTCCGATCCGCCCCGCCCCGCCCCGCCGGCTGAATGCGCACGCGCGGCAAGAGCTGCGCGCGCATTCAGCCCGTCGCATAGGAAAGCATTTACAATGCTTTCCTATGGACGCTTGCGTGCTCTCACCGTGAAAATCACAGTGAGAAGCACGCAAGCGCCTCTAGTGGCTGTCAATGAGACAGCCACTAGAGGATTAGGGGGAAGGCTTAACCCATTCATAATTATGGCAGTTTCTCTGAAACTGCTATAATTATGAAAAAATGGGTTAACCCTAGAAGGACCTGGCACCCAGACCACTTCATTAAGCTGAAGTGGTCTGGGTGCCTAGAGTGGTCCTTTAAGCTGTTAATCCTTTGTGCATCAGATGTTTACCCAATGCATTGCTTTGTAACCCGTTGGAACACACTCTTGACACAAGAAGCTTAACGCCTGGGTCCTAACATTTACATGCACAATTCTCAGTTAGATTTACCATTTCCTAGATGAAGATATTCCTTTCTATTGTGATCTGTAGGTTTAAATTTTCAGTTGAGGTCATCAATTACCGTGGTACTTCGAACCATCCTAATTTGCTAAAGAGCCAGATAAAATGTGTTTTTCATATTGGTCCATCCAAACAAGAAATAAACAGTCAGCAGTGCTACCTAAAAGGAGCACAAACATATTGCTGACCCTATTTTGTTAAAATCACCATCTAGCCCCCCGATCCCCTCTTGCCTTCGTAAATATAGTAAAATCTTACTTGTATTCAGGTGCTACCTCTGCCCTTGTCTGCTGACATCATCAGAAGTGGCGGTCTGAGCCAATCATAGTGTTTTAAGTTCCCCATAGGATTGGCTGAGACTGAAGGAGGCAGATTAGGGACAGAGCCAGCACAAGTCAAACACAGCCTTGGCCAATCAACATCTCCTCATAGAGATGAATTGAATCAGGGAATCTCTATGAGGAATGTTCAGTGTCTGCATGCAGAGGGTGGAGACACTGAATGGTAGTGCTGCACATTAGGCAGGACTGCTTGAGGAAGCACCTGAAGCAGCCATCTGAGTAGTGGCTAATGGAGGTATCCCTAGGCTTTAATGTAAACACTGCATTTTCTCTCAAAAGACAGTGTTCACAGCAAAGAGCCGGAAGGGAATGATTCTACTCACCCGTACAAATATAATAATCTGTAGTTTTTCTGGTGACTATAGTGTCCCTTAAAGCAGCCACAGCCCCTGGGCAGATTACGCGTACATAAAAATGTATAGTTGCAGGACTTAAGCAGTAAAATATATTTCACAGGTGTCACCCTCAGTGGCTTCCCAGTTTCTGATGGATTAGAAATCCTATAATTCCCTATCAGTCAGAATTATAGGAAATTTAGTCCAATTGCTCTCTTCTCTTTAGAAGTTACTGTAATGATCCATCCAGTCCTACTTTGTCCAGAAGTCAGCAAACCAGAATGATAGCAAATTGGCAATAAGAGTACATCCTCATTAAATCAAAAGGACACCTGATGGTTGTTTCTAGAGAGGTGCATGGTAGATGTGTATATGTATCGGATGTGTCATCTAGTTAAGGCCAACACAAACCATGATAACCCTACAAAAACACTAACGTGTAAAGCATGGCTAGAAAGTGAAGGGTTTTATTTTTATTTTTTTAAATCACTAGAATCCAAAATTAAAGAAACATTGAAATAAATATACAGAGGAGGAAAATAAACTTTTTTACATGTTAGTTTGTTAATGTGTTAGAACAGTTTCATTTCGTTGGGGAACGTTGGATGTTGGATGTATGTCTCTTTGTAATTGAAGATGGTGATATATTATGAATCATCTTGACATTTGTGACAAAGATACAGCATGTTCCTGCAATAGATTTCCGTTTTGAATGAAAGGGTATTGGTTATCAGGCCCAGACTCTGCAAGTACAATGCTAACTTAAAGTTCTGTCGCAGTTCTTAATCATTGCTCGGTTACCCAACAAATCCATCACCTCATGTTATTTGTGAACAGTGTTTAAACAAGAAGAATATTTGCATTTTTATTATAAAAAATATAAATAAATAAGAACACTTCTCATATGCGCTTTGTTGAAGAAGCAGTTACACATTTGCAAAAATATAAATAAAAAAAATAAATCAGATATAAACTTACACACCAGCTACAAAATTCACATCACAATATATTCATCACTTTATGCTCCCAGCTCTACCTACAAGCAAATGTACTGTACTTTAAACAGAGGACTGGCATGATATAATATTAATTATATTCTCTTACAAAATAATTTAACACATTTTACCAATCAACTAGCGAAATCCTCAATATCAATAGCCAAAACCTTATTTCAGTATCAAACTTGCCCATCAAATACTACATTCTGAAATCAAACTAAGGTATCAACTGGTTCCATCAAATGTATCCATGGTTTCATGGACCATGGGTCGAAAAACAGTGTTCTAAGTAGTTAGGTGCTTATTAAAGATAGATTGAGCTATTGCAATCCTGCAATACTGATAGCATTACACATATATTCGTGTTAGCAGCCGGGCTTTATGATATTCACACAATGAATATATGGTCTAATAAGCTTGGAGATTCGCTTCGGGCAGAACTGCAGTTCGACTGAATTTGGGCCAATTAGGGGACTGGACAAATTCCCGAACTCCGAGCCAAAATGCATTCAAGTCACAGACCGACCTAACCATACAATGCCAAACATGTTTGGTTCAGTGTTGTGATTCTGAATTTTGCCAGTGGCAATAAAAAAAATTAAAAAAAAAAATGATGAATAGTGGCTTAAGAACAGTCATTAATTATGGACTTTATTCACAGATCAAGTGGAAAAAAAAAAAGCACGTACAAAACAGAAGAAAAAAAAATTGCATACACAGTACATTTATGTATATATACACATACATACCATATGTACATACATACACACACACACACACACACACAATCCGTGGTTCCCAAACCAGTCTTCAAGGCACCCCTACCAGTCCAGGATTTAGAGATTACCCAGTTCTGGGAAAGGAAAATGAGAAGGAAAGAAAAAGAAAACCTTAGATATAAGTGGGCAATCCCTGAATCCTGGACTGGTAGGGGTGCCTTGAGGACTGGCTTGGAAACCACTGATATATACACATATTCAATAGAGAGATCAGTACATAAAATGTAGATTTATTGATTTTGCCGCTCCACCTGTTTTCCCCTATATTTTTTACTTTTTCCTCACTTGACCTTTAAACCAAACGATGGGAAAATACGAATATCAAGGGTTTTTGTTTTTTTGCTCCTCACTGATTGGCCCATTTTTGCACCCTCTTTTATTACTGGTATTGAGAGTCAGCCCAGATGAACTGACCTATGACCTAAATGTAAACCAGCAAGGTACTCTACACATGAACACTTCTGGGGTAAGTATTATAACGGATAGCTCTGTATGGCCAACTAATCAGAACCACGTGTTTAACTGGACTGTGAAACTACAATATAGTAACACAAATGCTGACAAGGGAGCATTAAAGAGAAATAGTGACGGCCAGAGGCAGGGATCACTTGCTCCCACACACTAGACAACCAGGAAATGATAGATTCACATGGTCTTTGATCCTCAGGATTCGTGTAGATACATCATGGTCTACAATCACGACCCAAACAATATCATGAACTGAATGTATACCACACACCCTGCACTTCAAAAAGAACAGTGAACTAAGGTGGGCAATAATTATTTCTCTTCCAATGAAAGATTCGCAGGCCGTCTTACAAATGTACATATTAATAAAATTACAGAGACATTTCCTGTGTGTTTGAGCATCTGTCAAGGGAAGAACAACTGTAACACAGCACAGTTCAATCTGGCAGGGTTCCCAGACGGTTGCTATAGCAACAGCAGCCAGTGCATGTGTATATAACAAAATATGATAGCACATACCTATGGACTAAATAGAATCAGGTGATATCTGCAGTAGTAACTCGCTTTTTCCCCCAAATATGTCCTAATAAGAAATTTATAAAAGGAACAAAACAGCTGTATTTGCATGTATGCAAGAATAATGTAAGTGAAACATATCGTAAATAGAAGTAAAATACAACTTTAAATGACCACTTAGGAACAAAACTATGTATTACATTATAAACAGGCAGACGTTTTCTGCCTCAGATCAAGGTCAAGTTCTCCCCAAACAGGCTTTCTAGGTCGCAATAGTCTCTTCTCATTCAATCTTCGCTTTAGATTTTCTCTGCAAACTTTTACCTTTATTCCCTGCGGTCGTTTTTCATTGTTTCACTTTACAAGTCTTAGTTCAGGGGGGTCGAATAATAAAATTAAAAATGACAGCATGAGAAATTGGATAAACTCCCAATTCCAACATTAAATCCAAGCCAAGCCTTGGAACACCAATACGACAAAAAAAAAAAAAATATATATATATATATATATATATATATATACACACACACACATATACACACACACACACACACAGACACACACAACTAAAAGCAAGAATATTTAGAGCGTAATCGGTAAACGTAAAAAGAAAACGAAACAAAAAAATCTTTGCTTTTTACTATTTTGTAGGCCCAGTCTCATCACCCCCTTTTCACTTGCCTCCACCAACTTTTTTTTTCCTAAAAACCATGGTTAGTTTTAATTGCCCTTTATGAAAATGTTCCAAACTTGTGCTTGTAATTTGTTTTCTCTTAGCATCTACATTAGGTTTTAATTCCCCCCTTTCCCTCCCCTCTGGATATCTGTCACTTTAATTCACTCATCCATCATCTTTCTCTTTTGACATTCCATTTGTCTCAAACTCTGCCCACTGTCCTTTACCTCCTGCTCTTTTGTCCCTTGTGCACCATCTTCACTATGTCTGTCCCGTGATCACCACCCTTTAGTACCTACTTCATTTCTTCTTCTCGCCTAGCATCTGTACCAAATTTATCCCTCATTGCTCTTTTACCATCTCCCATCTACTCAATATTTCTTGTTTTCTCACTTCTATCTAGCCTCTGCTACTGCTGTCATTTGCATCAATCTCCTCCACCAAGAATATGCCTATATCCATTTAGGAATCATGAAAGATGGATGTTCTGAAATGGCCAGATGTGATAGAGAAAGACGAATGACACAATTTATGCGTTGTCTTACAGAAAAGTTTATTTTCTCACACATCTTTGGATTCCAATGCTTTCTAAATTAGTTTTTCAAAAAAGTTTCCATCTCTATGAAAACCTCAAACGTGACAATTGTACTTTGAATTTCTCTAACCTATTGGCAGGGAGAGAGCAATTGCCACTGGCGGTCCATGGACAAAAGTATGTCGTCTGCGCCTGATATACCCGGTGAAATGTTTAAACAAACAGCATACAGCTGGCTTTATTTAAAAAAGTCTTAATAGCTAGCAATTGCATTAACTACTACACCTGCTTCTGTAAAAGTTAAGCCACGATCCACAAAATGTAATCTGGAAACAGAGACTACAATTTGCAAAACACAACCAAAAGTACATTTTGCGTTTTGCAGTTACAATCCATTTTTCTTACTTAAGTTCTCCTGCAAAGTTCAGGCACATATTATGAAGTTTTGTGTGGGAAATGTTATATGGTTTCAAAAGTATGAGAAATTTGCACATTGGTAACCGATGCTACCAACAGTGGGCTTCCTGCAATACATGACTGCACATTCTTTTGCATCCAGACAGCAGGAGGACGTGATGTCCTATCTCACTACAATAACCTGCTTGTAGACTTTTTTTTTTTTATTTGATATTTTTGTAGTGCATACGATTATTACATACCTGCGTTAGGTACCCCAGCAGCAATCCGAAGGCAGAACATCATGCTTGACAATTGAGGTATTAGGAATGACTTGCACAATGTTATGTTCTAATAGGTGTTAAGATATACAAACATTGGTCTAAGTGTCAGCATCTGTAACATGAGTGAGGTCCGGTTGCACTTACTGGCACAAGAGGTAAGCATATAGGTAGGTGTTCTCTTCTGTTGGTGTTTCTTCATTAAACATATGTGACTGTAGACTTGTTATCCACCATAATATACAAACCAGTTGCCAAATCGTATCCTCCTTCTTGAGCTTTATGCATACATCATATCATCCAGTACTAATGGACGTTACAGGTATATAAAAAGGTTCCTCGAACGATTTACAAAAGCAGTTATGTAGGAGAATACCAAAATAAATGCAGTAGACTGTCTCCCCTACTTGCTGTGGATATTGATGTTGACTAATTGGCATACGATGCATATCTAGGGACAGTCATGCCGACAACAAATAATAATGAATCTTTTATACAACTAAACACCATCTAAGTACACACAATATTTATATTTAGGAAAGCTAGTTTTGATTAAAAAATATCTACTTAGAGTTTGCAAACCTTGATTTTTGCATTAAGCTGCATAATGAAATTGTTCTTGACTAATAAAAAGGTACACACAGTTCCAGCATGTGCTTTACATTCTATAAGCAATGCATTATGGGTACTGTAGTTATAGTGGACAGCTATCGTCTGTAGAAGAAAAAAAAAAAATGTATATACATGTAGAGAGTTAAAGCTCTGCAAAGCAGCTGTTAATAAAATGTATGTTTTCTGTGCCTGGAGATAATAGAGTTTAGTACAGTTCCTGAGTCAATTATCTCTCAGGTACAAGGGAGGGATTACCCTGTTTTGTGTGGGATTGTCCTGGACCTGAGAGCCAATATAATTAAAGTGTGTACCTTGTCACAGTCCCCTCTCAGGTCCAGTAGGGAATGCCTCTGGAATATATTATAGAAAACCCCTTGCATGGGGACCTGCATATAAGGCCAGCTGTGACTGCCATTAAACAGTTCTTCTTCACTCTCAACATAGAGCCTCGTCTCATATGTGGAGGGAACAGCTATATTTTTACTCTGGGGATTGCTATACTCTTTATACTCCCTTGGATTATAATCACTAGTGGCTCTTGTAAGCGTTATCCTGCTTTACTCTCTGGATTGGATTGGGAGGGGTCTACCCACTGGAAGCTGGATTATGGTCTTGGGTCCAGGGTGGGTGGAGGACAGCGAGACCCCATCCAAGCTGTAATGCTGGCTGTGGTGTTTACGGTGGTTATGGTGTCTGGTGGAGTGCTTGGAGTACTCTGTAAGCACTAGGAAGCATTGATTGGTGTTCCGCCACATACTTACAATCCAACACAGTCAAAAGATATGAGAAAAAGAAAGTTTTACACAAGGTGGAGCTACCAGTGACAGCTGTATGGAAATAAAACTGTTTCAATGGAGGAATCTGTGGTCTACTCTATAGACCTCAATGTTGTATGCTCGAACAGGTTGAAGCTCTAGAAGCTGAAGATGATGTGGCAAACCAAGATGGCGGTGCCTGCAAAGGACAGGTTAAGGTAAATATATCTCACCTTACTCTGCCCCTAAGGCTACCAGCTGCAATGTCACTGTTAATTACGCATAGACCCAAGACAGCGATAGAGCTACATTAAAGAGATTTCTCAAAACCTTTTTAACTTAAGAAAAAAAATATTATAATGCCCTATTGGTCATTTGTAATTACCCACACCCCAAAAATCTAATAAATTAGTTGTAAACTTACCTGGAATCCAGTGCCTGGTCTAGATCCTTGTGCTGGGCTGCAAACCCACAATGCCCTTTCTTGAGGTCCAATTAAAGGTTTCTCATAGAGAAGCATTTTATTGGACCATTCTCAACAGCTCAGAGCGCATGCCGGGGAGGGAGTCAGGGGTGGACAATGGATGAAGATCGGGGAAATAAAGAAAATAAACTGTTGGAAAGAGCTAAAATTAAAATGGAGGGCAAGGGTAGAAGCAGTGCACACTGAAGACAGACTTTTTTTGGAAAAAAACACAAATATTTCATCACATATGCCAGAAATGCCTCTAACCCCCGGCACAAGAGCGCAAATTTTGCGGTGTACAGTTTAAAACATATGATTTAAATTACTATCTTAAAGGGTTACTCCAACTATCATAACCATGTAGTTGTCATGACGCATTTCATAGTGAGAATCTGCACATAGAGACTCTAGGTACCATAACTACTTCAAATCACTGATATGGTCATGCTGCTTGCATTAACTTTAATGCAAATGTGCATTCGTATATTGAGTGGAGGGTTATGATGTCATAATATAACCTTCTATAGACATTACAGAACTGTGCAATCTGCTATTATTTTTGCTTTGTTCGCAGATACTGCCCCAAATACTGTCCCCAGAGCAATAGGTTCGCTTGCTAGCTAGCTAAAGTAGTCTGCAACTGGGTGCAGGCAAAGTTAGGGGAAAATAAAACAGGACAGGAGATCTACAGCCAGTAGCTTGCCAGGCTAAATATTTAATATTCAGCATCGCTTATAAATAAGATCTATATAAATTAGTGTCTACAAATAAACATTTTTAACTAAAGCACAATTTTCCAATGTCTACCAGGTCCAAACACCACCATCGTTGTATCTTGGCAGATTACTCCAAATAATGTATCGGCATTGTAGCAAAATGTGTAACATTCAATTTGGCAGCTTTCCCAGACTGTTACTATAGCAACCTCAGCACAGCCTTCTCCAAAGTATCTTCAGCCTGGGAATCTGGAGCACAGGCGCACAACCACAGTTTGCATTATCCTATCCAATTCCCAGCACAAATTGCTCACAAACCAGTGATAGCTTTAAATTCCAGTTGTTATGTTGCAAGAATAGACATACATATTCCTAGTAGAAATCAAAACAATGCCTAAATCTAATTCATGCAATTGAAATTCAGTTTTTTTTCTTCTTTTTTTTCATAAGACATTAAAGGGACACTATAGGCACCAGAACAACTACAGCTTAATGTAGTTGTTCTCGTGAGTATAATCATTGTCTTCAGGCATTTTCATGCCAACACTGCCTTTTCAGAGAAAAGGCAGTGCTTACATTGCCCCTAGGGACACCTCCAAGTAGCCGCTCCTTAGATGGCCACTGGAGGTGCTTCCTGGCTCAGTGCTGCACAGTAGGCAGCAGTGCCGTTCAGCGTCTCCACGCTTTGCATGGGGGCGCTGAATTTTCCTAACAAGAGATGAATTATTAATCCAATGCATGTCTATGAGGAGGTGTTGATTGGCCAAAACTGCGTTTGGCATCACCCCTTTGCTGATTTCAGCCAATCCAATGCTTGTTGGGACTTCGTCTTAAGTATTATTCCTACGCCTGACCGATATGACAAAAGGGTGGAGCTTAACCAAGTTCCACTTGCTTTATAACATAAAATTCTCCCACAAAGTTCAGCTCTCTGTCCTGTCCTTCCTCCGTTGTCTTGTGAGACCTTTGTTCGTCATTACTACTGATGGTGCACAAACAGCATATGCAGGATTAAGACCCAGTTGCATTCTCGCAAGAGAACATAGTGACATTATGTCAATGACCGTACTTAGAAAATGGGGGATGCGTGAATAAGGATCTGGTACCATGATGATTGGCAAAATTATAGGTAAAGGGGGCGAGATTTTGGAGCAAATAAATGTGGAAAGGAATAGCTAGGGGCTGACATGTAAGATTTTAAAGCAGTTGAATTCATACAACAACATTAATGAAACCGCAGTACATGATGTCAGAGCTTGTATCAGTTGCTGACAGCTCTATATTTTTATGAATATTGCAATACACACAACATGTCGCCTACAGCACCAGGTCTTCTATAGAGCTCTATGAAGAATCAAAACAAAAAGGAGATGGCACGAATTGCAGCTGGTGAAGTTTAAAGATTGTGGAGTAGTGGATTCTACCAGACTTGTTGGGCCCATTTAACAAATATGTACTCAACTCCAATGCAATGAGGGATCACTGCACTGTTCAACACCATAAGCCTTTAGACAGATATTTAGGAAACAAATAACTTTAAAGAGGCCAATACAGTTACTGACAGTTCAATGCAAAGTCAAAGGATAATGTCAGAGCAGACTAAGCATATCCAATACATTTATACCCAGAGAATAGGCACTCTTTTTTCAAAAATATATCGAAATTGCTACAGGATTAGCCTCTCTGCAGACAATCCAGCTATTAGTATAAGATCGAACACGTATTAGCCCTTACCATGCCAAAATCTGGGGGACACCGCCACACCTGTCCAAATAGACCATCCTTATACAGTCCAAGGATGATGTATTTGAGTAATAGTATGACCTGACAGCTTGCATGATTTGCAAAATAAGAGAAGGAGACAGGGACATCGGATCTTGTTGCACCATAACTTATTCAATGAGTTTAAGAAGTTATGGTGCTTTTCCGACATATTGCAGGTAAAAAAAAATAAAAATAAAAATAAATATAAAAAATAATATTGCTATATAATTAAATTTGCAGAACTACACTAGCAGAATGATTTCAGACAATGCTCTGCTCCAAACAAGCAATAGATAATTTGTGATTTATTCTTAAAAGGAACACTATAGTGTTAGGTACACAAACATGTATTCCTGACATAGTGCTGGAATGCAGCATTAGGTCCCTGGGCCCCCTCTCTCCAGAGATTAAAAGTGATTTTGCTCACTTTTTCTCCCACGCCGGTCTCACAGGGGCTGGCCTTGCCCTGCTCTACCTCCATGGTGGGGATCAACCTGGATGATCTCAGCCAATCCAATGCTTTCCCTTTGGAAAGCACTGAGAGGCTTCTGCGCCAATTAGCATCTCCTCATAGAGATGCACTGAATCAATGCAGCTTCATGGGGAATGCACACGAAGAACCTCTAGTGGTTGTCTGAGTGACAGCACATTGAGGCATTACTAGGCAGCAACATAAACACTGCCATTTCTCTCAAAAGACAGCATTTTCATTGAAAAGCCGACAGGCTATAGACACCAGAACCACTACATTAAAGGACCACTCTAGGCACCCAGACCACTTCAGCTTAATGAAGTGGTCTGGGTTCCAGGTCCAGCTAGGGTTAACCCATTTTTTCATAAACATAGCAGTTTCAGAGAAACTGCTATGTTTATGAATGGGTTAAGCCTTCCCCTATTTCCTCTAGCGGCCGTCTCATTGACAGCCGCTAGAGGCGCTTGCGTGCTTCTCACTGTGATTTTCACAGTGAGAGCACGCCAGCGTCCATAGGAAAGCATTATGAATGCTTTCCTATGCGACCGGCTGAATGCGCGCGCAGCTCTTGCCGCACGTGCGCATTCAGCCGACGGGGAGGAGGAGAGCTCCCCGCCCAGCGCTGGAAAAAGGTAAGATTTAACCCCTTTCCCTTTCCAGAGCCGGGCGGGAGGGGGTCCCTGAGGGTGGGGGCACCCTCAGGGCACTATAGTGCCAGGAAAACGAGTATGTTTTCCTGGCACTATAGTGGTCCTTTAAGCTGTAAATGTTCTGTCCCCCATAAAGATCACCAAGTGCCAAACAAGCATATAATTTTTTTCAGCTCCCTGATAAGGTCAGAGTAAGTGAAGGAAAAATACTTCCCGTTTTCAAGACCCCTCAGGAACCCATCTTCAAACCAATTTGCAAAAATGTGTCCTTTTAAATTCTAGAGACTGGAAAAAAAATGGCTACAAACAAGGCCTTCTAAGAGTCTGGTGCTTCAATTATTATCTGCCACCCAATAAGTCTACATACATTTTGAAAAATGTGAGCCTTTTTTCATAACACAAGTAGATTAGTCACCAACCCAAATAAAAATCTACTTTCATTGAAACAGATTCATTATTACAAACACCTTAGCAGCCATACAGCAACCAAATAAGCTAACCTGAATGTGCAAAGAGTATGTAGTCCAATGCTCTCTAGCCACAGCTGGTGCTGTTCGATCATGCAACAGTTTTTATTACTAAGAGTATTTATAGAGTTCCAAACCTATCCAAAGTGTCGTACAATGGGAGCTCACAGACACTACAGTATAGAAAGTTTTTTACAAAAAGGAGCAGAGGACCAAGCTCATAAGCCAAAATCTAGCAGTTACAGCCCATCTATAAAAAATGTTTAGCTAGATACCCAGTCAGCTTGACTTAAAAATACCGTATTGCTTCCTCGAAGGTGGATTCGAATATAGACACTTTTTTGACTTCGCACATTAACCCCAATACCTGGTCTAGAGTCAGGAATGTAAAATCCAAAAAGATTTCAAGTAAATAAAAGAAATGCAAATTCAGCCAGATCAGTTAATAAACCCATTATGGGTAAGAGAGGCCCAGAGCAGCATTAGGGGTTGAATTTAAATTAGAACAGTAGTGAATAAACATACAAAACAGTGAGCTAGCTATTTGCATGGTTCGAAAATTTACTGCGGCAGTGAAGCAACACATACACCATGTTTGTTGGCGCAGATGTTTTACATCTCAAATTAGCAAGTCAAAAGATCTGTTTCTGTGCTGACACTATATAATGAAAAATAAATCCTGGCAGCCAATCAATAAGTTGTTGATTTGCAACATATCAATGTAAGGTTTTGCAGAGGAATTTGAAAAAAAAAAAAAATTAGTAATATCGCAGCTGATTTTTGTTATCGCTATGCCACAAAAATGTTTTGTTTTTTTAAAATGGATAACTTGCACAGATCTGTAATAAAACAAAACAGTGAAGTACATAACAATTTGGCTAGTTTTGGCACCCCAGTAATTTTTTTAAATTACATTTCCCAATATGACCACTCAGCACACAGGCATGCTTTGCATCATGGGAAATGTAGATCAGCCATCATTGCATTTGTATATAATCCTTAGACTACCACATTAAGAGAGTATTTGAATGCATGTGCAATGAGCCTTTCCAATGGTTCTGGTAGTTAAATGTCCCACAACAAGTTTTCATCAATAAACTTGTCACTTGCTTCCTGAACAGCACTAGGTGAACCTGACACCAAAGAGCTGGAATTGGCATTAAAGAAGTCTAATCTAAAAATAAATAAATAAATATATTAAAAAAAAACACTTTTAACAAACCCCTGATCAATGCACATATGAAGCCTGCAGGCAAAACGCAGTCATTTATATAAAAAAAAAAAAAAAAACATTTAAAAAGTCAGGAGACTAAAAACAGAACCTGGCACATTAAGAAAGGACATTTTTTCTAGCATTCTAAACATATGTTTGTAAAGTTTACAAACCTACACGTTAGTGTGAAGTGGCTCAGACATACCAGTAGCTGTTTAAAGAACCCCATAAAAGAATAAGATACAGATGTATCATAATGATTAAATCTTTATTCATTCCACACACCAGTGTCCCTTGTGTAGATTATGGTTGAAGGCGCTCCAAGTTTATTCCACATATGATATTGATCAGGAGCAATTTCCTACAATATGCTATATTTGTACTTTGACCAACGTTTGGCATGCATAAGTACAATGCCTAAATAACATATACACACACACACACACACACACACACACACATTATATATATATATATATATATATATATATCTATATCTATCTGTCTATCTATTTTCATAAGAAAGCTTCTACATCAGTAGTTTCAAGAAACAATAGCTTGCTGAGCAGCTTTTAATTAACAGAACCTGTCCATTCATACTTATTTACGTGCCAGGGGTGTTTTAGTGGAACACACTAGATCAGTAGTCCCCAACTTTAAAAAATTAAATAAAAAGATATACATAAATCCTGGACTGTTGTTGGGTCATGATGACTGGTTTGGGAACCACTGCTCTAGATTACACCATCTTCAGCCATTACCAGTGGCATTGGTGGGTCCAGTGCAGAGATTTAAGTAGCAGGATCCCTCCCTCTCTCATACCAAACACGTCTAGAAAAATGCAAGTATGTGACTACAAGAAAATATGTATTTACATATAAAATACTTAAAGGGATACTATAGTGTCAGGAATACAAAGTGGGGCTAAGTATGGGGCAGCGGGCATCTACCCGCTGCCCGGTAACACTGCACACGAAGGGGGGGCAGGACAGAGTTCCTGCTTCCCCGACTGCTAGAAAGGGTCTTGAGCCTTCATTCCTCCCCCCTCCAGAGCATAATGGAAAAAGGTACTTGCCTGTGTGAGTATGTGTCTGTCTAACTGTGTGCCTATGACAGTCTGTCTGTGAGTGTGGGTGTGAGTGAGAGACTGTCTGCGTTACTGCCTGTAACTATGTGTATGTGAGTGTGACTGTATGTGGCTTTATGCATGTGAGTGGCATGAGGCTATATTTGACAATATACGTGTATAACTGTATGCATCTGACTGTGGTACTGTGTGCATGTAACACTGCAAAAATGCACACACTAGCATTCACAAATGGGCCTACATGCATTTTTTTAAATCTGAATTAAATACTCCTATACAAGCACTACATCCTTATACATGCATGATACATGGATGAGTGGTGTGACCAAGGATGGGCGCTGTGAATTTTTTTTGCACAGGGCGCCTATGGAGGGCCCTCCTGCTCATGTCACCTCCCCCCCCCCCACTACCACTGCAGTGAATAAAAAGGTTAAAACCAGCCACTGAAGTCAGACTTAGAGCTGCAATGTAAACATTGCAGTTTCTATGGAACTGCAATGTTGTTCATTGCAGCACTAAATGCAATCTGGACATTGTACCCAGGCCACTTCAATGAGCTGAAATGGTCTACATGCTTATAGTATCCCCTTAATAATGGAAATAGAGATAGTGGCACCAGGGGCGTATTAGCCGCGAGGCAAACAAGGCATTTGCCTTGGGCGGCATTTTTCAGGGGGCGGCAAAAAAGCCGCCCCCAAATGCCCAGGGCAAATGCCTTGTTAGCCTCGCGGCTAACAGATATGCCGAGCTGCCGAGCTGGCGCGCTGGGCGGGCGGGCGGCTGGCGAGGGAGCTCTTCCCCTGAGCTCTGCTCAGCTCCCTCGCACGCCGCCGAGTGAGGCTGAGAGCCGGAATATGACGTCATATTCCGGCTCTCAGCCTCACTCTGCTGGCGGCGCACGAGGGAGCTGAGCAGAGCGCTCAGGGGAAGAGCTCCCTCGCCGGCCGGCCGCCCGCCCTGCAGCCACTGGACCCCAGGGAGACCCCAGCCTCCTTACTTTTGTTAAATAACAAAATAAAAAAATAAAAACCACATGTTAGTGTGTGTGGATGTTAGTGTGTGTGTGTCTGTTAGTGTGTGTGTGCCTGTTAGTGAGTGTGTGTTTGCCTGTTAGTGTGTGTGTGTGTGTTTGCCTGTGAGTGTGTGTGTCTGTTAGTGAGTGTGTGTGTGTGTCTGTTAGTGAGTGTGTGTGTGTTTGCCTGTGAGTGTGTGTTTGCCTGTGAGTGTGTGTGTGTTTGCCTGTGAGTGTGTGTGTGTTTGCCTGTGAGTGTGTGTGTGTGTGTGTGTTTCTGTTAGCTAGTGAATGCGTGTCTGTCAGTGAATGTGTGTGTGTGTGTGTGTGTATTTAGAAGGCGGGGCAGGGGGGAAGGGTTGGGTGGCGGTTGCGTGGGTGGGGGTAGCGCGGGGGGGTGCCTGAGTTTTGTCCTGCCTAGGGCAGCACAAAACCAGGATACACCACTGAGTGGCACTATAAAGAACATAAATCACAGACATGTCATAAACCGTAGCAAAAGTTGAGATTAAATTATCTCATTTATGGGCTAAATATTTTCCACTAGGGAATGAAAATGTATCAATGGCTGGTAGAAATTCACCCAAAGTGCTATGTCATGGATGCTCTAATTTGCAGATGCAAGATAAATTATTTTATTTTTTTTAAATTCTTTTTTTTTTGCGGTGCATATATGTAACACTCTCTCTTGTAATGCCCCAACAGCTATTACAAGAATTGTAAAATACACATTTTAACAAGGTCGAGGTACAAGCGATTATTGCACACATTTTTTTTTTTTTTTAGAATAATGAGTTTTCAGGCTAGTCAAATATGGTAGACATAAACAAGTTAGATATTCAACAAGTGCTATCCAGATATGTAGAAGGGTGAGAAACTAGGCTATTCGACATGGTATAAGACCAGAGTATGTTTAGAAGTGACTGACAGCATGTCTAATGAAGTGAGAAGTGGCTAGGAATGCTGTCCCCCCTTAGTGACGTGAGGAAGGTAGTACCGGTGCCATAGGCGTGCGCAGCCTATTGCATTAGGGTGTGCACCCTAAAGCACAAACACACGCCACGTGTGTGTGTGTGTGTGTATATATATATATATATATATATATTATATAGATACATACACACACACTGCTGTTTGTGTGTGAGGGTGTTTGTGTGTATGTTTGTCCTGTGAGGGTGCTGTTTGTGTGAGTGTGTGTGTGTTTGTGAGGGTGCGGTTAGTGTACTGTGTGTGTGTGTGAGCTGTATATGTTTGTGCTGTATGTTTGGAGGGATTTGGCAGATTAGTAAATCCTTGCTGCCATGTGCCATCCCTGGTGGTCCAGTGGAGAGTGAACTCTAGCCTGCGGGGCTAGAGTTAACTCTTGCGAGATCTGAGCGTTGCCGCAGCAACACATATATCGCGAGAGGAACCTGGCGGAGCTTCTGTCTAGAGCTCCCTGGGTCCTCTCCTGCCTCCCTCCATGCTGCTGTGGGCCGGTGAGGTAGATCTTTGGTCTCCCCGCCGGCCCATGGAGGCTTAGAGCAGAGCCGGCACTCAGATAGCACCGGCTCTGCGTGCATGTATATTATATATACACATACATACATACACACACACACACACACGAACAAATTATTATAATTTAATTTAAAAAAAATGTCCACCCAGCCTCCTACCTGGAGTGCTGGCGTGGACTTTTCCCTGGGGTCCAGTGGGGCGGGCGCCTCTCTCCAGCTCAGCCGCGGCGAGGGAGCTCACTGCTCTCTGCTTCCTCTAGCCGCGCGGGCTGTCTACTGTAGCTGGGAGCCGGAATATGACGTCATGTTCCGGCTCCCGGCATCAGCGCGCGGCAAGAGGGAGCAGAGAGCAGACCGCTTCCTCGCCGCGGCTGAGCTCAGAGAGGGGGGGGGATCCATCACCTCTTGGCCCCCCCCCCCCATGACAGGGGCAAGAGGTGAAACAGGGGGCGCTGAGTGCCTGCAGGAACAGCGTTCCTGCTCAAAAAAAGTGCAGGAACACTGTTCCTGCAGGACTCAAACCATAGGCGTGCCACGGGGATTAGGGTGTGCTCAGGCACACCCCGTGCGCACGCCTATGCATGAAGGTCTTTAAGTAGGGTTGCTATGATTTGGTAGAGGCTAGGGCCCCCTCAGGATGGTCGGTAGTAGTCAGGATTTGGAGGGGGGGAGGAGGGGGAGGATGTTGGGTCAGTAGATGCAAGATAAATTTAACCCTAGCGAATATCAGATCTTGAAATGTTATGCCCTGTGTTTTGGTAAAGACAAAATTTACAAGTATAGGAAATGCAGTGGTTTCATATGTCTGTGCGGTCCCATAACTCAACTGTGTTAACCAGCAATACAGATTTGTAGGCCACAAAAATCACTGTGGGAAAATACAGAAGCATTCGCAGACTTCCACGTATCAATAGCTAAAAGGTCTCATCCACACACTTGCTTGGCATTATTCTGGGCCATGTATTTGGTCACAAACTATTAGAAAACTACTACAGTATCTATTGAATAAAGAACAAATTTATGCACAGAGAGAGGGGCAACAACCTATGTGAGAGTACCCCACGCCTAACCTAGTCTATACAAAATGATCTTACAATTAAATGACTGAAAAGCTGAAACTTGATGTGAAGCTAGGAGACAGTCATCTTCGATTTAAATGGATGCATACTGCTTACAGGGTTATTCACTAAAGCAAGAATTTAAGGGGAATTCAAAGTGACTTTCAAATTCAAAGTCAAAATAGACTAACTGGAAAAATTCTCTTAGTCAGCGATACTTTCAGTTTGGCTACTCTGGCCTTAAATTTGAGATTCTCTTTGAATTCACACTTAGAGAATAGCTTAAGTTACATAGTAACTCATGTTAATAAAAATACTCCATGAAAAAGTCCATCAAGTCCATCGATTCACATGACTATTTATAAATTAGAGCAACCACAGTAATACTAAGAGCTGTTTATTTACTAAAGAGTTACAGATAACTGTATATTTAAAGATAGGGGGCAGGTAAGTGGATACTTTTTGGATGGGTAAATAACATGTTACAACCATGCCTGTGTATCTGAAATATTACTCCTTGTCTATTTATTTACAAATATTCTAGCTATATTCGGTCATTGTGGTTAAAATTGATCCTCTAGTCCAGGGGTTCCCAACCCAATCCTCAAGTACCCCCAACCAGTTCAGGATTTAGGGATTACCCTGTTGGGTCTAAAGCGTTTTTCTTTATTTCGTCTAAAAACACCTTAGACAACAGGTTAATCCCTAAATCCTGGACTGGTAGGGGGTACTTGAGCACTGGGTTGGAAACCCCTGATCTAGTCTGTTCCCAACCATAGGCCACACACACACACTTACATCGGTCTATATGACTGAAAAGCCCATTTAGAACTGCTACTCTGTATATGCCCATATGAGTATCTTGGCAATAGGGATGCTTTTGTGTGTATTGTTATTACTACATTACCACTATTCTAAGTAACCAAACTATTTACGGTTGCATGGAAATAGGAAGGTTGTCTGCATTAACACATCCACTGAATAGTTAGCCAGACAATGGCAGGGCTAGTACACCAAGCATTACCTAGAACCCTTTTGTGTTGCCTAAAACATCACCCTATGTAACGAAACTATTAAACTTTCTTCTCCTTTGTATCTATATGCACAAATATAATGTTTTTTATTATTATTGGATAACCTACAACCCCGAGAATTCTTGGAATGCAGTAGTCAGAGAGTTATAGTTCACCAACATTGGGGGGTGATGGGGCAGGTTTGAGATTCCTGCTTTAACCCACATTGTGCTAGCATGCCTTTTAACAGCGCTAAAAGAAGCTCCTTCAGAAAGAGAAGGTGCCAAAACCAAACAAATAAACCAAGTGACTTAGAAATTATTCTAACAGTTTCACAGTTACACTATAGCTACAAACATTTAAACTTGTATAACTCAAGGAAACATTGATCTTGCCAGACATTGTGAAGAACAGACTGATTTTAAATGAATCAAGATACCAAAATAAATTGTTATAGGAATGAAAGCCAAAGAAACCCATACCAGGTGTGCCCAAAAGTTACGTCATGAGCGGTTTCAGGACTATAACTCCTCTGAGGCTCTAGCAGTGTTAAAGGAACACTATACAGTAATGTTAGAAATTCAAAACTATATTCCCAACACTACAGCGTCCATCTGCCCCCACGCCACCTCGGCCACTTAGCTGAGGGGCTCCTCCCGCAATGTCACAGCAAACTGGGGACCTAATGCGCAGCAAGCGCTGTGCGCCACTAGTCCTACCTCATATTAAAGCATTGAATTATTGCTTTCCCATGGGGATTTTCAAAATGAGGGACGTCCTCACGCAAAGAGTAAGGATGCCCAGCGTCATTTCACGGTGTAAAAATATGTGTGAATTGAGGGGATGCCTCTATGTTCTATAAAACAGCAAAGTTTTACATTGCAGGGTTAAGGGGACAAGGACACTAAAACAAGCAGACCATTTCAATGAGATGAAGTGGTCTGGGTGATCACAGCGTCCCTTTAAAGCTGTCAAGCACCATGAGAAATACAGGGTTATTAACTCAAGTGAGAATCTTGGTAATTAAAATTAATTTTAAAGTTGGTGCGTAGCTGATTTGACACTTTCTTCCATTTCCGCTATTCTGGCCTTAACTTTGAAATTCGCTTTGAATTACCTACAATTCTTACTTTAGTGAACAACCCTGTTAACGTTTTGCAACAAAAGGAGAACCCACACTATTCAAGTTTGTGAACACTTACGTGTTTTCCATTCCTGAAGCCTGCGTGACCTTCTAGAACATATTTTATCTGCATCCATCTCACAAAACAGAAAATAGGTTTCTTCAAAGTTTGTAGACTTCTCACGGAGCAAAAAGTTTCAAGATAAGAAAATAAATTAAAACAAGTTTGGTTTACCTCTAGAGACATCCCTTGTCTGCTTGTTTCAGAACATCTTTCAAAATGTCAAAAACCTAGGATCTCCATATAAAGAATACCACAGATCCAATAAAACCACAATGGAATTTATACCCAGCAATTATTTAATGGTTATCCGGATTGGCATCTAGCAGAACATTTTAGCTTTAAATATTCTGACATTAAAATACCATTGTCCATTCTTATTTTTAATGGGTGATATTGCATATAGCTAGAGACAATATTTAAAACTTATAGAGGATCTGTCATGTTTCTATTTTGATACTTTATAGTCTATTTGACCTTATAAACATTATTTTATTAAATACTAAGAAGGGAGAGGTATTAGTAGAAAGAGGGAAGTGCCCATGCCATTGTACAGAACACTGGTGAGACCTCACTTGGAGTATTGTACACAGTACTGGAGACCGTATCTTCAGAAGGATATTGATACCTTAGTGAGGGTTCAGAGAAGGGCTACTAAACTGGTTCATGGATTGCGGGATAAAACTTACCAGGAAAGGTTAAAGGATCTTAACATGTATAGCTTGGAGGAAAGACGAGACAGGGGGGATATGATAGAAACATTTAAATATATAAAGGGAATCAACACAGTAAAGGAGGAGACTATATTTAAAAGAAGATAAACTACTACAACAAGAGGACATAGTCTTAAATTAGAGGGGCAAAGGTTTAAAAATAATATCAGGAAGTATTACTTTACTGAGAGGGTAGTGGATGCATGGAAAAGCCTTCCAGCTGAAGTGGTAGAGGTTAACGCAGTAAAGGAGTTTAAGCATGCATGGGATATGCATAAGGCTATCCTAACTATGAGATAAGGCCAGGGACTAATAAAAGTATTTAGAAAATTGGGCAAACTAGATTGGCCGAAAGGTTTTATCTGCCGGACATTTAGTCAACAAGCTTTACTGAAAGACAATTGGCAGGAACCCATTTCTTGTATGTCTAACCTAGGCAGGCATGTTGGAAGCAGCAAACGGCATTTAATTATTGTTTCTTGTATGTCGAGTTAGTATCTGCTACCAGTTCTTCAATGTAGTGCACACCATTACCTGAGCCAGTAGAAGTGGCTGCATAGTCAACCTGCCTGGCCTTAGAACCAGTTCACAACAATCCACCAGCTAAAGTGTATCCAACACCCTCTCCACTGACATGAGAGTCTGTATCACCACATGTACAACGTAGACGCAATATACAAATTAGTCACATAACCCAGATTAGATTCTCACCAGGCACACATCATATGCAGTCACGTACCCACATTATACACACACACACACACATTAATATAAGGAGTTATAGTAACACTGTCCATTTTAAGATGTCCATTAAGCTAAAATCGTTAGGAAAAACTTAAAATTTTAATACAAAATTCCAAAAAACGCCATTAAAACAAAATCCGAACATACATTTTTTTGGGCAAAACGTGGCACTGGGAGGAGGTTCCACCAAAGGATGCTAGATGCGTATGGAATCTTATTGCAGAAAAATCTGTGTAAGGTTAGGTTATTGGTGACATGATGGCATATTAGAATAGGATTCAGGAAAGAGCATATACTTTGCTGGGCCTAATGCAACAAAGATTAAATGCATCACTGGCAATGAGAACATTCATTTGAAAGATGTTGACGATTCCCAGTCTCTTAACGCAGCTCTACCTCCTTATCACTTAACTTAATGATTTCCCTTACCAAAATGAGGCTACATTGACTTCAATGATAGAGAATTTGGGGAATTTGTTGGCTTGCGTGCCGTGAGATGAGAGAGGAATCATGGGAAATGTATGTTGATTTGTATTAATGACTTGGCAGTGTCTATTTCAGAAGGGGATTGTAACAATGGAGTAAAATAGGATTACGCTAACTGAAAAACTACACTTTTGGTCCTATGACTTAAAGGAACACTATGTGGATCATACCGTCACTGGAATTAAGTTATCATGCCTGGAGGTACCTGGCACCGGTTTACCTCTAGGGGGTTAAACCTTTCACGATAAACGTACGTATTGTTCAAGCGTTTTGTGAATAGGAATGGTTTAGAACATCAGCTGAAGTTTTCAGTAAGTCAGTGGCGCTAAGGTCCAGGGCTTCCTCTTTGCAGAATCTGAATTGCGGAAGGACCGAGGGCAGAGCTGGATGCTGGACTTTTTGGATGGTTTAACATCTAAAATGGAAGCAGACACCAGGGACCTCCTGGCACCATAATTCATACCAAGTTGTTATGGTGCCTGAAATGTTCCTTTTAAAAAAGGAGTATAAATTGCAGTTATGGGGCAAAGTTCTAATTGCCTAAATAGCACTTTTTCAGAAAAATATAATCTATGAAAGTTTCCTGAAATGGTAACACAATCAATAAATTAGATGATTTTTTGCAAACTAGGATAATGGAAACTCAACTCGTAGCCACATCTTGTCATTTTACATCAGCTGTCTCTTGAGAAGGCTTAGGAAATCTATCATCTAGTAGTGCCATTATACAAACATGCCTAAGTGAGCTCATTGCATATGTGTGATATCATCTATTGAAGATTTGCGACAGTACAATAGTGGCATTGTCACCAGGCGTCGAAGATATGGAACAAGAATGAGATAGTAATGCTGAGGAGAGAGGTTTAGGCAACTTGAACTACCTTCCCCACTGAGCACCACCGTATAACGCAGACATAGCACCTTGGTGTGTGTCTTGCAAAATAAATAAAAACACCACACACAAAAGGGACAATTAAGCAATTAAGACAAACACTTGTTTTCATGGTAATTATCAGTGGGTACCTGGGATGTTTAAGAGATCTTATTTAATGCACTTTAGTCAGCTGGCTTGCAGCAAATACTGTGGGGGTCTTGTGAAGGGCTTACATAGAAATGTGAATGCCTCTTCACTTTCTGACCAGGCCTCAACCATGCACAGCATCATGGGTCATAATTATACCCACACTCCGTATAACACCACTTGCCAGGAAAATCCTTAGGAAGGCATGTCAGCCCTTAAATCCATTGACGTATTTTATGGAGAAATAGTTTTTTGCCATATCCTCTGTGTAAACCCAAATCACGAGATGCTTTAGGGAACACGTATATATTGCTTAACTAAGCAATAACATGGTAGACTCCATAGGGCAGTGGATACCACATATACTTAACAGAGAAATATTCACTTAACAGCAAAATGTGATGGCTTATCTGCTCATGATTTTTATACAATTATTTTGAAAATCTCCCCAGCCAAACTGAAAACTCAAAATCGGTTTTAAAAGACAGGTCTCATAATTCTCTGTGTGCCATAGACTGGCAGACCGTTAGAGGAGTCATAGTCCCAACACTTCTTATCCAATGCTCTTTAGCCATTTCGCAAGCCAGTTTTTACGTCACTGCAACTCAGCATTTAAGGGAAAACCCTCAATGTTTTGAGATTCACTGAATACTGGCCTCCAAAGCACTTTTTTTTTTTTTTTAGCAACAGCTGCAGCCTAATACAGCCTTGAGCCATTTACCTACACAGTCTTGCTGTACAGGAAAGGGTGGGGAAAAAACAGGAAATCCTCTTTATTTCCTATTTGACCCTACAATAAATAATCAATTAAAGAAACACACAAACAAATGGGCAACAGTGTCTGGTTAATGAGACAACATATGAATGAATAACAACACAATAGATATCAACAAATACAAGGATTGTGTTAACAAAGTGAGTGGTTTTCTAGCCAGTGTTAAAATGAAATTAGTCAATGTAAAGAGTAACACACATCTCTTGTCATTCAAGGCGCCTATAAACATTAAATGCTGTCACTTATTGGTTTTATCGCTTCAGAGAACACAACAATATCTCGGGTGCATTAAGGACACATCTGACTTGTTTAAATAAAAATAAATTTAAGGGGGGGTGGTATTTATTTTTGCTTACCGTATCAATTTTTTATATTTTTTTTCAAAAAGCATGTCATTTTTACCCCAATACTAGCACAGATTCCAATAAAATACCGTCACGTAAAACCCTGGGGTAAAATCTATGCATTCACGATAACGATTCACGTCACGTAATCACAAACCTTGACAATTAGTTGTTTAAGCATTTTACGTACAGCAGACGCATGCATTTCAAGGGCTCAAGAGAACACACAGGATTAAGGGGCTGTTCGATCTACAGTGCACTGAAACGGTTAATAATCCCCCTCCCCCCTCCTCTATTTCCATAAGACTCCTTTCTATTCCAGTCCTCCATCCATTCAGAAGTGGAATTTGAAAGCCAGCCTAGGTTACCAAGAATTCCACTTAGGCTTTTATATTTTTCCTAAAATAGTTAATTCCCTGCAGGTACAAAAAACATTCACCCAAAATCTTTTAAAAGCGTTTTTCTGGTCCATATATTTTGAATACGCTTTATCTGTTTATTTAAAGGGGGGTGAGGGGGATCCTTCTGAGATGGAGAATATGTCACGTTAAGATTCTATCTCCCATCAACCTGTTCTTGCAGGCAATGGCCCGTTAACTAAACACTGCTTGCCTTCTTATGGGAAGAGATGGAGGGGGGAAATGCAGAACAATGGCAAACCAACACAAAGCCCACTCTCTCTTTAGTTCACCATTTTCTCCAGCTGAGCTCTGTGCCTCATTCAAGCCCAACACTGAGGAAAAATGCATGCATATTTAGAAAAAAAAAAAAGGGGAAAAAAAAAAAAGAATTAAAACAGTTTCAACCAGCAGCATCAGATATGAAAAGCAAGCATCAATGTGGTCCAGATTCATACTCCCCCACCCCACTATATGCATACATTTAATTTTTAAAATGATTTGCTGTAAAGGCCTTACAAACAATAAGGAATATCCCAGCTTTCTCAGCTCAGGATAACAGTGTAGGTAATCATATGAAAAACATGGCTGGCACATTGAGGGATAAGTAGTAGATTAAACTGTCTCAATCACAGCACATGTAAACATACATATATGCAGATAAAACCACACAAAGGATACAAAATAAACACACAAACATTCTATTTAACACCAAAACAATTTCTTGATTACAAAGGAGGGAGAAAAACTGGCATTAGACCTGTATGCAATCCATGTGCAGTGATAGACATGCATTGTGTTGTGCCTATTAAGTCATTCATTACTGACAGATAGTTAATAGCAAAGCAGTAACGTTTTACAGTACCTGATTCAGTCAAACTTCATAGATTGTCATGCATCCCAGTGCTATGGCAAATATCCAGTATATTTTGATAATCCTTCCACAGAACAACAGAGCATCTACATGCAACTGAGCAAGCACTTCCTAGCAGCTGCCTCTTTCAACAAGCCTACAGGCACAGTAAATTAGTCCTTCTGCCCATTTAGACAGCTCATTCAATATGGGCTATTCATGCTGTGGTTTGCTGGGAGAGCGAGAGAGAGAGGCAAAGCGACTCCTGTCCCTCTGTCCCCCTAGTGTGAATCCGCCCACCTCCACATGGTCTCAGGACCAACAAGGAACATACATCACCCCCCTCCCCTTCAAGCTGCATGACACTTACAATAGCCCCCCCCCTCCTCCAAAAAAAATTAAGATACTGTAAAATAAAAATCAAAGGTTACCTTAAGAAAAGAGAAAAATAAAATTATCTCTGGTGGGAATGGGAAAAACAAATACACACAGAAAAAGACACAAGGCAGTTTTTTCTTAAGTATACAAAGACACATGCACAGAAACACAACAAAAAGTGTGCAGTTTTAATCAGGCTGGTGTCATGGGAAAGGGGGGGTGGAACAGAGAAGGAGTCTTTTTTTTTTTTCCCCTCTCCTCTCCATCAACAGATGTCATATGCTCCACACTTTTAGGGGTTAGGTAAATACTAAACAAAAGTACCTCTTGCCTGGGGGACAAATACAGCACGGTGATAAAGTAGCTTTTATTCCCTACAATGAGCAGCTGTCTATAAGTTACAATGAGCAGGTGACATAATTAACAATAACAGCTCTCCTCTGTTAACCTGTTCACTGCCAAGTGACTGAGCAAATATATATTAATATTCCATTTGGATTCAAATTATTATTATTTATTTTTAACTAAAATAGCCATCTTAATCCTTTCAAGGCGATGCTTGTGAGTTTATAAGGCGAGAGGAATGATAGTATAACAGATATCTGAGTGAGAGAGAGCTAAATGCTGTTTAATTGAGAGGACCCACAGTACCTTCATAATATTAACTCGTTAACAGCCAGTATGGCTTCTGCGTAATCAAACACAAGGATTTATTTTTAATTTTTTTTTTTTTTACTAATGCTGGATGTTAGGTATTCCAAGTGAATTCACGTTTTTTTGACCAAAACATCTGAACTGGTCTAAAATGAGAAATTCACACTTTACTGAATAAGTCTGCACATGTTATTACAATAATTTATTAAGGATTTTTGGACATGTTAAGTTATAAAAGCATGAAAAATTAGATTTTTTTTTTTCAAATAAACATCATTTGTCGCCAGCCTGCATATTTACGGTATTATACAGAAAATTCATAAAAGATAAAAACAATTCTAGAACTTAGAATTCCAGCATTTTCTACAAATCTCTCAGATTTGTAGTTTATTAGTTTATAAGAGAAATTCTCCCCAGACTAGGAAGGGGCTGAAACCTCACAGCCATTCCTATCCCTCCCACGATTTGTTAGTGCGATTCCTAAGCATATCGCATAAACCTATGCTTGGCACATACAGAAGCCATTGTGCTTCTATACGCATGGTACATTCACGGTTTTCCCAGTCATATCACAAGGTCCCCCAGAGAAATCTAAGAGGTAATCGCGAGGAATAGCTGGGAACCTTAAAAGAAAAGAGAAAGCGGGCACAGAAAGCTTCCTAGCCCAGCATTATTCACAGATAGTCAAAAATCTTTAGAAAAGTAGTAGCTATCCTAATTGAAACATGTGCAAAAGTAAAAAAAAAAGTAAAAAAAACTTTAGCTTGAATGAAGTTCTCCCTAAACATAAACCCAAGCTATACATCTTAGCGGGATAATCTTACAGTTGCTATTTCTATAGCATTTTTGAAAATCACTGCATAGAAGGGAGATTTGATCAGGGAGCATCTTGCCTCATGACTGGTACAAAGCATAGGTCACTATGAAGCTAGTAACATCCATATAACCATCGTTACCATATCCACCATGTTTTCAGGGACACATATCATGTATACATATGATGGGCAGGGCATGAAAAGGATGGCCCTGTGGTATGTAGAACTCAGAAAAAGGTTTATAAGATTACGTAATTGGGCAATAATGAATCCTGCAGAATTATGCATTATACATAATCATTTTCATGCGTTTTCATAAATATGACAAAATTACATGTATCCCTGTAAACATGGTGCATATGGTAAACCTATGTGTACATGAACGTGCACCTGCAGTCCTTAATTTTAATCAAATACTACTCATAAGTCATTGAAGCATGGGGAAAATGTGGGGCAGCATCATGGAAAACCTTCTCAGCACTGGTGATAATGTCACAAGGAAATCAAAATGGAAAAGGAAATGCCACAAGGAAATCACAACGAGAGGGTGACCAGGACCTCCCTATAATTCAGAGTACTCATTTGTATTCATGTGAAAAGGCCACTTATGCTGCAGTGCTGAATTAAATATTTATAAAGGTCAACACAGAATAGATAGTAGGTCAAACAAAATACATGGATATTGATTAAAGAGACATTACAAACTCCCCCCCCCCACCCCCAATGGTGGGATTTAATTATTTTTCTCAAAATTCGTAGTGTGTTCTAACACCATTTTCAGTCACCTCAGGGTTTTGCTGATACAAAATTACAAGAAGAAAAAAAACATATCAGATACCACGAACAGCCATCTTGGTTTTAGCATATGTTGCATTAAGATGCCTGTGTGACAACAATCAACATGATGACTAACATTCCTGAGTGTACACTTCCTTGCTATCACAATGAAATAAATAAGTAAGAGAGAGAGAGAGACAGAGCCTATCCCAACTTTACATGAAGTCTCTTTCCCTTGATATCTTAGTTATTCCTACAGTAAGTGCACACAGGTCTGGCGCCACCATTAGGCAAACTAGGCAGCCGTCCAGGGTGCACCATCTAGGGATGCAGTCTTCAGGTGACCAGCAGAAGGGAAGCACACTGAACAGTGCTCCCCTCCTGCCAGTGTCAGTGCGTAGCCTGGCAAACCCGTGGACAGTGGTAGAAGAACTTCTGTTTCCCCCTACCTGGTCTCACAGAAAATGCTCGCTGAGAGCACCAAACTGCTTCCTGTAAAAACCCAGGAGAGGAAACAGAATATCCTCCACAGCGGTCCACAGCTTGGCTACATAGAAGAAAGAGGTGAGTTGGCACACAGAGGGCTTAGGGAAGGCACACAGGGGGCTAGGGGGTAAGAGAGGCACACAGAGGGCTGATGGGTAGAAAAGGCACACACAAGGGTGCTTTGGGGGAGCTTTGGGTGCTTTGGGGGAGAGGCATGCAGAAGGATGCTGGGGGGAGAGGCAAACAGAATGCTGCTGGGGGTGGATAGGCACACAGAGAGCTGCAGATGGGCGAGAGGTGCAAATAGGGCTGCTGGGGGGTAGGCACACAGAGGGCTGCTTGGGGGGTTAGATACACACAGAAGGCTGCTGGGGTTAGAAGGGGCAGGGGCACATAGAGGACTAAGGGGGTGCAAAGAGGCACACAGAAGAGCTGGGCGGACAAAGACACAAAGGGCTGTGGGGACAAAGAGACCCATAGTGGGGCTGGGGGAAACGAGTGAAACATAGAGGGGCTGGTGTGGGGGTGGGGAGAAAGAGACCCACAAAGGTGCTAAAGAGAAGAGACACACAGAGGGGCAGGGGAAGGGGACAAATAGACACACAAAGAAGTTGGGGACAAAGAAACACACAGATGTGCTGGGTTGGGTGGGGCAAAGAAACACAGAGGTGAGACAAAGAGACTCACAGAATGCTTGGTGGCACAAAGAGATACACAGATGACTTAAAGGGGGACACAAAGACACACAGAGGGACTGGGGCAACAAAGAGACACTCAGAGGAGCTGGGGGAGAAAAGGCACACAAGTAGGGGGGGAAAGTGACACACAAAGGGGCTGGGAGAAGAAATATAAACAAAAATTTTAATGGCAATTCAAGTAGCTAGGCTCGTCTGGGGCCTAAAATAGTCTTGCACCAGCCCTGAGTGCACAGTACAAGTATTTTTCTTACCCATGGGCATCAATGGGAAAAGCCTGTGGAACACAACTGTAAGTGTTCAATGACTGCTGGTGTCACCCTTTTCCTTTCATATGAGTGAAACAATGCATGAGGAATAGTGAATTTACAGATATACTGTCGCTTCTTTAACACGTTACTTGAAGCATCATAACCAATATTATATTGTTATGATGCCAGGAGTTCCCTGGAACCATTCTCCAATTGGTCAAACAATTTTCCATTAATTTACCCTTTTACCTGGGTCCCCGCAAGGCACAGAACCTTAAGGAAAGGCTATTAATGTGCGTAAGCTGACTGCTAACCCCCCCAGTCAAAGTAAATGTTATAGCCATATACGGACAGTTAAGGTAGAAGAATGCATATTTCTCCCACTTTTAAACATGCAACATTTGTTTTAAGGCCATCTACATATATCAAGTAAATGAAAAAAAGTGAGCATAGACCCTACTCTCCCTTTAAATACCACTGACCACACATCATCTTTGCTGTAGTCTGCCACAAAAAGCAAATGGCTCTTACGCTTATTCTGTGAACTAAAGTCAACAGAAAAATGGTTTGTATTTAGGAACTTTTGGCTAACACAGTTGGGATTTTAAATTGATTATGATCTAATTATTTAAATGTAATTTAAATTTGTTTTTCAGTGATCAAATAGGAGTTGAGATTTTCAGTGCACAAAATGAGGGAACAGGTGAGCTAAAAAAAAAAAAAAATAACATTATATCTGTCAACAAAGTATATGTTTCCCGAATACGTGCTATAAAATATAGACATTCCTGAAGGGTTTTTGTCATGGTTTTTGCAAAGTAGCCATGTAAAGTGTTTCAGGAATAAGCCTTGTCAGATTCTCTGAGTAAATGGGGGGTAATACAGCACTCAGGAAAATGTATATACAAATAATAATCTATATCAATGTTTTGACTGCACATTAGCAGAGATATAATTCGATGGCGGAATTTAAAGACTTATCTTTATTCCTTTCTAAAAACACTGAATATCATCTGCACATACAGGTTTATTCAGCAAACTACGAGGTATCGAGAAATCAAAGTTTATTCCGAGTTTGAGACCAAAATAATTGAAACATAGCTGACTTTGAGAATATTTTCTGTTTTGGCTACTTTGGCCTAAAATAAAAAATTTATGACAACATTCACAGTTTTAAGATTTATCCTTTCAAGTTTATTCATTAAACTGTGAATTCGCTAGCTATTTACTGTCCATCTTCTGAATCTTTTCTAATGACATCAGCAAAGACCAGGAAGTAGCTGAGATGTGTGTCCTCCCACTGATTTAAGTGAAGTACTGTATAATAAAACCCTACTGCCTGACAAGTAATATGTTCCTTTAACCCCTTAAGGACCAAACTTCTGGAATAAAAGGGAATCATGACATGTCACACATGTCATGTGTCCTTAAGGGGTTAAACAGGTGATCAAAGGACCTCCAAGAGAATTGAAACAATAAAACCCAAATTGTGGGGGGTTTTTATACACAAATGTACTTCAGTCATTATATTACTCTTTCATTTAAGTATTTGCATGACACTGCAAGCATGGGATATAATCATGGTAATTATGATAAATATGGTTTTCCTTAGATTTAGAGATCATAAGCAAAGTTTTCCTTCTTTTATTGAAGAAAACCCACTTTCAGAAATTCTGTTCTTGACTCAAATTAATTCTTTTAAAATAAGCACCGTCAACTTTCTCATTTGAAGTGGGAAGAACCCATTAAATCAATTTGGTTTCATTATTGGCTTCAGACCTTTGTGGTAAATGCCAAAATCTGGATTTTTGTTCCGAAAAAAAAAAGTATGAAACATTTTAGTTTTTGCAAGTTGTTATTATACAGTCAAAAAACTGCTGTAACACGATTTTTGTAAGTGAGAGTTGTGCCCCTGCAGCTTTGAACAATTTTGGATAGCAGATTTTTTATAAATTAATGTCCGCTTATAAACAGGTGAGAAGCCTTTTTTTTCAGGTAGCTGGCATATGCTATTCAGAAGCATTTTTGTATAATTTTAAAATCACAATTATAAAAGAAAAAAACAAATCGACATGGTGGCGTGCGAATGTCAGAACCGTACACTATTTTATCAACAAAAGAAAAGAAGGTAGAAGGTAGATGAAGTATTCAGGCCATAGTGAGTGGAGAAGAGGCAGATTCGATGCACCAGAGGAGCTGTGTTGTGATGTATATTTTGGGAATTTTATAGAAAAGAAAGTTCACTGTAATGGTATTTCATTTCCCGATTCAGCCTTACCTGTATTTATATGCAAAATAATTAAGTGGCAAAATCTAACACAGTCTACATATGTATTTCCAAATCTGTCCTGAAAATTAGGATATATTGTTTACTAAATGTATATCACTTTTACAATGGTTAAAGGTTAGTGTCGAATCCCATTAAGTTCTTTCTTGGTGGAGACGTTGTGTCTGGGAATAAAGAAGGGTTCTAGCTATTGAGCCCCCCATAAAAATTGGGACAGGCACATTTGAGCTCTCTTTACCCCTTGCATCTCATGAGTGTGATTTTACTTGCCATAATTATATATGCTATAACAGTATTATACTATTGTACGTCTTTTTCATCCCTAGCTGTATACCCAATTGTTTCTATTGGAATTTGACTTAATGCAAATTAAGTCTGAATTTTCAAAATGGTGGATAAAATAGTAGAGTTGGGGGGCGGAGCCTAACACCCAGGCTGAATAGACGTGCTGACAATAAGTTCCTGGCAAATCCTGCACAAACTGGGGCAAAAACCCCAGAAAACCATCACGTACTACACCTGGAGGGTGACAGACAAATCGGGGACACCCAGGAGAATCAAATGATACCAAACTCCAACGTGCAACCGACCGGGAACCCGCAAATATATTGGGAGGCCTACTTGCAATCCTGCAGTGGAGAGGTGGCCGCTCTCCTCATAGGTGACCCAGAGCATGGACTCCCCAACTCACTTACCTCCGAACCCCCGCTCTGGACCTGCGGGGGTTACCCCGGTCCTCACGGTGCGCCTGGAGCAATCAGCCCACACCAAACCATGTAGCAGCGACAAGAAGGTGGGGTCCTCCATGCGGCACACCTAAGATAGCGACCTACAGCGCACCACTCCTACAGACCCAACTCCAACGGCACAAACCCATCAACGACACCATGCAACGCCTGGACAAAATCTTTTAACGCTTCTGGGACACGCTATGGGAGCGGCAGCGGGCAGCACAGCCCGCACAGAGAAATCCACAGACAACGGGTGACTGACGCCAGCGGCGGTGGAGGTCGAGGGATACACCCTTGGGCACAACTCTAGATCACCCACCAATCTCTAAACGCCAGAGCCCACCCGGGCTAAAGGCCGGCAGGGGGAACACCCTGAAGCATCACCCACACCCACGGAGTCTCAGATGCCGCAAGCAGCCAAAAATCACCAGGCCTTCCGTCACTCCCACACAGGGAGAAAACTCGGGCACCAGAAGCCACAGAGTTTGTGGCAACGAGATGCGGGCCTACGCACAAGCCTGGGGCTGGGGGAACACCCTCACCGCCGTCTCTGCGTCTGCGGCAACCTACAAATCCTGAAATGACTCCAGCTACTTCCCGAAAAAGGGCATCGGCTGACAGTGACAATCCTTATTATCGGATCTCCCGAACTCCCAGCACCAGGTCTATGAGCAATAGTTTTATGCCTGATACCCAGCGAGACCGCGACTGTTTAATCTAATCTAGGGAGTAGTATGCCATTCATACACAGCTCCAGACCTCAGTGATGTATCAAACTGGGCATTGCGAGCTACATTGATTTCAGTGAAAGCAAGTTCCTCGTTGTAGAACTTTCACAAGCCTGTCGGACGAAGCACCTAAGCTAACCCTCATGTTTAAATCCAAGTGGTAGCATAGCCTGGCTGTAGATCAGATTGTTTAGATCAGATTGTTTAACTCCTAGCATCTCCCCTAGCTTGTCTTCTAGCCATAACACGCACGATTCGCCTAGCCTGTATACCTGCAAGCTAGACCAGACTAGAACTATCATAAATGCTAACTTGTGTTCTGTGTTCATAATACCATAAAATTGTGCATATATAATTAATCTATTACTCCAACTGTACTGCAAAACCCTAAACCTGTGGAATGCAGTTGGGGTACCACTGGTCTGTCTGTATTAATTTCTACCAAATCAGCTGTTTTAAACTGAAATGTTTTTTGTTTTGTTTTTTGTCCATCTTATTTTATTGAGATGGTTGTAAATAACAATCAGAAAATACAAAAGTGCCAGAAAATGGCAACATAATAAACAAGGGTATCGTTTATTAAGCATAACACTGTTGTGTGAGTCAATTGATACTTCTCCCTTGAAAGTGGTCAGGACTGGTAGACATTTAGCTAGTCACCCTAAGAAAATATTAGCAGACTACAACATAGTGTTAAAAAATGTCGTCATTAAGAACTGTGATGGTAGGCTTACTACGTCACATGGTATACTGGCAGATAAAAACATCTCATTTTTAAATAACAGAGATACAACAGAAGTGAACAATACAGACTAGGTAGACACATTGCTGCAATATAAGAAAACTAAGCTTATGAGCTAGGAAAGATGCCTTGACCTGGCGATAAATAAGGGAAGTAGTGGTTCTGTATAACAGGCTTGTTAAACAAGACTAAAGAAAAGACCACTAGTACCAATACTACCACTGCTCTCGAAAAAAAGAAAGAAAAAAAACATATACGGTACAGAGCATATCAGAGATAAAGGCTTTGACAAGATGCATAGGCAAGAGGGCGTCCACGAATGTCCTGTGGAAGGTAAACTCAGATTGGACGACTGTACATGAGTAGGAGTCCACGTTCATCTGACACCAGATAACGGGAAAAACTTGCAGGTTGGTCTTTGGGGGAGACAGATGAATAGGAGCAAGGTAAGACATCTCCCCAGCCCCAGCTTTTCGAGAAGCTACAAGCCACTATGAAGCTCAGGCACTGCCCCTTTCACTAAATGTAACCAAAATTTGCCATTCGGATTTAAAGAAAAACCCTGATAGAAGCGACCAAATCCAGTAGATATTGAGAGCTGTGTCCACATGCTTCTAATATAAAAAGGAGAGGTCATTGACAAAGTATAGATTATAGTGTAAAGTGGACTAGTACCACTGTGTAGATCACATGGCACTTTGGATGTAAAGGAATGATTTGTAGTGCTATTAAACAATAGTTATTAAGCTGTTTTGAAAGGGAAACCAAATTGCATTTATGGTTTTAGCTTGGAGACCCATAGATCAATTTTAAAAGTACCCCAGTGACCCATTTTTCAACTATATGCTATATACCACAACATTAATTCTGCAAAAATCTTTTCGTTAGACCCTTCCCAGTGTTAAAGGGGTCTCTGTTGCACTTTAGATGGCAGTGCGGCAATGATAACTAATTTATTGTGGTTAGTTGCTTGCAGCCTGATGCATATAATGGGCCTGTTTCAACCACTGGAGATCAATTAAAATAACATAGGGACTCAATTTTAGGTCCCAATTTAAGAAGTACTGCTTTAAATAGATGAGAGAGAAAGAGAGCACTTTGAAAAATGTTCAAGGTGAGTAAAGGATGGGTAACCAGATATGAACTGTGTATGTAAAGGTAAGTGGAACAAAAACAAACTGGGCTTGTATAAGGGTTAACAACTGGCGCTCAAGTTGCAGTAATTCACTGAGGGAATAGTAACAATAATGATGAAAAGTTTGAGGCAACCAAAGTACAAGAAGGATTCATAAATGCAGTCAGGCAGTCCACGGTCACAATCCAAGCAGATAACGTTCATAAACAGTCCAATGTCAAATAATCGGATGGAAAGAAGGGCTTAAATCGAATGGCGGTATCGGTGTCCCCGATATCCGCAGATATTATTTCACCACTAACGCTGCAGTGGTTGTGAGCTTTAACAACCAGGATGATAAACCCAGATGGATGGAAATAGAGGAATCAAAAATTTTACCGGTCAGATTATCAGAATTACCTTGGTTAAATTCTAAGAAAAGACCTGGAATTACAAAATTATTTTTTATCTACCAAGACTACGCTTAAGGCCTGGGACATTGTTTTTAAAAATGACCAGTCTCCCAGTTTATATAGAGCAATGCCTATTGAGTTATTGAAAGATTATATACCATCCTTAAAAATAGATTTGTTGAAGGATTGCTCTATAACTAATCTGGACAATTTTTTTTATGGCAATGCTATTCTTTCTTAGGAAAAATTGAAGCTTAAGTATGAATTGTCAAATGTATGTGAACTGGAATGTATGCTAATCATTGACAAATTGAAAGAACAATACCAGGTATCTGAAACTGATAAAAACTATAAATCACTTGAGTTATCTCCTTTAGAGAAAGTTTTTTTATACAGCCCCGTTAGTAAAGGTATGATATCCTTATGCTATTTATCTCATAATGCCAAGGCCTTAATTAAATCAAAACATATGCTGTCATGGGAGACGGAGTTGGGTGCCCAGTACGATTTAGAAGAATGGTTCGTTTTTTTTAAAGGTTTAATCTTATATCGCTGGTACCTGGCTCCGTCTAAATTACATAACATGAACAATATGTATTCTGACCAGTGTTGGAGAGACTGTGGGGGAGTGGGCAATATGGCCCATATCTGGTGGTTCTGTCCCAAGTTAATTAATTATTGGAAAATGATTCATGATCTAATTATTAAAGTGAACGGAACCATTAGCATCTTAACCTCGGAACTAGCCTTATTTAAAAAACTCCCGGAGTCCGTTAATAGATCAGATAAAATAATCATAGGCCACATTCTGATCGCTGCTACATCCTGTTTACCTAGACATTGGAAGTCCCAAAATGTGCCACCTCTCAGAGAAGTTTTTAATTTGATTTTAGAAAACAAGGCACATGAATTTTCACATAGAGCTAATATGCATGGTTTCCCAATACTAAAATATAATTGGGACAAATGGGAAGAAAAAATCAAAACAGTTTATGGTCTTTGATATATTTATTGTTAAAGCGCATTGATGTACAACATTTTTGCCATATACATTGTTATGTTTATTTCAATGATGGATGGATACCCCTTCCCATTTCCAAGTTACCCTTCCTTTCCTACCCCTAATACAATGTTTGTATTACTATCACTTGTTATACAAATATTTTAAAAACTTTAATAAAAATTATTTGAAAAGAAAGAAGGGCTTATCAGGTTTTCCCATACATTTCACAGAACAATCCAAGAAGTGCAAGGATTCTAAAGAGGTCACCTCCAAAACAATGCCACCTTTCTGGTTTCCCCTCTCCACTACCAGTCTCAGAGTTATCAAGAACAGGAGTGTGCCTTGTAGCTCTGGTGAAAGGACATAGAAAGTCACAGTATGCCACCTGGGTGAAACCGCAGCCTCGTCTGATGCCACAGTCTTCTCAAAGCACTGCAGAACTCAGGATGGTACAACACAGAGACAGAACACTACCATGACTGCCCATCACCAAGACTTGTTTCCGGTGAACCCTGTTAAGAACCAGCCTGCTGAGGAGTGTCCAGGCACTGGACCCATCAACGATAAGCATTGGCACGACAGCTTCAGTAATATTTTTCAATGGCTACTTCCCTCCAAACCTATACCTAATTTGGTTTTTCTAGCCTGAGTTTTTTTCTCCCACCTCCACTGCATCCAATTGAAACGTATGCTTCTGTTTGTTCTATTGACCCCTTAGCTTGCCCGACTTAACCTACTTTCTCTCTTCCTTCTCTCTCTTTGTCCTTCCCTCCCCCTTTTTTTCTTTCAAAGGATGCTTCTGGTTTTATTTAGATCTTTACCTTCACGTTGCTGATTTATTTATTTTGTTTTTAATTCAGGTATAATTGTTTACAACATTGTAAGGCTTTGCGGAGAAAGTTGGTATAAGTTGACGTCTGCTTGTAAACTCCCAATAATTTTAATATTTTGTAAATTAAGTCATACATATGCCTATCTATGTTTAGTCATTTCATTTTGTCACTATGTCATTCTTTGAACTCAAAAAATAAAGATTGTGAAAAAAAATGTAAACAAAATGCCACAAACAAATCTTGTGCAACATATATATATATGCTTGTTTTTTTTTGTCACAATCCAGGTTCCATAACCTCTATGTGACAGTTACATTTTCATATATGATGGCATGATTATTGCTGAGTTAGACATTAAATATAATTAGCGTTTATTTAATAAAGGTCATATGTATTTAGCAGCAAAAACAATTAGCCTTTTCAATTTATGACACCATTCCTGCTAATGATCTTTAGAGTTTATCAAGTTTATAACACAGATGTGCTGGGACTGTACGCCACACACTTTTACATTCCAGGTGAGAAAAAAAAAAGGAATAATCCTTTAGAATGATGCTTTGATTTTCCAGAGTAAGAGGTTGCAGGTGTGGTTAGGCTCGGAAACTCCATAGGCCTGAAGGTATCCAAGCACCTGTCCCTGGTTTAAATTCCATTAGATGAATTTAAAATCCTTCTGTGTGCATCTATATACATTTATAGAGTGTGCATCTATCTACATTTATATACCTTTTATTTTTTTATATGTTACCTGCCCATATTCCCTTTACATATATCTATTTATACCTATATACCTTTCTACCTCTAGATCAGGGATCTTAAAGGGACACTATAGGCACCCAGACTACTTCAGCTCATTGAAGTGGTCTGGGTGCATTGTCCTTATTGCACTTAGTGCTGCAATGTTAAACATTGCAGTTCTAGAGAAACTGCAATGTTTACATTGCAGCACGAAGACTTTTGGTCATGCTCTGCATAAGGACATCCAGCAGATGAGGAGGCATATTGCGTGCGCGTCATTTGCCGCTCGTCTTGGGACATCGGAAGAGGTGGAGAGGCAAACCAATGCAGAGGGACATCGGTGCTGGGATCAGGTAAGTTTTTAACCCTTTATTCACCCAGACAGGGGGGCCCTGCAAAGTCCATGCTCTATATAGACCGACGCACAAACACACACACAAATAAATAATTATTGGCTTGCTGCAAACATTTATTGTTTCTCTAACACCATTCCATTTATTATTATAATAGAAATATATATTTTATAGTCTGTTATGCCACTATTTCATATTTGACACAAATATCTTCAAGCTTTATGCAGCATTTGCAACACAAGCATTCTCTAATTTCTTATAAACATTCAAGGTACTTTAGCCTGTAAAATCTCTAATTTACTGTAAACATGCAGGTCAAATGGGAATCATGTACCGTAATCCACTGCAACACTTTTTTTCCCTTAAAATTATTGTCCTCGTACAGAAACTTCAATGATTGCAATTCTCTATGCGTATTTGTCGCCTTCAGTCACTTCTACACTCCGCTATTTTAACAGAAAATGTAGTAATCTCTATTTCTCTTAAGGCATATGTTCAGATCAAAACTAAATAACAGCATAGCTTTGTTTTGAATGTAAATCTATCACATAACAGCATGTCAACAAAATGAATTAAAAAAAACTCACATTCATAATAAAAAAATAAAAAAGTCACACCGTTTTTTTTTCTTTAAGTGATTAACACAATTCTTTATTTTATTTTGCCAATTCAATTTCCTCTAGTGGAATGCGCCAAGTTCGCAGTGGAAGCAACAGAAGTCTTCAGTGTTTGCCCAGAATAGACACAGCATGGTCAGAGATTATTTAGGCAGTTCTCCTGCATTGTAGCCAACATTTTTAAACTGTTGCTTTAACGGTCTTAAAGAGCTTGTGTGCGGTCAGATCTTGGCATTTTTTTGCCAGTGGGTTGTCATTCAGGTTAGGTACCAATGTCATTCTTTCCTATGAATACAGCATCAGAATTTGCTTCTGAACAGTCCCACGCTTCAGGGAAAGAAACACAGTGATTTTTACAAAATATAGGAGTTAGCAAATAAGCTTAAAATATTAAAATATTAACCAAAAAAGTGTTATGTTGGAAATATTTTCTGCAGGGAAAAGAAGGAAGTTTTGGCATTTTGTAAAACAAATTTCAATGTTGACATTGCAGGGTTAATCCAACCTCTAGTGGCTGTCTTCCTGACAGCCGCTAGAGGCACATCTGCGACGCTGGATGCGAAATTCGCATCAAGCGTGCAGAACGTCCATAGGAAAGCCTTGAGAAATGCTTTCCTATGGACTGTTTGAATGCCGCGCATGCGCATTCCGCTCCTCTCGGGAGCTGACGTCGGTGGGGGAGAAGAGAGGTCACCAGTGCCTAGGGAGCCCGGCACTGGATAAAGGTAAGTAGCTGAAGAGGTTTTAACCCCTTCAGCGCCAAGTGAGGGATACCCTGAGGGTGGGAGGGTCCTAAGGATGCTATAGTGTCAGGAAAACGAGTTTGTTTTCCTGACACTAAAGTGATCCTTTAATTTACATTAATCATTCCTTGCTCTACTGGAAGATTCATGGTTCACCCTATACATAGCGTTGATTTTGTGCGTTCCGAGATAAAAAGACAATCTAACACCACTGATGCCAGCAGAATTCTGTTTTGCTGCTACTGTTTTGTTTTGTTTTGTATTTAAAGTGCTTGCTAAACCAGTCACTGGATTTGCTGGTGGATCCTAGAATGACTGAGGATTTAGACTGTTACCCGTTGCTTAGGTAGACATTACCCAGTAGATATGTCTTGATTAGAAGGCAGATCTGAAGCCTCTCTGTCAATTAACACGTCAATAACTTCGAGGCTAGGCTAGCTTTGCCATTCCAGCTGTTGTAGATTATATCTTCCATTGGCTACTGGCTTAGTGTGATAAATGTAGTTGGAATGCTGGTTGGCCTACCTCTAGACAGGCCTAAACAAGCTGAAGTGGTAAATGAAAGGGCCGTCATTTCTAGTTTCACGCAGAAGAATTGCAAATACTGTCAGGCTGTGGAAAAAATAAATAAATAAATCTTTCCAAAATATCTCTATACAATTTTTTTTTTTACTTAAAGCAGAAAGAGGAAGACTATTATTTTAAGGTTTAAATGGGAACTATCGGCTCCCCTTTTTAATAACATTTTTATTTGTGTTCTATATTTAATAAATAAGAATTTGTGGGATGTGAAAAATAACATTAAATATAGAAATCGACACATCATTAACCTACAACTGGGAGCCTCCATCTTGGCTCCATGACAGTTATTGCTATAAGCGCTATCCTTTGTACCGAGCAATAGCAAAATTTAAGGAATTCTTCAAGAACCATAACCACTGCAGTATGCTGTAGTGATTATGGTGCCAGGATTTTCCTGGCTCTCAGCCAGGTTAAGTAGTTAAACAGTTTGCAAATGGAGTGACAACTTACTTGGAGTGTCAGTCTTGCCCAGGAGAGCCGGAAGCTCCTAGCTAAACCCTGGCATGTAGGGCCAACTCATTGACTCAGGGCCTCATTTGAGCTCTCTCAATGAAAATTCTAAGCCCTGCCTCTTAGTGCTAGCTCACAGAAAAGAGGTCCTGGACCCCCTGGAGAAGGTGACCAGCGCCCAGCAGGTTCCAAGTAAGCTGTCAAACCGATGTATCGGTTATGACGCTTTGATTCTTTCTTTAAGAGAAAATGGAGCATCACATGAAAAAAAAGGTAAAAAGAAAGGTTAAGACAATTTTTAGAATTTCTCGGTTTTATTTAATGGTGTAATTTCCAGAGAAACGACAGTTATCCTTAAAATTATCTATCAAAGTACATTTGCAGTCATTTGTACTGCACAGGAATGAAAGATATTGATTAGCATCAACAAGGCACCCGCCCAACTTATTTGTTAAAACATTTTATCTCAAAGTGACTTTTTGTATGGATTTCTCAAATAGAGAAAGATTGAGTGGTAAAACAGTAGAAAAAAACAGAAAAACTGATTAATCAGACTGTGTCTGTGAGAAATCTACAAGAGAAATACAGTACAGACAAACAAACTATAAACTGCAATTAAATGATTAAAAGTAGATGAAAAATATAAAAAATAGGGCATCGTTTGAGAAACTGCTTGGGAAAGACTGAAGAATAGAAATAGTATTCTGCAGCAAGAGTAGTGCATATACATGGAATTGCAATCCAGTAGACGTGGTAAAGACTATCACAGTAGTCGCATTCAAGAACACTTAGTTTCACATCATTGAACAGATGGTCCAAATAATAAAGCTATTTATGGATACTTCCAAGGGAGGGAGCATGGGGCTCTGTGCCAGTCGGCAAATTATTGAGATACACAGGACTCTAAGTAGGTTTTTGGTTTGGGCCCCCATTCATTCTTCACAATTGGATAGCATATGGGGCAAAGCAAATTCATGGTTTCATGGCCATTGCCTAAGCCTGGGCCCTAGACAGCCAATTAGCATCATTTAAAGTTAGACGGACACTATAGACACAGTAACTGCTTCATCTCAAGTGGTTATATTGCTAAGGAGTCCCCTGGTGACATCCATCCATTCAGCAATAAGCTGTTTTCAAAGTTTTAATGTTAAACAAGAGTCCCCACAGCCCCTCCCCTCTGTACTGCTTGAGTTGTTGATAAAGCATTAGATTGAGCAACAAAGGGTGGCAGTGATTGGCTGAGAGTGTCAACTGACTGCTTTCAGCCTATCACAGTGCCCACGGCTGGTATAAATTGGTATGGCTAGAAGGAAGTGTGTAATCTCTGCCTTAGACACCTCCAGTAGGGGGCCAGCTATTGTTGGCCAGAGTCCCTTATATAGTGTTAAACTGCGCCAAAAATAGTCAATCAATAACACTGAATGGACTCCAGGCACTATAACAAATTGGATGAGATGGAATGGTTATAGTGCATACAGTGCCACTTGAATCCTGTATAGTGCCACTAAAAAGACCATTTGCTCTAAAGCTAGCAAAGGAAGATGTGCTCTCCTCAATGGTCTAGCAATTGCCCAGCATAACATATTTGTTTAATTTATAAAGAGCAAAACAAAAACACTCATAATGTGTTTTTACTATGGCATACTATGTTGTATATAGTGTATGGTTTATGCTTATTTTGGAGCCATGCTAGATCTGTTTACACCTATTAAACAAATAACCCATTTATACCACAGCTCAGAAGCAGCAGAGCACACTATGTACTCAGAATAGCCAACACCTAATATTTAATGAGGTCACGTGCATCTACATATGTAATGTTTTCAGCATATACATTATTTTTTCAGTTTATTTATTAATTATTGTTGTTGAATTCAATTTTTAGGGGTCATGATACAACTCTTGATTTTTTTTTACATAGCGCTATATGAAAAAATAAAATAAAGTATGTAAAAACCATATAATAATAATAATAGCTGCTTTAGCTTTTCAATTTCACTTATAATGATGGAATCTACTCCTGGAGAAAGAAAAACAGATCAGACAGACAGATCGATCAGACATACAGAACAATCACATTTCCATAGCAGTTAATACAAGCCAGGTGATATGATTCACAGCCCAACAATGACCTGATTCTAAAAGAGCTACTTATTAAGAAGATCAATGTGCTGCACTTCAGCGGAAATGTTTAAGTCAAGCATCCATTCGGTGCCAATAGGAAGAGAATTATGTGTTACTTGGTTTGAAAGTTTCCGGAAGCAGAAGAAGGAATTCTGTGTGTGTGTCCTTGGGCTGAATGAATACGCTTGATTCTGGATTGCAAATTATGCATCCTCGAGATTGCCCACATTTTAAACTGCGCTTGCAAACGAGATATAAAATGAATTATCTCAGCAATAGCAATAAGCATCTGATATTATCTGGTTTTATTTGTTTGTCTGATTTCTTGCGTTGTTCAATTGCCTATCCACTTTTCAGATTCTGACCTCCCTGGGGGATTCCATCTTGAATGAAACTGAATAATTCGATGTTATCAGTTTTTTATTTAACTGATTTGATATAAGTGGATATGTCACTTTTGAGATGGTTTTAATTAGAGGAATTCGGGTTTGTCTAGGACCGGTGAATACAATATTATGAAGTATTTGCCACACAAACCATAAGGCTAATGTCTATGGTGTTGGAATGCAGACCTGATTTATAGGGCTTGATTAGAGCATCACACTCTTCATCACATATATGTTGCAGGGACCTTCCTGATTATATTGTCATGTGAAAGTTCTGCTACACAAAAGTATCTTACAGGAACATGAATATCTTCAAGGAGAGGCATACCTAAATTGCATGGCACCCAGGATGGAAATGTATTTTCTCACCTTCAAACTGTAAAAAAATATATTTTTTTAAATGTTGTTTCTCCTCTGCATAACCCCCAATCCTCACATTTATTAGCGAAAATACACACATGTACTGACATTCATATATTTACACGTACTTACATTCATCTACACACATACATTTATATATATATATATACTCAGAAATTGACCCATATACCCACACATACATTGATACACAGACTCATACATGAACACATACAGACGCATACACACAGACTCACACACTTATGTACACACAGAGACATTCATATACACATAATTACATAGTTACATAGCTTATAAAAGAGACATGCGTCCATCAAGTTCAGCCTTTCTCACATTTGTTTTTGTTGTTGATCCAAAAAAGCAAAAAACCCAGTCTAAAGTGCTTCAGTATTATTACAGGTTTAAAATTCCTTCTTGACCCCAGAATGGCAGTCAGATCTCTCTTTGGATCAAGAAGATATTTCTCCACTAATTAGAAATGATATCCCTGCATATTGTGTTTTTGCAAATAATTATCCAATTGCTGTTTAAACATCTGTAAAGACTCAGATAAAACCACCTCTTCAGGCAGAGAATTCCACATCCTTACTTTAAACCCTTTCCTTTGTCTTAGACTAAATCTCCTTTCTTCCGATCTAAATGCATGACCTTGTGTCCAACATATAGTCCTGTTTATTAATTGATTTCCAGACAGTGGTTTGTATTGGCCCTGAATATATTAGCATAATGTTATCATATCCCCTCTGAGGCAGCTACCCAGTTGTCCTGTACCACAACCATCTCAAACAGCCACAGGACAGGAACACGCAACGTGGGACCCTCACAAGCAGGGTGCCTGCCCTAGCAAGAGGAGGATGCACTGTGCACAAGCCCAACCCCCCAGATGGACCATACCCACTGTCTTCATGGAGATCCCATCCATATCTACGTAGTGACAAAATGTATTAAGGCGGAACTGTAATTTATAGCAATAATGATGGTTATGTTCCTGTTATTATGCACCGTATCCGCCCTACTCCATTTTTTCCCCTTTTCTATACTTCTAATTCTGTTGGTAACTTTAAAAAAACTCAGTAGAACTGCACACAAAAAAAATGATAATGCTTACTTCAAAGAAATGACAAGGTATTGCAAGCTTTTGAAAGTAAATTAAACAAGGTAAATATTCTCCGAGTGTGGAACCCCAAAGCTTTGAACATATTACTGCCAAGTGAGTTATACTGATGATGCAGAACTGGACATTTTAAATTATGAAGTCAGCTGAATAGGATGGCGCCCACCTCTAGGTGCCTAAATGGTTTGACAGGAAACTGGAGGGCAACACCCGTATATTCTTGGTAGTATAGCCATTGCGCTGAGCTGTACTGGTTATGCTGCTTCTGTGCATGCACAGAATAGCTGAAATGGCTACTCCATTTAATTGCTGCTTGTTTAGTGCCTTTAGTTATAATTAGTGGTGATACAGCATTGGCCCAAAAACGAATTGCCTAATGTAGGTTCTGTATCAGTGGTTAAAGAAGTAAATAAACTTAATGTAGTCTGTAAGAAGTCTACTAGCCTTTCAACATGAGAATCAAACGACCTGAGATGATCCAAGGTCTATGTATAGAATTGTTTTTAAACTGTAAGCTACAAGAATTGATTTTACATATCTCAATAATCATGTCAGAAACATGTGTTGGTTTTTGAAAGGCTTGCTCTGATCAAGGCTACCTTCATCAAAATCAAATTTCTATGAACTCTTTAAAAAATATGCAAGGCAAGCATAAATAAAAACAACACTGATATAATAATAATAATCATTATTATTAATAAAAATAATTTTATATAAAGTGGCATTATACACACACACACACACACACACATATATATATATATATGGTATACAGCAGGCACACACCCCAAGGAATCCATGTATAAAGTGAAATTATAAAGCAGAAATGTGGTTCTTTGTTGAGATCATTTGCATACGCCTACCGAATGAGATTTCTGTGGGAAAATCAAGTCTTACTGGTGTGTGCTTTTGTGTTTAGCAATGTAATAAAGGGACACTGTAGGCACCCAGACCACTTCAGCTCACTGAAGTATTCTGGGTGCTGTGACCCTTTTGCACTTAGTGCTGCAATGTAAACATTGCAGTTCCAGAGAACTGCAATGTTTACATTGCAGCTCTGTGTCTGCCCTCTGTTGCTGTCTAACAGACATCCACTAGAGGGCTTCTGGAATCCAAACTGACCTTTGGTCTGGCATCATCATTTGTTGGTAAATTACATATCCACAAACATGTACCTTATAAATATCTACTGTGCCAATGTCAACATTTTGTGTGCCATCAAAATATATGCAAAGATATTGTATCTGGGGTATGGCCAGTACCAGGGCCGAATTAACATAGGGGCTGATGGAGCTGCAGCTCCAGGCCCAGGCCCAGGCCCATGGAATAGGCCCATTTAAAAAAAGCATTTTTCTTTAAACAAATTTTTTCAAACACTACTCTTAGGTTTGCCACCTGACTGGTATTTTACTGGCACAGCCGGTATTTAAGGCTGCCTGGCTGTGCCGGTATTGCAGTAATACCGGCAATACAATTGCAGGTATTTTTCTCAGTATAAACGGAGATTACTCTGCAATACCAGCACCAGCCAGTAGGGGTAACTGTGTGTGGAGAGAGGCAGGGGTAGGAAGTTAAGGCATATCCCTGCCTCTCTATATTACTCACTGACCCGTGGGGGAGCAGCTACACAGCACAGAGTCCAGACAGCAGCTCTACAGCTCAGGTAAGTGAGGGATGGGGGGAAAGGCAGCAGGGAGACATGGGGACACGGAGACACTAGGGGACACTGGGAGACCTGGGAACACAGACACTTGGGGACACTGGGAGACGCTGAGACACATGGGATGCTGTGAGACATAGGGACATTGGTAGACACTGAGACATTAGGACACGTAGACACTAGGGACACAGTGACCCCATGTCTCCCAGTGTCCCCATGTCCCCAAGCCAGTGTCCCTAGTTTATCAGTGTCCCATGTCTCCCAGCCAGTGTCCTCAGTGTCCCCATGTCTTCCAGTGTCTGTGTCCCCATGTCTCTCAGTGTGCCTAGTGTCCCCATGTCTCCCAGTGTACTCAAATGTCAGTGTCCACATGTCTTCCAGTGTCTCCAAGTGTCTGTCTCCCAACCAGTATCCCTAGTGTCCCCATGTCTCCCAGTGTCTCCAAGTGTCTGTCTCCCAACCAGTATCCCTAGTGTCCCCATGTCTCCCAGAGTCTGTGTTCTGATGTCTCTTAGTGTCCCCAAATGTTTCAGTGTCTCCATGTCTTCCAGTCTCTGTGTCCCTAGTGTCTCAGTGTCCCCATTTCTCCCAATATCCCCAAATGTCTCAGTGTCCCCATTTCTCCCAGTGTCCAAATGTCTGTATCCACAAGTGCCCCCATGTCTGTATCCACAAGTGCCCTCATGTCTCCCAGTGTCCCCAAGTGTCTCAGTGTCCCCGGGTCTCTGTGTCACAGGGTCACACTGAGACATGGGTACACTGGGAGAAATGGGGACACAGACACTGGGAGACTAGTGGACTGGGCGACATGGGGACACTTGACACTGTGAAACATAGGGACACTGAGACACTGGGTGACTTGCGAGACTGAGACACTGGGAGACAGGGAGACACTGGAGCAATCCATCTATACAGCAGAATCAAACTGTGAGTAGTTTGTGATTTTACAGAATTTTCTCTTATGTCACTCCTTGTGATTTACATCATGTGATGTCATGCATACATAATTAATTATGCAAATTATTTAAGGCTGGTATTTTTTCCAAGAAAGGTAGCAACCCTAACTACTCTTTACATACTCTTGCTTAAAGGAACACTATAGGGTCAGGAACACAATCATGTATTTATGACCCTGTTAGGTTAAAACCACCATCTAGCCCCCCTAGACCCCTCTTGCCTCCCTAAATATAGTAAAATCTTACTTGTATTCAAGTCTGCAGCTGCCGGCTCTGCCCTGAACTGACTCTGTCTGCTGACATCATCAGAAGTGGTGGTCTGAGCAAATTACAATACTTCCCCATTGGATTGGCTGAGACTGTCAACTAGGCAGATCAGGGGTAGAGACAGCACAAGTCAAACATAGCCCTGGCCAATCGGCATCTCCTCATAAAAGATAAATTTAATTAATGCATCTCTATGAGGAAAGTTCAGTGTCTGCATGCAGAGGGTGGAGACACTGAATGACAGTGCTGCACACTAGGCAGTTATGCCCCAAGAAGCACCTCTAGCAGCCATCTAAAGAATGGCCAGTGGAGTTATTTTCTCTGAAAAGACTGTGTTTACTGCAAAAAGCCAGAAGGGAATGATTCTACTTACCAGAACAAATACAATAAGCTGTAGTTGTTCTGGTGACTATAGTGTTCCTTTAGGTTTGGAAGCTTAAGAGGGGTGTATGGGAACAAAACTTGTGTGGACTGGCTGACAATAAAATTAGTTTAGGTAATGCAGACTTTGGTCTCTCTAACAGTGTGGCATGTCCCCTTTCTTCTACACTCACTACATACACCTTTTCTCTGTCGCAGACTATATACCAGGAACTTCTGCCTGCTAGTAAGAAGGTAAGGAGACAAGTGGACATGTGAGTGCTAGGGGACAGACCTTAGAAAGCGTGAGGTACGCGCATCATTTGATGCATTCATGCCAGGCTGGCCTTCCAGTTCTTTGCACAAACATGCCCCCCTTTTGGGCATGTTCACCCCTTTTGGCAGGTCTGGTCACGTGATATGCACACTCTTTTACCCTGCCCATTGACTTGCTGCTTCAATGGACACTGCTGTTAGGGGGTATGGATTTACGTGAAAGATGAAAGCATAAATTAGAGAAAGATTAGCATAGAGTACCGTATTTATCGGCGTATAACACGCACCTCATTTTAAGAAGGAAATTTCAGGGAAAAAAAACTTAAAAGACCACTATAGTGCCAGGAAAACGAGTATGTTTTCCTGGGACTATAGTGGTCCTTTAAGTTTTTTTCCCCTGAAATTTCCTTCTTAAAATGAGGTGCGTGTTATACACCCTCAGGGACCCCCTCCCGCCGGGCTCTGGAGAGAGGAAGGGGTTAAACACTTACCTTTCTCCAGCGCCGGGCGGGGAGCTGTACTCCTCCTCTCCTCCTTGCTCGCGACGTCATCGGCTGAATGCACACGCACGGCACAGCCGCGCGCGCATTCAGCCGGTCGCATAGGAAAGCATTTACAATGCTTTCCTATGGACGCTTGCGTGCTCTCACTGTGATTTTCACAGTGAGAAGCACGCAAGCGCCTCTAGCGGCTGTCAATGAGACAGCCACTAGAGGATTAGGGGGAAGGCTTAACCCTCAGTATAAACATAGCAGTTTCTCTGAAACTGCTATGTTTATAAAAAAAGGGTTAATCCTAGAGGGACCTGGCACCCAGACCACTTCATTAAGCTGAAGTGGTCTGGGTGCCTAGAGTGGTCCTTTAAATTTCAAATAAAGAACTTCTTACCCCCCTTTCTTACTCCCCCTCCCCCTCTTCTTACTTCCCCTTCCCCCTCTTACCCCCTTCTTACTCCCCTCCCCTCTTCTTACTCCCCTTTCTTGCTCCCCCTCCCTCTTCTTACTACCCCCCCCTCCCCTCCTTTCTTAGCCCCTCCTCTACCCTCCCCCTCTTGCCCCCCTCCCTCTTCCTTACTCCCCTCCCCCCTCCTTACTCCGCCTCCCTGTAGTGGCCGACAGCTTGCTGTCTCATGGCCGGCCGGCCGGAGTGATAGGAAGGTGCGCTCAGTGTGCACCTTCCTGTCAGTCCGACCGGGTACAGGAAACAGAAACTCCTGTTCCGCGCGGAACAGGAGTTTCTGTTTCCTGTACCCGGTCGGACTGACAAGAAGGTGCACACTGAGCGTGCACCTTCCTATCAGTCCGGCCGGCCACCGCGGACAGCAGAGCGGCTCGGCCACGCTACAGGGGAGGTGAGTACCAACTGCAGCCGCCTGACAGCTCTTGACAGAGCGCTCAGGCGGCTGCAGTATTTAAAGGGCCGGCGTATAACACGCACCCACAATTTCTCCCCTATTTTCAGGGAGAAAAAGTGCGTGTTATACGCCGATAAATACGGTATGTGTTTTCGTATAGCTGCATCCTTTGAGTTTCCCTCCAACACCATTTTCATAAGATACATGATGCTTGGGAGGTATGATTGTTTTAGTATTTTTGGTCGATAAGATTCTGTAATTTGGCCCATCATAATTGTCAGCTCCAGGCCCACTGGGCTCTTAATCTGGCCCTGGCCAGTACTACATCAGGAGTAACCACCTTGGCCTCTTCAGCTATTGAGTGACTAGATTGCTAGCCAATTAACCACAATTTACCAGTCATTTGGGAAATGTGGTCTCATAGCAGTTGGACAGCCATGACCTGCACTACTGACTTAGCCAATTAGATAGCAAAGCATAAGTGCATTGGTGCAAAAAAGATATGTTACAATGAAGATTCATACCAGGACATGACTAAATATAGCATTAATGATTTTCTTTGTTATCAGAAAAAAATGTAATTAGCACTTTCCTCCTCACCGTCTCTCTTGCATCAGAAGCCATCAATCACCATGGTAACCAGTGTTTGCTGGATATTGGACAGAGTCAGTCACCACTTCGACATATTATGAAAGTATCCTTGATATTACAAATTCTATATTGTAGTGATATTCTTAATGAAGAGATATAACCAGTTAGTTTGACCTCAGCTCCAGCGATATAATTTGTGGATCATGTGATACAAGCAAAGAAAAAAAAAAAACAGGGAAGACAATGCAGAAGCATTGGCAAGAGTGAAGGATAGCTAAACCTGCCACTCTAAGTTGTGTATTGAGCAATACTCTATTGGTGACACCTGGTACTTACATTTTCTTAACATTAAAATCATGGTAAACTATATTCCCAAATATTTAGTTTTATATATACACGCTATAGCAAGCTAAGCAGTATTTTCCAAATTAACAAAGTTAAGGCCTGACTACGGTTGATAAAAGTGGTACGCCAAGCAACATGGTGTTTTGGGTCTGTTTGTGCAGTGATTTACTATGAAACACTGCACATACAAGGGTTAACACCTTTGCTATCGGAGTTGTAACTCCACCACTGGCAACGTCATTGAGATGTCATTAGCCAGCCTCAAAACAAGAGCCAATGTTGTCAATTATTTCTATGTACAGAGGGTCATTCATTGGCTGAGAGTGCTCAGCTGTTGTTTTCAGCTAATGAATGAATGATGGGATTGGAACATCCAATTTTTGCAGCTCTGACAAAGCAGCATACATGTCACCTGGCAGTACAGAAGCTTCAGTCTCCAGCAAGACCCAGGCGAAATGAATTGCCACATTACTGCAGAATGGGGTCGGTGTACTCTTCATGTCATAAGTACTAAAGCGGACTGTAGTGGTTATGATGCTGAATGTATTTAAAGTAACCCTTTAAATATATTAAGTGCAATCAAGTTTGGTCTATGGGAAATCTGTTTTATGGCTATATCAGGGTATTAACACTCTACTTATGAAATAAGAGAGATGTGCCGTTTATGCTGCATACATGCAGTGCGAATATGTATATTTTGTTTACATGGCAATGACTTGTGCACTTAGCAATTTGTAATCAATACAGAATGAGGAGCACTTCCATTGAAAACAAACAAACTTAATTAATTAAGTCCATTGTACAAGGTATTAAGAGCAATGACAATGATATCAAAATAACAGTCCACACATTCAAAAAGCAGTGTATACGTAAATCACATGTATCTATGCAAGCCAGAACAAATATACAACAATAATATACATGGTATAAAGTTTCACAATGATACATTAAAGGAAACCTAGCCAACCTCAAAATACATACCATAACTAAATAAAAGACAACAGCAATGGTGAGAAGTGAGAGATAATCAAGAAAGTGCCCCTAATGTTTCGGTGAAATAGCCTTTATCAAGGGATCATAGCAATTTGTACCTTCCCTGTACTATAATGTAGTCTTCAGCTAGGTCAGTAGACATGTAGGGTATGTCTGGTTTAGGGTAGCAATTCATTTACTGTATGAAGGCAGAGGATTTTAGGAACAGTTGGAGTGGGGAAGCAGGTAGTAATTTCTATTCATCCTCTGGTTCCTGAGGTAATACAAAAGTCATTAACTAACAGGGGTGATGTCAACCCCATGAATTTCCAAGGCTTGTAAACATGAGATAGAGAGATAAATAGAGAGATACAGGAATAGACAGATAGACAGACAGACATACAGACAATATATATGTGAAACAAACAACTTTGCAATTAATGCAGTAAGCTTACTCCCATTATTTAATATGCACCAAAGTAAACATTATAACTTTGTTTGGTGCGACTGGCTGGATAATAAAGATGTACGGGGAGGTGCAGGATTCAAGGGGTTAAAATGTACTCCATAAAAATACACCCTGCCTGTGACCTCTGTTTTCTACCACATTATAAAATCAATGGGATAACGAACAAATTCACGCTTGCTTGCCTCTCTATTATTTCTAATTAAAAACAATAGAGCGGTAACGAAAATGGGGAGGGTGGGGGAAGCTTCAGACAATTTATCAGATCCATCCTTTTGTCTCACTGAATGAGAAGCTAAACTGGCAGTTCCAGCCAATCAACAAATAAAATGGAGTTCTAAAATGATATCCTCCCTGACGGGATTAAATGATTGCTACAATTTCTGCCACCACTCTACAAAAGCAAGTTTGTTACAATCTCATGACAGAAAAATAACAAACAGAGATACACTTAAATATCAGTATTTTGTTCTCTCTTTTATTTCAGTGACATTTTCTTGCAAAATGTTTGACATGGCTCAAGTGTCTCTGTCGTGGCATACGTACCTTTCCTCAATAAATTATCCTCCACTTGATAAAACTTGACAAAGGGTGGATCTTTAGGTAAGCTCCAGTTCCTTTCTTAAGTAAAATCTTCCCAGAATACAGCTTCAGTACAAACTTCCAGAGTCTCGATATTGGGTAGTGACACGAAGGAAATACTGGACATGCGCGAGATTGGAGTCATGAGAAGGAGAGGTAGTAACTGCACGGATAGGAAGAAGATCTGGCACAATATTTCAGAGCCTTGCCACAGGTTACCATGGCAATACTGTTTTGCTAGCATAGCTCGCGAGAAGCCTGAGGCTGCCCGGCATGTACGGAACGTGTCTGGATCAATTTTCTTCTGTCCCGCAAATCTCTCCTCCGGCCCATGAATGGAATGTGGTCCCTCTTAGGACCGGTGTTGCACTGCATGGGCCAGCAGGGTCGATCCCTTGATCTCCACACTGGCCTCGGCACATAGCCATGGTGGCCCAACGAGCATTTGCCCAGGTTGCCCAATGGCAAGTCCAGGCCTGCTCATATCCTACCCTCAGCCTGCCTTCCCTGACTCCGTATTTCTAGAAGAGGGGAGATATGTCAATGAAGCACGACCAGGCTGCAGGGATAACTTGGTCTCAGTATTGGAACAGAGGTCAATTTTAGCCTTATCTATTTCTTTATTTAATTTGGCTACTCTAACTGCAAACTTGTTTTTTTCTGGTTGGAGTAAACCTTTATATAAAAAAGTTTCATAAGTAATTTCTTTAAATTTAGAATCTGTGTTCATTATAAATTATATAGAATATATAAATAGTTAATGGACTTAACTCACAAATGGCATCACTAAAATCATTCAAAGTCGAACAATCTAGTCACACGTCTGTAACATTCCACATATTATCCTTTGTAGTTGCACATAGCTCATGTTACTACTTACTTTGCATTAATTATACACATCCTCAGATAAAAAGACATTAAAGCGATAGGCGTCTGCTTTGTCCATCTCTTATTGTGAAGGTTTATATTGGACAACGTATGTAGTTAGCCTTCACATCTTCAGTATGAAGCATACTTTTAATTGTATTTCATTTTGTTTTGGTTTTATAATTTCATGTTGATCTATAGAAACTAAACAGACATTTGACAACTCCATCTGTCTATGGATGTGTCATGTAACAAAAGTCACATTTATTTTCTGAATATTCAGACTCGCATATATAATTTCTTCACACACAATGAATAGCGGTTAAGACATTGTGTTTTGTTTTTTCCCCTGAATTTGCAGCAAGGAAATTCATGTGTGGAGAGTGTATATATATATATATATATATATATATATATATATATGTATATATATATATATATATATAGTTAAAATTTGTGTAATGTTTTATAGTTACTTATGAATGTAATATCTAAAGGAGGCATGCATTAAAGGAACACTATAGGGTCAGGAACACAAACATGTATTCCTGACCCTATAGTATTAAAACAATATCTAGCCCCCTTGCACACCCCAAACCCCCCTCCCTCCCCCCGCCCAATATCTTACCTTTACTCCAGTCTGCTGCTGCTTGCTCTGCCCCTGATCTACCTTCATGGGTAACATCAACAGAAGTGTTGCTCAAAGCCAATCACAATGCTTTCTAAAGCATTGTAATGGCTGAGCATGTCAAAGAGGCAGGTCAGTGGCAGAGCCAGCACAAGCCAGCCACAGCCTGGCCAATCGGCATCTAGTCATAGATTCCTCTATGAGGAAAGTACAGTGTCTCCATACATTGTGCACCACTGCCCCAGAAAGTACCTATAGCTGTAATGTAAACACTGCCTTTTCTCTAAAAATAGTAATGTGTTATTTTATCATACTGTTTCTTGCAAGTGATATTATTGTATGCACTTTTACTTTACTATGATGTATTGTAGGGCAATTATACTTTTTTTTTTTTCATTTCTGTTACATTTCAAACAATTATTTTTACTGTGACTGTTTCATATGTGCCTTCCTTGATGTTTACTGGTCATCATGAGAGACCCTTAACTTTAGCCATCCTGCACAGTGTATTTGTTACCCATATCTCCCAACATTGGGAGTTGAGGAATTTAGAGGCACAACTTGCATCAGTGGTGCCCATAAAGGGTGGGAATGCCTGGAAAATGGCTTGTCCTTGTCATGGTTTGCACTGTGCCATGCAGACTGCCAGGCGTGGACATCACTTTTTTTAGGGCCTGGCTGGGATTGAACCTGGGTCTTCTACACCCCAGTTAGTGACCTCATTGCCACTTCTTATGTTCATTCTTGTTCTTTTCTCATGTTATGGTATCTGCATCACTAAGCCTGGACTACTATCACATCAGCACATGGTTCCTGACTAAGTAGCTTATTAGCTACCTTTATAAGCCCTGCCTTGCCACTTCCTCCTTGTCAGATTGTTTTGTTTCTGTCTTGGAAACTGCTTAGTTCATCTAACTCCTGTTTTGACCTTCAGAAATGTTTATCATATTTGCCTGATTTCCACCTGCCCTGAACATTAGAACTGTACCTTACTACTCTACTAGATTTCTGCGTATCCAGGAGTTCCTTTCCTGCAAAGCCCCAGTGCATTGTTTCACAACCTTGGAGATTTCTTCCTACAGTCTCCTCGGTTTGTGTTAAACTGCAAGGGTTTGCCTTAACTCTGCACTTCGGACTCCCACCTCCAGGTAAGATCCTGACACTTGTCCCCGATAGAAGGGTCGTGTCATCCTTGTGTCAAGCATGCCAGACTTACTGACAACCTCGTTGCTGGCCCCCAAAGTAGAAGACCATGCAGAAAGTGTTGATGAAGTGCTCCCTGCATGGTCCTAGTGCCCGTTGAACAGTGCAAGTGAGTATAATGATGTGCTCCCGCTGTGCTACCCATGGACATTTCCCCGTTGTCCATGGCTGCAGGAACTAATTCAGAATGGCGGGACAGGACCCTAAAATAGGGACTGTCCTACCAAAGCAGGTGGTGTTAAAAGACTCATTTTCACATAACAGATTCTTGCAATGGTATAACCTGCCATTGGTTTTAGTTAAAAGAACTGATAGTTCAATTTATTAATATGGTGTTACATTGAAAAACAGTAAGACTTTCTCTCCAAACATGTATGCAGGATCTCTATGGAAACAGGACTTAGAGAATTTGATACAAAAAAGAACTGAAATGCCGGCAGTAACACAGCAGCTTCTGGATCCCTAGCGTGGAACGCATGAACAATGGCGTCAGCTCACCCGGAAGACACCGGGAAATGATTAAGGATCGGCAGCTGTTACAGAGAAGAGCAAATTAGGACCCCATGAAGACAATTAGGGGGTATATAGGGACTGGGGAGGGGGGTTTATTTCATTTTGTACTGTTACCTGTTAAAGTAAAGTCCCAGGGTAAAGTCTCTAAACCAGACAAAACGCATAGGAAAACTAGTGGTGACTCCAAAGTATTGTATCTGCTGTTTTTAATTTCAATGTAAGTTAATAGATTTTTAAAACTACATTGCCTATTTGCACTACAATTTTATATTTTTTTACTTGAGTGGATGACTTCTCACTGCCACTGAAATTCTATGGTGATCTGGAAAACAAGAAAATTAACCCTTTGATGGGAGATCATGTCTAAGGCATTATTTCAACATCCAAATTGTGAATGGCCAATTGGAATTGTACATTTTGGCATATTATAAACTGTTTATACGCAATGTTGTTTTGTGGCTTTTTTTTTGCAGAAATTCTCCATCTTTTGTAAATATATCTATTTTGGAAGACAAGAGGAAGTCTCCTGGGTATTTTAAGCTTCTTGTGATAGAGGGAAGTTATTTTCAATTTTATTGTTTTTCACTATACGCACTTTGGTTTGTGAACATTAATCTCTTGTATTGTCCACTCCATGTAGATCTTTCTATATTAAAGAGAGTACAGTTATCTTCACAGACAAACAGATCTCATTTTCAAGACATTGTCTTGGCCCTTTGTTCACTTTAACATGCCAGTAGAAACGGTGTCAGGGAAATATGACAATGACTCCGATGCCAGCTTAAGTGGATGCGGCACAAAGAACCAGCATGGATGTTGGTAGATGCCAGCTCTCTTTTCAATCTAGTGGACAGAACACTTCCAATAATCCTCTGGGTAATTGTCAAAATCCAAAAACATTTATCTCTAGCTGTGAACTTTTAGCCCAAGTGACTTCTCAGTTCAGCGATTATGCAAACTGAAAAATAGGGCAATCACATTAGTGCTGTAGTCAGGAAATGCTCTCCTGTAAACAAGCACAGCAGGAAAATAGGTTTTATTTAGTCGCAAGAAATGTAAGTAACTTGGGACTCACGATAATAAATTCGCAACCAGCTCAAAACGGTTAGTTAAGAAGCAATTATTATCAATGGACAAAATTACTTTTTTTCAAATAGACTGCACAATTTCTCTCTTTCTTATCAATCAAAAGTGTTTTTAATGGAAAAGGTAACATCTGCCAGTTTTCTCCTAAATCTACTTTTATGCCAATCTCTAGTTACCATGGTGATTAAGCAAATATTGCATTTGATGCAATTTCAATGTTTTACAAAGAAAATATTTTCAGTGCATGCATTAGCTGATAGTTTGTGTGTTATTAGTCAGATATGTACATGATGGTGCCTACTGTATCTGTTGCGCATATATGAAAGATAGTGATTGCACGCAACATATAACCAATGAATGAAAGGGGTATGATGTTAGATTGTTCTTAACAAATGAAAAAAATGAAAATCCAGCGCACTCCCTATCTCCTAAACAGCTACTTTAGTACTGATTTTGTAAGTTTTATTAAAAACACCTAATCTAGGCAAAAAATTATGGGGTTTAGTTACATTTTATGATCATACATTGCATAAGCCTGCCACAACGTCAATGTACCCCATCTTTGGCAGGTCCTACTCTAACTGCCAACTGTCTGCTAAATGAGCTACTCACTTGGGGAACAAATTCCATCTCGAGTTCTCTGCACTACAAGTCTAAATAGGATCAAGGGATGAGGCACCTGTGACAGGGAGGGGTGCAGGACCAAGGAGCTGGCTAGATCCTAGATTGCTCTTAAACCACAAAGTTTATTACTAAAAACATTACCAAAAATGCCACCCTGCCACTTCTCTGATCTGAATTTCTACTGCATGGGTATTCAAACATGTATCTCAAAATGTTTAAACATATATTAGAGATGAGATTAGATATTGTTTTCATTCTAATAGGAGGAGAAGAGTTTTCTCTTCCATAGAATAATAAATGGATTTCCCTTTTAAACTGACTGGTTGGAGCGGCCACTACAGTTTTGTTTATTGAGTCACATAGGGTTTATAAATCAATACCTCTCCACTTTCAAATCCTGTATGTTTTAAGAACTGGGATATTACCGCTCCGTGTTTCCACATTGATTGTTTCAGATTACACATGGAATCCAGGTAAGGTTATCCTATTTCTCCTTTGTTATTCTCCACCTGATCATGATTGTGGCTTCTCATAAGATTTCTGTTCTTTTATTTTTGTTAATACCTTAAAACATTTTATCTTGCTGTTGGATTCATGTCATGTCCTGTATTGCCTTTGCATTAAAGGGACAATTGAAGTAACAAAACAACTTATTGAAGTGGTTTTGGTATATAGATCATGCCCCTGCAGTCTCACTGCTCAGTTCTCTGCCATTTAGGAGTAAAATCATTTTGTTAATGCAACCTCACCTCCCCAGATGGAGATACACACAGCCTCCCTACACAAAGCTTCCCTTACTGCACAATGTGTTTAATTTATGTCTTATCTCATGCTTTGTTAGTAGCTTACTAGAACCTACATGCCCTCCTGTATGTGATTAATGTTCAATTTTGAGAGCAGGAGAGAAAAACTTCTAAAGTAAACACACTGTGCTCTGATTGCAAATTTAACTTTTTTTACTCATTTTTTTAGGCTTTGTGAGTCACAGCCAGGGCAGTAATGGCTACATAAATTAACAAAAAAGTGATTTTACTCCTATATGACAGAGAATTGAACATTGAAACTGCAGGGGCTTGATCTATACATCAAAACCGCTTCATTAAGCCACGGTTGTTTTGGTGCTTAGAGTGTCTCTAACTTCTTAAGGACCGCGAGCGTACTAGGTATGTCCGACAAAAAACGGTCATATGCACTTACCCGATTGCCGTTGTTCCTCTGCCGGCGATCGCTGTTGCTCCCAGTCTCGGGGGACTGCCTGACAGCCCAGACAGTCCCCCCTCTTATATATATATATATATAAATATATATATAATGCCATACTAAGTGTATTTATATATTAATATATACATATATCAATATAAAAATACACTTATAATTAAATTACACACACACACATATATATATATATATATATATATATAAATAACTATAATAACTATATATATATATTGTGTATATATAAATATCATTTTAAAATATAAATAGGTAAATAAAAAGAAAGAAAATGTTCACATAAATTTATATATATTTATATATATATATATATATATATCTGTAATTTTATTCTAACTGTATTTTGATATTAATGTATATATATCAAAGTACACTTAGAATGAAATTATATATATATATATATATATAAATATATATATATCTATGTATATATAAAACATTTCAATAATATTAACTATATATATATCCATATACATAATGATATAAATAATTTCATAAATATACACATAGACTTCAAATATATACATATGCATATTTATGTAATATTTTTACATATTAAGTAATTTTATTGATTACAATTTGAGGGACATGCCTGACAACCCACGCTGAAAGTCCAGAGAATTTAATTTGCTAGCACTGTTTTTAAGTCTGTAACTTTCCATGACACCCTAAAACCTTTACTCTGAAGACTTCGCTAAACACAAATATTAGTGTTTCAAAACCGTAAAACATATCACAGCGATGATATTGTCAGTGAAAGTGACGTTTTTTTGCATTTTTCACACACAAGCGGCACTTTCACCGATGATATTGTTGTAATACGTTTTTACTGTTTTGAAGCACAAATATTTATTTTCAGCGGAGTCTCCCAAGTATAACAGCACCCGCCATGTACAGGTTTTATAGTGTTTTTGAAAGTTACAGGGTCAAATATAAGCATTGATTTTCTGTTTTTTTCACATTGAAATTTGCCAGATTGATTATGCTGCCTTTGAGAGCGTATAGTAGCCCAGGAATGAGAATTACCCCCATGATGGTGTACCATTTGCAAAAGATGACAACCCAAGATATTACAAATGGGGTATGTTCAGTCTTTTTTAGTAGCCACTTAGTCACAAACACTTCCCAAAGTTAGCATTCATAATTGTTTTTTGCATTTTTAACACACAAACAAATATAAATGCTAACTTGCCAGTGTTTGTGACTAAATGGCTACTAAAAAAGACTGGACATACCGCATATTGAATACCCTGGGCTGTCTACTTTAAAAAAAATATGAACATGTGAGGTGTAATTCTGAGATTTATGACATGTAACAGCGTTACAATGTCACTATTGATAAATTTTAAAAATATATATTTTGAAAAAGCACTATATATTTTTTTTTATAGTAAATTATATGGTATGGTGAAAATAATGGTATCTTTTGAAAGACCATTTAATGGCGGGAAGAACGGTATATAATATGTGTGGGAAAATTACAGCTAAACACAAACACCGCAGAAATGTAAACAAAGCCCTGGTCCTTAACGGTAAGAAAATTGAAAACTGGTCTGGTCACTAACGGGTCAATAAGAAATATGCAAAAATAAATAAAACAATGGCATAAAATCATGGCTAGAATTAAACCAACTGTCTAAATGTAGAACATTTACAAATAAAAAGAAGAGACTACAGAGATAATGAGATCATATGATTTTAAAGTTAACAGTACTAAATGATGTATAGTTCTTTTGTAAGAAACCTAATCCCATAAAATCATGTAATATAAAAGATACATAAAATTGAAGCATGATTATGGAGAAATAATGCTATCTTGGGGTTCTAAACATATTAATAAACTACTTTAACTTCTGTGTTATATATACACAAACGCACCTATAATACAGGGAGTGAACGAAGAGAGAGATAGAAAGGATGCCCCTGTTACTATTCTGATTAACATAATTAGAATTATTCATTCAACATCTGATTGTATTGAAATGAAAACGGAATTGTACAATTTAAGCCAAATTTGCAGATGGGGGAGTGGGTAACCTGAAACATAGCTATTGTTACAGCTTGGCTATTTTGTTTACTATTTTGCCATTGGGTTTTAAATTTGTTTTGTGTGAATAAGACCCTCCTTGGTGTTCTTACCGGAGTATGAAATTAACCTTTTGCATAACGATGGTATGAGTAATACTGATGCATTGTTACAGCATGGGTCTCTAGGTCCTGCTCTAGTTTCATCTAATATTGAATGTGTACTTAATAAGGTTCACCTCATTTCCTTTACAGTGTGACAAGAAAGGGCATTAAATATGTATTTCCTTAGTATGTTACAAATGAAAAAAAAAAAAAAATTCTGAATCATAGCTGTGCTTTGTTAGATCAGCAGAGCTAGTACAGATAAGAATGGCATTAAGGGTTTCTTTCCAACCCCATCCCTTGGAAGCCAAGAGTGGGAAAGCCAAGAATCTGTTTACCTCTCTGTGAGATAAGAAATTCTAAATGAAATACACAGTGCAATTAGGGAAGCTAAAAAATGTAGACACTGTTTCTGGAAGTGTGTAGGGAGGTTCTGTGAGTGACAGCTAGAGGAGGTGTGGCTAGGCATCATAAGCATAGTGATTTAACTTCTAAATGGCAGAAAGCTGAGCAGTCAGGGCTGGCGCCACAGTTAGGCGAACTAGGGATTCCGGCCCCGGTATACTAAACAGCGCGCTGGATGAGTGAGGAGCTGCCCCAAACTGGACCCCAGGGATGTGAGTGTTTGACTGTCAGTGAGTGAGTGTGTGTGTGTGTCAGTGAGTGTCTGCCTGTGTGTGTGTTTGTCAGTGAGTGAGTATGTATGTCAGTGAGTGTCTGTGTGTGTGTCTGTCAGTCAGTGAGTGTATGTTTGTATGTCAGAGAGAGTGTGTTTGTTTATATCAGTGAGTGAGTGTATGTCAGTGAGTATCTGTGTGTGTGTGTGTGTGTGTCTGTCAGTAAGTGTCAGTGTGTGTGTGTGCATGTGTCTATCAGTGAGTGAGTGTATGTATGTCAGTGAGTGTCTGTGTGTGTATGTCTGTCTGTCAATGAGTGAGTGTATGAATGTCATTGAGTGTGTGTGTCTGTCAGTGAGTGAGTGTATGTCTGTCAGTGAGTGTATGTGTGTGTCTGTCAGTGAGTCAGTGTATGTCTGTCTGTCAGTGAGTGTCTGTGTGTGTGACTGTCAGTGAGTGAGTGTATGTATGTCAGTGAGTGTCTGTGTGTGTGTCTGTCAGTGAGTGAGTGTATGTCTGTCAGTGAGTGTGTGGGTCTGTGTGTCTGTCAGTGAGTGAGTGTGTCTGTCTGTCAGTGAGTGGGTGACATGAGCGGGCGGCAAAATGGATCTTTGCCTAGGGTGGCAGAAATCCTTGCACCGGCCCTGTTAGCAATGAGACTTCAAGGGCATGTTACAAAATCACAATCATCTTGGATATTACATGGAAAGTGAGTCTTTAATGGAAAAGGTACATAAGTGACCATAATTCAGACCACATCAGTGCAGATAACTATAATTAAAACAAAGACTAAAATATTTACACACCTCAAAAAATGTAAGCATGGGGAAACTAAAAACAAAAAAAGAATTAAAGAATACCTGGAAGGAGTGTCACTTCTACTACCAACACTTCCTCAGCAGGGGCATGGTCTATAACCAAAACTTTGTAACTCCATTCCTTGGTGATCCAGAGTGGGAAAGGCAGGGATGCATTTGCCTGCTTATTCTTTCACTAGCTACACCACAGTACTAAATGAAACCATCTTAATGGTATGCAGAGCAGTTAGAAGGGTTAAGTAGAGAAGACACATTCATTTATCTTCTCACAGTATGAATATGGTTACAGACAACATCTACTGCTCCCTCTGGCCAAGTAAAAATTGGGAAGAGATTTAAACAGGTATAAAAAGTAAACACTTTAATAAATCTCTGTTGATCTGTTAGATACACATTGCCCACTACTACATAAGTTTATTTCTTTTTTAATGTGTTAATAATTTGAAGGTATGAATGTGTAATAAGATGAGGCAATCGTGGCAGAAATGTATTTTAGTGTCCCCCTCCCCAAAACGAAATGACTCGCACATATGGACATTTATATATAAATGCATATTCACACGTAATTACATTCAGGTACACACGGACACATATGCATAGGCACACATTGATATACATACACACCCTCATACACAAACACTGACATAAACACATACAGATGCATATACACGCATTGATGTACACAAACAGACTTATATATACACACACACACACAAACATACATTCACAACTACCTACATACACATTCACACATACTTAAAGGGACACTATAGTCACCAGAACAACTACAGTTTAATGTAGTTGTTCTGGTGAGTATAGTATGTCCCTGTTGGCTTTTTATTGTACACACTGTCTTTTCAGATAAAAGGCAGTGTTTACATTGCTCCCTAGGGAGACCTCCCGTTTCTCCCTGGGTCAGTACAGACCCCTGCATGGAGGCTCTGAACTTTCCCCATATATATGCTTTGAGTCAATGCATATCTATGAGGAAACACTGATTGGCCAGTGTGGCATTTGGCACCACCCCTGCCCAACTCCTGGGCTGAGATAATAAAAATTAAGTATCTCAGCCAATCCAGTGCTTTCCCATAGGACCGGGGGCCTAAATAGTTTTTGTTTGTTTTTTAGTTTGTATTCCTGACCCTATATTGTTCCTGTAACTTTTATTTAAATAAATAACAAAACAGGTTTTTAAAAATGTTTTTAATTTATTTTTTAACACTGAGGTCCACCCAGGCTCCCTGTTCGTTCCTACCTTGACAGTTTAGTAAATCTTGCACACAGTTTAGTAAATCATCCCCACAAAATACTGGGGCTGCAAAGAAAGGCAGCTTCCAGCAGGAATGTATCAACCAGGGATCTGTGGTAGCAAACTACATTACAATTAACCCAAACCATGTTCATTCAATCAGATATGGGTATGAGTTGAATGGTTATTGTACATTTCTACTAAAAAACTCCTGATGGGACATTCATATCACAAGTTGCCTTGCTATGCATTTCTGTTATTTTGTTGTGCTCCCAATCTAGTAAATTGCTACTACGATGCAAGAAAATATTTCCCACGTAAGTATATTGTGGTAACAAGCTACTATAGCGTATATTATAATAAATTGCACAATTTAAAATATTTAAATAAATCTCTGTGACAATTTTTCTTATTTGTGAAGTTCTCTATTCTTGTTCCTTAGGTGGAACGTCACTTTAAATTGAATGCAGAAGTAGGGATCATTGATCATTGATTGATTTTAGATTTATTATACTGGGTTATTTTTATTTGTTTGTAATTGCTTGTTTGTAAAATTGAAACTGGCCAAATTGTTACTTGTGACTCTCTGTACCTTCAGGACGAGGTTGCATTTATAGCAGATGGTGACTGACAAACAAAAATATCTGCCCTACTAACTATAGCAAACAGGTAATAATTGTATCACTTAAAATATCTGCCACACAAACTATCGCAAACAGATAATAACTCCTTGTGTTAATGCTGAAGGATTTAATAGTTAATTTATGCAATACTATATATTTTTGTGCTTAAAAATAAACAAATAAAACTAATGTTTCTATTTGGTGAAAATAGGACACTGTATCCAATTTATCACGTCCGAGACCCTCTTAGAAGGAAGATCATCTTTCTCTCTTCTCGAGCAGGGAGAAGGAATGTGACTTTAATGACAATGAAAATGACATGGCCAGAAGCAAAACCAACAGAGAACTTGATATTAAATTACATGAAAGCTTCAAAATTCTGTACTCAGACAAGTGGCTTTTTCAAGCCCCAGTGCTTTCATTTGACTTTATTTCATATGAACAATTTCTTTTATTGCACACTACGTGTGACTGAAGAGCTGTTCCAACTCTGTCTTGTTTTCTGTTACATTGTAAAAGACTACCTGCCACCTCTGTTAAACTGTGAATGAAAGCACCTGTTTGTCAGTGAGCCAAACCAGTATTTAGCAGACAGCGGATAGACATAAGAAATTGATATACAGTCATGGGAAAAATAAAGTATATACGGTATGCACTATCTAAAAATATAATGATATAGGTATTTTGGCTGTTGTTTGGTCACTGGTGGAGAGCTCTTGTATATGGTAGTATTGGGATAAAAATCTGAACTTTGTTAATTTAAATATAAGTTAAAAACTTGTGAAAATATGTTTGTATTCCTTATTTTCTTTGTGGAAAAAATTTTATGAAGTGAATATAGAAACAAATGGAAAGTAAGCACACCAGGAGGGAGATACACTGCCTAGTGCCCAATGCATTGTACTCTACTAACAATATTGTTATTTTTATCAGCTAATGAAAGAAGCATTTGTTTTTTAAAATCTTGTTAATTTTATAAAAAGCGACTGAGCGACCTGGAGATCTGGGGGTGGAGGAAGCTTTTGGGGTTAAACCATTTGAGAGTGGTTTAACCCCTTAAAGGAAAGTTAGTGCCCAGGGGCCTTCTGGCATCATAACATTTTAATTTGAAGTTGTTATGGTGACGAGAATGTTCATTTAATTTGCTTAAAGGAACACTATAGTGTCAGGAATACAAACATGTATTCCTGACACCATAGTTGTGAAAACGCTATTCACCCTGGCTTTATGTGATAATGACTATGCCCATACCCTTCATGAGACTGTCAAAAAGGGACCAAGCATGGATGTCATTACAATTATGCCCCCCCCCCGGAAAAATTCCTGAGGATGCCCATGTATATATACGATGTATATGAAGTAAATAATATTGAGTGCACAAAAGATACATAAGGTCATACAATAGTCTTTTACTTCAGAGCAAAGAACTACTGAGTTTTGCTATTGTTTACTATTTTTCCACCCTTCCCATTCGCTCTCTGGTATCCTGTGATTAGAAGACAGAAAGAAAAGGGGGAGGCAATTGAGTAGACTATCGATAAATTGTCTCTACAACTACTCCTCTCCCTTCTCTTGCCTAGGAAACACCCGTAGTAGCCACATCTGCCAATTACTAGGCAAGCATCATATATACCGCTGTATATAATAGCTATTGATGCAGCTGGAGACATCAACCTAAGTCCTATGTCCTTCTTATTCTAAGTATCGCGTACCTTTAACCTTGAATGTAATGAATAATTACAGTCTTGACTGATGGGTAGCTCTTTTAGCCCAGAATTAATCAATTACTGTGTCTCTTAGTTGGTGATGGAGTTGTGAACGCTGTCCTATTGGTCTACCTATGGGACATGAAGTATATCGTCGGGGTCCATGTCTTCTCTCTGTGGTGCCTGTAAAAGAAGCGGTCAGAGATTCTATATTGTAAATTCCCTCGTCCTTAATCATCCACTGCTGGGGTAAGTGTGCATCTGGTTTTCACAACATAGCTGGAGTCAAGGACTTAGCTGCATTTAGAAGGTGTTTGGTTAGTGGCTTCTTGTAGTCGCATAGTGGCGCATTCATGTGATATAATAACATTAGTAATGCTTGGAATGGGAGATCAGTGTCCACTACCTCGAAGATCAAGTACTGCATCCGTCTCCAGAAAGGGGCAATAACATAACATAATTGTTTATAAACCGCCAACAAATTCTGCAACGCTGTACAATGGGTGGACTAGCAGGGAAGTAATTGTAACCAGACAAGTTGGACGCACAGGAACAGAGGGATGGAGAGCCCTGCTCAATGAGCTTACATTTTAGGGGTAGGATAGAAAATTAGGTTGCTAGGATAGTATTGACTGAGGCTTAGGGTTTTGTTTTGAAGACAGTTGCAGGAGAGGAATCAGGGTGAGGGAAGGGAAAGCTGTTGACACTTTAATTGATACACTTTCCTGAAGAAGTAAGTTTTCAAAGATTTTTTTGAAGAAGTGGAGTTTGGTGAAAGTCTAACAGAGAGGGAAAGGGTGTACCATAGGAATGGTGCAGCCCTAGAGAAGTCAATAATAACACTGCCTTACACAAATAAATACCACCTAAAATCCAAAACTTTACTGAAGAAAAAAAATTCCAGTCAGTAAAATAGTAAAAATAGTGCGTAGATGGAGAGTTAGAAAAATAAATCAGAAATACCTTAAAGAAACACCAAAACCTTTGTGCACCAATTGATATATGTATTTATAAAATATAAGGCAATGTGTATGGGAATAAAACAGTCTCATATGTCGGCTTTTCTTGAGATTGTTTTATTTTCTTCAATAAAAATAAAGAAACTATATAGACAAGCAGTGTTCATGTCCTTATTATATGATCAATATTCTATGAACTCAACACTCAGAGTTTAGGACAAATAAACAGAACCACAGGATAGCTACTTATTACCGGTCCTTAGAATGGAAAGACTTGGAGTGAGGTCCACATGAGTAAAAACACACCTGCAAGCAGGTGAGGCAAGGCCAGACACAGAGCAAAGTACGGCATTACACAGAAACAATAAAGACAAGCTAAGATCTAGGGACACAGACAAAAGAATAGTCACACAGAGTCAGGTCTAAACGAAATAATATGTAAGAAACAATGCAAAACACACACTCAGATGGCAAGAACCAATACAAGGCACTAGCTCATGGGTAGGCAACCTTCGGTACGCCAGACATTGTGGACAACATCTACATTGATCCTTTGCTAGCATTATGGCGATAAGAGCTACAGAATATGTTGGTGCTTTATAATAAAAGCCAGTAATAAATTAATTAAATAAATAAAAGCATCATGGGAGATGTAGTTCACAACATCAGGAGTGCCAAAGGTTGCCTATCTCTACACAAGCTAGAAGAAGGCCTGTTTATATAGGCAAAGGGGGACTGCTATTGGCTAGCAGTATAATTAAAATATCTGAATGTGCTTGAGTGATGTCGGAAAGTATGTAATTTCAAAGTAAACTGACAAATACTCACTCCGGACAATTGTAACATCACACTGAGTAGACAAGAACCAAACCAAATAAACATAGAAGGTAACAGTAAGAAAAGGAGAGTTCCTATGACTTAGAGCAGGCATAGGCAACCTTCGGCACTGCAGATGTTTTGGACGCCTCCCATGATGCTTTGCCAGCATTATGGGTGTAAGAGCATTATGGGGGATGTAGTCCACAACATGTGGAGTGTGGAAGGTTGCCTACCCCTGACTTAGAGTATAAAATTCTGTAGACAGTGATATAGCATGCCTACTCATGCAGCTATGGAATAAACAGTTTAATACATACTTTTGCTTGTATCTGATAGCTATGTGGGGCATACTCTTGCTTACCTACTATGAAAAACTTGTATTAAACTCTTTTTTTTTTGTTGCAAACTTTGTTTTTTGATTGCTACCTTATGTTACCCTAATTATTTAGTAAAGACCTGTCCTGGGATATGCTCATTTCTTGCTTGTTTTTATAAATATTCATGTTCTACTTTGTGAATATATAAAAAATTCTTTATAGATGGGACTCTCGTGTGCTTAGAAATAAGTCTAAATCTTGGCCCTGCATTTGTTCTTCCCAGTGGTGTCAATTAGAAAAAGAAAAAAAAAAAACCAATCTACATATTCTACTTCTAACATTGGACACAGATCATTCGAGTATCTTCATTACATGGCCATCTGAAAAAGCTTGAGAATTTGCCTAGAATGAGACGATTTGTACTATATTTATTTTATTTTATTACCGTGCCTGTTGATTTTTCCGATTTAGAATGCAAGCTTCAATCAACCATAAAGCAAATTTGTCAGATGTTTACACAGACGTGGATAAATTGACTTGTCTCCGATTACCGTTTATTATTCATTTAAACCGTTAAAGTTATAGAAACACTAGATCTTACCTAGAAAGTCAGCAATTTGACAGGACTGGTAAAATGTCTAATCGCATCAGAAGATGTAAAATTATTTTCTTTAATGTAATTATATATATATATATATATATATATATAAACTCCTTTCTATTCTTGATTTATACATCTTCCAAACACTTGAAATAATGATTTAATAGATGGTGTATCAAGCTGGACCATAAAGATGGCTTTAGAACGAAGCAATTTCTTTTCTGTTTTATGAGCTTACAGCGGATGGCAACTTTGAGTCTTCTTGTTGGCAGGAATCCTGCAGAGAGGTTGGAGGTGATAAGGAGTTCAGCTCATAAAATATAAATGGCTGGAATCCTGGGATGGCACTCACAATATAAAGTGCTTGGCTGAATTCAGTTCATTTAGGAAGGTGATCTGACGAAGAATACAACCTATCACAACAAGTAAATAGATAAACTGCAAATACTACAGTGGTTGAAACTATAATGCAATGGTTGCTGTGCAACATAATAATGAAATCATAACTTGCTATCCATCATTCTCATCTATGAGCCTGACGTTATGCTATATATTTGTATAGAATTTTTTATTTAAAAATAAAGTATTTTGAACTTGAGAAACATGAGAAATTTCAAACACTACTTTTCATGTTCCATGTCTAGTCCAACCAAGGAGTCTTACCTTGTTACTGGTTGCTGGTACCATATTACTTCAGTAAATATGATTTACATAGTTACATAGCTGAAAAGAGACTTGCGTCCATCAAGTTCAGCCTTCCTCACATATGTTTTTGCTGTTGATCCAAAAAAAGGCAAAAAAACCCAGTCTGAAGCGCTTCCAATTTTGCAAAAAACTAGGAAAAAATTCCTTCTTGACCCCAAAATAGCAGTCAGATGGCTCCTTGGATCAAGCAGTTATTACCCCACTAATTAGAAATTATATCCCTGTATGTTATGTTTTTGCAAGTATTTATCCAATTTCAGTTTAAACATCTTCAGGCAGAGAATTCCATATCCTTATTGCTTTTACTGTAAAAAAAATATTTTCTTTGCCTTAGATGAAATCTCCTTTCTTCCAGCCTAAATGTGTGACCTCGTGTCCTATGTATAGCCCTGCTTATGAATAGATTTCCAGATAAAGGATTGTAGTGGCCCCGTATATATTTGTATAATGTTATCATATCTCCTCTCAGGCACCGTTTTTCCAAAAAATTATAAAAGAGTAAAAGAAATCCAATCTACTCAATCTACTACTTTAGCCAGCTCCGGTATATTGTGCATACAGTGGTATTGATCCCCCACTTATAGAATATCTTGGAAGGTAGAGGTTGTTGTTACCGGATGAATGCCGGACTGAAAACAGAAATAAAAGAGCAGCAATAGTGCTAACTGTGTAAATTAAAAATACCAGGAGTAATGCTACGTAAAACGTACTCACATATTCCTGAGCAGGTATAGGTGGTATAATCACCACCTGGGATTCTTGGTGAAGCCCCTCTCTGTCCCTAAACTACAGTTCCCACAATCCTATATACCTCCTAATGCTCTTTGTATCTTTTCAACACTCATTTTTAACTATTTGAATGTCAAATTGTTTTTATATTCACATAACTTGACTGTAATACTATTTATTGATTGTTTTATAACCAGTTAATGTGGTCATAATTCCGACCACATGACTATGACGTCATTTACCCGCCAAATTCAATTTTACTATGTTTTAAACCATATATTAACCAGTGAATGCCAGGTATTTGCTTGATAACCACTTGAATAAAGCCCTTCCTGGGAGAAACGCGTTGTGGATTGCTTTTTGTTTGTTTTAATTGTAATAAAGGTCTATTGGCTAATTTACCCTAATACGGTGCCATAAACCTTTTTAATTTATTTAATTTCTAATTCTATCATCATCATCTTCTATTACCTGGCATCCTGTTTTTATTTCTTCAGTGAGGACCTCACCAAGAATCCCAGGTGGGAAATATACCACCTACGCTGTATTAACTGAGCAGTGTTACCTGCTCAGGAATATGTGAGTATGTTTTACCTAGCATTACTCCTGGTATATTTAATTTACACAGTGAGCACTATTGTTGCTCTTTTATTTCTGTTTTCGGTCCGGCATTCATCTGGTGACAACAACCTTTACCTTCCAAGATATCCGATAAGTGAGAGGATCAACACCATTGCATGCACAATACACCAGAGCTGGCTAACACCCTAGGACATGTGAGTAGATTGGAATTCTTTTACTCTTTTATAATTTTGAATGGACTTATTACACTATTGGAGTTTTTTCTTTTATTTTCCCTTTATGAATCCTAAGTGCTCTTGGTGACTTACTAGCCCAAGAAGGAAGATACCATTAAGAATCCTCATTCACCCTCAAGACTTTTATTTTTGGAACCGCTGCTAATTCCCCTTTGGGTACCTGTTTTATTATCAATTTTTTTTAAAGTATTTTATTTTGTATTTTTATATGTTTCTATTGTATAATATCCTATCTGACTCATCCTCTTTCCTTTTTTTCTTTTTTCTATTGTCACAAGGGTTTTCCCTTTATCAGGGGTGCTGCCTCTGTATTTTGTTATCTAGCGCTGCTCCACCTCCCCTTTTTTATCATGGATTTGTAGTTTGAAAACATCTGGGGATCTACCTTTTGGCCACCCCTGCTCTAGTAAAAACATTCTATTTTATGGAAATCTGTTTTCTCTCATAATTCCACTGTGCTCCATTCCATTTTCTCCTCCCGAAGAGCTCATAGCTCTGGATATTTTCTAGATGTATTTTGCACAGTGCATGAACAAGATGGCTGCTGGCATCGTTAGTATTTTTCTGTTTAGCTAACATGCCTAGTATGTCATCACATGAACACGCCACTGAAAAGTCATATATTCACAGCATCACATTTAATAAATAAATAAAATTAAAAAAGAAAGAAAAAAGAAAAATGATCTGATTGGGCTGATACGCATACCATTGAACCATAATAAAAAAACAATCCATTAATCAATATAAATGTATAAGTGATTGAAAGACAAAGAACAAAAGTGCAAATCAAAGAACCTTGTGATTATATGTCATAGAGTAAAAACTAGAAGCAAACAGTTTAGAATAAAATATATAATATATCATCGCTGGTTTTTCAAGGTTGCAAAGTAAAACAAACAATAACTTTGCCAGGAATCAAACAGAATACTTAGTCTCACAAAATCCGCATTGTATCATTTCTAATCCTAGACATGCATTCATGAACACAAATATGGCTGACCCTTTCTATTACCAAACCTGTCCTTTAAATGTATATTTTTTCCAGTTGGCTGCCATGTTCATTACGCTCAGCCGTTGAATCGAAGGATTTTATGCAGTGGAGGGAAACGTGTCTGCTGCTGTTAACACATTCTATGCAATCGCTCTTTCAAACATGGATACATATTGAAATCTAACAGTGTTATTCACTAAAGTGAGATTTGTTGGGAATTCTAAGCAAATTTAAAGTGCTTTGAAACGTTAAGGCCAAAGTAGCCAAACTGGAAGCATAGATGAATGGGAGAATTTTTTCCACTTTGATTAATTTCACCTGAAATATGAATTTTACCTCAAATTCACACTTCAGTGAATAACCCTGTATTTATGTTATATCATTACTAGTGGGTGGTTAGATAAGAAATTGTAACTACCTGTATACATCTAGCAACACATTTCTTCTTCTTCTACACATAAATTACTATACTCAGACTCCTCATTTTTATTATGTGACACACAAGTTGCAAAGAGTCCCCCAGATCAGAGTGACACATGGGGTCGAGAGGACTGGGACAAAGTGGAGTATGTGCACATTTTTAAATTGCACTAAACGTCACTTCAGCTGTGAAGGAATTCTGAGGATCTCAGCCCACATGTGAGTGCTTTAGCAGGGATCAGCGTATTGGCAGATGTGACTACCTACCTTGTCAGACAGGCTTTCATCCTGGTGTACATGTTTGGGTCACATTAAAATACAAAGATACATTCATAGATGCATACATAAAGCCATAGATACATATACACACCTAGATATTAGACATGCTTGCATATACAGGAACATAGATACACAAGGGCACACTCAAGTATGCACAGGTGTACACAAGCATTCACACAGAGAGTCATGCTGTCATATACTGGAACAAGAAGGCACATAGAGACATGCACTGACACACACACACACACACACACACACTCTCTCTCTCTCTCTGTCTCTCTCTCTCTCTAAAAAAAAAAGGATACCGGTTCTAAAGATGGATGGAGAAAAGGCAGGCAGCAGCAACAGCCACTTAGATTTTCATGAGCCTTACTCTGTGGCTCAGTAATCAGATCCTGAATTGCTAATTCTAGGCTCTTCCTACCCTGCTGGTCTCCTCTGTCTTTGCTGGGAACTTAAGTAGCACAGTGACAGAGGTGCGGAAATATAACGTCATATTCACTGTGTCTCTATTTAAAATGTCCTGCCCTGGAGGCGTGGCTAGCTGAGCAGCACACTAGACGTGTTTATATGGAGCTCCTGCTTTAATCAACTTAAACTAAACCAAAATGCCACGAAAACACTGAGCTGAGACCCAAAATCCAAGCTATAACAAGCACTAAGACCCCCTACAGAGAGATGGAATGGAAAAATAAAAAAAATGCCCGAACAGAGAGCTCCTACCAACCTGATATCAGGCGATCCTTTGAAAGGCCGCAGCAGCCTCCACAGCCCAAAATGGCACCGGGTAGGCCCCAAAGCGCCAGCGATTCCGACTCATCCATAGAGGAGGAGAGTCCCCCGACCGAAATCCTGGCCACTGCCGTATACGGGTCAGAAACATCAGACTCGGATGACTCACCCTCCACAAAAGGCGACATCAAAAATCTGCTTCTGGATCTGCGGGAGGTGTGGAAGTCCGACCTAGCTGGAGTGAGGACGGAGGTGACTGGTATTAAAGGGCGCCTAGTCACAGTAGAAACACGAGAGGGTGACAGAGACGCCTTACTGACAGATACCAGAAGGCAAATGGATGCATTAACGCTCCAACTCCAGAGGTTCACCCACTCAGTCATGGTGATGGAAACATGCCACCGCAAAAGAAAGGTCCGCATCCGCGGAGCCCCTTAAGACACAGGCCTTAATGGCATATGCAAATAAAGTGGCAGTGACAATGGTGGCGACAAAGGACGGAGACACTTGGCCGATAACGGCAACGTTCAGGATCCGGAAAGCCCGGACTGCCCCAGCGGACGCACTCATAGACATCATAGCTGTCACAGCCGAGATGTCACAGTTAAAGCAGCGCTGATGGTCTACTCCAGAAAGACACCTACCATCAACATAGACAACCACCACGTGAAAGTCTTTGCCGACCTCCCATTCACAACCCTGCTGGAACGGAGGAAGTTCATGCCGTTTACCCACCAACTGAGGGACAAGGGTATCAGATACCGATGGGGAGCAGCGGGCACGCTGGTGGTCCCACAAAAAGACTCCATCCTAACACTGTCCACAGACAATTCCTCCAGGCCCTACAGCTGCAACAGCGGGTGCACACAGACAGGGCTGGCGAGAAAGAGGACTGAGAGAGCAGCAACGGAGCGGAGAAGAAGCGGGGAAGGCAGCGCTCGCAGAACCCCCCACAGACCTGAATGCACAAAAGACCATAGCCCGTGCACCTGCTGCTGAGATCTGTATGCAGTTTCCTGCACCACAAAACCAGACTGGACTTAAGACAAACAAAGCACCCCTTCGTATTTGATTTATTTGATTTATCTGCAGCTGTTGTTTCCTACCTTTACAAGTTCGGCATGACCTACTACACTACACGTAAGCGGACCGTCCCAGAGAGGCAGAACTAAACCTGGGGGGAACACCTCTCCCATTCAGTCCAGCACAGAGCCCCACTACTCCACCACACGATCCCACCGGCAAGATCCCGGCCCACAACCCGAACAATCACCCACAAGTGACCCAGACAAAGAGGGAACACTAGACGAACAGGGAACACGAGAGGGGACGATCACCATAGAAAGAGGGGACAAATGATAATGACGAAGGCCATGGCAGGACTAGAGGGTAGGGGCCCAGACAGGAGACTTCGCTCACCACCTAAGCGGGCAAACAGACACACATAGGACAAGCAGAATATGCAGAAAGATATAGAGAGCAGACCATAGACAACAGGATCGCCACCGACCTCAGGACACACTAACCACCCTAAAATTTCCTGCCCTTTTACCTGAATACCCTTGGCCCCAGAGGCACAATTGCTGTAAGCTGCTGCTGTAATGATCTCCCTGCCTGGTGTGGTCTGTAAATTTCAGTAATTCCAAACCGAGATTCACTGAGCAGATTGGGCAGGAAGAGCAGCATAGAACTAGTGGTTCAGGGCTCCAGTCTGCCCATGGGGCCAAAAAGATTCAGAGTTAAAGAGCCCCACATTCAGGGTTGGATCCTCTCCTCCAGGCACCCTTGTAGGTACATGACTGTTTTATACCATAGGCTTTTCACGTTAATAGCAAGCCCATATTAACACTAGAATATGTAGGTACAATATGATTCCCCTTTTTAAATGTTTAGCAGCATCTGTTTATACAACAATGTTTCTAGAGACTTTTCATGTATAAAAGGAGATAATAGGATGTAAAAAAAATACTCAGAACAATTTAAATTAGAATTTACAAATGCAGATATGTCTTGGCTGATCACACACTAGAAAAACATGATACTATGTTCTTTTAAAACATTTTGTAAATTATATTTACCATGCACACATTTATTGGATATTATTTTGCAATGCAATTACTTACTCCTTTTGCTTTGTTGGCAGTTAATGCACCAATCAGAAAAATAAGAGAACAATCATTACGGAGAAAAAAAAAATCATGTAGAGCTTTTACTATTATTTTCTTAAATAAGACTGGTAAGTACATGCGTCAGTTGTTCTCACATAAGCTGAAATATCTGTTGTTATTGAGATAGCTGTAGTTTCTGTTTCTCAGCTGGTATTTTGAAATAATTGCACAGTAAATAATTCCCAGGTTTGTAAAGGTAACATGGCACGGCGTATTACACGGACGCTGGCGTTCTGAATGTAATGACGCACGAAGTACATGAAAACATAAGGAAGATCTCAGCCATGCATTGCAGAGATGGGACATTTACAGGGATTATCTGAAGCTGGGAAGAGCTAGAAGGGATTAGCAAAGGGTCTTCGTTATTCTAGTTACCAGAATATATTAACAAATTAGAACATCTGAGGATTTCAAAGCCACATTCACAAGGACTGATACAGCACATGAGAAGGAATATGAATATGACATAACAACATGGCAAGGGTGGAGGGTATGACAAGTCACTCAAGAACTCGTGGCTTTATGGTATGTACCCATACCTCCCAAGTATACCTATTTAGGAGGAAGATATTTTTGGTCCAAATCCTTCTGTCCCTCTTCTCTATCCTATTGTTGGGGTGTCCGAGTGCATAACAGAGCTCTAGAGCAATAATATTCACAGTAATCTGTTTAGAAATCAGTCTGTGTAAATAAGATATATTGTTCTCATTTATACTTTAGTTGCATAAATTTTTATTAGTAGATCCCATAACATTGCTCAGAAAAGCCACATTCCTATAATTAGAATATGCAACTTTACCCATTTCAAATGTTGAAAGGTATGTTTACCCAAGGTGTACCCATGCATTCAAGTTTGAGTCCCAGTGGTTAAAAAGAAAATTTCAATGAGCTATAGGGTTGCAATATTTCCTCTGAATATTTAGGATCATTTTTAATCAACACTGATTCTGAGTCTGATCAAAAAGTAGCTGGAGGAACTGGAACGGCAACACTCAAGAAATGCTTAGAGAGAGGTACACAGGGGATCTATGATGGAGGGATAGTGAGTGCTGGAATAATGAGAAGAGATAGGTTTGAGCTAACAGGTTTGTAATCCCTGCCTGGAAATTATAGACCTGTGAGCTTAACTTCTGTGGCTGATAAAATATTTCAAAGGTTATTAAGGGATAATATTCAAGAATTCCTTGAGAAGGACATGGTTATCAGCAAAAATCTCCACGGTTTTATGAAGCACAGGTCATGTCAAACTAACTTGATTGCGTTCTACGAAGAAGTAAGTAGAAGTATAGATCAGGGTGTTGCTGTGGATGTGATCTATTTGGATTTTGCCAAGGCATTTGATACAGTTCCACACAATAGATTAGTGTTCAAACTCAAGGAAATCGGTCTAGATGAAAATGCTTGTTCTTGGGTAGAACATTGGCTTAAAAACAGAGTACAAAGAGTTGTCATTAATGGTAAATTTTCAAGCTGGACAGAGGTGGCAATTGGTGTCCCTCAGGGGACTGTTCTGGGACCCCTTATTTTTAACATGATTATAAATGATCTTGAAGACAGCATTGAAGGTCATGTTTCAGTGTTTGCAGATGACACAAAACTTTGTTAAATAATACAATGTGAGCAAGATATTACTTTGCTGCAGAGGGATTTAGACTGGGGGACTGGGCACTCAAATGGCAGATGAAATTTAATGTTGAAAAATGCAAAGTTATGCACTTCGGCGTAAAGAATACACAAGCAACGTATACCCTTAATGGAAGCGAATTAGGGATAACAACACACGAAAAGGACTTGGGAATTGTTATAGACAACAAACTATGCAACAATGTGCAATGTCAATCAGCAGTGGCCAAGGCCAGTAAGGTATTGTCATGCATGAAAAAGGGCATTCATTCTCGGGACGAGAATATCATTTTGCCTCTTTATAAATCACTGGTAAGACCCCATATTGAATATCCTGTGCAATTTTGAGCACCTGTTCTAAAGAAGGATATTATGGCACTAGAAAAAGTGCAGAGGTGGGCTACAAAATTAATAAAAGGAATGGAACATATCAGCTATGAAGAAAGGTTAACAAATTTAAATCTATTTAGTTTAGAAAAATGTCGCCTGAGAGGGGATATGATAACATTATACAAATATATTCAGGGCCAATACAAACCATTGTGTGGAAATCTATTCACAAACCGGACTTTACATAGGACACGAGGCCATGCATTTAGACTGGAAGAAAGAAGATTTCGTCTAAGGCAAAGGAAAGGATTTTTTTACGGTAAGAACAATCAGGATGTGGAATTCTCTGCCTGAAGAAGTGGTTTTATCAGAGTCCATACAGATGTTCAAACAGCTACTAGATGCATACTTGCAAAAACAGAATATTCAAGGATATAATCTTTCAATGTAGGGTAATACTGCTTGATCCAAGGATAAATCTGACTGCCATTCTGGGGTCAAGAAGGAATTTTTTTCCTAGCTTGTTGCAAAATTGTGCTTCAAACTGTTTTTTTTGCCTTCTTTTGGATCAACAGCAAAAAACAAATGTGAGGAAGGCTGAACTTGATGGACGCAAGTCTCTTTTCAGCTATGTAACTATGTAAATATGTAATTGAAGTAGGGTTGACATGAGAGACATTTGAAAGATGAGGGAAGAGGTCTTAGAACTAAGGAAACTTGTAGGCCAAGACAAACAGGACTGCCGTCCTTAATATTAGAGATGGAACTGGAACATTTCTTTAGTTGGTGTTCACAAATTAAAAATAATTTACATTTTACATTACATTTTAAGGATCTGAGCTGCAAAGAATTGAGGAAAACCCAACCAAATTTATCCTGTGTTCATAATGACTGGATTGAGAATAAGAGTTAGTACAGATGTAGCTACAGCCAGTCCCATTTTTCTTTAACTTGTGGGCATTAGATCTGTGATCTCGGCACAGCTCTCTCTTCCCTGCTCCCTATGTGTAACACTCATTACATGAGATATATGATTTCACTAGATATAGGTTGCACAAATAGCAGGCGTGGAGAGACAACGTGTCTATGTACAGGCCCCCCGTCACGTATTTTAACCTTTCAGGGCTGTAAATACTTTGGAAGTAAACTCACAATGTTTTGTAAACAGAAATGTGTCCTATTAACGTTCACTCAGGCTATAAAGCTTATTCAGCAGCTGACCCAACCATACTGCTACCTACAGGTCCAAGATTCACAGTGGGTTTGGAAAAACATCTTCTGTGGAAAGTGCACCACAGAGCACGGATGCAGCACACTTAAAGGTCTAATAATGAGTGGAAGTATTGGGCCCATGTGCTCATTTCAGTCACTGACACTCATCGCTTTATACCCTCTGAGATAAAACAGACTGCGATAACCATCACAGCACTTCCTACATTCAGCCACCTGTGAATATTGCAATGTTTCATATCAGCAAACACGGTATAAACTCATGTATTTTCACAGCCTGCTCTATTACAGAGATTTTTATCTGACAAACATTCACAGATTTCAGTACACACAGGGGGAAAATAGCCAGCTAGAACCGTTTCTTTCAATACATCGACACATTCAACAATACCCCACATTCCCCAATATCTCACATGACCCAATCTTTGCAGGGAAAAAAAGTCAAATAAAAAACTTTAACTCCCAAACCAATCCTTCATTTCATGGTGCAGTAATATGTGTTAATCTTGCTAAACAGAGAAAACAATAAACTGAATTTCAATAACTGTTAGAGGTTAAAATGCTAAATACATTGAATGTTTTTTTTCTAAGCATGTATTGTGCTGAGGCTTTCTACAATTATGACTTATATTCTCAAAACAAAGCAAGGCAAGGCAGTATGTAACATGCACATTGTGTTGTCCCTTTAAGAGCAGCCAAGCCTCTTCCAGCTTCCTCTAGTCAGACATTCTGAGCAGACATACTCGGCGTTAGCAGACGGCCATAGAGATCAGTAACACCCGCTGCCTCCTGTACCACCCAGCTGCCAGCTATCATCATTAGTCCGGCAATAACCCATTCACTGCCAAGGAGGCCTAGACACGGACTACCATTTTTTGGGCTAGGGTTAATAAATATTTTTCTCTTGTTTACATGCAGCACACCAATACAATTTCTTTGCAGACAATAACGACCATTAAACAGCATAGAATCTTTGTAGCACATCTAGCTGCGACATTCTTCATTTTTTAACATGTGATAGATAGTATTGACTTCTAATAGCTCCCCTTCCTCATTTTTAATTTTTTTTAAATAAAAAAAAATCCATTTACATTTATATATAAATACGCATCTAGGCAGTTGCATTAAACACACAAGATTACTTGAAGTTTCTCCCATTAAAATCTTAAGGGCATGCATTTTTTCGATTGCAATCAATTTATCGCTTTCATTTCCCCCCTTCCCCCCCAACTAAAATCCCAGACAATATGACCACGGTTAGGAATGTACTTCATTAAAACGGAGCTACACAAGTCCAACCTGCATTGCAGAGGTAGACAAAGGATCCGACACACTTCCTGCTACATTTTCTTAAAAAGTCCCATTATTGACATGCATCTGACCAGATCCCCGTTTATATGTACCCAGTGACCCTTTTTCCCCCCTCTTCCAATGAACACCCATTCACAAATGGGCCTCACGTAAAGACTGCTGAATGAATTAACACGGCAGCACTAACCATCTGTCTTCTTGAACTACATTTCCACTGCACAGTTTACAATTCCAGTCACACAACCACTGTGCACTTGACAACAATCCACCAACACGTATAAATAAATAACTACAGATTAACCTTTTATCTAGCGGCAATCATGAAGCACAGGTAGAAAATTATTTATTTTTTTAAAATAAGATTTAAAAAAAATCACCTATCAATTTTTTTTTAATAAAAATATATATTTATGTTTTGTTTTTTTTAATAGAAAAAAAAAAAGATTTTTCACTTGCCTCGATTCTTCTGGAATCTGATCCACGAATAAGAGATTAATCCGCCTTTGGTGGTGCTAGTGTGTGTGTGTGTGTCGGGGGGTTTACAACATTACTCAAATCTTTGGTAACCAGGAATAGCCAACGCTGAGATAGATGATGCTGTGTTTAGGAGGATTTCAGCCGTACAACAAATGGTTTACAAAGAAGAATAGGCAGGCAGCAAGCTGGATCTGACAGTGCATGGGGAAAATGCAGAAGCCAGGCTTTTATATTATTGGCGACATTTATAACACATGACAATTTACATCTGTATAGGAGCAGGGAGTGTGAGCGAATAGCATTACATCACAGAACCTCCATTCCTATCAACTGCATAACACTCAGGCCATGGGAATCTTTTAAACCCAGTGTTATGAACCTGCGATTACTTAACAGCAAAACAAATGAGCATTGCTGACTTTTTTTTTCAAAACCTAAATAATATAAAATGCCATTGTTGTTTATCTGCCGTCTTAGGCGAAACTACTTTTTACATTCCTCAAGTTCCTTCTCTGCTGACATCAACGAAGAGGAGAGGAACCTTGAGTTGTTACTTGAAACACTATAAAACTGAGCAAATTGGTCTGTTCGCTAAACAGTGAGTGGTAGTTGCCAAGTTTGGGGTAAAATAGAAATTGGGGGAAATAAATATTCTTCTGATAACAGAATATGAAAGACAATATTAAATTGCATAGTATCACTAGATAGAGAACAATGATAGATAACCTTTTAAATGTAGATATTTGTGAACTAACTTTCTCATGCTATTACATACTATGATGGGGTGCCCGAAAGATAGATCCCCAGATGTGGTAGAACTACAACTTCCATGATGCTTTGCATGTCTCTGCATGCCTTTAGAATGACAAAGCATCATAGAAGCTGTAGTTTTAGTTGTAGGAGAAGACATATCTCCCACCTTATTATATCTGTGCATTTCTTTAACAACAATTTTAAACTCTGACATCAATTCACTACAGCTCACTGTTTCGCAAATAAGCCCCTTGATAAATCTATCCCATCTCCCAGGTACAAATGCCTAATTTTTTGCAGAGTGTGTCCTCTTCATTGGTTGGCAGCTGGCACATTCGCAGAATTACAAAGGCTGTAAACTCTGACCCTGATGTGAACTAGGACTGTCATTCTTAATAAAGTCAATGGGTCAGAGGTGATGTCTTAACGCTGCACATATTATTAACACATACAATTAGCCGTGCTCTCAGTAAAATATGTGTAGACCGTACAAATAGTTTATATTATAATGGATTTCTACTGTAAAGATGTTGTAGAGAATTTGATAAAGCAAACAGACCCTATGGAACTGCACACAAGAGCAACATTTGCTTGACACCTGCGTTGCTAGGTCCTTTTACCATGCATTGTTTTTATCTAACTAGTGTTTCAAATTAAATGCAACAACCTATAAGAGAGGTGCCAATTCTCATCATGTCACTTGAGCTTCATTTGGTACCACAAACTATATTCTATTTAATTAGCCAGCATAACCTTTGTTTGCCCAGTTTTTTCTAGTTTTTATTTTTTTATTTTAAATAACATTAAACTCTAGTTTCTAGTTTTCCTCTGACAACTGACTTCTTTTAACAATCAATTTACTAAGTTATTTCTCTGTCCATAGCTATAGTTCCTAACTGGCCTGGATCCAGCAATACAATCCTAATTTGGGACCCCTGTCGTACAATCCTATTTTATTTATTTTTCCCTCACTGGTTTTGTGCCTCTTGAAGATCATAAAATTAACTCCGAAAGATCCATCATGAAATTTGCTCACGCTGCACAAGGCCTAATGAAAGGCCTTTCAACCTTTCATAGAATTCTTCCATATTGTCCTGCACAATGACAACCCTGGTTGGCTGGGATGTTCATTATACCGGTGCAAATGTGCGTTATTTTCCAGTTCTTGTGTATTTGTGGGTTATTATTATTATTATTACTATTATTATTGGTATTTATATAGCACCAACTAATTCCGCAGCGCTGTACGATATGATGAAGGGGGAAATTCTACAATAAATGCGACAATTACACAGTGACACAGGAAGAATTGGTAGATGAGGACCCTGCTCAAACATGCTTACAGTCTTGAGGAGGTGGGTACAAAAACACAATAGGGCAACAAGGGTGACAGCCACCAAACAAGGTGGAAACAAGGGTTAACCTCTAATTCTGACCTTGTCAATACCTTACTACAATGTGTTCAATGAATGTTCTTGAATTTCATGTGTTGGAAACAGGAAAAATAGAAAAGAGAAAGATGCATGTGGGAAGGGGGGAAGCAAGCCCGTCTGGTCCAGTTACACAGAAGAGCTAATGTAACTCAAATTGTTGAATAACTTAATGCTGGCCATTAAAAAAGATGTCAGAACACACAATCACAGATTTTCTACATATGAGGCTGTGTAGCTGCAAACCGGTCAGTGTGCCCATGATGACCCATCAATGATGACGTGAGCATCAGATCCGGACCATGTAGCAGTGAAAGAAGGTCACCTGGCCTGAGCCAAGTTTTCTTTTAGATCAGGTGGATGGCCGGGTGCAGTGAGTGTGCGTAGTTTACCTGGCAGCAGGATGCACTATGGGAAGAAGGCAGGCCTGCAGTGACAGTTTTTTGCTAGGAAACCTTTGGTCTTTATATTCATGTGAATGTAACGTTGAGATGGTATTACCTACCTAGAGATAGTTGCAGACCACCAACATCCCTTCTTAGCAATAAAATTCCCTAAACGCAGTGGCCTCTTTCAGCAAGATAATGCACCCTGCCACACTGTAGAAGTTGTTCAGTAATTGTTTGAGGAAGCTGACAAAGAGTTTAAAGTGTTGCCTTGGCCTCCAAGTTCCCCAGATCTCAATCAGATTGAGCATCTGTGGGATGTGCTGGAATAACAAATCCAAGCCATGGACGCCCCACATCACAACAGGCAGGACTTGCACCTAATGTCTTGGTGCCATATACCCCAGGACACGTTCAGAGGTCTTGTTAGAGCTGTTTTGGCAGCACGAAGGGGACTTACACAATATTAGGCTGGTGGGTTTAATGTTGTGACTGATCAGGGTATTTAATCAATATTCAGGATACATTTCACTATACCTTTTATGTGATTATATGTTGTTTCCTTTAGCCTATAAAATAGCACAAGTACTAGACATATATATCTGAAAAGCTAAAGGAATCATGTACATTGGATAACATGATCTCACTGGTAGTTTTGCTTAGTTCTAAAAACATTTCCATTCTTTGCATTTTAGGGCATCAGACATATATGGACATTACAAAACTAACTAAGGATGATGGCAGGAAACAGAGAGTAATGTAGCGTACCAACTCCACAAATTGGTTCAAAACTAATATCTGCTTTAATTACAACATTAATAGATTTCTCAGTTTCTTTGCAATAGGGCACCTTTCCTGTCCTCTCAGCAGAAATAGAAAACTGAACATGCAAAAAATACACAGTAACGTGTTAAGAAATACAATAATGTTTTACAATTGTGAACTCCTTAATGATATTAATTCTCGCCCTACAATAAATCCGTTAATAATTTGAATCACATGGTACTTGAGTTTAAACTTTTAAAGGTTCACTCTAAGCACTATTGTCACTACTTGTCCAGTATGTGGCTAGGTCATAAGAGGCTATTGACCATCCTGTGGTTTAGCAACAAAACATTTCCACCAAGGTTATCCCATCTTTTTCTAATGGATTGCTAATGTGGAAAGTTGCAAATTTGGATGGCATTGATTGGCTGGGCATGGACCAAGTCACTCAAAAAACAGTTTGACGGGGGTGGTGCCTGACTATTATGGCTTTCGGACGCATCTTGCAAGTGCTCCTCTGCTAATTGTTCTACCCTGCAATATATACCGTCTTCAGGCGCTGTCCCCAAGCACCCTCTGGAACTTACCTGAATTCCACCACACGTTGTGTACTCGGTGAAGGGTCCAAGTAGTGGCTACAGCTGTTTTTCCCGAGGAACCGGGTGAGGCCTAGTGGAACCTCTGGATGGGAGAGGCGGATGCTCTCCTGTTCCATGCAGAGCAGCCTCAAGACGGAACTCTATGCTGGATCAGAGGGGTTATCCTACTGTACAACAGGTACTTTCTGCCAGCCACACATGTACCTCCCGCAAAAGTACCTGCAGGCACACCGAAACCCTCACAACCGTCACACAGCTACTGGCCCTATGGCGGCGCGCCTCCAGCAGTGGAGAAAGCATCAGCAGCGCAGGGGAAAATACACAGCCATTGGATGCGGAGGGATAAGTCCAAGCCCGGGAAGAGGCTGAGCTGAGAAGCAGACAGCAGATTACCATGCACTGCCTGGCTTGCCACCAAAGTGCCATCGTGCAAGGTGCCTTCACAGCGGCTGCCTGACTGACCAACACCATTAGATGGGACTGTGCCCTGCCAGTCCCATAGGCTGTGAGTCATGAAGCCTTGATACACCCCCAGTAATGCATAATGTCTATAGCATGTCTCCAACCACTCTAACTAATCTGGACAACATAAAACATAAAAAAAAAAAATGTGACACAGAACTAGAGAATGGCACCAGTAGCACGATAACACCACAGCCAGTATTATGACCTGTAGTGCTACATTAAAAGGTATGACTTTGCATAGGAGTAGTTTCCAGTTCGCATTCTATTTTAACAAAAACACAGAATATTCTATTTTAGTTTTCTTTACCAAGAGTTTACAACCCGCATCCATCCATTTAATTGTTGTAGTGGTGTAATGATTATAATTGTTCCAAGGCACAGAAACACAGTTATAATGTAAGCAATGCAAATGGCATATGAGAAGTAAATCGAATCAGTTGTATAAATGATGTTACCTTAACCTGTTCTGCTGCAGACAGCTAGAAAACTTTGTTTTTGAAAGAGCGTACATTTTTTGTGTGTTTTTATAGCGAATTGACCAAGTGGATTTCACCAATGTCCCAGGGCCGGACTGGGGATTCCAAAGCAGCCCTGGAAAAAAAATCTATGCCAGCCCCATAAGTCATTGCGCCATATATTGTCGCATGTAATATGTAAGGCTATGTCTTGCCACCCAGATGATTGAGTAATATATATATATATATATATATATATATATGTATATATATATATATATATATATATATATATATATATATATATATATATATATATATATATATATTGCTTTTTCCAATATAAAATATTGGTCCTTTCAGAGTAAAATTTTCAATTATACAGTAAGCATACTCACATGCAGACACAGACAATCTCACTGACACAAGCTGATTCATACACAGCCTCATAGACAAACAATCTCACTGATATACATAAGGTCATTGACATAAAAACACAAGCCCACTCACTAGCAGGCGCGCACACACACACAGAGCTTAATGTAGTGGCTCTGGTGTCTATAGCCTGTCCCTGCAGGCTTTTCAATGTAAACACTGACTTTTTAGAGAAAAGGCAGTGTTTACATTGCTTCCTAGAGACAGACACTCAGACGGTCACTAGAGGTGCTTCCTGTGTCAGTGCGGATTGGCTGAGATCATCAAGCTTGATGATCTCAGTCGTAGTGGCAGGGCCAGTCGAGGGGCGACCAGCACGACAAGGGGGGGGGGAAGGTGAGTAAAAACATATATACACACACACATACCATGACAGACACACACCATGACACAGACGGACCGTGACACAGACACACACACCGTGACACAGACAGAAACACACACACCGTGACACAGACAGAAACAGACACACCATGACAGACAGACACACCATGACACAGACAGACACACACACCATGACAAAGACACACATATACCATGACAGACACACACACACCGTGACAGACACACACCATAACACAGACAGACCGTGACACAGACACACACACCGTGACACACACAGAAACACACACACCGTGACACAGACAGAAACAGACACACCATGACAGACAGACACACCATGACACAGACAGACACACACACCATGACAAAGACACACATATACCATGACAGACACACACACACCGTGACAGACACACACCATAACACAGAGAGACCGTGACACAGACACACACACACGACACAGACAGACACACACACAATGGCACACGCCACGACACAGAGAGACCGTGACACATTACATGACACATACAGAGACACACAAACACCATGACATACAGACACACACCATAACAAACACACACACACCATGACAAACACACACACACCATGACACAGACAGACCGTGACACAGACAGACCGTGACACAGACAGACACACATTACATGACACACACACACACACACCATGACACAGACACACATTGCCTGACACAGACAGATGCACACACCATGACACAGACAGACACATACAATGACATACAGACACACACACACCATGACACAGACAGAGACACACACACACCATGACACAGACAGACACACACACCATGACACAGACAGAGACACACACACATCATGACACAGACACACACACACCATGACACAGACAGACACACACACACACCATGACACAGACAGAGACACACACACACACACACCATGACACAGACAGACACACACACCATTACACAGACAGAGACACACACCATGACACAGACACACACACACCATGACACAGACAGACACACACACACTCACACTGACACACAATTTCTACCTGTGGGGAGCTCTGATGGCGGCCGCAGGGGGAGCTGGCTGTTCTGGTGGCCGCAGGGGGAGCTGGCTGTTCTGGCGGCCGCAGGGGGAGCTGGCTGTTCTGGGGCAGCAGAGGGAGCTCTTTAGGCAGCCGCAGGGGGAGCTGGCTGTTCTGTCTCTGCTCCCCCTCCCCAGCGCGCAGCTTAATGAGACCGGGGCCGGAGTATGACGTCATATTCCGGCCCCAGTCTCATTAAGCAGTGCGCTGGGGAGGGGGAGCAGAGACGGAACAGCCAGCTCCCCCTGGGCCGCCTAAAGAGCTCCCTCTGCGGCCGCAGGTGAGCCAGCTGCCTGCCTGGCCCCAGGTGCCGACGGCCCACTGGGAAATTTCCCGGTATCCCGGTGGGCCAGTCCGGCCCTGAGTGAACCTATCCTTGGATGGAGCTGTCTGATTGGTGAAAACCGAGAGAAATCCTGGTTGCATTAATGAATAATATAACTAATATAAGTAGAATATGCTCAAACCCAAGGTTCACAGGTTTGAATCCGAACGGGATTAACAAACTTTCAATCTTCTAAGGTTGAGTAACACTTAATTGGGTATAATCTAGGTCAGTGGTTCCCAACCCAGTCCTCAAGTATTTCCTACAAGTCCAGGATTTAGGGATTACCAAGTTGTGTCTCAGGTTGTTTTAGAAGAAGAAAAAAACAAAACACTTTAGACACAAGAGAGTAATCCCTAAATCCTGGACTGGTAGGGGGTACTTGATGACTGGGTTGGGAACCACTGATCTAGGACATGCTTTAAAAAGACACAAAATATTGTAGCATACACATACTGGTACAAGACTTAAATAATAACCAATAATAATAATCATAATCATAATCATCCAATATCCCATGTGTATCTGTAGAACACATATCAAATAAACAAGCCAACACTAAGCATTAACTATAAGAAATAGAATGAGAGTATATCACCCAAGTGTTACATTTTACAAAGTGATAATCGTCTCAATTACATTAATATACACTGCTCAAAAAAATAAAGGGAATACTTAAACAACATAATATAACTCCAAGTCGATCACACCTCTGTGAAATCAAACTGTCCACTTAGGAAGCAACACTGAGTGACAATCAATTTCACATGCTGTTGGGCAAATGGGATAGACAACAGGTGGAAATTATAGGCAATTAGCAAGACACCCCCCAATAAAAGAGTGGTTCTGCAGGTGGTGACCACAGACCACTTCTCAGTTCCTATGCTTCCTGGCTGATGTTTTGGTCACTTTTGAATGCTGGCAGTGCTTTCACTCTAGTGGTAGCATGAGACGGAGTCTATAACCCACACAAGTGCCTCGGGTAGTGCAGCTCATCCTGGATGTCACATCAATGCGAGCTGTGGCAAGAAGGTTTGCTGTGTCTGTCAGCGTAGTGTCCAGAGCATGGAGGCGCTACCAGGAGACAGGCCAGTACATCAGGAGACGTGGAGGAGTCCGTAGGAGGGCAACAACCCAGCAGCAGGACCGCTGCCTCCGCCTTTGTGCAAGGAGAAACAGGAGGAGCACTGCCAGAGCCCTGCAAAATGACCTCCAGCAGGCCACAAATGTGCATGTGTCTGCTCAAACGGTCAGAAATAGACTCCATGAGGGTGGTATGAGGGCCCGACGTCCACAGGTAGTGGTTCTGCTTACAGCCCAACACCGTGCAGGACGTTTGTCATTTGCCAGAGAACACCAAGATTGGCAAATTCGCCACTGGTGCCCTGTGCTCTTCACAGATGAAAGCAGGTTCACACTGAGCACTTGTGACAGACGTGACAGAGTCTGGAGACGCCGTGGAGAACGTTCTGCTGCCTGCAACATCCTCCAGCATGACCGGTTTGGCAGTGGGTCAGTAATGGTGTGGGGTGGCATTTATTTGGGGGGCCGCACAGCCCTCCATGTGCTCGCCAGAGGTAGGCTGACTGCCATTAAGTACCGAGATGAGATCCTCAGACCCCTTGTGAGACCATATGCTGGTGCGGTTGGCCCTGGGTTCCTCCTAATGCAAGGCAATGCTAGACCTCATGAGGCTGGAGTATGTCAGCAGTTCCTGCAAGACAAAAGCATTGATGCTATGGACTGGCCGCCCGTTCCCCAGACCTGAATCCAATTGAGCACATCTGGGACATCATGTCTCACTCCATCCACCAACGTCACGTTGCCCCACAGTCTGTCCAGGAGTTGGCAGATGCTTTAGTCCAGGTCTGGGAGGAGATCCCTCAGGAGACCATCCGCCACCTCATCAGGAGCATGCACAGGCGTAGTAGGGAGGTCATACAGGCACGTGGGGGCCACAAAGTATTTCAGAAGAATATTTAATTAATTCTGATCTAGGATGTGTTATTTTTGTGTTTCCTTTATTTTTTTGAGCAGTGTATATTGTCAAGATAAGCAAAAAGTTATAGTAATTTTGCTCAATGCTTTGGCAACTAAAATGTATAACTTGCAGGTGTTATCCAATAATTGTATTTCCAGAAAATAGTAACACAGTTTTGTCAAAATATTTTGACATGATATACTCTACCACATCCACTCTTCCACATTAGTTCCTAAAGCATCCCTGTGAACCCTTTCAGAACCACCCATCACAAAAAAATAATAGGGTTTATTCACTGATCAGTAAATAATGGTGAATTCAAAACCAAAAGCAACATATTGGCAAAAAAAGTGGATTTGGAAAGACTAATCCGTAGTCACCGCTTGACTAATTAATTTGGGTATTTATATTTTGGAATAAATCCAAAATTTTTGCTGCAGTTAGTTACTCTTCAATCAACAGACTAGAAAAGTGTTCTCATACATATAAAGGGACAATCCAGACCCCTAAAGCACTTTAGTTTACTGAAATGCTTTATGTGTGTAGAGTGTGTCTGTGGCAAACTCCCCTTTTTACCCGAGTTTGCCATGAGCTCCCGGAAAAGCTGCTTGCCAGCCTCCTGCCCACAGACTATGGGCCCTGCAGGGAAACCTGTAAAAGACTACGAACTTGACCGACTGTTAGCACTGATTTCCCTGGAACTGTTTTGGGCATGGGTCCATGCTTGTGGACGGTCAAAACTATGACTTCCAGGAAATTCTTGAACCCCTGAACCGATCTGGGTAATTTTTGGATATGTTGTTCACCCAGATTGGGGCTATCACTTTTATAGTACAGTTCCTGATTCAATTATCTCCCAAGCACAGAGGAGGGCACTGCTCTATTGTTTGTGTATGGGAGTGTCTCACTGTATGACTCTGTTTTTATTGGTTTGTTCACTTTGTGTCCCTGTGCCTAACAAGGTCCACCTGGGTGTCGCCCTTGTTGGGAAACTTGCATAAAAGGCTAGTGTGCCTCCATTAAAATGCTATTCCAGCTTACACTCCAAAACTGTGTGTTGTCCTGTTATTGGAAGAAAATAAGTTTTACTCCTGTGTCTGCTGTTCCAGCTTGCAGGGGATTCAATGGGGGAAGTCCTTGTAAAGACTAGAGCTAATTCCCCATTCGGCTCCAGGAAGGAGCGGTTCCAGGGCCCCAGTCAAGCCACGGCAACTGGGGGCAGAAGTGCTGCGGTTTGTTCCCTGTTCCAGCTAGAAAGTGGTCCTTGGCAGAGGTACCCAGCCAGGTGTACAGTGAACTCCGTTACAGTGTCCTCACTATTTCATTTTGCAAAAAGATTTCAATAGAAATTTACACTTTTCTAAATTAGCCTGGTTACTTCCTGGTTTCATTAGCTCAGTGGAGCTAAACTCAAGAGGCAGTAATTGCCAGAGCACCTGCCTTGCAGAGACTTCTCATTGAGATGCATTGGGAAGTCTATGATTGGACAGCCACAGAAAGTCTGCGTGGGGTTAGAAGGGGAGGGCTTGCAAAGGGTGCAGACAAGAGAAATTCAGGTTTTGCAAGCTGTTTTTAGATAATAAAAAAATGCGTAATTAAATGCATGCATGTTTTCAGTTGGGATATATCTACTAAAATTTGTATTTATATTGTATTTGGGCAGTGGAGTGTCTCTTTAACTAGACACTGTATATAACATATCTGCATGATTTAATTTGTTGCATTCATAGTGTTCTTTAACAGTGATTTCTATACCTCTATACCACTATGCAGTAACATGGAGTCATTCCTGAAATAGCACAAAAAATATATATATTTCTTTCCAATAAAGAAGTTTCCTGTTTAAAAAAATAAAAATAAAATCTATCCTTCTATTATATATATGGATTGCCAATATAGGACTGTACAGTGGTGGTCTGAGCGTAAAACCCATTAAAGAGAATTGCTGGGTATTATTCTCCTTAGAATATGAGTGGGCTACCTCCTTGTTCATATTGTTTTATGATACATGGAACAGGTGAAGAAATTACAACAGAATCAACGTGAATGCAGAGGAGGAAAAGAAAGATTTACAGCAAAAAAATGTTAACTGTTTGCAAGCAAATAAGCAAAATAAGCAGCTGTAATGCGCTTAATGTTAATATTCAAGGTGGCTGTTAACAGTTGGACAACATATGTCATAAGTCCATCACTTGTCTATTATATTATGGAAATAGTAAGATGAATTTAACATTAAGGGTATTTGGGTAATTCCTGGCTTTTTATGTATCATGTAGATCAATACAGATAGACAGATACAGATTTTAAGAACGACAGACAGACAAATTGATTGATGGATTGTACTGTCACCGAAGACCGATTCACATTTGAGGTTCTTATGGGATAGGACTATACCATTAGTGAATCTGAGACAGACTACAGCATTGTGTCTTTATTATGTGTTTAGTCATTGGAAAATGATATGGTTCCTCCCTCTTCCTATAGGGGTATGGAGAATTTTTTGTTCTCAATTTTTAAAAATGTCTATGGCCAATCCAATAGAAGTAGAGCTAGCCTAACATAGGCCTCAATTTGATAGTGTTGTTTCAAGTGATTTAATGATTATTCCAAATGATTTTAAATTTTTGGATAAGCTTTTAAGAAATATATCAACATATTAGAAAATTAAAATATTTTTCCTAGGGGGCGGAGCCTGACAGTCAAGCCGACCAGACGGCACTTCCGGCCACAAATCGAGAGATAGAACCGGACAATCACCATGTACATGGTGTACTGTGCTTCTATCACCTGAGAAGCAACCTGCTGAGCCGAAAGACTCCACACACACACGGACTATTCTGAGTCCGGGAGCCTGCACGACAACTTGGGGCCTACTCGAGACGGAGCTGGGGAGAGGCGGCCGCTCTCCCTTCTCTAAAAGCTAAGCAGTCTCGTCCACACTCCTACCCCGCCTGCCCCCTATAGACCAGCGAGGGTGATCCCAGTCTCTACTGGCCTGACACATGAAGGCAGTCAAGGCAAGGAAGATTTTGCCAGCCAGCAAAGTGATGCTGCTGACTCCAAGATGGAGGACGCACGTCAATCTGAACCTCGGGACCTATCATGGCAACACACAGATAGCTATGGCTATCTCAGCTGCTCAACGACCTCACTGGAGGCTATATTCACACGGTTCTGCACCAAACTAAGAGAGCGCATGGCAACTCCCACCCACCCATCCAAAGAACTAGCAATGCAGACTCATAAGAAGGTACGGGGAAGGCCCCCTGCGTGCATCAGCATTGAGCTCAAGCCTGTCTCCCCCAAAGAATGCCCTCCTGGACAGTGGCCACCAAGGGCTTGCCCCGGAAACACCGTCCACGTAAGCAGACGCCCTCCGATATGAACCGGCACCACTCCACCAGGTCCTTACGCTACCCCGCTCGTGGGAAGAACTTGGACTCACAGAGCCCCCAGGTTCATGGCTCAGAGGTTTTGGCCCAAATAAGGACCCAGGGCTGGAGGGAAGCCATCTTACATTACTCCTGCCTGCAAAACTCGCTTTAACACAGTACCCAGCAGTACAAATACGCTGTCTATTCTATGCTGTTTATCATAATAGTTTAACATATGTTCATGCCATGTAATCAGTTGAATCAGTTTGCATTTTATTTGTCTCTTTCTACCTGTCCCTTTACCTGATTACCTATCTAAAACTTCAAAAAATTGTGCAAGTTGTAGCTATTACCTCAATGTATTCTGCAAAACTAAGCCTGAGGAATGCCGTTGGGGTACCTCAAGCCTGTCTGTACTTATCTAAAGCACTGCAAAAAAATAAATTATATATATATATATTTATTTTTTTCCTAGTAGTCAATCATTTTAAAAGTGTATCTAAAAATATTAAATAATTTGGAAAGATTATCCAACAACAAGTCAAGACCATTATCGGTGACCACTAGTATGGTCTAGGAAATAATTTTATGGATTTAACCTGGAATATAGCAAGCAGAGGTAGATGCTACCAGGATAAAGGGATTAGCTGGGAAACTATACTAGTTCTGTTCTATGCATGTCCTGAAGACCATGGCACTTTGTTTCAGACTATTTACCTCGCAGTGATCTTTTTTTTTTTTTTTTTTTCATATTTACGTTTTATTGGGTATTGGGTCCAGAAAAGAAGAAGGGAGGGGAGGGAGTGGGATACATCACAAAGTCATTCAGTATTCTGTACAGCTGGTTTCAAGCTACATACATCATATTGCAATTTCTCAGTGGGTCTGACTCTATTTGTGATGGTGTCTGAATAAGGTAGGGCTTTGGCCCAGAAAGAAGGTGAGGGGAGGGTTAATAACCAGGGATATTAACATTTCTTGTCAAACTTTGTTGGTGTACAACCAGACATAGTGTCGCTTATTTGTATACTATTAGTGCATGTCGTCCATCTTCGGTAACAGGCGTATGGTTATTGCAAGTGGTAGAGGATTGCCCTGTTCTTGGCTTATGTTGCTTGAGGGGAGGCATAGCCTATACATTTCTGAGTGGGTTACGGTGTTTGCTGTTGATTGGCATATATGTTGGCCCATGGCATCCAGGTTTCTCGTAGTGTCTGTGATTGTCTGGGGGAGGTTGTGGCCATACATTCATATGTGTAGTATAGGTGGATTTTATCCAACAGTTGTTGTCTAGAGGGACAGGTGCCTTGCTTCCAGTTGGTCGCTATGAGGTTTCTAGCCGCCAGTAGCAGTGATCTCTTTTTAATTAGAAAGCAACATAAATAATCATATGGATCTAGTGATTTGTCAAGTAAGACAATCAAACTGACTAATTAAAGTTTATAGGAGAGAGGATTTGACAAGGGTTTACTAAGGTCTGTCAAAATAACTCACACCATAACTTCGTTGACAAATTGTGGTTTAAAGGTAAAGCTAGTTTAGAGAAAAAAAACAAGATACATACCCAGACAAGAGAACAACTTTAACTGAATATAGTTAAGGGCACTGTAGCCCTACAGTAGAGAGGGGGTAGAGGCTGAGAGGAAATAAATCTCATAGTGAACATTTGTCCCTTTATATCTTCTTTTCAATTTATGGTGAGAAAATGGAACTCTGTTATTCCATTCTGTACTGATCTTTGGTGCTCTGCTCGATTATTGTCATGTGTGTCCTGTTGATAATGTAGCCCCAGATATGATGTTGGATCCCAATGCTCTATCCATAACAGAATGAAGAGTATACATGGTATACTTCCTACCCAGAAGGACAACAAGGATAAGGCAGCAATCCTACCTACTGCCCATGGCAGTATAGAAAAGAAAAGGAGTTGATGTATTTTTGTTCAAGCCAAAATGGCTGAATTGTTATGTAGAATGGCAAGTACAACTGCAACTACTAAACTTATTTGCCAGATTTTGAATGGCAAAGTCACATGAAAGTTGGAGTTCTGTAATATCTGACTATCACTGCTGCTTTAAATGCAGCTTCCTATTAAAACTAGACACAATCTCAGGGTATCCCATAATCCCACATCTCTGAAAAGACAGTCGTTATCCATATAGGGCTTTCCACAGCAAGATTATGCAGTATGTCACACCTGCTGTTCCTACAATTTAGTTTTCAAAATTGGTTAATTCCAAAATGTAATAACCCACGAAGCTCATTAAGCGACCTTTTTGCATTATGTTGTGGATTAAACAACCAAAATTATACTCTTATACTCCTTACTTGGCTGCCAGAACTGATAAACTCTTGTTTGGAGATATTAATTTTTAATGCCTTCACAACAATATATCTGCCAAAGCCACTGTGTAAATAATAAAAATGTATCTGTTGCTGCCAAGAATATTAATTGCTTTGTAAATGAAATCAGAAAAAGCATTGGAGTGGGTGGAATTTTTACTTTTTTTTTTTAAATCTTATTTTATGTTTTATTTTTATTTTTTTCTTACAATCAGCATAGCATTCATTCACGTTTTTAAGAAACTAAAGGATAATTTATGTACTTTACTTTTCTATTTAATGATAACAGCTTTGTTAAACGTTAAACACTGAATTTGAATTATTAAAACATTTATATTTTCTTTTTCAGGATATACCTAGTGCATTATTAATGAAACATCCATAAAACAAATGTTGTTTGCATTGTTGCACCTATATTACTGCTGCCAAACCTCTTAACTCATTTACAATGCCCACAGTAATTTAACTGGTGCATATTCTGGCAACATTTTCTTATTTAATCTTGTGGTAGTATCTGTTGGCTTTAGCGATACGTTGATGACATACCTACCCCGTAGATGCTAAGCCAATCTTACTCACCCCCCAACATTTTTTTTTTACCCTAAATGAAACACTTCCTACAGGAAGGCATGAAAGTCATTGTAGATAACTAACATACTATATAAAAATACATTCCTATTACTGCACTAGTTCAGTACACCACATTACAGTAGTCTGAGCCTCCAATTACAGTGGCTTACAAAACTTGGACAATTTATTTCATCAACAGAGCCTCCACTTGACTTTATTTTTTGAGGAACCCATTGTTAGAAGATACAATATAGTTATATTGGAAAAAAACATGAAGAGCAAAATTTATGGGACACTCCAGACCCCTAAAGCAGTTCAGGGGACACTCTACGAATCCAGATCACTACATTTCAATGAAGTGATCTAGGTGCAGTGTGTCCCTGCCCCATTAACCTTACAGCTGAAAACATTGCAGCTTTAGGAAAACTGCTAAGTTTCCATGGCAGGGTTAAAACTGCTTACCAGAGAGCCACCAGAGGCGCTTCCAGACTTTGCATGAGAATGCCAATCATCTTGCAAATCCCCATAGGAAAGTATTGATTCAGTACTTTCCTATGGGAAAAGCCGACGTAGGAGGAGGTGTAGACTGAGCCTGCACAGATGGACCTCGGTGCTGGAATCAGGTGTTTCAGTAGTGTTTAACGCTTTGATTGCTGTGAGAGGGTGGGGGAGTAAGAGGGACTCTATCGTGTTATAGTTTGTTCCTGCTGAAATTATTTATGTGTGAAGAATGTTTTTTTTTTTTTTATCAAAAGTGAATATTTCAAAAGAAATAGTAGAGGGTTCTCTTGTTCTCCCTATCACTCAGTCAAGACAAGACACAATTAAGACAAGGATTGATTGGCAGTCATAGAGAAGACCATAACTTATATTCAATTCTGTATAGCTGCTATAATTTATGCTGGCACAATGTATAAATGAACTATAAGGCTCTTTAATTTAAACCCAAGTTGTGTATACCTTGGCAGGTACACTTTAAAATATTTGAATATTTATTAGTAAGTCAATTAAAATTTCTCACAGCAACATTTCACCCCTGGCCACACCCCAACTCACACCCCTAGACTTAAAGTGTCCCTATTTGTGTATTTGGAATGTTGGGAAGTAAGGACCTCTGTCTTCACCCCAATTAGTCACATGTGCCACCTGACTGCAGTGAGGTAAGACCAGAGTCTTAACAACTAGCAAACTTTGACACTGGTTTATTTAATATTGTTTTCCACACAGTACAACAGCAGCAGCAGTACAATGTGTCTGTTCCCTGAGGTTCAGGTCTATTTCTGATTTAATGAATAAATCACATAAAGTCTTCAGATAGTGGGAAAAAATACAGTAACCTCACCAAAGATGCAGTTCATTTTTTTTTTTCAGTATCATATAGGAAATTCTAACAACTGGCCAAAGGTCCTCCCCCCCCACGAGAGCAATATTAGACGAGGGACTAAATTTAAAGTCAGGGCAATGACACAGGGTCACTTCTCTCACACAAGCAGAAGTCAAATTGTGGCAAGGAGCCCAGTAAACAAACCAAAATGTATTCTGCTTCACTGCAGTATAATGCAGAAATATTTGCAAGAAAATAACAGATGATGTATTAAGAATATACTTATTTCATATTTCATTTTACAGCTCTACTATTAACATAAATTAGATATGTGCAGGAATTATTTTCATATAATTGCTTAAATAACAAAAGACACAGCAACAAGACATGTTTTATTTTTCCACTTGATTGCACCCTTGAGCCTATAATTATGAAGAATTGAGAAACAATATCTCAATATATTAGGTTATTTAATAAAGAAAAACAAAATAAAAACCAGATATATCAAGCCATAGACTAATTATTCAGCTCACAGAATGACACGTCATTTGGAATGCAGGATTTTACAAGCACTTGTTACCCTTTTGGGATTAGATTTATAAGAGTCTAACATGGATGTATGATTTTGCAGGGCGATTAAGCTGATTCTGTGTATATTTACAAAAGGCACAAGGATGAGATGGATTGCAGAGAATGAGTGATAATTAAAGGTACAAGAAAGGGTATATGAGCAAATCAATGCGTGTGCAAATCAACGAGTGTGTTTTGAAGGAATCAATGTGTCTTATTCTGGGATTTGGGGATTTGGTAAATAAAAGTGAATGGTGGCAAGTTGACAGCCAAATAATATTTAAAATGCACTACAAGGAAGGCCAAGATTGACAGGAAATTGTCTACAGTCGTGATTGACAATCTAGCAAGCGGAAACGGGGGACCACACCTCGTTCACAATTACAGTCAATGACAATGTAGTGAAATAGGTTTAAAAATTTAATTTTATTACAGACATTAAGTAAAAGATATACCATGAATATTATAGACCTATCTACCTACTGAAGAGGACCCAGAAATTAGCCAATTATTTTGCTCACTATCTAACCTCACATTAGACTGTCTAAAATGGACTATAGACATTAGACTAGCCAAATATACAACTGTTAAAGCTATGATCTACTTAACTTGTAAACAGGGCTAACTTCTGTTGTTTCATTTTGAAACACATTTTAGAACCACCATTTTTAATACCAAACGCTACACAGGATGCCATAAAGACTAAATTGAAGAGTCCAATAATTGAGTAATCTTTGAAAGATTTTGATAAGGGGGTAAACGGATCTATTTGTATTATTTAACCAAAATCATGGACATTTCAGGTTTTATGTAGGCATCTCCTAGCACAAAGTTTCAAGCAGTAGAATGAGAATTGTCATAAGAGCCAACAGCATGTTACACCTCTCTTTACCAATAAATCACTCACTGAGGTTATATGGTGCTATCCTTTGTCTAGTTCTCTGTCCTAGCTATTGTGTACTGCTACTATGGGGAAATACAAGCTCAGTATACCACAATCTATATAGATAACAACTAACACACTTGGCTCATGGAGTAATACACTATTACTTTTATATATTCCGATTAGGCTTTTATTATATTTCTTAATTTAGGATTTAAACCTATTTACACTATATCAGGGCCCTTCTCTCATTATTTGTCTGCATTGTGACAAAGGGATACATTGCGATTTCTCTCGTTTGTCCTGGCATGTGGATGTTACTAAAACCATGTAACGTTGCTCAGTTTATTAAACTCAGCACAATGGGTGAACCCACTGAATAAAACTAACAACAAGAGGTTTGAATAGGTTCTATAGCTGGCACAGTTAGCAAATAAAATAGCTCTTTAGCATTTTTTGATTTACAAAACCTAAGCAAATTAGTAATGCTTAGTAATGTAACTTAAAAAACAAAAAAACAATCACAATAAATTGACTCTCTATAAACAGAGATTTTACCCTAACACCCTAATAATGACCATATCTATTGCAACTGTTTTTCTGTTCATCTGTAACCTAAATATCATAGAGTTCAAACTGATAACCCATCACAGACATGGCATGACTCTCAATTCTGCTTCTTGTTTATTTTTCCTGCCCTTAGTATCTTGTGCCATTCTATTCCCTTTCCTGCCTTGGTTTTCTTCTTATGTAATCTTCAGGGGATCACTCTAAAGGTACTGGTTCGCTCTCCCAGCCAAACATTTTAGAATGCATTGTTCTTCTTTCCAATTACTGGAAATGCCCTCCTGGTCTTGCCACTTGGAATAAACAACACAAATTTCCTGTATCAGCCGACAGTACAGGCTTTCTTCATTTATTTAGAGGCTTTACATTGATTATGCATCCGGAGTTCTGTCTCGTTTTCCTATCACTTGGCCATCCTGTGCCTCTTTTTTTGAGTAAATGTCCACTTGTGAGATACTTGGAGCATCTTGGACTGCAAACTCAATCCTGCTTTTGATACCAGTGTATGTCTAGTGGCAGCCTGGGCCCAGCCAAGCTTTGTAATGTTATGTATTATGTTAAGTGCTGGGTTGTTGCTCTGGACTACCCTTGAACATCTGCCCATGCACCCTAAGAAATCTCTTAATTCTAAAGAACCTAAGAATTATTCCAATAATTCCAAGACCGTAAGAATCTGTTCATAAAATACAAGATTCTGAGAATCCGCACATTAGTTCCAAAGTCATGCTTATATGTTCTAAGACCTTAAAAGGGCACTTTCACATCTCCCCTTAAATAACACCATTGCAAAAATATTGATAATCATCTATAGTTTGTGTTAACCTTTTCTCATGTGATGCTTCATTTTATTTTAATTTGAACTTAAAGGAGCACCTCCAGCAGCAAACTGGTTTAACTCCATATGTGCAGCATTTCAAAGTAAAATGCTGCACGTACAGACTTGAGGCACAATGACGACTTCAAACTACTTAAGTGAAAAGTCTGGGGAATATGGAGGCCAAGGCAATACCTTGAAGTCTTTGTCGCATTCCTCAAACCATTCCAGAACATATTTTGCAGTGTGTCAGGGTGCATTATCCTGCTGAAAGAGGCCACTGCAATCAAGGAATATCATTGCCATGAATAGGATGTATGTGGTCTGAAACAATCTCTAGGAAGGAAGTACTTGTCAGAGTAACATCCATACGAATGCCAGGAGGCAAGGTTCCCCAGCAGAACATTGCCCAGAGCATAACACAGTCTCTGCAGGTCTACATTCTTGTCATAGTGCATCCTGCTGCCAAACCCTTCCTACAGTGGCTCTTCAGTGTAATCGGACCAGACTGGCTAGACTTCTCTCCCCACATGCATCATTGAGCCTTGAATGCCATGTCTTGCACCATTTTTGGTAGGCACTAACTACTGCATACCAGGAACACGCCACAAGCCTTGCCATTTTGGAGATGCTTTGACGGAGTCATCCAGCCATCATTATTTGGCCCTTGTCAAAGTCACTCACATTTTTTTCTCTTGCCCATTTTTCCTGCTTCCAACCTGACTGTTCGGTTATTTCCCTCCCCTGGACAGGTGCCATTGTAATGATATTGTGGTTTTAATGTTGTGGTTAATTTATCTATCAATCTATCTATCTATCTATCTATCTATCTATCTATCTATCTATCTCAATCACATTCTTTTCTTTTTCCAGACCAAAGATAGCAAAATACAATACAGAAAGTAAATATCTTTCTAAAATATGCTAAAATCCTGTGTATATTTGTAACTGACGATGAGTGAAGGAGAGCACCCAACTACACAATGTATTATAGTATGTGATCAGATTACAAAATAAAGTGCAAATTCAATAAAAACATGACCAGAATGTATATAAAAGCAGAACACACAAAGTATTGAAAAGTAAACAGATATTGTAGCAGAACCTTCTGCTTTTGTTACTGTAATACATTAGACTTTCACCACTGTATCATACTATCTAAGCAATGTCAAAACCATTTATACTGACAGGGTGTGAGAATGCAACAAACAGACTCAATAATACAAACAGAATCACTTCTTGCCTTGACTGAAATCATCAAAATGAAAAAGAAAAATATAATCAATGATTTTTGTTCACACTTTGAAATTAACTGAGTAAATATATTTTATTCTGTTAATTTAAAAATTTGCATTAATCATGATTAGGGTTTCAAATCCCTTCTGGCTTCTTTAGCAAGTAAAATATATATTTATTTTTTATAGCATGTTGCAGATTATTAATTTTCCCCTGAAGACAAAAGAGATACTTGTCTCGTTTTTGTTTTTTTCCTCTACTGTAGGTGTTAGCACATGTAAGGAGAGATTTGAAGTGATCTCAGAGTAGTCTTTGAACTGCCTTGTCTTTATGGGTACTGTTAGCTCTTCAGTATCAATTTTTAAGCATGGTGTTTATAAATGTTAATCATGAACAATATTAACTGAGCCTCCATGAGGTTTCAGTATAAGAAAAAAAAAAGAAAAGTTAGATGAGGAAAGCATGACTTGAACATGGCGAAGGTAGACCGAGAGGTAATGCAAAGATATACTGCCGTCAAGTTTTGCCATCACAAGTTATGGCTTTGGAAAAAAAACACAATTGAAAACATTTTAGGGCCACAAATCCTTTATTAAGGTGCCAAAAAAAAAGGTGATGTTTAGGCCACGCACAGCCTTGCTCAAGAAACATCATTGTTTTCTTAATGAAGGATCTGTGGACCTTAAACGTTTGTGCTGGACATTCTTATTCTTTCTATGATGTTGGCGGCTGGGGGCGGAGACAGTGTTGTGCACCCTTGACTGATTAGAGCTGTCAAAAACATGATATTAATAATGTCAGTATAAGGGTAATTATGTATTAATAAAGAAAGTATATGAACAACTATGCAGACTTGGTCGGCAAATCTAGTTTCCTTTGATCAGCAGTTTACTGTTTTGTAAAGACACTGTAGGAGGTCCACATATTTGCAGGGCGAGGCTAACATCCTAAGTGCCTACTGGCACTAAATTATGTAAATAATATATTTTAAAAAGGAAAAAAATGTGTTTTGTAGTCAGGGTACACATCCCTTGTAGACAGGCAGCTGCCAACTCTGCTAAGCCAGCCCTGCGCATTAGGACAAATTTTCTATTTTTTGGATCACCTTGAAAAGTACACAAAATTAGGTGGAAAAATCAAACCTGGAGAGCGCTGATTTTTCTTAGTAGGCAATTATTCGGAGTGTTAATTAAACTTCCAGCCAGTTCTTCAAACCCAAAGATGAGGGTCTGAAAAATCATGGAATGTGTTCAGACATAATATATTGAGATTTCATTGATATCTTGCCTTCTTTATTTTCATAGCCAAATTTTTGTCTGTTGGTCTCTTTAATACACTGTTTATTAAATTAAGAGGACATTTTATTTTTCATTTTGTACTAGTCGCAACAGTCTTCACTCTTCTAGCTGTTAAAATAATCCTCTGGTACAGGCAAGGATAATGTTTGTTCTTCATGATAAAAAAAAATGAGCTCTCAAATTTTATCGTCCATATCTGCTGCAAGATATGTTTTTATTTTCTTGCAAATCATTTAGGACAGGTTCTGTGGGGACCAGGAGCTGCTATTCTCGTTTTATCAATTTAAGCAACAGGTTCTATAAGATAAATTTTTACGGAATCCAGCATCACTCACCAGCGTCCCTACCTTAAATTCAAAGTCTCAATAATAATCGATGCTCGATTCCCTCCTGTACAAGGTTCCTAATAAATTGTGGATATAAATTTAAAGTGGCGCCTACCATTTGTGTTATGTTTAGAGTACAGTGTAGAACAAAAGGCTAGTTCGATATGCCTCTGTGTATCTGCTTATATTGCAGAGAACATAAATAAAAATTGATGTTCAGATATGAAGAATTTGTAAAAATTGTATTATTTAATGGGCTTTTAAAACGTACTCTCCTTAGACAAGTGTTGGACAGGTTGAAGATAATAATATAGTAGTTGTTACATTGCAGGAATCAGTGATAACAAATGATTGGAGTTCTCTTGGGTGGCAATTACAACATATCTAAACAGGAAAATGCAAGACGTTTTCCAAAGGTTTCCAAGTGCAGGTCCAATTATCATACCTGGAATGTTTGCTGGGCAATGCCTTACATCTGCTACAGTGATGATTATTTTGTCAAGTGTGAATGGGTGAAATTTAAAGAACATAGCTGGGGAAACATGTATATCTAGACAGGTGATAGGTGGTATGAGAGCCACTTTATCGAATGAATGCCCTAAAAGAAATCTCTTAATGAGACCTCTGTATCTAAATAAAAAACTAAAAGAGACACTGTCTAGAAGAGGCTCTGCAATGTAGTTTGTGGCTTTTATTTATTAAACCCTAAAATAATTTTGCCTTTGCTTGGTATAGATAAAAAAAAAAGAAATAAACACTCAAATGAGCATGAGGACAATGGAACCTGGATTAAGCCTGAATGCATCATTGGTGGCTAAGGTTGGAACCTTACGGTACAGAGCTGGAAGGTTAAATATGACTGTAGAGTTGGGGAGACTGAACATGACAACGGAGCTAGGGCAACAAGTTTAGACATCAGTGGCAGCTAGTGAAATGTAAAGACGGTGGGCCATGACATAGTGGACTCTACTTACTCAGCCCCACGAACTCAACTCCTTACCCAACGAGAGGCCATACTCAATTTAAAACCATAAACCTATAGAAATATATATTTTCAACAACAAATCCACCCAAAACCAGTTCTAAAATATAGGACAACATGCAGACCTAGATCTTTGGGCATCCAGGATATGATGCCTCATGTACAGTCAATGACTGTTGTCAGAAATTCCAGTAACAGTTCCTCACACCAAAAATGATTAGTTGCATCTCATCATGAAAGGAGGCAGAAATTGCAGATATAATCATGACAGGCACAATATGTGTTTTTCTAAGGCAATTATCATTAGTCCTTACTATACCAAAATAATAATTATTTTTGTCACCCAACCTGCTCCTATGGGACAGCCTCCCGCAGTAGAAGTTAATGCCCCTCAGTCTTAAAATAAAATTAAGTTTAAAAAAAGTTAAACCTCTTTTGTTTATATTTACGCACAAAATAGAGTTTATAGCATTGTCATACATTTGAAAGCAAATGTGTTGCATCAGTCCTGATTACAGAGCAATGGTGATACCTGTACTTTAAGTAATTTCTGATCACCCATTAACCATCTATTAAGATATGGCACACTGACACTATCTATGGAAAAGAATACTCTAGATTCCATTAATGGGCAATGTGACTTAAATTAGATTAACATAATCTATTACTTACAAGGCACTGCATGGCGATAAAGGTTATCTCGGATAACTTGTTGTAGTTCGTGGTCTGGAGATGCCTTTTGAAACCTTTGGTTCAGGAATTGTCTCAGATCCTTGTTTAGTCTGCCTCCTGTTGAAAAGGAAGAAAAAGTAAAAAAAAGATTTAATGCAGTTTCTTAGAAACAGTTTTGATTTTGATTTATTTTTTTTAAGAGAGACAGAACCTAGCATCTAGTCTGCCCACTCAATAGCTGTAAAGTTCCAATCTAACTGGTGGTTAAAATTTCTACTTAAGTCTGTCCCAATAATTCTTCTATGGAATTTAGGGGGAGATTGCTTAATCAAAAAGTCAAGTGTAATCAACTAAGAATTACTTCTTTGGTATTTGTTATTTTTTTTTCTTAGTTAATGGGTGCAACATTTAAATAATGATCTCCCAATACAGAATACGTTGATGCTGTGGAAGTCCAAGAATAATATGGCCAATACATACCTAGAGATTTCACTGCGGTGTGAAAGGATTATGGACTATGGGGCCTTAGGCAGGGTTTAAAGGGTAAACACCAAAGTTATGGAGTTTACTTAAAAGTTGTTTTTCTTTTTCTAACTATGTATGTGAGTACCTGTTTGAATTGATATGCAAGGTGCGAGAACGACGTAACAAATGTGCTAAATCTTTGAGCCTGTTGCAAATCGCCCTGAACCATATTAAGTTACTTGTAAAAACGTTTGATTTTAACAATGATAATTACAAGAAAGTTTATTGTCAAAAATATATTCTGCTTAGCAGTAGGTTATTTTATGTAACTGAGAAAGTGCATACATTGTAAAGACTGCCCTTATTCAGAATTCAGAACCTGTACTGACTCCCTTAGAAGCCTGTACTGACTCTCTTGGAAACCACTCAAATTGACCTGTATGTATCTCTTAACTGTAGTAAAGAAAAGCAAATGACTGACATATGTATATCTTGTTTTATTTTATGAGCACTAATTTTTCTATGTTTTATGAAGATCAATGAATTAATTTCAGGTTATAAATATATTTTGTTCACCCAACTGCTCTTCTTCTTTGTATCTTTCATATATTAGTGGTATGACACAACCTCTGCATATTCCCTCGCACCACCCACCGCACAGGTTCTTTATTAATGGGATCTAGAAAGGGACATAAATTACTTGGGTGGCTACGTTTTTAAGTTTTTCTCCAATCAAATTTACATAATAACAAGTCAGCATTTATACACATTTCTGAAACACTATGTTATATAGGCTCGTTGACAAGAATATGTCTCTTCTGTTATGTTATTTTTAGTACAAATATAAAATTTATCATGTGGATCTTCAAAGCAAAATACGAAGGGTTTCATCTTAATTGATAAATTTCATCATGTCCCTCTCTCACATCACATCAAGCGACATAAAAAGATTCCGTCTGCATGTTTTATCGAGCAGAACTCAGGATTCGTTCTAAATCGTTCTTTGAAAAAAACTCATTCTAGTATGAATTGTTCCATGAAATACAACTTAGAACTTTCTACTGGGCTAATAGATATACATACTATAAAAGATATGGGATGATAATAGGTTTAAAAGTTCTTCCCCAAAGTAACCAATTATGATCTATAAAAACTTTGAAGGAGAACAGATTTTTATCTCAAAGGGAGAACCAAAAGCATTATATAAAGATTATTATGGCGCCTAATGGGGAAGGTCAATTTTAGCCTTAAAGTCACATTGCTGTATTGAAAATTTAACGACAGGAATGTGCTATAATTTCTTTTTCTACATTAGGACTGCCCTTAGCTAAATCGTTATGTAATATTGAACAATAAATTCCATGACTCTAAGCCAGTGGCAAACTGTGCAAGGGTTCCAAACTTCCTAATTAGTGTGCAAAGCTTTTTAAAAAATAATTTCTTATACAACAGTACAATATAGCCAGAGCAGATCTCTAATCTAGTCAACAGCTTTCAATTTCGTTAGTTCATGGGGTTATTTAAAGTTATATAAAAACACAGGACCACTTTAGAAATATTTTAAGCTATTCTCAAGTTCCAGAGACATTTTTAATCATTTCCAACGTACTCTTCTTTGAACTTTTAAACCAATTTATAATGAGACACACATCTCATTAACCCTGGTTCTCTCTATAAATGCACAGGTTCTTAAACAAGTTAGAAATAATTAAAAACAATCAAAATTGGAAACCAATCAGAATGGAAAAGTCAGACAAGTGCTACTAAATATTAAGTGAGAAGGAAAGTTCAAGGCACAAGAATATAACACGCCCCAGCAAATTTAAGTGAGATATTATTTTAACACTATCTTGAAAATTGCTTTACCACAAAAAAACAAACAAAAGTTGAAAATGGGTGGACACTTCAAGTACCATAACCATCACAGCCGCGGTTTCACAGTCAGGACTGTTCTGGACTGATAATGAGGAATTGAAACTTACGTTATCTGAGCCACTTTTTGTCATAGCACTTCAAAAAGGTTTGACATAAAATGTGGGAACTGAACCCACAGACCTTTTGCATCATAACCATTTAAATAAGTGGTAGTCGTTATGTTGGTTACAGTACCTATTTAGCAGACACAAATACATTTTTAAATAAACTATTAAAGGCACAATACAAGAATGCAGAATTGGTGGGGTGTTTTTTTGCACATACACAAAAAAACTTGACATTCTTTTGAATTATAAATCTTCTCTCTCATTTTCAACAGGAAGTGTTGTTGTTGTGTGCTTGGTGGTTTCTTGTGTGTTTTCTCATTGTCACAGCTGGCGGCTTTCCCTGGACAGCGGAATCGAAAAAGAAAGGAGTATGACGCAAGGTCACCTTGGGGAGACGATTGTCAGCGCAAGGCTGATGGCTAGTGACGGCTGTGTTGGGCACTTGGAGAATAAGGATGGAGAACTATCTGTTGGGTCATCACCCAACAGCTGACAGGAATTAGGAATTTTTACTGTTTAATAAATCGGTGGGATGGTATATGGGTCAGCAGTCATGTTCCTCGCTGTAAGTAAAATGCACTGCTAATCGTTAGAGATGTCGCGAACCGTCCGCGAACTTCAGCATCCATGTTTCAACATGGATGCTGTCCAGGAAGTAGGAGGGTCTGGGAGGGAGGGTCTTCTGGAGATTGGCCGGGACGTGTCAGCTGACCGGAGTTGGCCGCGAACAGCTCGTGGCGAACCGCGGCGAACCGTTCACGAGAAGTTTGCGGACGGTTCGCGACATCTCTACTAATCGTGGCCTAGATTCTTGTTAAGTACTGGAAACCTGAGAGGACTGAATGTACCACTGCTTAGTAATTCCCCTATAGATATGTATATGAAATTAGGGGGCTTTGGAGTCCTTATTTATCGTCATGTTATATGTTTACTCAGCCCTGTGTGGCTGTGTGCTTTCAAATGTAACTTATGAAAAAATGGTTTAACTGTGTATTTCTGCATATTTCACACTTGTTCTACGTCAAACCAATGGACCAATAAAAATCCTAGTAACAAAAAAAAAGAAGAAAGAAATTAGGGACAGTGCATATTTTGAACTCTTTCCTTGTCTTCTGTGTTGTATTTCTGGGGTTTAAGCAAACAATACCTCACAAAGAGCACAGAATCATGAAAAGTGTTTGTGCTGTGTGACTTACATGACTTCTTTGGTACTGTTCAGTCTATGGCAGCCCTTGCTGGCTAATTTGCCCAGAGGTCTGTCAGCCTAGCAAATATGCATAGAGGGATCATGGGACACATTTGCAGACATGGGTATCACAAGTGGTACAAATTACATGACTGTCATGCCCCCGTCATTGACAAGTATAAGAGTGGAACATTCAAAGAAAAGTATGGTTTAGGGCAGGGTTGAGCAATCTGCGGCCCTCAAGATGTTTTGGACTACATATACCATAATGCTCTTAGGGCCATAACGCTAGTAAAGCATCAAGGGAGATGTAGTCCAAAACATCTTGAGGGCCGCAGATTGCCCACCCCTGGTTTAGGGCTTTTCTTGTGTATCTTTTTTTTTTTTTGTGCGTAATGAATGTAGATGCAAAAGAAACATGCCCTTTAGTAGAGCTCTTTGTTTGTATCGTTCTTGTTCTGACTGTTGCTTAGGTCCCTGCCACTCAAAGGACTGATCCATAAATAGAGCACTGTCCATTTTATATTTTATCACAAGATAATCAATTTGTTATGCCTTGTAAGATAAAAACTCTGCATTAAAAGAAATCTATTACAGACTGAAATTGAAGCAAAATGCACAATCTTAATTAAAATACACTACACTCCGTGCTTTTAATTCTTATTTTTGTTTTGAGAAAGGTTTAAAATTGCTGTTCTAGTGATGAGTTGCAATTTAGTGTTTTGCAAGATCAGCAATTAAATGATGCAACATAAGCAAAGGATAAGGCTCATGTTGTAGGTAGAAAAAAAATTATAATAAGACATTGGGAATTACAGTAGGGTTATAGTAGGGTTTAGAAATTAGAAACACATTTATCTAGGTAGCACTGCTCTCTTAACCTACATACATATTGAGTCATTTAGGTGCTGCATCAGACTCCTTTCCTTTGGAACAGCCTGTCTACCACTGTCAGACTCTCACCTAGTCTTCAATCCTTTAAGAAGTCCCTCCAAAATGCTTATGGCCTCCAAGAGTAACTTCTATCTCTCAAACCTTCCTCTCGCTCTCTCCTATAGGGCCACACTCCACTCTCACCTCCAGTTCTGCTACTTTCCCACCATGTCTATTTGCTGTCTCTCTCAATACCCTTCCTATTGTGTTTTTATACCCCACCTCCTCTAGACTGTCAGCTCGTTTGAGCAGGGTCCTCAACCACCTAATGTTCCTGTTACATTTTGTTATTATCTCATTTGGTAAATTCCCCTTTTATTGTAAAGTGCTGTGGAATAAGCTGTCGCTATATAAATACTACTACTACTACTACTACTAATAATATAATAAAAGAAAATCAGAAATGTGTGTTTCATGATTTCTATACACACAGTGGTCTCCACAGTACTACCCACTAGTGGTCTCCTGCCTTTTCACTTGGGTCAAAACAGTAACGACTAATCTAGGCAGCCCACATTTTAGTACATTTAGGAAGTGGAATATTTCAAATGATCCTTAGCCTAGGCCAATTCCTAATTTTGGTGGGACAGTCCCAATATGGCACCTGCATTCCACCATTTTGCATTATCACAATTATCATATTTATGTGATTAAACACCCTCAGGGAGACATACATGGACCAGTGCATGTTTGATAGTTCCTGATGATGTCTGGGCAAACAATATTGAATTCAGGCAATATTTTGCTATGATGTTAATTTGTTGGCTGACAAAGTGTGGGCCAACCCTGAACATACAGTAGATGTACCAACTTTTCAGCCACTTTGCGAAATAGCCCTGCTATGATTCTCTGAGATAAGGGAAAAGGGAGACAATTCATATTTTAGCTTGAATCTTTCTTCTGAACCCATAGTGCCACTCTATCCCATGAGTTTCAAACTGTTGACATATATGAGAGTATAACAGAGCTTCATAGAAATGAACTCATATGATGACTAGGGCCCCATTCCACGACGAATAAATGAGCTCCCGATTGGAGCAGAAGGCGTATGCATGGCCAGACACACGCACACATTGAAACCCGCCCGTACAAAAGCCTTACTCCAGGGGTAGGCAACCTTTTAGTAGCACTGTGCCGATATAGGATTGTGATGTCCCGTAGTGTGCCGATCCTATTTTTTTAAAATTCAGGTGTGTATGCTGCCGTATTCTGCTTGTGTTATTTTTACTGTAATTGCTTTGTATCATTGTATTTGTGCGTATACAAGCTATTATATTGTATATGTTCATTAGTAGTTTATGGTATCATGTATGATACATATGAATGTGGGCTGTGTATGAGGGCTGCTTGTGGAATTGTGTGTGGATGGATATGTCACATTGTGTGTTTGGTAGTGGGTGGGGGCTGTTTGGGGTATTGCATGTGAGAGGCTGCATATGGGGTTGTGTGCATGTGTGTGGATTGTTAGTGGTGTTGCGTTTGTGGGGATTGTGTGTATGGATGTGTGTGGGCTGTTATTCCGCATTTCTGTGTATATCTAGCAGTGTGGGTGGCTTCCCTGGGTTCTAGTGGGGACCAGGCTGGCCAGTTACAGGTCAAGCATAGGAGCTGCAACACCAGCTGCGGGCTGCTCTACTACATTGTGGATTCCCATTCACAAGTGCTGGGAGGAAGTGATCGGAGATCACTTCCTCTATGTGCTGCAATGCATAAATTGAGGATTGTCCTTCACCACATCTTCGTGTTAGCAGATATCTGAAGTTTTACTGGGACTCCTGATAGGCCGGAGCCTGTTTGGCTCTAGCAGCCTTGAGTGCCGTGCAAAGACACCTCGAGTGCCGTGCATGGCACTAGTGCCGTAGGTTGCCTACCCCTGCCTTACTCATTGCTTTCCTATGGGGATGTTTTTTGACGCTGGACTCCTTGAGAACATTCAGTGTCAAATAAGTGTGATTTACTCAGTGTAAATTGCAGACGCGCCTCTAGCGGCTGTCAGGGAAACAGCCACTAGAGACTGGATTAACCCTGCAGTGTAAACATAGCTGTTTCTATAAAACTGCTATGTTTTCAGCTGCAGGGTTAAAACTAGGGGGAGCTGGCACCCAGACCATGTCATTGAGCTGAAGTGGTCTGGGAGCCTATAGTGTATAGCCTTTAAGGAATAGTAAGCCATCACAGGGTCAGAGAAAGTGGTTATACTTTCTTTACATTTAAACATTCATTTGAGCTTTGATTCCAGCTCTCCTGGAATCAAAAGGGTTAACTGCAGAGTGGATCCTATTATAACTAAAAGGCAATTTTTGCACCTTCTAATAAACAGTATCTAGAAACGATCACTGATGCCTTTGTCCATGGCAACGGTACTAAATATTTTATAGGAGTTTGTAATGCTTCATCTGTTTTATTGCAATATTTAAATGCAATCTAAAATTTTATTTTAGATTTTTTTATTTTATTTTACAAGAGCAGCAGTTGTATAATGTAAAGAATATCTCTAAAAAAACAAATACAAAAAAATCATTAAAAACAGAAGAATTTCTGAAATGAGCAATACATTGAGCAGCATATCGCATTAGCATTGAACAATAGCATTTTTTAGCCTAAAGAATACGTTTTATTGATTTGTTTCTTGCATGGACCCAATGCAGCACTATAATCCACCTTTCTCATTCCTGAGACCACCACAGATATTTTTCTTGGTACTCCCTCATTTTCTGACAAACATAAAAATAAATGTGTATTAAAGTACCGATTTATTTTGAGACCCTGCTCCGCTGTCCTCACAATGAGTGAACTACGACATGTATGTACGTACTGGGAACTGGATGAATTAGGCATGCCATCACCATTTCCCATAAACCCCCCAATATAGACATACACCAATGTTGGATGAAACAGGCCACAGCATTTATTACCATATAAATACTGCATAACACATTCAATTTATTATGAACTCTAAATCTAACAAACAGATGAATAAATTAACACATGACAAACACATTGTGTCATACAGTATATAAATGAATTAAACCGTCCTTGCCAATCTAATTGACCAACCGCATATACTTACAACCACCCACAAGCCTCTAACCTCCCCCCTTGGCCCTTTTTAGCTTTTAATGCTCACCACCAACCAGCATTTTTTAGCTCAGTGGGGCACGTCCACATTGGCAACTTTACAGTTTACCATAAGAGACAGGGGAGGTTGAGACACAACCATTATCCACACTGTCACTCCTCCTGTCAACCCGTCTCCCACCATGAATGGCAATTCATACCAAACACAGACACTCCCACACACACATATTAGCCAATCACCGCTTATCCATTCATACACTCATACATGTGCCCTTTCCCGCTAAGCTATCTCCCTTGGGCCTATTCTATCCATACAACATAGTATCAGAAGCAAACATCTCTGGAGCATCACCTTGCCGTAAAAGTGTGTGTAATGCCGACGCACATATGCACCAGTTGTATGGCTATCCAATTACTAAGCACTGCTTGAAGGGACACTCCGGACCTCTAAAGCACTATAGCTTGCTGAAAAGCTTTATGTGTGAGGAATGTGTTCTCTTTTTTTTCATTTTGGAAAAAGTGCAGATTTATATAAAAGAATTTCACTTTTATAAATTAACCTGATAAGACACCCCCCCCTGGCTTTTCAAGCAGACAACATGTTCTGTTACTTCCTGGTTAGTTTAGCTCAGTGGGGCTTAACTCAAGAGGTAGGTAGCAATTGCTAAGAGCAAACAGTTCTCACTAGATTCTTCTGCAGTGGTAAGTCTGTGATTGGACAGCCACAGAAAGTCTGGGTGGAGTTACAAGGGGAGGATTTACAAAGGCAGCAGACAAGAGAAGTGCAGATTTTACAAGCTGTTTTTAGATATTTCTCCCAATGGAAAATGCATTATTATATGGTATATCTACTAAACAGTGATTTGTGTTTATATTGTACTTGGCCAGTGGAGTGTCCCTTTCAGTACTGGTGTATTGGCTGAAATTACACGAAATTCTTCCCAAGTGCGAAGCAGCACTTGACATCAGTACTACCACCAAAGCTCTGTCACGTGATTGGGAAGATTGTTTGCAATCCATGTATCACACAATAAAATTGTGTAACTTCACGTCTGCTACAACACAGGCAAAAGAATAAAAAAGTTAAAATGTTATTTGTCATAACAACTTTAGAGACTCAATGCAAACTACAGATATTTATATATATATAAATATAATTTTATTATTAATTATATTATTGCACGTCTTTGTAAATTGTTACTTAGAGGGAACACTTGTGGAAAAAGCACTTTGAAAAAAATAAAATAAAACTTGCACATATTTACCAAAATGCCCCTAGCTTTGGGATAACAGCCAGTAAAGAAATTGGATTAAATACTGATTGATGTAAGTTATAGAAATATTGAAACAAAGTTTGATCTTTGCCCTTGTGGTGCAAATGCTAAACAATGTCACGACTGTTTCCAGTATGCTCATTACAAAGTCAAAGAGCGAATCCTCTGTCCATATCCTCCCGTACACCCAGTTATTTGTAAAGGCTTTAGCGCACGCTTTAATAAAACCATGCTTTTATGATGATTAAAGATTTATTTTATTAATAGAAGCTCACTGTCCTTCGTACAACCTTTGTATAGTGTTATTCAACATGTTTACTGCAATATGACAATCACATTGTTTACACAACGTCATTTGTATCTATGTATATGTGTGTATATATATACACACACACATATATATATATACACACACACACACACACAGACACACAGACACACACAGAGTTATAAGGAAGCTTTTTAATTAGTTTTATGTTATTTCAATTCAGCAGATCAGAATATTTTAGTATACCTCCTAACCATAGAGCAGTCCAGTCCCAATTTTAAGGTGACCTGTCACTTCTCCAGGAGGGCTTGCCCAGACCCCTGCATCAGCAATTCACTGGCAAGTTCCTGACTGCCCACCCTCATCCACCGTTCCTGCATTCATATCTCCTGATGTTGGTGGGTATATTAGATAATGTATATTAGAGGATCCCTTTACATATGTCAGTAAAGTACTTTAAAAATCATGGGAGCACATATACAATATAAATATACATGCAGCATGTCTATGGGGTTTAAAGTGTTAAATTCACTGCTTGTGAGGCTTTGAAATCGCAGTCTCTTCTTTAGCCAATATATGTTCCTAGTTTTATAAAGGTTAATAAGAAATTAATGGACAATGAAAAAGAAAATGTTATGTATTGTTTTTACATGGTTTACAGATTCAAACATATAGGACATTAATAAGAATCACATTAAAGCACATATAACCAGCTATTGGTTGTATTGCATTCGGAGTGCAGCATTGTGATAGAGAATACACTGTCGGCTAATAGCAATCATCGAGACACTTTGTTCCTCTGTATAAAGCATATGTCAAATTATGGAAATATGTTCTGCTATGTGTAATTGAGCGAAACTGATGTCTTGGTGGAAATCAGATCATGTTGTCATGAATGCACATATATTTTCACTATTTGCTGAGAAGGTGCATCTTAACTTTTAATTATCATTAGCTATGCACTAACTGTAAATGTGACACTTTGTTGCAGGGGCCTGACAGTGACGATGGCAGCAGAAAAATATGGAAACAACAGATACCTAGGCCAGCAGATCAATACTAGAAATAAAGTTATTATAAAAGAAAAAACATTTTGAAAGGAATACTCCAAACATCATAACCACTGCAGCCCAGATTGTCAAATTACACTCGGAGGATGCCAGAGCACTCCTGGTATAATAATCACTACCACAGACGTATGGTGCTTGGAAAGTCACTTTAAAGGGGTCGTAGTTGTGCTAGACTGCTACACTGCCCCATCAATACCTGCCTTGAAATGTCTGAAAGTTCCTTTAAATCTACGGTACCCGGAATCCACTTCATCCACCCAGTGACATTATTTGGAGAAGCATAGCTTTACTCATCTGTGTTCTGTATAATGCTATTGCTTTTTCCACACCGAATGGAACACTATAACATTGGGAATACAAATCTGTATTACTAATGTTATATTGCCTCTGTCCCTAGTGGTATTAGGTACCCACATAGAAGGGGTTAACAACCCTTTTTTAACTTTTCATGTTCCAGCGCCAAGGCTCTCTCGGCACTGCCTAGATCCACCACCACAGCGACGTCACGGAAGAGTTATGGCATCCAATCCAATGCTTCTCATAAAGAAGAACTGTAGACCTAATGTACATGCGCAGCAAGAGCCGTACGCACATTGGAACGCTTCCATAGGAAAACATTGATTGAATGCTTTCCTATGGGTTTTCCGCATCACATGACCACAGGTTTACTCTGTCATTGCAGCAAAGCACCTCTTGTGGCTGTTATACGGACAGCCATTAGAGGTGAATTGAACCCTGTAATGTAAACATTGCAGTTTCTCAGAAACTGAAACGGGTTTATACTGCAGGCTTAAGAGGACAGGGATACTGCACCCAGCCAATTTCATTTAGATGAAGTGGTCTGTGTGAGTATTATATTAATTGAAATAAAGTGGAACTATCAGTTCTTTATCTATCTACACTTGGAGACCAAGTAAATAAAGAAAAACAAACTCTGCTCAGTGTAACACAGTCTTTTTGTTTGTTTAATTCTTATATCTTTATAACTAGGTACTTTGTCCTAGGGCTACCCAGCAGCCCTGAACACTGTCACCTATTTTAAAATCTCACAGTAGTACATGAAATCTCACAGTAGTACATGAAATTCCCATTAATAAATGAGTGTACTGGAACCTTTGTTCCATCACGCAGAACACTTTTTTTTGTATACAAAATAGAGATGCCTTTTTTTTCATTTTTGTATCTTTGATTTTTTTTTAATGTAATTGCATTTGATTCTCGGGCTTAACTACAAAACAGTTTGGTGAAAACAGCCACCTTTTCACACCCCCTTAATAAGAGATTGCTGGAGGTGATTGTCTGGATAAAGCTTCAGGATAAACACTCAGATCACTGTCTCATCTATTGATCTCTAATGGCTTGCAGCAAGAAATATAGGTCAATGTGTTTAGCTTGCAGCACAGTCCCAATTATAAGATTGTACCAAAAACTTTGTGTTACTGAGGGGAGATAGGGCTCAGAACTGACTTAAATGAACACTGTAGTGTTAGGGATACAAACACATTAGTGCCAGAGTAAATATTTAGGTGACCGACCCCTGGCCAATGCATTTAGCATCTCCAAGCAGAGTGTGGAACATAGGTGCTGCACACTATGCAGCACTGTCCCAGGAAGCGCCTCTAGCGAGCGTCTGAGTGACTGCCCCTAGAGCTGTTACTAGCAATGAATATAAAGACTGTCTTTTCTATGGAAAGGCAGTGTTTACATTAAAAAGCCTGCAGGTACTGGCTATAGACACCAGAACCACTACATTAAGCTGTAGTGGTTCACTATACTATGGTGTCCCTTTAAGTTAAGAGAAAAGGTTTAAATAAAATTATAACTGGGATTGCCATACATCTCAGAATTTTAAATGCCCATATATGGATGCTCTAGTTTTTGGGGTGTGACTAAAGATGTGGTTAGGAGCAGGTCTTTTTCAGAACCTACATATAACAACTCATGTTTACAGTATAACAGAATCATGGTGGCTGATCCACAACTCTGGATCCAGACCTGAGCCTGCAACTGTGGCTGACCCTTTTCTGTGCCACACAGTGACATCCAGGAGCTACCAGCATAGCACTCGAGCTTCTTCAATGGGTCATCGTAACCACCAGCCAACCACAACATGGCACGCCAAATAGCTCTCCCACCCTCTAGGAAAGTCTTGAATTGACAAAACAAATCTCTTTCTTGTTCAATAAACATAACCTTGTAAAGGTAGACAAATAAATAAAACGATGTTGGGATCTGAAGTGAGATTGTAGTGACATAATGGGAAGTTAGTACTGGGTAATGGCCTACCCCTGGTGCCAGTTATTATGGTCTATGTAATTATGGTCAGCATTGGCTGAGTGGATGGGAGCCACTTGTGAGCCTTCTAATGGAGAAGAACTCACCTCACAACCTAAGCCACTTATTGTGCAATAAACAGTATGTTGGTCACCAGAGAGTGGCTGCTGACATTGCTGCTTGCCTAGTGGGCACATCTGGGTAGCTCTAACTATAGTTTCCCGATAAAAGCACATCAGGACAGGCTTCAGGGATTTCCCAGTCGGAGAACCATGAGATGGGGAACTACATTTTAACTAGTAAAGTGAGAAATTAGCAATTTCAGTCCCACAACCCAAATTCAATAATTCTTGCAAAATGCATTATCTACATGGTCTCTCTTGTCCTTAGACCATTAATGCATTGTGAGGTAAGGGGGATTTTTGCACACAGGGGCCCATAGATATCGGATAAAGGGCTATAAAGTGAGACGCTCACTTTCTTTTAAAAAAAAAAATTTCATGTACACAAACTATTTTCTGAACAATCATTGTAATTTAGAAATACAATACAGCGTTTGTTGTGCAGTTCTGTTCCATCATCATACACACCCTTTATCTTCTCATTACTCCCTGACCTTATTACTATTGTATGCATAATTGGAAAATTATCTATAAGGTGCACCTACACTTCCTTTCCAAAGCTCAGTACTAACATCCCTCACTTTTTTTTTTTTAATTCCTCCTACGCACCCCAATTTTCTCTCTATTCAGATTTTATTATTAATCTTCTTCTTGGTTATACCTATTGTATAGTTGATAGCCAAAATGATATGTCAATTTCTAGAAAGGTTTTTTGTGGTTTTTTTAAATATTGTATTATTTCAGATTTAAAATGGACTTGCTCATGACACAAATATGTGAGCACTAGCAAAAAAACAAAAATTGGATTCCTGAGAGACAGTAGGATTGGGGTATACGGGGCAGGATAGTGGGGGACCTAGTGACACGATTGTGGGTGTTCTATGCAGGGTCCGAGGAACCTTGAGTACACATCTAGTGATGCACTTGCGCTATACTTTTTGGAGAAAGTTCTCTGGTATCTCAACCAGGACACAAAGTCGAGACATTTGGACAGAATCTGAATATCTGGGCTGTTCCTCCGAAATCGGGATGAGTAGAAGGCCTGCTATGAACAAGTATAAATAAAATGCAAGCAGTTTTTCAAGCTGCTATTATTTACAAAGACATTAAGAACAAGAAAAAGAAATTTGTGCCACACTCCCAGTCCTGTAAATACTCTTTTGTTCCATTTTCTTTTAGAATGAGTTTTAATCCTTAAAAATTAAAAACCAAGGGCAGCTGAACACATATGCATTTCTCCAAGAAGGCGTAGTCTTCTTTTCATTTATTTAACGAACTCCCTGAAATGTCCCAGTGAAGGCATCTCAGGTTAAAGAGAGCTGCTTTCAAATAATCAATGAAATATGTGTATAAAACACAGCATTATCCCATATAAATTTCAAGTCCTATGCTAGTAGTCACATGCCACTCAAGCCCGTAGGGGTTCTTACTTGGCAATGAAAGCATTTTAGTTCCTGTTCTTGCAAGCTATGACTCCACATGTCCTACAGCAGTTATTTAAAATAGCACAGCACGAATATTGCTTATTGGATGGATATGCCCCTTGATTTAATGTAAATATTGATAATTTCTGGGGTTAAAATATTAATCTTTCTTTTAAAATGGACTTGCAGATGTTTCCTACATTTGAATTATTATCATTCACCAAGCTGGATTCTCAAAATAGTTCTGACATGATTATTTACTGATAATTTATGGGAAATAATCATTATTTCATGTCTCATATGGCTTTTCATAAATGTGCTTTGCACGGCAACATTAGCTCACAGCCATTCGAGTCTGTCTCACTCAATAAATCTTTCCGAACGTGTCTCGCTTCCTCCAGAATTAATTTGCCTGATCAATTCACATGAACTCAACGTTGAAGGAAAAGGATGCTGTCCATCCACAGAAAGCACTTGAGTTAAGAGGTGCAATAAGTGGCTTACAATTAAATTGCTTGTAGCATTGCTGCCATAGGTTTGTGGAAAGTTATCTATGAAGGGAAATATCCCTGCTCATGTAGAGGATGTGGAAGGAGAGATATTATCAGCTCCCATTATTTTTTCTGCATACATGGATGTTTTTGGAACAGTGCCTATACCCCTGTAAACGGGATCCTTTAGTATTTTTATTTTACTAAGCCGGATATGAAATGACATTACTATAACATCAACCATTGGGCACCAGCAAGTAGTGCACTTTATAAAGTGGGTCAAAGAGTAATAAGAAAAAAAATGTCATTTATTTTCAAGGTACAGTCTTCATTTTGGGTATTAAACCCTCAGTCTCTCATTTCTATCCCAGCATCCCTCTTTTCCAGGAGCTCCATATTGTTGATGTGTCTGAGTGTATAACAGTTTTAAAGCAATAATACTCCCAGTAATGTGTCTTTAAATAACAATAAATGTGTTTAGCAATCATTCTGTGTAAATAAGTTCTTGTTCCAAATTACATTTTAGTTCCATAAATTGTTATTAGTAAAACACCTAAAATTTCTCAGAACAGCCCACCACTGGCATCACTCTGCCCCTCATACTCCAAAAATTAAAGTGTCCCTCTTTGTACTATTGAAATGTTGGGAGGTATGATACATATACATAGAACCACACATACGCCTACCAAATCTTGCCCCCACTATCACAAGCAGCCACTGGAGAGGCCACACCTCACAAAAGTTCTATATTAGTACTGATTGGTCTAGAACAGAGCGAGAAATTAACTATAGTTTTTATGTGTGAACATTTCATGGGGGGGGGGGAGGTAGTAAATGACACATTAAAAGGAATTGTTTCTACTTTGGAAATAACATCACTGAATACAACACTTGCATTAATTTCTTTATTTAATGTGATGCTATATTTCCTTAAAACATCCATTGCACATATCACATCCCAGCTTGGTGCAGCACAGCCAGGCTGCACATTAAAGGGGACAAATGGAAATATTGTTTGATGTCTCTGCTTCTCAACACAGACTGCCAAGTGCTAAGGACAGGGCTTATAACAATGATTGACAGGGAGCTAAGATGGAGCTGAAGGTGAATTTCCACCTTGAATTTTATTTTTAACACATTACAAATACATTTTTCATAAATACAATGGGTAAGTCAAAATATTAAAAATCTTGGAGAGCAATAGTTCCCCATAAATCGCAACTTCCCTTCTTATCTTCTATATTTACTCTGTATTATATTCTTATATCATAAATTCTTACATCATTACTGCGACATTGAGAACATTTGCAAGCAATTAACAATCATTTTATAGTTGTGCCACAACATGATCACTTTTAATGTGATGTAGAAAAATAATATTTTTTTGGGGAAAAAAATATTTATGTAAATTTCTAAATCATTCTGAGAAGAACTAGGGCTTAGAACAGGGGTGCCCAAAAGATTGATCCCCAGATGTGGTAGAACTACAACTCCCATGATGCTCTGCATGCCTTTGGAAGCTGCAGCTTTAATACATCTGTGAATCTATCTTTTGGACACACCTACCTTAGAATGTAAGCTTACTTAAATAGTACCCTAGCACCTTCTGTTACTGTACGTCCAATTTGTCTTGCTGCAACTATTTGTTTGTTAGCCCACCTATACAGCACTGCACAATTTGGTGGGAATATATATAACAACTTGCTAAAGGACTTCATAAAACAGTAAAGAAATAAGATTTAAGACCACATATTGAATATGCTGTGCAATTTTGGGCACCTGTTCTAAAGAATGATATTATGGCACTAGAAAAAATGCAGAGGTGGGCTACAAAATTAATAAAAGGAATGTAACATATCAGCTATGAAGAAAGGTTAACAAATTTAAACCTATTTAGTTTAGAGAAACGTCGCCTGAGAGGGCATATGATAACATTATACAAATATATTCGGGGCCAATACAAACCAATGTGTGGAAATCTATTAAAAAACAGGACTTTACATAGGACACAAGGTCATGCGTTTAGACTGGAAGAAAGAAGATTTCGTCTAAGGCAAAGGAAAGGTTTTTTTTCTACTGTAAGAACAATCAGGATGTGGAATTCTCTGCCTGAAGAAGTGGTTTTATCAGAGTCCATACAGATGTTCAAACAGCTACTAGATGCATACTTGCAAAAACAGAATATTCAAGGATATAATCTTTCAATGTAGGGTAATAGCTGCTTGATCCAAGGATAAATCTGACTGCCATTCTGGAGTCAAGAATGAATTTTTTTCCTAGCTTGTTGCAAAATTGGAAGTGCTTCAAACTGGGTTTTTTGCCTTCTTTTGGATCAACAGCAAAAAACAAATGTGAGGAAGGCTGAACTTGAAGGATACAAGTCTCTTTTTAGCTATGTAACTACCGGTCAGTGGCGGATCCGGGGCGGGACAATTGCCCCCCCCCCGAGAAAACCAACGGTCTCCCTCTCCCCTGCCAGCACATGCAGGTGCTAGCCCTGCAATGTGCCTGTGGACCGGAGGGGAGATCAGAGCTCTCCCTCCCCGGTCCGCAAGGCACTGTGCTGACAGCCGGCAGGGGAGGGAGGGAGAGAGGACCCGGATGCTCTTACTTGCAGCTCCTCCGGGTCCTACTCTCGCAAGCATGGAGCGTTGCTGTGGTAACCGCAGCAACGCTCCAAATCTCGCGTGAGTGAACTCTATCCCTGGAGCGCTGGCTAGAGTTCACTCTACCTACTGGGACCACCAGGGATTCACCACCGGACCACCAGGGACTAAGAAGTGTCCACCCTCCTTCCAGTAATGGTAAGAAGGGAGGGGGGACATAAATATTTATTTTAATTAAAAAAAAAAGATATATATATTATAAAAAAAGCCCCCCTACCCTTATCACACACACGCACACACACTCTACACACATACACTACCCCCCATACACACACACTGCCCCCCATACACACACATTGCCCACCATACTGCCCCCATACACACACATTGCCTCCCATGCACTCCCATACACACACTGCCCCCATACACACACATTGCCCCCATACCCCCATATACACACACACACACACATACTGCCCCCATACACACACACTGCCCCCATACACACACATTGCCCCCATACTGCCCCCATATACACACACACATACACACACACACACTGCCCCCCATACACACACACCCCCCATACACACATACTGCCCCCATATACACATACTGCCCCCATACACACACACACACTGCCCCTCATACACACACACACTGCCCCATACACATACTGCCCCTATACACACATACTGCTCCCTCATACACACATACTGCCCCCATACACACACACACTGCCCTCATACACACACTGCCCCCCATACACAAATACTGCCCCCCATACACACATACTGATCCCCCATACACACATACTGCCCCCATACACACATACTGCCCCCATACACACACATTGCCCACACTCACACATACACTGCAATACTCACACACACACACACTGTCCCACACATACACTGCATCCCTGACATACACTGCCGCCCTCACTCACACACTACAACCTTCACACACACACACACTGCTCACACACTGTCGTCGTCCCCACACACACACACACTGCACCACTCACACACACCACTGCTCATATGCCCTACTACAGTCCCATTTCCCAACAGACCTCAGGTAAGTTGACTACTTACTCTGGGAGAGGGTCCCGGCACTATTGACACCATAACCACTACACTGAGCTGTAGTGGTTATTGTGTCTGGATTATTTCTTTAAATAATCTACAAGTGCCCCTCCCGGGATCAGGCTCTGGATCTGCCACTGCTACCGGTATGTAACTATGTAACCCCAATACCTTATATAAAACAGAAGATATGTGAGAACAATTCTAGGGGTGCCCAATAGCCCTCCAACTTTTCCAGAGCTACAACTTCGATCATGCTTTGCAAGAATTAAGTGCAGGTATTGCAGTGCACCTTATAAAAGCTACAGCGTGTATATTAAAGTGATGTAACATTGTCAGGAAGGTAGGAAGCAAATCAGACTTTAAAGAGGTAATCAGCAATGCAAACCTACTCGAAAACCAGCCTTGTTAGCAATCTTACCATTAATCAATCTGAATCACATCTTCATGCCAAATTCTAGGGTAATTATTTAGATATTTACGATTTCTTCCTGTCAATTCCTGTCAATTCTATTTCTCTTGTGCGCCTGTAACACAGAATCCTGACAGTCGAAGGCTGTTACGGGACGGTTTACAAGTCAGCGAAAGTTCATTCTCTATCGACAGACTTTCAACTTCACACCCCTCTCAAGATGCCATCAGTGTGCTGGGAGATTACAGTCAAGTTATGAAGGCATCTGTTGCTACAAGTAAGTCAGGTTAAGCAAGATACGCTCCAAGTAGGTGTATACGTGCCTTCCTCCTGCACCTGAACAGCAAAACTTCTCAAAGATTCCACCTGTGTTCCTGTTTAGGAGGGACAGACCCTATGCTGGGCCCAAATTATTTTATCTCTTATTTATCCTAATGCCCTTTTTTTTTCTTTTTCTTTTTTTTTTGCAGTTTCAACTTTTTGGTGTGTGTGGTGTGGTTATAGTGCCTGAAGTTCCCCACAGTCAAGGACTATAACCACCACAGTGCTCTGTAGTGGTTAAGATGTTTAGTGCCCCTTTAATTAGAAAAATACCTATTGTGGTTACTTAGGCTGGTAAGATAGGTAAGGAGATCACATGCCCTATCAAACTCAGTGATAAAGTATCAGTTGGCAGGATGCATTAGATAGCTGGAATTAACTTTGCCATTAGAGGTGAACAGTGCATTGCAATTTAATGTATTTAATGTAACTTTCGAACCTTTGTAAAAATACATTAATATCTACCAGGAAGCACACAAAAAAAAAGAATGTATATCAGCTATGTATGTAGAAATATGTGGTAAAACAGGTTTTAAGCTTCCGAATAGTCATGATTATTCCTGCCAACTGTTCTGGTTTTCCCCATACAGTCCCTAATTGTACTTCCCTCTGGCAGCAGCCTGTTCTCTGTGCATTATAACTGGGTTGTAAACATGTATTGCCTTGTATTCTGGAAATAGATTGTTGTGCAGTTAAAATAGTTTTAGGGAACACATCTTGACACCCTTTAACTAGCTCAGTGGGTACGTAGCTCTACCGCTGGGTAATAAAGGTATTAATTAAAACAAACATGATAGCATTAAAGGGACACTCCAAGCACCATAACCACAACAGCTTATCACTTCTGCATGCTGGTGCAAAGCAATTTGAAAATTATGGCATAAAGTAGGTAACACAATGTAAATTAATTCTACAACAAATATGTGTCCCACATTGCTGTTGGGTGGAACATGAAAGTGCTGCCCTGCAATACTTAGAACACAGATGCTGCAAGAATGAAACAAAGTCATTACATTTTCCCTGACTTCCCTTCTGCAGTATATGAATGCTATATACTAGAGGACAGCATTTTTCATATACTCATAAGCATAAAGAAGTGATATTTGTCCAAGAAAATGTGGCTGATTTCCCTAGATGGGAGGTATACATCTGATACAAGAGGTGGCCACCCAGTGGCAAAATGTGCATGGATTTGTTTATTTTTTTTATTATTATTACATAAAAGCTGGCTAGGACACATCTGGAAACAGGGTTGTCAAATGTAGTTTCCAGATTACAGAGAAATAACAGAACGCACAATGTTCCTATCATTTAGGATCTTGTTGAGCATTTGACAATTGGGTTCCCCCATTCAGAAATACAGGAACTTCTCTTACTGAGCTCAGGACCTCCAGGAATTTAATGTCTGGAGCATCCTTTCATTAATGTGGCACTGTCACCATCTGGGGACTTTGTAGAATTTGCAAAGTCCACCGATGGTGACATCTCCGCTGGGGGTTCAGTGGCCGGGGGTGGTGGCGGGTAAAAGTGATTTCTACTTATCTGAACCTGTCCCTCGCGAGTGTGGCCATTTTTTTCTGGCAGGTCCTCTATAAGTGCCAGGAGCAGACATCACTGCTGTACTCTCGCAGACTGTGGCATCCTCCATAAACAGAGCTAATACTCTGTCTGGGAGGATCAACACTTCTAGATGGCATTAGCTCTGCCCTTTGTCTAGAAGTGTCAGGCGGAGGTAATATACAGAGACAAAAAAATCCCTGCTTTGTCTCAGTATATCCTTAAACTGAGTAGGAATTTCATCTCATCTCAACATGTGTCATTCCTAAGGTTACCAGACTCAGCATGCTTCCCTTGGCAAATCTCATGCATACAAACTGATAGGCAGCACCTAAAAAGTATTGCCCTATGGTATGTAGAATGCTGCTTCAAGGAATTCAACTCCACAGCATATGAATTCCACATGCTCCAGGGAATTACTTTAGATTGTAAGCTCACCGGCAGGGCCCTCTACCTTTTGTATTGGACTGTTTATAATGTATTGTCTTCTTTCCAATTGTACAGCGCTGTGGAATATGTTGGCGCTTTATAAATGTCAGTAATAAATAAATGTGCTTCCCATCAAGATAAGACACGTTTATAGGAAAACACGGTGGATCTGGGAACCCTAGTTATATCTGAGTAAATCAAGTAAGTTTATGCACTATTTAATACAACTTTGCAAAACGCAAACTAAAATATAGTTTTCACTTCTCTACCATTCAATGTTTTGTGAATTAAATCCAATGTTTATTCAGCGTGTTAATTGACTGCACAGTGAAGTGTGTTCAACTGATAAGCAAAATCAACATTGCACTGGAGACCTTTACTGCAATACTGAACTAGTGCCAATGAATGGCATGAAGGTTTGCCAGTTATCAGCAAAAAACTGGAAGGCCATGCATGAGACGATCACAATGCTATCAGAAACTCATACGGACCCGGGCAAATAGTTTTAATTAATAACATTCATTTTTTTGTTTCATAATTTTTTTTCTGTGAACAGAAACATTTTAGGTTGTTGGATGATTTAACCCATTTGCTTCCGTAGCACTCCCTTTAGCATGTGAGCTAATTGAGCAGAGCCCTCAATCCCTCTGTTCCTGTGCGTCCAACTTGTCTGGTTACAAATACATGTCTGTTAGTCCACCCACTGTACAGAGCTACAGAATTTGTTGGTGCTTTATAAATAATAATAATAATAATAATAATAATAAAAAATGTCCTGCATTGTATGATAAGGCCAGCAGTGCACAAGAAATTCCTCAATGCACACAAATACTCTAGGGTTTGGTCATTTTCTCATTCTATTCCAATGGGGATAGTAACAAAACTGGATAGTTGGCATTCATAGGCTTCCAGACACATAGACACACACATTCCAACATACAAACACAAATAGCTATGCATTTCCATTCATACATATACACACAAATACAACCTACCAAAGACACACACACTCAAACACATGCACAAAACACACAGCCAGACAAACACTGCAAGAAACAAACACAGAATAAAAAGAAACACTCTCTCAGAAACACACTTTGCCAGATACAAAGGTCAAACAATATATTACATATGTGTTTTAGTCACCCTCCTGTCCTAACTATTTGTGACAGAAAGGTGGCTTAACTGGAGCCTATAGGATATGGCACCTGGAAGATGTTTTCTGCTCACACTGCCTCCTCTGTGGTATCTAGTCTACGAGGGGGGTGTAACGTCACAGTCTCGTAGGGCTGCGCAAGTGCAAGGGTGTCCGGAAATGCTCTCGGATAGGGGCCCACACCAATGGAGATCACAATACGGTGCGTTTGGGAGATAGGAATTTCTACTCTATTGCACCAAATAGTGTTAATGAGTTCTGCAACAGTGCCCTAACCAAAAAATCTGAATGCCTTTTTTGTCCTTTATTTCACCTTCACGTAGCCGGTGTCTAGGAGAGGAGTATAAATTTCCTACTGAACATTATGCTGTGCCTCATAACATTTTATTGCTTTATTTCTTAATTGCCTGTAAAGGACTGACACATAACACACTCGTCACAAGAAATTTATATTTATTTGTGCCACTGCTTTTTAAAAATGAATGCTAAATCTAACGGCATGGTTCTAGCTCAAAATGTAAAAAATATGTCATATCCTAAGAAGGTTATATCAATCATACTTTTATGCCATTATACACAATTTTGCAGTTTAATATAATTGCGAAATGTTCAGGAAAAAAAAAAAATCATATTTACTAAACATTAACACAATTTATGGAGAGAGAGAAAAAAAAACATCATATGGTCAATTTCACCCTTGTGTAGCTGCAATAAATATTTTATGACCTTTTCTTATTGTATGTAATTGAAAGGGGATTATGTACTGAGACACGACATGTTAGCACTTTTTTTCTTTAACCACTTCACAGCTTACTGTGAATATACTTCGTTAGTTTTGTTGATGCATAGTGCAAGAAATGCAACACTCTTTCATCTCTACTCCAGCTCTGGTTCTGTATATATCCTTGCATGCCCAGACCTTTATTTTTATTTCACTGGAAATAAGGTTATGCCACCTTTTTCCATGTGACACCGTGGGCAGTACCAATAATAATGCACGTGTCGTCCCTTGCTCGTTGTTCAGCACTTTATTTCTAAGCTGAAGATACATTACCCGCCTGGATTGGGAACTGTACACCAGTCAACATGTACAGGGTACAGGGCTCCTAGAAAACATCTATACCAGTAACAATATATAATGCAGAGGGGCATTGATAGGTAGTGGTTTCAGTCCAGCGGTAAAGTTTATTTTCCTCTCCTTATATATTTTCTTAAGCCCCTCCTAAAACTCCACCTTATATTTAACTCCAAGACCTAAATGTTCTGTGAATCATGTTACGACACCAAAATGCTGAATTAATTCAGAGTTTTATATACGACCTATAATTATAAAACATACATCTGCTGTATTAACCCTAAAACCACAGCATTAACCCCAAACCCTGCTACAATAAACCTGCACCAACAGTAACACACAACACTGCAAGGGATTAATTTTTAGAGCCTATGCACAAATTATTAATAATCGACTCCTAAACACAAAAAAAAGGCAGAGGGCCACAATGGTTCTGAGCCAAAGGCCTGCTACAGAGATCAAAAGATCTCTGTAACCAGCCCAGTGAAGGAAAAATGTACATAATCCGAAAATCGATATGTTTTATATACATCCAACTGGCTGCACTTACCTCTCCCCATGACTGAATATTCTATGTATGCCTGCCATAGAAGGAAGTTATAGAGGCTCTCAGGAGGTATCACGGGCATCTAACTCCCTCATGTCCACTCAGATCACAGGTGAGGGATAACTGACCCACAAAATAAAGGGAAGGAGCAGAGTGTTAAGTTAAACAGGAGTCACCATTTCAGGCCAAGATGTACAAGTGGAGATAGTCCCGGTCCAGTACCGTATTTTATTTACCCCTTTAGAGCATGGTGGCCTAATCTCTAATGGTTCCAAAACTACAAGTGCCACAGTAACCTTTAGCCTATGCAAAAGTAATAGGGTTGTAATGTTGCAACCACTTATCTAGACCATTTTAATTGTAAGCATAGCCAAAGAACATAACCCCCCAAAAATGATAATAAATATAATTTTGTGGTCCAGCTTTATAAGGATTATTTATAGGCGAGAAGGTGACCACCGGTGTAGTGTTTTTGTTTTAATCACTTCAACCCAAACATGTTCTATCGAAATAATGAAAAAAACAACAACTGCCATGTTGTTTCCTTGAGACAAATGAGTCATCGTCACCTCCTCCCTATGAACATAATTGTTAATTTTGTATTAAAATCAAAATATGTCAGCAGTTTGATTCATGTGTGTATTGTGCTATAGAATAACAATTGGGAGGAGACCTCTTAAAACAATACTTGATTGAGTCAAGCAGGTGGATACAACAAGCTGAAACAAATTCTGTAATTTTGCCAGGAGAATGACACCCATGCTTATGTTTAATTATTCCATTTAAAACATGTCACTCTCATTTATATACTAGATGATTATTGTCTACGGCAGTGTTTTTTTATCCCTCAGTATTCCAGCTGTTATGAAGGATGTTACCAATAACTACCATGTTGTGTTTAAAACAGGACAAACAAAAAATGGCATTATGGGGATATTGGCATTGCAAGTGGAAGGAGAGGGCTGCTCTATAGGGATGAAAACTTTAGAAAACAACAAAGAATTGTAGAGTGACTGAATATAAATGGTAAACAGTCTTACCTAAAAAGGTAGACTGACATATAGCATAAAAAATGTACAAAACCACATAAAAATTGAACTGACATAAAGAAAATGTATGAAAATGAACAATAAGGGTCTAGAGAAGCAACTGGGGGCATGGTAGAGGTTGTCATTAAAGCTGAATGAGGGTATCGCCATGACATAAAAGGGTACACAGAGATTGGTGTAAAGGGAAATGATCACAGAGGACCCATGGTATATCGTGTTAAAAAAATACAGTCTGGACTGGAATGAATGAAGGTAGAGGAAATGGAGGTGAGAGTGGGACTCTAAGGAAAGCAGGTTAATAGGGGACTGAAACTAAGGGAAGGAGGGTATGGCAAGACTAGCATAAAGAGAAGAGATGATAGATAGTAAATTGAGCTGCGTTTAAATGGTATTTGGCATTGACTTAAAGAACTTATTAACTAACAAGGATGTAAAGAAAAATACAGAAGAAATAATGTAGCAAATTAAGTTAGAATTCTATCGATTGTGGCTACATATGGTGCTGAAGGTGATGAAAAAGCCTATAGGCAGCTCAACATTCAAAGTTTTACGCTGCTAGACAGGCCTGTTACTTGCCATTGCAATCCTGGAGGATACAATGCACACTAAATAGAGGTTAATTTCTAACCGTCATGGCTGGTGGAGAGAGGAAATTTTGAGCCCTATATTGTATTTGCCTCTTGTCATCCCAACCTTAAAGTACGGTTTTACATAACTTCTCTTGTGCTTTTATCCTTAATACTTTACTTCTTCACATAATTAGGAATCAAACATCCATTAATAACATTAAATAATAGACATTAGAATTAGAAACGGGGCTCTCCTAGCACATATCTGCATCATCCACACAAACCTGGACATGCAGTGGTCACATTTATTAAAATAAATGAATGAGATATACTCAAGTACTATCACAAACTATTGCAAGCTTTTCCTATTGATTAATTTCAATGTAGAAGACATTGCATGTGCACATGTTATTGAACAATAGTACTTTCTGGGTTTTGCAAGACAGACAAAAACCAAAGTATTAGCCATAAATCGGAATTATGGAGAAAAGAATAACCAATGGCAAGCAGAATCCAATAAACAAAACTAACTAAAAGATGTTCAGATAGTGCAAAAATGGCCAGGGACCATGATGAGGCAACTAAAATGGGAAGAAATAGGTTTAAATAGACTAACGTGTTGTGCTCATCAACTTGCGTAATTATATGTTGACACCAAAACATGCATGTGCATTGGCATCTTAAATACAGAAGATGTCAATGTACCCACATGTCACTAAACAACACTGAATTGGAGCGCTTTGCATCAACGAAGATCACAAAAGTGGTGGGTGTGTGCAATGTTGCTAGGAGAAATGTTTGGCAATTTTTCAGGAATTGTGACAACATTATATCTAAATGCCGGGACAAAAGCTTAATAATTTATATGGATACTCACTCACTGAGAAGGTCTCAAATTTGTTTTATCTAGCATAACATTTTTTGATAAATTAGTGGCATATTTTTAGGGTCTACATAATTTTAAAGAATACAACAGATTATTCTTTATAGTCTATAAATGGCATTAGTAATGTCTCACTTAAGACACTTCTGAGAGGTTACCACAATCCAGCTGTTGCATCCGTTGTGTATGCGAGTGGATCTGCTCAGCTTTATCGTTCCTGGCTAACCTAATTTACAGAATTGAGGTGAAACTGGTTGGAGACCTCTTAAGGTGGGACAGGGTGTTTGACAACCTCTCGTATGTAAGAGACTAAGGGGCTGGAGCAAGACCTCATCCATTTTACTATTGTATCTTTTTATCTCCAGTTGTTAGAAGTTTGTATGTATTAGGAAAGATAAGTTATCTCTTGCAGAGCTCTAACAAGCATCAACGTGGTCTAGGTGTCTCGATATCCCTTTAAGTGAACATTTTAAACCATTGATATACTTCTTTATATCACTTCTGCAAATATCATTTGGAAAGGTTGCACTAAATGTTTTCCATTATAAGGATATTTATTATAATTCTTTAACATTTGCCAATGCATTAGCAGGTGACATTAAGATGCCAATCAATCACAGAAATAAAATGTTATGAATATTTTAATAAAATGGAGTTTGAAAACAGGTTGATATTAAGTACTGTAAACTAGAAGATAACTTTATCTATATAAAGATAATTGTCAAAGCCTTTAACCACGGAATCCAAAATACTCACTTAATTGTAGCTGAGCTTAACAACCTGCTTTATGGCATGGCAGCAAGATCAATTTAACGAACAAGAGTATATAACACATACCATCTTTTGTAGAGCATTTATTTATTTAAAAACTCTGGCCCTCACACTAACCTTTTTTACTACACTCTACAAACTCAGACTCTCTCTCTGATAAGCCGCTCTCCTTCTGTAACAAAATATCGAAGAGGAAGTTCTAAATTCTACTTTCCATGAACAATGGAACAAACTATTCATACTTATCCACAAAATGCTCATCAATGTCAACTTGGATACCTCATCAAGACTTTTGGCCTTCAGAAATAAGTCTTCCCATGGTCCTCATTCCACTTTCTTGATTGGTGCTCTTCAGCATGTGGCACCTTTAGGAGATCTTGCAGGTCGTAGACCAAATTTCCTGTTTCTCCTATACCAACCTACACCAGTCATTGCCCTATTACAAGGCACACTGGTAACACTATTCATATACAGGAAGTATATGAATACACTTCCGTCTAGCTATACCATAGTTTAGCATTAAACATGGAAGGACTACACCAGGGCTCTCCAGAGACTAACTACTTCAATTAGATTAAGATGTTAATTAATAAAATGATAATCAACTTCCAGGTAATGGAACTATTGATGGCATGCTGAACACTTTCCTGACCTGGACACAATATTACCATCTCTCTTGGTATTACTGTGATACATTGGTTGACTCTTCTACACTTGTGGTACTGGGCCCTCGCACTCACTTTCCTATGGAATGGATGGATGACACTGAAAACAGCTTTGTTCTTACACATTTCCCATTGCTCCCTAAACCAATGGCCTTGTGCCATTATCCTTTGAAACGTTGGCCTTTGATGCTAAATTACACTATGCCAGCGTAATTGAGTAATTCTCTGCCAACTTTTCGCAATTTCCAGCTTACTGAATAACCTCAACACTTTATGCAAATGTCACCAGAGACAGGTTGGACCTTTGACTGCCATATATTTAAAAAAAATGCAAACCCATCATTTATCATTTTACTACAGTGTTGATTAAGGTGTTAAAAGAAATTAATAAATAAATAAAATAAAATAAATGTTACTTTTTTAAAATGCAGTCAGAATGCCCATAACCTTTATGGGACAATGTCTGAACATTAGTACAAGAAATCCCATCTGCAAAATGCCTTATTACTTAGACTAGTGTGTATACTGTAACACATCTAACAGAACTGAGCAACAACACAACTTTATAATTGCACGGTAATGGGGGTGATCCATTGTGAAATCAGTCCACATAATTAACAGAGAACAACAATTATATACAATTACTATAAATCACTGCAAATCCCTACTGGAATAAGACTGCGGATGCCAACTTGAATAAATACCTTTATAAAGAGCGTTACTTTGTAATATTTTAATTGCATGGTATTTATTTGCAAATCAGAGATCAAATTATGTTGGCCAGTTTGCCTATGAACTTTTACTGTGTTGTTCCGGAGACACAGAAATTCAGAGCATCTGTTGTGTAATGGAGGGGAAAATAGTCTAAAACGTACTGACCCATCACGACAAAACCTTAATGAAGTCTTCTAGGATGTTAAGAAAAGAAAATAAAGAAAATCTAGGACATCTATGTTATAGTATTAAGAGCACACAAACAATACAGAAAGTATTAAGAAGCTTTTTACTTTTTTGTATTTTCGGCTATTAAAAAACACGTATTTAACCAATAAAAAAAAAACTTTCCTTGTGTCACATGATTATGAGGTAGAATAAATCTAGCCTGACAAATATATGAATATATTAGCCTCATAAGCGTAAATGCATGTAATTAAATACAGAGCAATTCAGCTTCAGCTAAAACCACTAAACGCCATTAAATTGGATGAATATAGGTAGCATCAGCATCGGCGAAGTCGGTGATGATATGCAATCAACTGCTTTTTGCAAACTCTAGTAAAAAAACAGAGAGTTTGAACCGAATAAATAAAATTAAACCATTGCCCCTACAACCTATCTTAATCAAGAGATTCTGGAGGTGTGACCCCCATTACCTTACAACACGCATGGTAGTGTAAATATTAATATAATCGCGCAGTGGAGGATAAGGGGGACTTATATACACTATTCCCCATCCCATGTATCGTGATGGAGTGGCTAATAAAAATGAAACACTGTGTACAGCGTACCCCAAACTAACCAGGGGAAAAACACTCTGTGGATCTCATCATTTCACTCAATATGATATCAGTGAAAGGTAAAACTAATTAGTTTGGTTCCAGGAGATCACATATAAACTGCGGTACCTCCAATGACAGAGTATGAGTAAATTAAAAGAATGGTGGACTTACTAATGTTAACCAAATCCTTGCCCATAAAAAAGGTTCCTCTGCCATAAATAATGTCACTTCTTATAATTGGATGGCATTGGGATTTTCAGTGTAATTTTTCATGGTCCTGCCATATCCCACCTCTCTTATAGTGCACAAGTAAATATGTATATATATATATATTTAATACATTATCTACATAATACATAAACATAATAAATCCAGTGACAATTGTCTCTAAAATATCAATTTGCTTGTGATTTAAAAATTAACGACTACATAAAATATATACCTATCTGAAGATAACCTTTGTTGTAGGTAACAAAATATTGCACACTGGGCAATACCAAACTGGAAAAAAAAATATCAAGGTTGCAAAAATAAATAAATAAAAACAGTTTTGGAGGTAAAATAAAAAAATCCTTAGAATATGCGCCTTGGGAGTAAAATGTAATAAATACCGATTTCCGATCGCCTACAACCAATGTTGGTTGGGAGGGAGAAAGCTGAAACAAGATTACACAGCTTCCCAGCTGTATTTCAAGAGAGCAGAACATCACACTGTCTATCAATGAAATACATTAAATAAGAACAAGTTAAATCAGTACACAAAGATCATACCTAAACACACACACACACACATACATACATATATATATATATATATTAAATCTTCTATGAGCTTGTTTCAGCTGGCACGGTAAGAATACAAAGATGCAATCCACAATGTCACTTGTGTCAAATGCACCTAGCTCTTCCTGATTAAAACCTAGCTGCATACAATGTAATTTTTATTATTTTTATAGTTTCTTTATTAATTTCTTATGTTTTTCTTTTTCTTCTTCTTCTTTTTTTATCCAAAATCAAGTGCTACATAATTGCTTCAATATGTAGTATTGCAGACAAGTCCACTTTATCTTGGGACAATAGAAATAGTAGCAGTTTACATGAAATGCACAGGGGTACTTAATAAACATGTGGAAATGAATAGATAATTTCATATTTTAAGCCAAGGTTGCGTAAAAAATAGGTCCTCAAACTATATCTTCTACAATCTTCTACAGTGTCTTATGGTTGTGTAATTCTAAAACTTCAGGGGATCTATATTTTGGGTACCGTTTTAGATAAACACAGCTAAAAAGAAGTATCAGTCTAAATGGGCATGATCTCTTAAATGGAGGATGGAAGAGATACTTAATACTACTTAACAGAAAGGGTAGTAGACACATCCAATGAAATCAGGTTGTGTAGAAGAATATCCAAAAAAGCTAAATGAGCAATATCTATGTGAGGCAGATTATATGGGGGAGCTGGTTTTCATCAGTTCTCATATTCCCCATTTTCCCTATGACGTTCGTTATTAAATTAATTAAAACGGGTTCTTTAACACCATAACTACTACAGCTCACCATAGTGGTTACTCTGCCATAAACCCATGGCTCCATGTTTTTTTTGTTAAATCATTTGGGAACAGTTCTAAAAATTCTAGGATCTCCCTGGGGTTCCATAGACCACTCCAGTTTCAGTCACCAAGTGAAAATGCAATATAAATATAATTCCTTCTAACCTGGACAGCAATGAGAAGATGTGCCAATGGAAGGTATGACTTTGTCATGTTATTACCATTCACAGTAAATGCACAAAACAAAAAAAAAAGGCCACAGTTGGATTGTGAAGCATGCCAAAGAATACCAATATGTTTACAGGATATGTTCTTAAATCAAACAAATAAAGAAATGAAAAGGAATATGCAGTCAGCAGACATGTTGTATAGACCATTTATAATGGCAACTGTGTCATACTTCTTCAATTCTGTCATTCAATGGAAAAATTTAAATGATAAATGTTAAAATGGAATAAGTCTAGCGTAGAAAATGGGATATTTAAAGGATGTTTTCCAGAAACAAACTGAAAATATATCTTTGAATTTTTGAAATAAGATTATTATTTTTTTTAATCAAGTCCAATACTATATTGCAGTGATGGCTAAGCTTGGCACAGCAGATGTTTGGGAATTGCAGGCTAAGCATCATGGGAAATGCAGTTTATAAACATCTGTCATGTCAAGGTGACCTGTCAATACTACAGTGTATAAACAATTAGCTTTATTGTATTACCAAGTTGCACTGCTTCTATTTTTAGGACCAGTCACTGCTATTAACCATTTCCTACCACTGCTAGAATTGGAATGAAGATGAACAAACGCAGCATATGGTTATGTAAAAAACTGTACTGGTGATTTAAAGGGTACATATAGTCCACAACAATAACTGCCTTCTGCCCACCCCGTTCACTGATAAAGAAAAAAATTTAATTTTAAAAGAGATTACTTACCTAATCCCTAGTGCCAGGAAGCCTACGCTGCAGCCACCCGCTCCGCCTTTTAATATGTCAGAGAGCCTGTGATGTCTTCGCAAAATCCTCTAATCTACTGCTTCCCAGAGAGAAACAATGGGTTGGAGGTATACATGTGCGGCTAAACACTGCGCTCCCCTTAGACAGAGTTTTACTTGGTTCTGGATGAGGGAGCGCCTCTAGTGGTTGTTAGGAACACAGCCACTAGAGGTGGATTTAACGCTGCAATGTAAACATTCCAGTTTCTAAAAGACTGCAAAGTTTTAGACTGCAGTCTTAAAATGACAGGACCACTATATCCAAAGCACTTCATTGAGACCACTTCAATGACAGGAAAAAGGGTTTGCTAAATCAATTCAATTCATCCAATGTCATTTAATGGCAAAGAAATCCTGACAGAGCAATTTAAGTACGTCAGAGCTGTCTATGTCCAGAAAATGTTTTGCTCCAAAATCTTGACCTAATTAGTTGCAAAACTAGTCATGATCAAACATTTTTCTAACACTCACTTATGTTTAGTCTCTACCAAGCCAATAGAATTGATTATTTTTTGCAAGATAAAGTGTGCTTTCTCCACCAGCCCTATAGACAAGCGTTCACTGCTAGTCTTTGGAAACTAGCTGATTCGTGAAATACAGCTAGTCAGAAATTCCCTAGAGCTGAACATGAGTGTCAATTTGGGTTGACGGTCATGGATTTTGAATTTGGATTGGATTTTACTGATATCTTCACTTTATTAAGTGTAAATTTAAAATATGGCCAGGAGATATACTGTTTTAAACAAAAATTAAATGGGGTAAAAAAAACAAACAAACAAAAAAAAAACACCCCCAAGGTTCACTCCAAATTAGGAGGCAGTGTGAATGCGGTCTTTCAAACCACAAGACCATAGGGCATTGGTGATGGAGTTAAGAATGAAACAATGCACTACTGCGTAATGGAGGTGTGGGTAAATATCAGTGGCAACTGGTGAAGTTTTAGGTAGGGTGCCAGACTCCTCCCCCCAGATTTGACTCCTCCTTATACAGTACAGAGGTACTCATACAACACAGAGAGCTGAACATAATATAGATGTTCATACAATAAAACAAGCTGGGCACAACATAAAGATATCTATATAATACATAATGCTGAGTACAATACAGAGATAACCATACCACAAACATAGCTGAGAAAAAATAGAGATATAATAGACAGAGCTGTGCACAATACAAAGATAGCTATAAAATAACCAGAGCTGGATAGACTACATGGATACCCAGGGGAGTGCTGGCAGCCTTAGGCCTGGGTGGCAAAACCAGTCAAGTGGCCCATTGCACCACCAAATCAGTTCACCATCCATGCCCACCTTTTCCTGGTTTTATAACGGATATTGATGTTATGCTAATACCCGCTCCTTCACGGCTCTGACTTTCAATGTTGTCAGAGCGCAGGCTGAGAATCTCTGAACTCTCTAACTGAGCACCGGAACCACGAGGGAGAGGATATAATCTGACTGCACCTACTGCTGGTGCGCACCAGTGGACCACCAGCGAATCGTTTAAATTGAATATGCTGGTGTACCCAACTTGTGAGCTGTGTTGGCCGCCGGGTGCCTCTGTTGTCATGGCACCCTGCGTGACCGCACAGCTTGCACACCCCAACGGCTGGCCCTGCTGACACACACTGAGGTTACTACTTAGAAATCCCTCAATATTAATACAGACATAAGAGTAAACACCAATAAACTGTGGAAACAGAGCTGATCCCCCCAAATTTATAAAGATTTGCTTAGTGGATTTGTTGTAAGATTAAATCATGCCTCCTCCTCTCTCTCTCCCATGCGCTGCTCTGTAGGCTGGGAGGAAGTGAAGAGTAATTAAATTCTCCCAGCACAGCGGCACCTGTGGCTGCATGAGGAACAGCTGTTTAATGTAATGCTTGCAGGACGGCCAGCTGCCGCAGAACCTCTTTGTTCCCGTCTCTGCAAAGGGCTCCAGGCACTGATTGCTGTGAGTGTGAGCCACTGTAAATTAGGGGCAGAGGGCACTTGCACTGCGGTAAAGACTGGTCTGGGCAGGAGGAGAGTGCAATGCAATCAGTGCACTCCCCTCCTGTGGGTCACCAGTAGACTGGTGCATCTGCCCAGGATCAGAGCCGGTGCAAGGATTTCTGCCGCCCCCAGGCAAAAGAAAAATTTAAGTAACACTAATCTCATACTAGATTGCCTACTTACAACCAGATGAGGATGATGATGGGCTGCAGTTTGGTTCCACTGGTCTGGTGTAGAACAGGATCTCTGGAGGCAACCGTGGTCACAAAATTCAATGTTCTGGGAGAATTGGAAGCAGCTCCATTTTTTGGGGTGCCCCTTACACAGCTCAAGGTCTGAGCCCCATAAGGCCCACTCATAAGTCCACTTATATGTTCCACCCACCCATGAGTTCACTCACAGGGAGTGGAGTGTGTAGGGGATGTGTTATGTGTTATTGTAGAGTATATAATATGTGTGCTTATGGTATGTAGTGTACAGGGATACCAGTTTGTGTAGGTGATGCAGTGTGTTTGTGTGTAGTGGAAGCAGTGTGTATTTGTGTATAAGGGATGTATTGTGTGTTTCTGGTTGTGTGTAAGGGATGCATTGTGTGAATCTGTGTTTGTATGCATAAGGGATGCAAGGTGTGTGTCTGTATGTGTGTGCATTGAGTGTGTGTAAGAGATGCATTGTGTTTCTGTGTATGTAAGAAAAGCAGTGTGTGTGTTTGCATGTGTGTGTAAGGGTTTGCATTGTGTGTTTCTGTGTATGTGTGTAATGGATGCATTGTCCATTTCTCTGTGTGTAAGGGAAGCATGTTGTGTTTCTGTGTGTGTAGGGATGCATTGTGTGCTTCTGTGCATGTATAGGGATGCATTGTATGTGTGTGTGCGCGTAGTGTGAAAGAACTCCCTGTCTTGCCCCCTGTCCTATAGAGCTGTCCGTCCTGTTCCTTAGAGCTCTCCCCCACCCACCTCTAGCGGTCTCTTCTCACACTCACCCCCCTACCTGTGTTCTTCTCACCTCCCCCCTCCCTGTGTTCTCAACTACCCTTCTCCTCACCCCACTCCCTGTGTTCTTCTTACCCCCTCTCCTCCCTGTGTTCTCTTCACCACCCACCCTCCCTGTGTTCTTCTTACTCCCCCTTGTTCTTCTTATTCCCCCTTTGTTCTTCTTTCCCCTCTTCTTCTTCTTCTTACTCCCTTCTTCTTCTTCTTACTCCCCTTTTTCTTCTTTTTTTTTCTTTTACTCCCTCTTCTTCCGCATCTCTTCTTCTTACTCCCCTTCTTTTTCTCCCCTTCTTCTTCTTCTCCCCTTCTCTTCCTCCTCCCTTCTTCTACCCCCTTCTTCTTCTACTCCTCCTCTTCTTCTTACTCCCTTCTTATCCCCTTCTTTTTCTCCTTCTTCTTCTCCCCTTCTTCTCCCCTCCTTCTTCTTACTTCTCTTCTTCTTACCTTTCTATTTTTTACCCTCCTTTCTTCTTCCTCCTCCTTCTTATCCCTTCTTTCTTTCCACCCCCTTCTTTCTTTCCCCTTCTATTTCTCCCTCCTTCTTTTCTACTTCCCCTCTTCTTCTTACCTCCACCTCTTCCTTCCTCTTCTTCTTACCCCCTTCTTCTTTTCTTACCTCTTCTTCTTTCCCCTTCTTTCTTCTACCTCTCTTCTTCCCTCCTCTTCTTACCCCTCTTCTTACTCCCTTCTCTCCCTCTTCTACTTCCCCAACCCTCCCCTCACCTTCCTGTAGCGGGCCCTCTCTCCGGCCGCAGTTCGCCGGAGTGATAGGAAGGTGCACACTCGGTGACACATGTGAGTGTTTGTCAATTAATGTGTGTGTATAATGTATGTCTATCAGTTTGTGTGTGTCTGTCTGAGTGTGTTTGTATATCAGTGTGTGTTTGGCTGTCAGTATGAGTGTCAGTGAGTGTGTGTATGTGTCTGCCTGTCAGTGTATGTGTGTTTATATCTGTGAGTGTGTCTGTCAGTAAGTTTGTTTGTCAGTGAATGAGTGTTTCTGTGAGGGAGTATGTGTGTTTCTGTGAGTGAATTTGTGTATGTCAGTGAATGTGTGTGTACATCTGTCAATGTGTGTGTCTGTCAGTGAATGTGTGTGTATGCATATCAGTGTGTGCCTGTGAGTGTGTGTGTATGTCTGTCAATGTGTTTGTCAGTGAATGTGTGTATGTCAGTGAGTGTGTGCATGTCTTTCAGTTTATGTGTCAGTGCGTGTTTGAGTGATTGTGTGTGTCTGTTAGATTGTGTCAAATCAGTAATTGTCTGTGTCTGTCAGACTGTGTCAAATCAGTAAGTGTGTGAGTATGTGTGTCTGCCAATGAGTGTATGTCAGTGTATCTAAGAGTGTGTGCCGCTCAGTGAGTGGATGTGTCTGTGTGTATGTCAGTCAAAGCGTGTGTTAGTCTTTAACAGGAGGAAAGGTGTGGCCAGTGGCCTTGACCAGAAGGGGTGGGACAAATTTAAATTAGGAAGTGCCCAAGTTCTATCATGCCTAGAGCAGCACACATTCAAAATACACCACTGGCCAGGGCTGTGTTTGACTTGTGCTGGCTCTGCCCCTGATCTGCCTCCTTGACAGGCTCAGCCAATCCTATGGGGACGCATTGTGATTGGCTCAGATCAACACTTCTGATGGTGTCAGCCAAGCAGGCAGATCAGGGGGCAGAGCCAGCAGCAGTAGACTGGTTTGAAGATAAGATTTTAGATTATTTAGGGGGGCAAAAGGGGCTAAGTAAATGATCTTGGTTAATCTGCCCTCAGGCTGTCAGAGCTATTGGGGGACAACACTGGGTAATATTATCCACTTACATTTGGTAGGGGCCAGGAGCTGATGCTGCTGTTCTCTCACTGTGTTACTGCCAAGATTGCTTTTTCTCCTGTGAACACTGTAACCCCACCCCCTGGTGCTATCAGCCAATGGTGGCCCCTGAATAGAGAAGCCAATAGCATGGCTCCGCTATTGGGCAGCTGGCTCTGTTGCCTGGATGTTAACTCAATGGAAATTATTTCATAAAGAACACTGGGCATGTGCAAAACCTGCAGAAACAGGACAGATTTCAAACCAGCCCCATGCCAAGATGCCCTCACGTTAGCTTCTCAAAATAGCTTAAAATGAAGCAGAGGGGCCTTGCAGATCTGAAACCTATTACAGAATAAAAGAGACACTCATTTTTCCACTTTAATTTTGGCTTACTACCCTCCCCTCCAGAAAAAGAATCTTAGTGTTTCTAAACTATTGCATTTTTTTCCCCTGACTTACAAACTAGTGGGGCTCTGCCCCAAGTGCCCTTATAGACGAGCCAACACTGGTAAATATTAGGAGTAGAGAAAATCACACTGATGCCACCAACTCCTTCCTCAATGCATTCACTTTTAACCCTATGTGAAGGTTTCAAAGTGTGTTAAGAGTGCTTACAGATGTAACTCTACTTGACCCATAGTTTTTTAATATATTCAAACTAAAAATATCAGATTAGTGTGATCTTTCCTATGTAGCCTGCCCGTCAGTACTGAAAACCAAGCTTGTAGTAATTGTCTATGGTCTCAGGGTATGTAATTAGCTAAAGGCACTTTATAGAATTCCAGGAGAATTTGGAAAAAGTTTGATTACTAAAGGACTTAAATAATTATAAACATGTCTGAGGCAGAAAAACCTAGTCTGAAAAATATGTCAAGACTTTAGGAAATGGTCAAAACATCTGAGCATCAGAGCCACAGCTGTTCATATATTTCAGATATCAATTTTGAGGCCAGAAGAGCTGAATTATAAAAATTCTGTAAGCCAGCTACTGTTTCAATTTGGCTATTATTGGCCTAAAATTTTAAAATAGTTTTGCATACCTGTCTGATGAATAACCCTGTGTTTCATAACATTTCCTCAGGTTATACCTGTCTAATGAATATCCATGTGTCTCATTACATTTCCTCAGGTTATATGAGATACTGGAACAGAAATACTGAAAAATCATTAGTGGTGTTATACAACTCGGGCACGATTGCAAAATCCTTCAATGTGGTTAATAAAAAAAATAGGTGCCAATTATATTACTATATTGTTTTCCCTATGCATTACTCTCAAAATATGTTGTGCTTTAAAAAAAAAATATATATATATATATATATATATATATTGTGATTTTAATTGTATGTTTTTATTTGAAAACCCAGTTTGCATTTGTTCTATGTTTCATATGTTGTTTCTATATGTAGGGGCCAGAAGCTGATGCTGCTGTTCATCTGTTTGCTAACGGCTCCTAATACACAGATTAATCTGCTCTGGATTCTGTTTATTTGATAAGGTTTAGCATGCTTTCACACTGCACGACGCCTGTGTCTGTCATTGGTTGTCACAGGGTCAGTGCCTCCTTTAATGCAATGTTGCCCTCCTTTTTCCTCTCCGTGCTTTGACACAAGCTTCATCATCATCATCAACGCTGCAGTCATCACCATGGTAACTGGATCCTGAATAAAATCAACATTTTTCTTCCAGAGGCTTGCACAGTGCCATCCACCGGGTGTCTAAAAAAGAAGACCTTCAAGTATAGAAGTTGACAGTTTCCAAGACAAGTCAGCTACTAATCAGAATGCAATCATCCTGCATACCCGAGTAATGTTTAGAATTCTTTTATTCTTACAGCAGCACTCTAAGGTTAGCAATAAATATATTTGTCATCCTTAGTATCCAATTTTACAGTAATTAAATAAATCACTAAAAGACACGTATGGGGTATTTACAGAAGTGAGACTTCAAAGTGAATTTAAAGAGATTTAAACATTTAAGGACAGATAAGTCAAACTGAAAGTATAACTGACTTTTTTGACTTTGTCAGTTTGGCTATTTTGACTTTGACTTGTAAATTCACTTTAAAATTACTTTAAATTCTCGCTTTATTAGTAACTGACATAACTTTGTCTTTATTCCGGGCCCACAAGAGACACCTATCTTAAGCCATGTCACCTTCTGTGAAGTCATCACGATTGGCAATTGATGGCTTTTGTTCAATCTAGTGCTTGAGGAGCTACAGTGCATGCATGGTAATTATAATACGCTCCGTCGATGGATGCTTATCATATATAAACATTTAATCCAATGCTTCTCTATGAGACGTATTAACAGCATTCACGATCATCACATTGGGTGTAGTTACTCTGGACATATAGACGCTCTATAGTCAAAGATCTAAAAGGTGAAGGGCATCTACTGGCTGTTACCGAATGGGAACATTACCATTTCATAGAAATGGCAGTGTTTACATTTGCCAGAGAAAACAGACAGCATCTATGCACCAAAACCCCATAATTAAGGTGTAGTGGTTTTGGTGCCAAGAGTAACCCTTTAAAATACTTACATTTAAGGGAGTGTTTTTGAGGAGCGTGGTAGAATTATTTTTTTTTGAATTGTGATATGTGTGTACATTAAACAAATGTTCTATAATTGCATTTTTTTTGTTTATTATATACAATAATATATTGTAGTATACGATCATATATCTTATATAAATATTATGTGCATTGAAGAAAAAAGACCACATATATGATTTGAAGAGGTTCTGCAGATAACAGTGAAACTTCACTGCGTTAGCATAGATTTTTACATTTTCTTTTATTGATAATTTTTTATTGATTCTTTTACTATTTCACAGTTTCCTGATTGGCCACAATTAGCAGTTTATTATCAATTATCTACATAGTTTGGTAAATAAACCCCACTGATTACATTAACCACTATTAGGAGATCAGCAACCAGTTATGCTAGTTACCAGTACTACTCCAAAGTTTATTCAAGTGAGAATTATTGAGAATTTAAAGTGAATTTCAAATTCAAATTGAAAACATAGTTGGCATGGAATATTTCCAGTTTGGCAATTTTGTCTAAAATTTTAAATTCACTTTGAATTTCCAGCAATCCGTACCTTACTAAATAACATTGTCAACAAAGCCTAGCATTAGGTCACAAGCACACAGTAAATCCCACATACAGAGAACGCAAACAAAAATCAGTCTTGTTGTTGCATTATGTGTTAGGGAAATGGATACTTTAGCCGGGGAGTGTGAACTATCTATGCTGTATTTAAATATTTCTGTTGGGAGTCCACTGTTAGTTTTTGAACAAGCCATTCTAAACGTTCCACATCTTTAGCTTGCATCATCAAGAGTTAATTATATTATATATTTATATGATGTATCAGTGTAATATATTTTAAAAAGTTAGCTTAAAAATAGCACTCCAGGAAAAAATACTTACTACTTACTTTTTATTAGCTTCACATAAAATAGGTCAATGTTTCACAACTTTCACATCAGGATATTATTGTAAATATATATATATATATATATATATTAGCAAACACAGTATTTGTTACTGCTAGCAAACAGTCACAGGAACTGTATACGTTGTTTGACTGGAACCTAATTTAAAAAATCATCCATCTTGTTTTGTGTTATGTGAAGTGAATAAACACAGAAAAATCTGGCCACGAGCGATTTTGGTCAGCCTTAATATATTTAACGGTTATTGCTATACGCACTGATTATTACAAAATAAAAAATGTACTGACACGCAGCGATGTTTGTATCCAGTTTCTCGCTCCAGACCATCACGATGCAAAATGCATTTTTAATCAAGGAAACTTCAGGGCACGGAGAAACCGCATTTATCAAATAGTGTTGTGCGAGAAAGAAAAAAAAATGGCGGATGCGTTGGTGATGAATCACACTTTTCCACCTCTCAGATCCCAAAGACTTTCTCACATCGTTTGGGAAACGAGTCACATCCAAGGTAGTTCTATTCAACAGGAGACATGCAATAGAATAATTTCATAGAGTAGGTAATTGCATTGCTTAAATATTTATGCTAGCTCATTAGGACAAGATAACTAGATCTATCAAAGGATTGCAAAGTTTTTAATGCAATGGGAGAGAACATGATTTATCGACAATAATATATGGCCTTAATTATCACCAGAGCTTTCTACAGGTTACTCCTGAAAAACTTTCATTCCCCCTCCCCGCCGTTGTTTTTAATGTAATTTCAGCCACAGCCTACAATTTAAAGGGGGAAAAAATTGTACAGCCTTATTTTACATTTTTGGCTTATGTCTACACACCGAAATGTAATTTGTATTAATATACTATTTATACTATATACTATATACTATACTAGTACTATATACTATTAAGCATTGACATGTTATATTTGGTTTGTGTTACACAAAATGCAAGTTTGTTGCCTTAACCCCTTAAAAACTGAATTTCTTCCAGTTGACCTTAAAACCTGGGCATAGAATATCCTACTTCGTGTTAGAGAACTGTAATGCTTCGACTTAAGTACAATTGCTATAAAGAAGAGAGTACAGTCAAGAAAGTACACCCTCTTTTAATTCAATAGTTTTACATATCAGGACATAATAACAATCATCTGTCCCTTAGCAGGTCTTAAAATTAGATAAATACATCCTCAGATGAACAACAACACATGACATATTACACCACGTCATGATTTACTTAACACATGACATATTACACCACGTCATGATTTATTTAACAAAAATAACGCCAAAATGAAGACGCCATATTTAAAAAAAAAAGTACAACTTTACTGTTTCCATAGGAATTAAGAGACTAAGTAGCCGACAGGTGCTGCTAATCAAATGCCTTGATTAACTGATCATCAGCAAGTGTGACCACTTCTATAAAAGCCAATGTGTTAGTGGTTTTCTGGGGCATTCAGGTATGTGCTAACACAATGCCAAGGAGGAAAGACATCAGCAATTGTTGCTGCCCATCAAACTGGCAAGGGTTATAAGGTCATTTCAAAACAATTTAAAGTCTATTATTCGACAGTGAGAAAGATTATTCAACAGTGGAAAATATTCAATACAGTTGCCAATCTTCCCAGGAGTAGATGTTCCAGCAAATTCACCATAATGTCAGGCTGTGCAATTCTTTGAGAATCTGTAAAAAATACAAGCGATACATCTCTCTATTGGTCTCAGTTAAACGGACACTGTAGGCACCCAGACCACTTTAGCTAATTGAAGTGGTCTGGGTGCTGTGTCCCTTTTGCACTTAGTGCTACAATGTAAAACATTACAGTTCCAGAGAACTGCAATGTTTACAATGCAGCTCTAAATCTGCCCCCATTGGCTTTTGGTCACTTATCTGATGCTGGACGTCCTCACAGACCTCCAGCTTCAGATTTCCCCATAGGAAAGCATTAAATAAGTGGAGACCCACCGAAGGGCAGGCTATTTGAGCTCTTGTCTGTCCTCACCTTTCTTGCTACCCTTTTTTTCTCTCCTTAAGTGTAAAGGGTAATCCAGACGTGGACCTCATGCTCACGGTGCCTAGAGGGAAATTGGCTATGCCTCACTGATTATACCTTACAAGGTTGAAACGATCGTCTGGGGTTGCCGTATCTCTCGTGCAGAGGGAACTTGCTGGCATTTCGTATCTGGACTGCCCTTATGGGTGGGACCAGTCTGATATGCTTCAGAGATGTTCTCTCTGTAATGGCACAAGTTGAGCTAAAACCAGCTTGAGATCTGAGCGGAGACCCATCAAAGGGCAGTCTATTTGAGCTGTTGTCCGTCCGCACCTCTCTTGCTACCTTTTTTGATCTCCTTAGTGGCTGAGGGGGTTTTAGGTTGGGGAGGGCGGGACAAGGAAGAGGGGACCTATTAACCATATAGGATCTCTATTAACATGTAAAAGTTAATGACACTACAATTAGAAAAAGACTGAACAAGTATGGTTTGTTTGGAAGCAGGGCTGGATTAACATAGGGGCTGGGGAGCTGCAGCTCCAGGCCCAGGCCCAGGCCCATGGAATAGGCCCATTTTTATCTTTTTACACACTACTCTTAGGTTTGCCACCTGACTGGTATTTTAAAGCACAGCCGGTATTTGAGGCTTCCTGGCTGTGACGGTATTGCAGTAATACCGGGAAAACAAATGCAAATATTTTTCTCAGTATCAACGGAGATTACTCTGCAATACCAGCACTTTTTGAAGAGAGGAAGGGATAGGAAGTTACAGCATCTTCCTGCCTCTCTCTACTCACTGATCCGCGGGGGAGCAACTACACAGCACAGAGAGTCCAGACAGCAGCTCCCAGCCTGCAGAGACAGACTACAGCTCAGGTAAGTGAAATATGGAGGGAAAGGCAGCAGGGAGACATGGGGTCACTGAGACACTAAGGGACACATGGGGACACTGAGAGACGTGTGGACACTGAGACACTTGGGGACACATGGGGACACAGAGATGTGGGAACACTGAGACACTAGGGGACACTGTGAGACAGTGGGACGCTGAGACACATGGGGACGCTGTGAGACATAGGGAGACACATTGGGACATGGAGACACTAGGGACACAGTATCTCCCAGTCTCCCAGTGTCCCCATGTCCCCCAGTGTCCCCATGTCTCCCAGCCAGTGTCCCTAGTGTCTCAGTGTCCCCATGTCTCCAAGTGTCTGTGTCCCCATGTCTAGTTGTCCCTAGTGTCCCCATGTCTCCCAGTGTCCTCAAATGTCTCAGTGTCCCAATGTCTTCCAGTGTCCCCATGTCTATGTCCACAAGTGCCCCCATGTCGTCCAGTGTCCCCAAGTGTCTGTGTCCCCATGCCTCCCAGCAATGTCCATAGTGTCTCAGTGCCCCCATGTCTCCCAGTGTCCCCTAGTCTCCCAGTGTCTGTGTTCCCATGTCTCTCAGTGTCCCTAGTGTCTTAGTTTCCCCAAATGTCTGTGTCCCCATGTCTCTGTGTCCCTTGTGTCTGTGACCCCATTTCTCCCAGTCTCAGTGTCCCCATGTCTCCCAGTGTCTCCATGTCTGTATCCACAAGTGCCCTCATGTCTCCCACTGTCCCCAAGTGTCTCAGTGCCCCCATGTCTCCTAGTGTCCCTAAGTGTCTCAGTGTCCCCATGTCTCACTGTGTCCCCATGTCTCTCAGTGTCCCCTTGTATCCTAGTGACACAGGGAGACATGGTGACACTGGGAGAAATGGGGACACAGACACTGGGAGATTAGGGGTCTGGGCGGCATGGGGACACTGACACTGTGGACACTGATTCCAGGCTGGCCTTCCAATTCTTTGGACAGACATGCCCCCTTTTTGGGCATGTTCGCCCCTTTTGGCAGTTCTGGTCACGTGATTTGCATCAGTGGCCCACCCTTTTACCCCGCCCATTGACATTCATGCTTCACTGGACACTGCTCTTAGGGGGTATAGATTTACTTGAAAGATAAAAGCATAAATCAGAGAGATTAGTATAGAGTTTGTGTTTTCTTATAGCTGCATCCTTTGAGTTCCCCTCAAACACCAACTCCATCAGATACATGATGCTTGGGAGGTATGATTGTTTCAGTGTTTTTGGTCGATAAGATTCTGTAATTAGGCCCCATCATAACTGTCAGCACCAGGCCCACTGGGCTCTTCATCTGGCCCTATTTGGAAGGGTTGCCAGGAGAATGCCTAGTTAAATTATGAATTCCTTGTGCCTTTTAACTTCACTCCTTACCTAGAATAAAAAAACAAAAAAAGCTACCTGCACACTATCCCAAATCCCTATGCACATTTAAATAACTTGTTTTTTTTTCTATAACTCCAAAGGATATGAAAGTGTAACCTCACCTGATACGTCACCTCTCCCTACCTGCTTTGTTTAATCTGTACTGCTTCATGTGGTAGTGCAATGCATAGCAGGCAAGTCCATAAAAACATTTATGTTTGAATTAGTATTAGAGAATAACAAAAATGCATGGAGAGACAGCATTACTAGTAAATACATCACAGCCAGGTGCAAACCACACAAGCACTCCCTCAAGTGCCCAAACAAATAAGTATGACTTTATATGAATTTGTATTAGAGACGCACACAAACACACTATATGTCTTCTTGCTTTGGAGCTCTGTGATATAATCAATCATACACCAGTGGCGGATCCAGAGCCTGATCTCGGGAGGGGCACTTGTAGATTATTTAAATAAATAATCCTGGCACAATAACCACTACAGCTCAGTGTAGAAGTTATGGTGCCAGTAGTGCCAGGATCCCACCCCAGAGTAAGTAGTCATACCGTTTAAGAACAGTTTGACAACTTACCTGGGGTCTTCTGGGATATAGGGCATAGGAGAAGTGGTGTGTGTTAGGGGTGAAGTGTGTGTGAAAGGTGCAGTGTGTGTGTGAGCGGTGAAGTGTGTGTGTGAGTGCGTAAGTGCGGCACTGTATGTCAGGGTTGCAGTGTGTATGTTGGGGGGCAGTGTATGTGTGGGGCAGTGTGTGTGTGTGTGAAAGTGGCAGTATGTGTATGGGGGGCACTGTATGTCTGTGTGGGGCAATGTGTGTATTGGGGGCACTGTGTGGGGCAGTGTGTGTGGGGGGGGCAGCAGTGTGTGTAGGGCACTGTATGTGTCTGTGTGTGTGTGTGTATGGGTGTGCAGTGTGTGTATGTGGGGCACTGTGTGTATGGGTGTGCAGTGTGTGTATGGGGACAGTATGGGGGGGAGGAGGAGGGAAGGGAGGCTTTTTAATAAATAAATAAAAAAAAGTATTAAATAAAATAAATATATTTATGTCCACCCTCCCTTCTTACCTTTATTGAGGAGGAGGGGTACATTTCTTAGTCCCTGGTGGTCCCAGTGGGGATTCCCTGGTGGTCCCAGTGGGGAGAGTGAACTCTAGCCTGCGCTCCAGGGCTAGAGTTCACTCTCGCGAGATTTGGAGCGTTGCAGTGGTAACCGCGGCAATGCACCAAATCTCGCGAAAGGAGGACCCGGAGGAGCTGCGAGCTGAGCTCCCTGGTCCTCCCTCTCCCTCCCCCCGCTGGACCTGCTGCCAGCACAGTGCCTGCGGACTGGGGAGGGAGATCACAGCCCTGCATTAGCCGGCAGGGGGGACTCTCGGGGGGGGGCAATTGCCCCGTTGCCCCCACCCCCTGGATCCGCCAATGTCATACACACTGCCATTACTATCAGTGCAGTGGAGCTCTGTCATATGCTGGTATAAACCTCATAGTACTGTGCAGGAATGCAGTGCATTCATTCGGGTTTTATTGCTGTGGAGTGCTGGGATACAATTCTTGACCCACACATTCTGAGTCCCTGGTAAAGAAGGAGACAATTCTAGAAAAACACAAAACAACAACAAAACAAACTGGATTTGGGTCCAAAAAATTAAAAGTAAGTGTCGGTCTCCCTTAAGTCACTAGTCTAGAAAAAAAAAAACATGGAAGGGGATTTGGATCCAAAAAAGAGGAACTAAGTTCCTTTTTATGATGGAATTCAATACAACATAAGGAAAAGACCACAGCCAAAGTATGACACAGTATAACAAAAAGATTGTGGATCAGACAAAGATAGGAGGTGAGACTGGGTCATTGTAAATCAAGCTGAAGAACTATGCGCTAGAATTTTTTTATGCTTCATTGATTACGGCATAGTTCCACTTTAATATAAATTTAATATAAAGAGAGAGATAATGAATCTTTAATGCATTTTAACACCTGCATTTATAATGCTAAATGTCTTACGGGGTTGTCCCAAACAGGAAGATTCATCCAATAAAGATGCACAATTTTTAATGATTACTCCTACTAGATTTCTAATAAATTGGGTGGCTAAAAATGAAATAAACTTGCTGCGATAATTTAATCTTGCCCTCGGTACCATCAATCAAAATTTAATCTGCTTCCAGCTACAGCATTACTACTGCAGAACAGTAATCAGTTTAGCTAATGGCAAGTCAAACTTTTCTGCCTATTAAGTAGCATATGAAGTTTCCTATACTAATTTACGGATTAAAATGCTTGTGGTGGAGATTGTGATGGTTTGTAAAAAAACAAACAAACAAAAAAACAAGTAAAAAGATCTAAAAAACTTGCCATAGCTAGATCTACAAAGTCAATGCTAAGAATAAAAATAGTGATTTAAAGTAGTCTTTTTAATAATTAATCACCTGGTACTGATAGACGAGTTTGAAGAGTACCAGCATCCTCTAGCTAAATCATGAGAGATTATAATCGAAATTATAAGCACAATGTATCAGGGAACTCATATTACATATAAAGGGTTAAAGGACAGGATGTTTTTCTTAATACATTATGGAGATAATACATTAGAAATGAAGCCAATAGGAGAGTAACTTCCTTCTGTATCCCCCTCACTTAGAAAATCAGCTACTTTTTCAGAGACCAGAAGTTGCTGAAAATGCTCAGCCAGTTCAGGCCTTCTTGATGTTAACAGGAGATCTATGTGTATATCACACCACTCTTTCCCAGCAATAGTTTTAGTCATTTATAGACAAACATGATCCAAAGTTTGACTTCTATTAACTTGCCAGATATATTCATTCATACATTTTTCATGAATGAATCTAAATATATATGTTGCTTTCTCTGAAATCTAAATAAATGCTTGTGAAAAAGAGAAATTGGGGGAACACCCAGAACATTTATTTTTTCTGTATATTTGGAATCCAGGCCAGATTCTTTTTGGGTTGAGTACCCCACCCCTCCATTATAGGTGCCCCTTTGGAGGTGACTACAAGAATACATAAATGTGAGAAGAGTTTTAGTAGTTAGTATAGCAGTTAGCATGTTTATCTCTCATAAAGATAAAATTATCACAGGACACGCCAAGTCTAACCCAGACAGTTGCAGACATATAGTCACACACCTAGCTCACAGGTACCAACAGACAGCAACATACATTCCTCACTACTGACACACAACAACAGTCAGATGTCACAGCTACCCACTTATTACACACTGCCACATACATCTCTCACGGCTACCCAAGTATCATACACTGTTACCTGCTTAACTCACAGCTATCCAAAGATCACATACTGCAACATACTGCTCACAGCTACCCACACATTCACAGCTACTAACAAAGACACAAGTTGCTTACATCTACCCACACATCACACATAAACAGCAAGACACAAGACACAACTCACGCTACAACACTTGCAGGAACATTGGGTGGACTTAGCAGCAGGTCCTGTGGACAGATATGGGGACAGGGCATGGGGTCTTGGCCCTAAGCTTTGTAAGAGGCCCCAACGTTTCTGATGGCAGCCATGGATCAGTGGTGTATCCTGTTTTTTTGCCGCCCCCTGGAAAATGCCGCCCAAGGCAAATGCCTTGTTTGCCTCGTGGCTAAAACGTCCCTGCCCTGGATATTGGAGTACTTTGAAGTAGTGGTAGGCTTAACAGAATGAGAGATTTAAACCATTTCAATGCGTATGGGTTCACCATTAAATTCTGATACTGCAAACAACTAATAAGGTATCAGTAAAAAAAAAAAAAAAAAGATCAGTAGGAGCCCAAGATCCTTACTGTTCACAAGTAATTAAAACACAGACATGATGCTTGTATACATAATGTCCTGCCTTTAATCGGCTAAGTGTGAAATAACATGATTCACAGCATTTGAAGCCAAAGCCTTATCCTCAACACATTTTTGTGTGTGGTTATTTATCTTTTTTATTTGCTTTGACAGGAGCAAGAATCACATGTAATTAACATGTTTGTTTTAACAGAATAGTGAAAGGGAAACTTTGGCAGATTTACATTTCTATGGGATGAGCAGGTCGGATGTCAGGCAGCAGACATTTATTTATGGCACACACACATGGTATGGGGAACAGTTGAAGAAAGATGGTCCGGGCACTCCAATTCATTAAACGCACTTTTTATTGGAACAGTATTCATTTATTATTGGTTTTATTTACGAAATATTCACCAATATATTATTTTGACATAAAACCTGCATTTCTTTTCTCAGCAATGTTTTTAGTAAACTCTGTATTTGTTGGCCTTTGTTACTTCACTTCACGTCGTCGTTTTTTGTTTTTTTTAAGTATCGACTTTCTTGTAAAATAGTATTTATTCAACATACCCCTCAGCTTACCATGTTTACATTTTAAGTACACTCCAGCTTAGAATGGATCACCTTTTAAACACACTCTGGAGATAATGCATTCAATATATATATATTCACAATTGATCTGACTTTCCTTCATTTGTCACATATATGTCATTTCTCTAGGAACCAGGGTATGGTTATTATTATTATTATTATTATTGCCATTTATATAGCGCCAATAGATTCCGTAGCGCTTTACAATATTAGAGGGGGGGATTTAACTATAAATAGGACAATTACAAGAAAACTTACAGGAACGATAGGTTGAAGAGGACCCTGCTCAAACGAGCTTGCAGTCTATAGGAGGTGGGGTCAGGGGCGTACCTAGAGCATTTGGCACCCGGGGCGGATCCTGTGCTTGGCACCCCCCCCCCCACCCCCCTCCCCCAAAAAACAAACAAACCTGTAAACAATATTATAGGTTTTATTTCTTTTATTTTTACAATTTGTAAACTTTGCAAAACCGCTGTCAGCCCCTCCTACAAAACCCTTGTCCTGCCCTGCCCCTCCTACAAAACCTCTGTCCTGCCCCTTCTACAAATCCTGTACTGCCCCATCTACAAAACCCCCGCAACCCCCTTCCACAAATCCCCTGCTTATCCCCCCTTATAAAGACTCCTGTCCCAATACAAAACCCCCACCCCCTTCTACAAAATCCCTGCAGCCCTACACACACATTTACAGGCAGACAGTCACACACTCAGTTACAGACAGACAGTCACACACTCAGTTACAGACAGACAGTCACACATACACATTGTCCTGGCCGCACGGCACCCTAACTACCATGGGACACTGTGCGGCCACAGCTCACACAGCCCCCTCCAGCCAGGGCCGGTACAAGGATTTTTGCCGCCCTAGGCAAAAGTAAAGTTTGCCGCCCCCCATGTGACATCACAATGCCCCAACCATATGATTTGCCATGTTAACTAACGCCAGTGCTGCAGTGCCTGACACTCAGTGTGCACTTCCTGTTAGTCCGGCCGGGTACAGGAGACAGCTGCTCTCTGTACCCGTCGGACCATGCTGCAGTGAGGGAGCTGACAGGAGCGTTCCCTCCTGTCAGCCTCTCCTCAGGCTGCGCCCGGGCGGTGCGGTCCGCCCTCATGGACGCACCGCCCGGGCAAAGCTGCAGCCGCCTGAGGCTCAATACAGAGCCGGCTGCAGCATGGGGGGGGGGGCTGGCCATGGCACCCCCCACCCTGGTGGCACCCGGGGCGGACCGCCCCCCCCGCCCCCCCCTTAGTACGCCACTGGGTGGGGTATAAGACACGTTAGGACAGGAAATATCAATCAAATAGGGTGGGAGTGAAGCAGGGCTGGAGGAGAGGGTAGAGAGAGCAAGAGACAGGTATGTAAGGTAGAGGTAACTCTGGGAGGCCATAAGCTTTCCTGAAGAGATGGGTTTTAAGGCTCTTCTTAAATTATTGAAGACTAGGGGAGAGTCTGATGGCAGTAGGCAGGCTATTCCATAGGAAAGGAGCCACCCGCGAGAGGTCCTGCAAGCGCGAGTTGGCTATACGGGTGCGAGCAGTGGTCACAGGCAGAGCGGAGGGAACGAGAAGGGGCATACTTATGGATCATTGAGGAGATATAAGAGGGGCTAGAACTGTTCAGAGCTTTAAATGTATGGGTTAGCACTTTGAATTGAGAATTCCCAGACATACCTGATCTTGGTGAGCTACGCATATCCCCTGGAATACAATGGATAGAACATGCTGTGCACATATATGTAATATAGGGTCAAATACTTCACTAAGGAATGGGGTTGGCTCATAGCTGCAAAGCTTATTGCAAATCACTGCAACTAACAAAATGAATGACCTATACTAAGGACCATAGGTAATTAAAGGTGATTATGTTACAAATGTCTCATCAAATAGAAGAAACACAAGTAGCATTGTGTAATTGCTAAGTCTGCTAATAGGTTCAGAGTTCGAAATTAAACTGAGCATTGTGATGATCACACAATTACGTTTTAGGTAAAATAGTCAAACTAGCAATATTTTCTATTATTTTAGCTTGGCTATTTTGGTATATAGTTATCAATTTCCCTGGTAATTCTCAAAATTTACAGGATCACTTTACAACTCCCCATTACTTTTAATGTTATATTCAGAATATTAATATTTTATTATTTAGTTAAAAAGTATTAGTAAGCGTCCCTGAGTCTTTGGTCCCAGGACGCCCCTGGTCCTTATCCAGGCCTGGGGCTGTAGAAGACCCCTATTCCGACACTCCAGGGCAACTGACTACTTGGACCCACTGGACTGCACCCAACTCCTGCCACCCAAAGGAATTAACTAAGCCAAACTCCAGGCTCATCACCAGTGCTATGTCCCACTGTCGTGAAGGCGGAGGCCGTCGAGTCAACTGTAGCTGCCAGGCACCTACTCACAGTTCTCTATATAAAGCACCGGGTACTCTATATATTTTTTGTTTGTTTATTTGGATAGTTGTTAGTATATTTTAGAACAGGGTAGCGAACATATAGTATCTACTCTCAGTGGACCTAATCCATGAACCAAAGCTTTAGCTAGCCTATTATCATCACTCCTACAAGAAATTAGTGCATTGTCCAGCAGTAAGTGCCAGGTTAAGCTAGTGATTAGTTACTTTTTACTAATGTACACGTCAGCAGGCACATAATTGTTCGTATTGCATATACTCTTCGGTCTGTGCCGTGTTTTCTTATGTCTCTAATCATATTAGTATCTGTCTTTATATTACAAAAAATGTGCTGCAATCGCAATATCATGTCTATAGTATGCGCTGTAAAATTTTCTTGCCTGCTTAAGCCGTCATGGTTATCCTATGCACAATAAAAATAAAGAATTAAAAAAAAAAAGGATTAGTATGAAAAAATACATAGTGTATTACATTAGGGTTTGCAATCAGTGACAATTACCATATTACCATCTCTACTTTACACACAAAAATATGATATACAACACAGTAATTACTTATTTACTGCAATGCAGGTGTATAAAAAAAGATGGTCAATTTCCTGGCTTTTTTGTGTTTTTAGTCATATAACAACTAACCCAAACTGAGGCAAAACACATAATAGGGGACAGGGAGGAAATTCAGATTTTGTATTAGGATTTAGTTTGACACTCTTGGCACACTGATCAAAGTTTTATCTAATTGACACGTGGTCATTCAAATGCCAGGAGCGTAACAACAACATAACTTATTCAGAATTTGGATGCCACTTGTCAATATTCTAAAAAATATTCCCTGCCAGACTCCTGAAACTAAAAACTGCAAGTTTCAGTACAATGTGATACTCTGTTACAGACATACTCTAGCTGATATCCTGTCATGTGTCAGGAAATGACAGCAGCTTACCAGTGGAAGTAATTATGCCCCTCAAGGTCTGGAGAAAGATGCCCTTTGGGTACGGACACCTTTTTTTATCGGAAACCTAGTAGCTAAATCTGAAATCTAGGGATCAGAAAATTGTGCTTGTTAGCTCCTGATAGCAGACACACTTCAGGTTCAGCCAATGTGCCAATATTAATTGACCTAAAACACAGAGAAAAAAAAACAGTGATACTTGTTTCAGTCTGTCACAAATGAAGAAAACATTTACTTAATCTTACAGACCATCGGATTTTACATTGGATCAACATTGCCAGAGCTGACTATTGCACCAAAACAATGTTAGCTTACTGAAGTGGATCTGTTTTCTTAGGAATGAAACACTTTGTTAATGCAGACCTAGCTATACCTCCACTGGCTGTGACTCGCAGGCTCCTTATGCAGTTCCTGGTAAAAGGGTTTTAATTTCAAACCTATCTTAGAAAAGTATGTTTACTTTAGAAGTTATTATATAATTATCTGTTACTTTTGAATTTCTCTTGCATGGCCTGAGTGTTTGCACAACGCAAATATCCCACAAATAGCCCATTGCAACATTAAAACGGGATATAAATGAAATACTTTTATCATAAAGGTTTTTATCATAAATATTTTAAAAGTCTCAAAGGAGAGAAAGCTAACTTTATTGTCAAAAATCTTAGAAAAATGTGTCCATACCCAACTATGTGAGTACTACCAACAATCAAACTATCTGACCCCTGATCAATCGGGCTTTCGCCAGAATCACTCCACTACAACTGCCCTCCAGTTGTAGTGGAGTGATTCTGGCGAAAGCCCGATTGATCAGGGGTCAGATAGTTTGATTTTTGGTAGTACTCACATAGTTGGGTATGGACACATTTTTCTAAGATTTTTGACAATATCGGAAGCAATGATATTGGGTGATAGTTAGAAACCAAAGTAGTGTCACCACTTTTATGGATAGGCAGTCTTCCAAAGTTTGGGTATGTATCCAGACACCAAGGATTCGTTAATTAGAGTTGCAACGGGTTTAGCAATTGCCGGCGCACTGAGCTTCAACAGCATTGCTGGGATTTGTTCAGGTCCGGAATGGTTTTTCATTTTAGATTATTAAGATGTTTTTCAATGACACTAACAGGTACAGGTCTAAAAATGAACTTGTTTATATTGGGACTTTGCAAATTTAGTGGGGCCTGATCCACATTTGTAGTTTCAGGATGTGTGTCATTTATTAGCTTGGCAATCAGGGCAGTAGAGCATCCAACAAAATAATTGTTAAAGGCATCTGCTACATCTAAGGGAAGTTGCAGGGTTTGGTTATCCACTTTGACAGTGGAGGGTTGGGAGTGGATTGGGGGAGTTTGTAGTTTATTTATGACTTTCCAAAAGTTTCTAAGGTTTGAGATGTTATTGTTCAGATTTTCACAGAAATATTGGGCCTTGGCCAATTTTGTCTGTTTTGTGCATATATTTCGCCATTGTCTATATGCACAGATCATTCATAGAGCCAGTACGCTTAAACTTTGACCACAAAGAATCCCGAAACTGGTACATTTAGATGAGGTCAGCTGTGATCCAGTTCATATGTGCTCCTTTTACCCTCACCTTACGCAGCGGGGTATGCAAATTCCAAATTTGTAGGAGTTCAGACTGAAAGAATTCAACAGCACAGTCTAGATCTGGGATAATGTTTAATCTGTGCCATGAGAGGTTCTTGATGTCCTTTAGAAAGGATTCAAGATTAAAATTTTTGAAGGACCTAGTTATTTTAACATTGGGAGAGGATTTAATAGCCTTTATTTTGCGCACGCAGTACACTAAACAGTGATCACTGAACGTGTTTGGGAGAACACCAACCTCCTGGATTCTATCAGGAGAAGTGGAGAGAATCCAATCTAGCAGGGTATGGTTATGGCTTTTAATGTTTATGCGAGTTGGGGAGGAGATTAATTGCGTTAGCTGCAAAGTCTTAAACAGTGTGCAAGAACTATTATTTTTTGAAGGACCTAGTTATTTTAACCTTGGGAGTGGATTTAAAAGCCTTTATTTTGCGCACGCAGTACACTAAACAGTGATCACTGAAAGTGTTTGGGAGAACACCGGCCTCCTGGATTCTATCAGGAGAAGTGGAGAGAATCCAATCTAGCAGGGTATGGTTATGGCTTTTAATGTTTATGCGAGTTGGGGAGGAGATTAATTGCGTTAGCTGCAAAGTCTTCAAAGTCCCCGCTGGGGAGTCTGGGAAAAGAGCAGTGTAAGTCACGCCCCCTCCTCCTGACCATCAGGAGGGGCCGGCCGACTTCACTGACTGCAGGCTGCACCAGGCTCCAAGCTCCAGATCCTGTCCCCCCTCCCTGGCCTAAGGTAAGCTTTAGGGAGGAATACACTTTATTTTTTATTTTTTAAGCAGCCCCACCACCAATCCTGTGCACTCCTCTACACACCTAAGCCCCCACCACAGCCCTATCCCCCTCCTTTACAGCCCATGTGCCAGTTTATTTCCCCCCTTTCAACTCCTGTCCCCCCTTCAGGTCCTGTCCCCCCTTTCAACTCCTGTCCCCCCTTTCAACTCCTGTCCCCCATTTTAGCTCCTGTCCCCCCTTTCAGCTCCTGCCCCTCTCTCAGGCCCTGCTCCTTCTTCTTCCCCTGTCCCCCCTCTACAGCCACTGTCCCCCTATATAGCCCACGCGGTCCCCTCAATAGCAGCTGCCCCCTTTTAGCTCCTGCCCCTCTATCAAAGCCCCTGCTACCCACCCCTCACCCCCCACAGCCCTTGTCCCACCTTAGAGGAAAGAAAGAGACACACAAAGAGGCTGGGGAGGAGAAAGAGATACACAAGGGGAGTTGTAAGAGACATAGTAAAGGGGGGATACGATACACTAAAGAGGGTAAGAAATTCAAAATGGAGGTTACAAGACAGGTGAACATGCATTTTATTTTCGGAGGGGAGAGGCTAAATGCATCTTTGCCTGTGTAGCCAAAATTACTTGCACCGGCCCTGCCTGGAGTGCACCATCATTATTTGGATATATACACACTTTAGGATTGGGGGTTAATATTGTCACTGCATTAGTTTCATTAGAACAGTGGTTAACCTTTCATGTTGACATTTTAAAGCAGACCTTTTAAAATGTCTCTGTGATCAGAAATAGTCTATGCACCATCATGTGCTGTTCAAAAAAATGTCTAAAGCTTGTGCTTCTCAATTTTAAATGTTTTACAAGATGTAATATTCCAGCTACACTTGGGTATTTTGGAAACAAGGCATCATCAGATAATGCAACAAAGTATAATTTGCTGTGCTGCAAGTCACAGGCTTGCTGTTGACATCACATCACTGACATCACATTGACATCACTCTTTAGCCTTGTCTTATGTTCTCAGTAAATGTGGTTGCATTTCAAAATGGCTGCCACCATACTGATACATTCTGAAGCGAAAATTCCACCTAAACACACCGTAGATGACAATACATTTGCATTATTGTTTTAAACTGAATTATGGAAATAAAGTTTTAGTTGACCCATGGCATAATATCCTCATTACATATGTAAAATGACACTTTTAGGATGACCTATAGGGATCACAATTATACTGCTTTCACAAGTCAATATAAAATAGACTAATATATATATATATATATATATATATATATATATATATATATATATATATAACACTGTAACATTAAAAAAAGGAAATAATTTGTTTAATACTCAAACTGTGGAGCACACACACACACAACAGTAAAACTAAATTTAACCAGACAACCTCAGTGAAAGCTGTTATTTAACAAATATATCCGTCAGTTTCCCCTATCTGTTATAATTATATTTGGTGGCCCTCTGTAAAAAGACTGCACTGTGCATTTTGGAAAGATTGCACAGCTATAAGAGAAGTGGTTTCAAAAACTGCTGCTAAAACACTAGAGGTCTTGTTATTTGCGCCTTGATTTAGCGGAAGGAATCTGTCTGAAAACGCAGCAGGTTAGCAGGTGAAGGGAGAAGCTACATCTAATTTCTGACAAGATTAGGTCATAAATTCTACAAAGCTGCTGAAACAAGGCAGCTGTTCCATTTGGAGCATACATTTTGTCAAAACACTAACACCTCCAGTTTATATGTTATATGAGTGGCTGCCAGGCACCAAGGAAAGGAAATCACCACATGGTGACATTTCTTTTGGCAGCTCAATCAGTTGTGCTGACATACAGTTTTCCTATTTATTTAGTTATATTTTATAAATATTAAGGGCCAGTATATTCTACATCTCTAATATGCACTAAACATGTTATTAGGGCTGTACATTTGAATGGAAAAAGGATCTATTTAGACCATAAATGTTAGGAATACAACTAATACACTCAATATTTATATGCTTGGTATTGGCTTGCAGTGCATCGTGGGAGGTGTAGTACAAGAACATCTTGAAAGGACATATTTAAATACCCCTAGTTTAGGATTAAAATTTTAAAAAGGGTTATTTGAGAAGAAAAGCAAATAGATGTAGTTCTGTGCTTCTTGGTTTTGGTAACCCAATAAGTTTAGTGTTAAGTTAGGAAGTAGTAACACTATCTGCCTAAATTCTGGTTTGGAGTTTGGAATCTAGGGAAATGTAGTAAAAAACATTGTGCACAGCGGCAGAAGTACCGCTGGTGCAGTCGGTGCGATGGCACCGGGGGCTACACCTCAGGGGGCCACCTGGAGGCAAAATGTTTTCAGGGGCCCGGTTGCGCTGTTAAAGGGCCACAGTGCATGATTGGCAGCACTAGGAGGAAGTGAAGTGAAAGCTGGTCACTGCCTCCCAGATAGCACAGAGCCGAGTGGGAGCAAAAGGCAGAAAGGAGGGGGCACAAAGTGGGAGAGTCTCTGACTCCCAACAGCCTCAACCAGCAGACTGGACACCAGACAAGCCACCCTCCTGAACTGAGGTAGGAAACAGGAAGGTGGCTTAAATTGTGCACAATTTGCATGTGTGTCTGTATGTGTATCAGTGTATTATCAATATATCTGTGTGTCTGTGTATCTGTATGTGTATAAATGTGTCAATATGTGCTTCTATGTATCTGTGTGTGCCTGTGTATTAATATGTGTCTGCATGTGTGTCAGTATGTGTAACTGTGTATGTATCTGTATGTCTCTGTATCTGCACATGTGTCAGTGAATCGACATGTCTGTATGTACCTGTGTATCTGTATGTGTGTGTCAATGTTTGTATCTGTATGTGTGTCAGTGAGTATACATGTGTGTCTGTGCCTCTGCATGTGTGTCTAATTGTGTATCTGTGTATCTGCATGTGTGTCTGTGATATGGAAGCATGTCTATTTATATGTGTGTGTATGTGGCAGTGTATATGTATGTGTGCATACATCTCAGCATTCATACTCCAACACTACACACAAATACACCCATGCGTTTAAATGTGAACACTACATATAGACACACCCCTACATTCAAAGCAAAACAAGTAAACCACTTTCAAATAGTAACAGTGTCACTGTAGTATATCCCAACACGCAAGAATAGTCCAACGAGAGACAAGAAAACAATATACGTCTTACCAGACCTTAGAATGGCCGGACTTTGACGTGGACAGAAAAAGACAGAGGCAAGAACGAGCCGAGGTCAAGGGAACAGAGAGACAGCGTAAACAAGAACTAGCTAAGGTCTGGTACACAGGAGTCAGGAAACTGGCGAACAAGACAAAGCAGGGATAAAGAGAAAAACGGAGTAAGATACAAAGCCAGGGTCAAGCATGAAAATAACACTACTACACGAAGCAAGCACTAAAGGGAGCTGAATCAGAAACCACGATAGGGCAGGGAGTTAAGGGAAAAGTGAGTATAAATACCTATTAGTTTAATTTGATTGGCCCTTGTCATATCCACGCCCCCAAAACGTGAGTATATTGTATATATACATTCACACACACATACTCCATACAAAAACATGCAAACCCTGCTCAGTGCTAAATACAACCCTACAAGGACAGGCAAGTTGTAGATCCCCACCTGGCAAATCATTGTGGAAGTTGCACAGCAGGCAGGGATCTACCTTTTTTTCCCATCCTTGCAATATGTGGGTACCAAAACAATTCTTGCACCAGGGCCCTCTCTATGTTAGTTCCGCCACTGATTGTGCATCTAAAGTATCAAGGTCAGCAATCACTATATAAAAGCAGAAGATACTCTTTTGTGTACTTCCCTTTAAAATCAAGCTTATTCTGAAGTTACAAAACCTGTCCATTCAGGATATGTATCCCAATATTGTGACAGTTCTATAACAATTACACACAACTGTTACTGAGACCACGCTGCTTATCTCCAGGGATGGCTGTGGTTTTGTAATATAACATGTAACAGCCACTCGCCTCGCAACATTATTACCGTCCTTGCAAATTCAATACGGATTGCAATTAACCTAACTAACTCAATCAGTGTTACTTAATATGTAAAACAATATACAGACATTATATTGATAGGAGAAATATTTGAGCAATTATATAATTATGGGCAAAGTGCAAATCGTCTGCCACGCTTATCAGCAGATAAGTGTTTAGTCTCTGAATTTTCACACATAAATTACTGCTTCTGACTTATTGAGGCCAATGATGATTGAGCAGAGGTTTAGAAACATTGGAGATTTCAAAAAAATACAATTAAACTGATAGAATTATCAAGGTTTTCTGAAATCCGATTGCTCCAGTTTGCAGAGTAAAAGAAAAACGGATAGATATGAAATTATATTGAGATTTAGGGCATAGTGGGGCTTATTCACATAGTTTTTTTCCCGTTACATAACAAATGATTCAACAGGGAGCCTAACTTTTGGCTGTTCCTTCAAGTTATAGGTGCAATAATTGAGAAGTTATTTTGTCAGGTGTCCAACAAAACTCCTTCAATAAAAAACTGTATTTGATCATTTGATCATTTGATCATTTGATCATTGAAGGCAGGTCCATAGGTGCAAGTGTGGCTTGTAGTTTGTGTTGCAATAAAAAAATCAAAAATTAAAAAAAATGTAAAATAAAAACCTCAAAGCTACTTTCATGGCACAGGCTACTGATTAGTGTGTTGGAAAAAAAACAAAATAATTATTTTTCATATCATGTCACGATCTTTCATTGAGTCCAGGGGTAGGCAACCTTCGACACTCCAGATGTTCTGGACCACATCTCACATAATGCACTTACAACCATTATACTGGCAAAGCATAAGGGGAGATATAGCCCATAACATCTGGAGTGCAGTAGGTTGCCTATCTCTACTATAGACCCCTCAGACAAGCACACCAAAGTATTATCATGTCTTCTTCAATGGCCAACAGCATCAGCAAGTAGAGTTGGGCCTCTTTCAGGAGGCTGTTGTTTCCCAAATACATGTACCTATATGTTTATGATATTGAACACACAACAATGTTGTCTTATTGTGTAAGATATTGAGTACATGGGATTAAGTGGGCAGAGTCAAATTCCAGGGGTAAGGTCTGCTATACTGCAGTTAGGATAACAACGTTCATGTTTTCCTTCATAAATCTAGCCATTGCAAATATGTAGGTAGCCATGTTTGTTGTTTACAAGAGACTGATAAGATGTTTTCACTAAAAAACTGAAGGAGGAGTGGATAGGAGGAATGAATTACCAAGATGTATTCACTAAACTAGGAATTATCAGGAATTGACCAGGGCATTGCACATTGTAGGTCAAAACAGGCACGTTTGAAACACAGTCTGGTATAAAAAGTTGCAATTTTCAAGAATTAAAAAAGTGCTGCTTTAGTGAATAGTCCTATGAGTAAAATTTCATTTGATGCATAATGTGTGAAAGGGTAACTTTAGTTAACCTCTCCCTGTTTCCCAAAAGTAAATAACATTTGTTTTTGTTTTTTTGGGGGGAGGGGGGGGAGTTTTGTGGAGGAAGAAGTGATAAGAATGTATGTTCCTTTTAATAAATAATAATGTGCCAAAGATAAACAATGATAGTCTTATCACATGATTTGCCACTCTGGTATTCCAAGAGTTAATATGACGTTTTGTAGCGGCATTGTGGATTGCAAAGGGTTAGAAAGCACTGCATTCAGATAACACTGAGACAAAGGATTTGGTTACTATGGCAACAGCCACATAATGTACAAAGCTCTGAGAATAGCTTTCTTTTTTTTCTTCTCCTTTTTCTTGTAGCTTGATATGGTAACGATAGTGTTTTCAGATCTGTAGGAAGAATAATTTCCTAACCCCACTTAATGTGTAATAGCTACTAATTAACCACTGCTCTGCTAGTATTTTACATAAATGTTAAATTCAGTCTCAGTGGACAACATATATAAATTATCAGCCCCCCAAATGACATACTCAAGGCCTTATGCATTGCTATTCACCCTAATGGATTCAA